>CM056742.1:71322747-71947747 GCA_029851415.1 Eretmocerus hayati | reverse complement strand
ATGTCTTCGAGCATTTGACATGAGCTGTCATTTTACAGGTGCCGCATCCTCTGCTACCTGATCGTAGAACGCCGTCGCAGACGCAGCGGGTGTTATCGCTCATCGTGCGGGGCGATGCAGCAGACAGCAGGCAAGCGTAGCAGACGACCTCCGAGCGTGCGCACAAGACTCACTTCGGGCGCCAAACACTGCTGATCCGGTGTTGTAGATGCAGCTGCAGAATTGGAATTATTCCTCCCAGGCTCGTGCAGGAGCCATGCAGTGATGCTCCCAAGGTTTGAGCCTGCAGGAGGAATCCCAATCTGCAAAAAAGTGCCACTCGGGACGCTATTTTGATGGTTAGAGAGATGTTTGAGCACGGAGCGATGTTCGATGCGTGTGGAAACACTTACCGGCAGAGAGAGAGAGAGGAGAGACCCGAGAACGGACCCCTGTGGAACACTCAGATTGGTTTCTAGCCAATCAGACTTACCTGCTTTCGTGAAGTGATTTGTTGTGTGCGACCCTGTAAATACGATTCTATCTACAAGAGTGCCGATCTCGAGAAACCGAGATGTCGTAGCTCCCTCATTAGCTTGGATGGTGAAATTGTGTCGAATAGTAGGAGCAGAGTGATCTTCTTTCTGTCAATCCCTAGTGTAATGTCGTCTGTCCATTTCAGTAGTACCGTCTGGGTACTGTGATGTTGTTTGAAACCAGCCTGGAACGGATCAAGCAATTTCTCAGTTCCCAAATACTCCGTGATTTGGTCATGTGCGATTTTTTCCAGAATCTTGGAAAGAAAACACAGCAGCGCTATGGGACTGAACTCCGAGACTGCTGATAGAGCTGCAGTCTTCTTTAATGCAATCTGCTGCGCTTGCGTCCCAGCCTCAGGAAAAACGCTATGAGCGGGAAAGGAATCCAAAATATGTACAATAAGATCACCAATACTCGGGAAAGCTTTCGCGATCACGCTCTGGGGTATTCCATCCGCCCCACGGGCCTGGAAGGAGAAATGATTTATGGCAAGGACTACATCATTGAAACTTGTGGGTTTAAATTTAAACGCCTCCTCCGGTGCCGAATTGATATCGTCCGTCGTTCCATTAATATTTTCGTGAAGCGAGACAGAAACCCCCGCAAAGTGAGTTTTCAACTCATCCGGTGTGAATCCGTGAAGTTCTTCCTCTTTGCTCTTGGGCAAGAGGCCATCTCCTCCCAAGTGTCCTTGTTCTCATCAAGAGCGTTCGTGAGATGAATTTGAAGTAAGGAGTTACGCTCCTGTTCAATGCGCAAGTCAACCTCTTCGCTAAGCCGAAAGGACTCACTTTGAAGCTCAGGACTCTTGCGTTGGTTCCGTTGCATCGACTCCCAGCGCCTGCGCGTCGCGTCTCGCTTATCCATGAGCACTCTCAACACCAGGAAACTCCGAGGAGCATCATTTTTCTTCGGATTTGTAGTTTTCTCCGGTGCTGATTCGTCCAAAACGGTCTCTAAATTATCATTCAAGCAGTGAATTGCATCTTGCAAACGGGTTTCAATATTTTCAAGAGCTGTCCAGTTGCAGCGAAGCAAGCGGTTATTCAGTATCTCCGGAGTGATTTTACAGAAATTCCTAAAGGTGAAGGAATTTTTCGGCGGAGTGGAAGTGAAGACGCTGATGGTGACGCCAATGACCGAGTGCTTGCCAAAATTAGGCAAGCGTTTGTATTGAAAGTCGGTAATGATGTCGTTGTCATCCACGTAAATATGATCTATCCGTGTATGAGATACATTGGGGTTATGTTGAAGAGTCGGGCCATGCTGTACTATCTGCAAGGCAAGTTCTTCTGTCAGCGCAGTCAGTGTTTTGGTGTCTGGGTGAGTAGCGTCAAGTAAATCCGCGTTCTGATCCGGGCGGGGGGAGAGAGAGAGAGAAAGAGAGAGAGAGAGAGAGAGAGAGAGAGAGAGAGAGAGAGACAGAGAGAGAGAGAGAGAGAGATAGATAGATAGATAGATAGATAGATCGATAGATGTCCTTTCCCACCAAGGGGAAGGGTGGAGAACCAGCGGAGCCATCATCGAATCGGCCACTCAATATGCTGGACAACATCGGGAAGATGTATGACCGCATGATCCTAAACCGGGCGGAGAAAGAGTATGAGCGTAGCGGAGGGATGTCCCCGATGCAGTTTGGCTTCCGCAAGGGGCGCAGTACAATGCACGCAATAGAAAGCGTACAAGACAGAGTTCACGAGCGCATACAATGGCTCCCCAACCAGGAGGAGGGTTTTGTGCCATAATATGCTTGGATGTGAAGAACGCCTTCAACACAGCAAGCTGGGAACGGATCTATAGGTCCCTAGATGGAAGAGTCCCCCCTTACCTGCTCGCAGTCATCAGCGATGGACTGCGTGACAGAGCCCTCGTATGTGACACCGATGAGGGAAGGGTTGAGCTGGAATTATCTGCAGGGATAGCTCAAGGATCCGTGTCAGGACCGTTCGAATGGAACACGCAATACGACGAGTTCCTGAACATGAGTCTTCCAGATGGGGCAGAACTCATTGGCTTCGCGGACGATGCGGCATTAGTCGTGGTCGCCGAAACCGCGTGGCAAGTGGAGTGTGTGGCCAATGAAGCTCTCTACCGCATTGGTCAATGGTTCCCTGAGAACGGGCTGGAGCTTGCCGAGCACAAGTGCGAAGCGATGCTAGTCACCAAGAGGAGGAGTTTCGAAACTCCCGTGTTCTCCATCAACGGGTACGAAATTCCACTCAAGAGGGAACTTAAGTACCTTGGGGTTTGGTTTGATGACCGATGGAGCTACAAGGCACAAGCCAGAGAAGCAGCGCTGAAGGCAGACAGGGTCGGTGGCGCCCTCCAGCGGCTCATGCCGAACCTTGGTGGCCCCAAGCCAAACAGAAGAGCCTTACTCAGCACCGTGAGCTATTCCATCATGCTGTACGGTGCACCAATTTGGGGGCAAGTAGCTAGAGGGTCCGTAATCGATGCAAAGCTAGGTCCAGTCCAGCGGCGTTTCGCGCTACGGACGATCAGTGCTTATTGCACGGTGTCTGACCATGCAGCCTGTGTGCTTGCGGGTACACCACCCATTCGACTGCTTGTAGCCGAGAGAGTGCGGGTATGGAAACGCCAAGAAACCCTCAAGAGCGATGGAGTCGTGCTCAACCCCACTCGCAAGGCCCTCATACGAGACGTCGAGAGGGGGGAGACCGTTGAAGAGTGGCAAAAAGAGTGGGAGAGCTCAACGAAAGGGAAGTGGACGCGAAGGCTGATCCCCAACATAGCCAGGTGGATCGATCGAGCTCACGGAGAGCTGGATTACTGGCTGACGCAAGCTTTTAGTGGGCATGGCTGCTTCGGAGAGTACCTGGAGCGGTTCCAGAAGAGGGAGACCCCGGTCTGTCAGATGTATGCGGCAGACTGGGACGATGCGGAGCATGCACTCTCCCATTGCATGAACACAGCTACGGAGAGAGCGGAGCTCGTGAACTGGCTTGGAAATCAGATCACCCCTGAGAATCTATTGCCGTTCATGCTCCGTAACAAAGAGACATGGGATAAGATTGCCGCCTATATCAAGACGGCGATCACCCGAAAAGAAGAGCGAGAACGGGCATTGCAGCGTCAAGCAAGGGGCGCTGCATAGCGAACAACGACGACTTGAAGAGTGATCATTGACGACGAAGAGAGAAGACAGAAGAGCGGACACACCGAAGAGGGACGCCTCATGGCGCGCGATACGCCTCCCACCCTGAAGTAATGCTAACGCGGTTCCGGGGTGGGTTGGTTAGATAGTGGTTAGCTGCCCCCAGTTCTGCAATGATGGCTTGCCAACATCGTAGGGCTGAGAGCAGAAGGTTTTAGCCCCCAGGGCACACGGGCGTTGGATTCATGCTCATCCGGTTTACCGGGTGAGCAAAATGAAAGCGCTTATGGTCTGCCGGTGGGAGATCCATTAGGGATAGCCTGTCATCAGATTTTTCCTTATATTCCACTTAGAAAAAAAAAAAAGAAAAAAAAAAAAAAAGATGTCCTTTCCCAGGAACCGTGTTGAGGTAGAGCATTCTCCATGCTACTGGGTGCGTCCACAGGGTGCGGATGGTGGCACGGCCAGAGTAACTGGGGATTGATATGATCCTCAGTATCTCTGGTTACTCGTGAATATGCAGAGTATGCAAAATAAGCGAGCGCAGACAAGGAGTCGCAGATACACAATACAACATCACACTGACACAATAAGTGAACCCGCGTGGACATTCTGAGCCGACCGACGACGGCTTTGCTGGCTTCGAGGGGCACACCGAAAGTTGGTGAGAAGCAACGCGGTGACCTTGTCGATACAGGGCATCTCTATCGTATATGCATCGGATCACAAGAGTGACGCGAGGGCCCGAATCAAGTCGGGCATTCTCTCGCTGAGTGGTAACACGATCTTCGCCAAGGATTCACAAAAACCCTCTTGGGGATAGGGATTGGCCGAACTAGGAAGTGCTACCACGATACCAGTTGGCATGGCGATTGGTCGGGACTCCGGTGGAAACGCAGGCGAGACAGACATTACACTGACACCACACACACAGCGCGCCACTCACGCCACCAGTGCAACAGTCCCCGGGAGGGGATCCTTCCACTGCTGTGTCCGTGCCCACTCTGGAGGGTACCGCGTTAAAACCAGTGATCGCTCCTGGGCCGCCGGTAGTAGGGGGACCCGAACCCCACGCTAACCACGAGGGGAGGCAGTCCCGCACAACGGTAGGGGGGATACCCCAAATCCCGCTCCTGTGGTAGTGCCGGTTGGTGACCAGACGGGACCATGCTGCAGGGTGCGGGGGTTGGAACGTCATCTGAGGCCACCGGACTGTAGGCGCGGTCGGCAAGTGGGAGGATCCAAGAACGGGGTACTCGGACTGGTGGGCGGGGGTAGGTGGGACCACTAACACAAACAAAGGCACAGTAATCCGAGGGGGATAGGAGAGAAGGGGGGAAAAAATGGCAGAAACAACAACGAATTTAGGAATTATCAGAGCGAATCTGCCAACTGGGTGTCCCACCCAAACACAACCATCAAACAAGGAGAGAGTTGATGCAGAAGAGATGGAGACTGGCGAAGGAAAGACGCCTGGCGCCAGTCAACAGAGGTTACGCAGAACTAATTCCGCTGACCTCAAAACGAGCTGGGGTAAGTTCAAAGAGGCTCACACGAGAGAGGAAGAACTCCTGAAGAGAATCCTCAAGGTACTCGATGACATAACCAAGGAAGTCAACGAGCACGCGACAGCAAAGAAGTCGACCAAGAGGCTTGTACAGAAGGCCAGCAGCCTACGTGAAGGGCAAGAAGCTGCTAGTACAAGAGCTTCAGAAATGAGAGAGGCAATCAGCTCCAGCCTAGAGATAATAGCCGAGGACTCCGCTGGATCAACATCCTCGCTGGCCCCACCTCCACAAAGAGCGGGATGGGGGAGCCAAACGAAGGGAGGCCGCACAAGCCCCATCAATAGGGAACCAGGAAGCCGATATCAAAAGAGCAAAGAGAACAGCCCTCAAACCGGAGCAGCTCAATTTTGCAGGACAAGGGGCTGGACTGTTCAGGACACCCCCATCCACGCCAGGGACACCAATGACAACCTGGTCCGATAACGGTCAGCTCTCGGACGCTGGTTCCGGCTGGCAACTTGCGGGACGGAACAGGGGACCTAGGGGAAACGAGAGGCGTCCCAAGGATCAGGGGAGAGCCGAAAAGAAGGAAAAGAAGAGGAAGAACAAGGGAAATAGGAGAAGGACTAGACCCGACGCACTCCTCATAGAAGTGAAGGAAGATGGTTTGTCCTACGCGGACATGATCAAGAGAGTCAAGCAAGGAGACGAAACGAGGCAAGTGGCTTCAAAAGTCTCCAAAATCCGGAAGACGAAAGAGGGTCATCTTCTCATCGAGCTCGAGAAGGGGGTGAAGGCAGAGGTCGTTGAGGATGCCCTTAAGGGGGCGATCCAAGACGCCAGAGAAATACGATGGCTTTCCCCAACGATCACGCTGGAAGTGCTTGACCTCGACGACGTGAGCACACGCCCGGAAGTTAAGGAAGCCTTCGTGAAGGAACTCAGAGCAGAGCATGCAGGCAGCATCACGACCCGGACCATCCGCCCAGGATACAGGGGTACTCAGATTGCAGTGATCACACTGCCAGAGCGGCTCGCTAAAGAATCGCTGGCAAAAGGGAAAGTCCGGGTAGACTTCGTTAACGCGCGGGTCCGGGAATAGGGCGAAATCCCGAGATGTTACAACTGCCTGCAATACGGGCATTTGTCCGCATAGTGCGACAAGCCACACGTGAGGCGGGCAAAACGTTGCTTCAACTGTGGGGAAGAAGGCCACATAGCAGCGGTATGTGTTACCGGAGAGCAAAAATGCCTGAGCTGCGAGGCCCCCAAAGAGGACCACAAACACAGGTCGGGCATGCAGTGCTGCAAGGCCTACCAGCAGGCGCGAGCAGCATGGAAGGGTCGGAAGAAGCGCAAAGATGGCTAGTTTCCTGCAAGCGAATCTCTGCAGGAGCAACGATGCTCACAGTCTACTCGAAGCAGAGGCCTCAAGACTGGGAGCAGACGTCCTCATCATCTCCGAGCAGTATCTCCGAGAAGAGCGACCACGAACCACGGAAGACCTTGGGAGGGGATCGGCCATCCAAGTTTGGAACGTGAGCCTTACAGAGACAAAAAGACCGACCGAAGGGACGGGCTTCGCCCGAAGAGTCATCGGCGATATTGCGGTGTATAGCTGCTATTACTCACCGAACGCACCGATGAATGTCTTCCTTCGGGAACTGCGGGAACTCGAGGATAGTCTGAGACAGTGGAGAGGCCTCGCCATAGTAGCGGGGGATTTAAACTCCAAAGCTCCAGCCTGGAGTGGAGGGCCAGAGGATGAAAGAGGCAACGCGCTGGAAACAACCATGGCCCAATTGGACCTGGTTTGCCTCAACGAGGTAGGAAAGGCGACATGGCACAGAGGGGCATCATCCTCAGTGCTCGACTTAACGTTTGTTAGCGCGCCTCTCATGAGACGAGTCACGAAGTGGCAGGTCCTTGACTCGGAAACGCTCAGCGACCACTGCCATATCTTCTTCAAGATAGACCATGGCCGAGATGCAGGCATAGCACGGCAGATCGAGGGATGGCAAGTCCGCAAACTGGACGAGGAAAGCTTCAGAGAAGCAATCCTGAGAGCAGAGGACCCCGGAGAAGAGCTCTCGCCGGAGGAGACGGTATCGAGCGTCATCCGGTCCATCACCCGAGCCTGCGACGCCTCCATGCCGAGGAGGAAGCAACCCCGGTTCCAGAAGAGGCAAGTATACTGGTGGAACGATGAGATCAGGGATCTTCGCCGCAGCGCAAATGCTCAGAGGAGGCGAGCGAAGCGAGCGCGCAAACGTGGACGTCCATCAGCGGGAGCAGACGAAGCGGCCTACAAAGAGGCGAAGAAGCTTCTTCGAGATGCCATCCGTCGCAGCAAACAAAAATGCTGGTCGGAGCTATGCAACATGGTCGATCAAGATCCGTGGGGCACACCGTACTGGGTGGTCATGAGCAGACTGCGATTGAGAGACGGACCAACAGCGCCAACTGACAAAGAGTCAGTTCTACGGATTGCTAGGGCACTCTACCCGAGAGGGGAAACCAGACTCACATTCCCTGGGTTCATCTCCGACCCAATCCCCCTCTTCACCGAAGAAGAGCTAGGATGAGCCGCTACAAGACTGGCGGATGTTAAGGCCCCGGGGTTGGATGGTATCCCTAATGAAGCCCTGAAAATAGTGGCTCGAGAGCAGCCTACCCTGCTATTGAAGCTGTTCAATAAGTGTCTCCTTGCGGGAGTGTTCCCGAAAGTGTGGAAACGGCAGAAGCTAGTCCTCATCCCCAAGGGGAAGGGTGGAGAACCAGCGGAGCCATCATCGAATCGGCCACTCTATATGCTGGACAACATCGGGAAGATGTATGACCGCATGATCCTAAACCGGGCGGAGGAAGAGTATGAGCGTAGCGGAGGGATGTCCCCGATGCAGTTTGGCTTCCGCAAGGGGCGCAGTACAATGCACGCAATAGAAAGCGTACAAGACAGAGTTCACAGAGCGTATACAATGGCTCCCCAACCAGGAGGAGGGTTTTGTGCCATAATATGCTTGGATGTGAAGAACGCCTTCAACACAGCAAGCTGGGAACGGATCTATAGGTCCCTAGATGGAAGAGTCCCCCCTTACCTGCTTGCAGTCATCAGCAATGGACTGCGTGACAGAGTCCTCGTATGTGACACGGATGAGGGGAGGGTTGAGCAGGGATAGCTCAAGGATCCGTGACAGGACCGTTCGAATGGAACACGCAATACGACGAGTTCCTGAACATGAGTCTTCCAGATGGGGCAGAACTCATTGGCTTCGCGGACGATGCGGCATTAGTCGTGGTCGCCGAAACCGCGTGGCAAGTGGAGTGTGTGGCCAATGAAGCTCTCTACCGCATTGGTCAATGGTTCCCTGAGAACGGGCTGGAGCTTGCCGAGCACAAGTGCGAAGCGATGCTAGTCACCAAGAGGAGGAGTTTCGAAACCCCCGTGTTCTCCATCAACGGGTACGAGATTCCACTCAAGAGGGAACTTAAGTACCTTGGGGTTTGGTTTGATGACCGATGGAGCTACAAGGCACAAGCCAGAGAAGCAGCGCTGAAGGCAGACAGGGTCGGTGGCGCCCTCCAGCGGCTCATGCCAAACATTGGTGGCCCCAAGCCAAACAGAAGAGCCTTACTCAGCACCGTGAGCTATTCCATCATGCTGTACGGTGCACCAATTTGGGGGCAGGTAGCTAGAGGGTTCGTAATCGATGCAAAGCTAAGTCCAGTCCAGCGGCGTTCCGCGCTACGGACGATCAGTGCTTATTGCACGGTGTCTGACCACGCAGCCTGTGTGCTTGCGGGTACACCACCCATTTGACTGCTTGTAGCCGAGAGAGTGCGGGTATGGAAACGCCAAGAAACCCTCCAGAGCGATGGAGTCGTGCTCAACCCCACTCGCAAGGCCCTCATACGAGACGTCGAGAGGGGGGAGACCGTCGAAGAGTGGCAAAAAGAGTGGGAGAGCTCAACGAAAGGGAAGTGGACGCGAAGGCTGATCCCCAACATAGCCAGGTGGATCGATCGAGCTCACGGAGAGCTGGATTACTGGCTGACGCGAGCGTTTAGTGGGCATGGCTGCTTCGGAGAGTACCTGGAGCGGTTCCAGAAGAGGGAGACCCCGGTCTGTCAGATGTGTGCGGCAGACTGGGACGATGTGGAGCATGCACTCTTCCATTGCATGAACACAGCTACGGAGAGAGCGGAGCTCGTGAACTGGCTTGGAAATCAGATCACCTCTGAGAATCTATTGCCGTTCATGCTCCGCAACAAAAAGACATGGGATAAGATCGCCGCCTATATCAAGATGGCGATCACCCGAAAAGAAGAGCAAGAACGGGCATTGCAGCGTCAAGCAAGGGGTGCTGCATAGCGAACAACGACGACTTGAAGAGTGATCATTGACGACGAAGAGAGAAGACAGAAGAGCGGACACACCGGAGAGGGACGCCTCATGGCGCGCGATACGCCTCCCACCCTGAAGTAATGCTAACGCGGTTCCGGGGTGGGTTGGTTAGATAGTGGTTAGCTGCCCCCAGTTCTGCAATGATGGCTTGCCAACATCGTAGGGCTGAGAGCAGAAGGTTTGAGCCCCCAGGGCACACGGGCGTTGGATTCATGCTCATCCGGTTTACCGGGTGAGCAAAATGAAAGCGCTTATGGTCTGCCGGTGGGAGGCCCATTAGGGATAGCCTGTCATCAGATTTTTCCTTATATTTCACTTGAAAAAAAAAAAAAAAAAAAAAAAAGATAGATGTCCTTTATTCGTCCGCAGACAAAAAATCTGATTACATATGATTACATATGCCCGTTGAAAATGTGTAGAAAATAATGTGTATATATATATATATATATACTCATAATGATAATAATTTCAGTGAATCACTGTTTTGGTCAAGGACACTCAGCATCACAATTTGTCACTAGTCAGGGCAAAAATTACTCATTATTCTAAGTACAAAATTTTGTAATAAGAGAAGGATAAGGGCTCACAGTCATATCACAGATTATGTTTCATCAGTCGGTTGACAGGAGGTCACATATAGAAAAAAAGAAATATTAAAACAAAGTAGAGCCCAACCCATCACAGATTAAAATAGTGCTTCTTCTCTACATCAATCCTCTGAGGAGACTGTGTCACTAAGAAATTTTTTAAAGCCTCTTTAAGTAACGATACTTTCCTCAGCTGCCGAAAGCCCGGAGGGAGAAAGTTCCACAGATGAGCACATTGAACTTGGAATGATCTTCTTCCATACTCAAGTCTCATGTTGGGGACTTTGAGTATTCGCTCTTCCAGATCACCACGTGCGGGGCGTTCGGATTGGTACCTGGTAAACATCGCAGCTAGGTAGCCAGGTTCTCCCAAGTGCATGATCTTATGCATCAAAAGAGCTGCGAAGTACATTCTCTGCCAATCAGTACGTAACCAACCTAAACGCTCCCTGAACGGAGTGATGTGCTCGTCTCTCCTGAGATAAAAATGTACCTCACACATGAATTACTTAGTCGCTGTATCCGTTGCCGCTGTTCGTCCGTGGCGTCGAGGTACACGACCGTGCAGTAATCTAAATGCGGTTGAACCAAAGACTCGACTAGGCGAACTCGGAGTGGTCTGGTGATACACGCCCTAAAAGACCGCAAACCGTAAAGGGCTCGGTTTACTTTCTTAGTTAATTGATCGATGTGCGGTTTCCACGTCGGTTCGCTGTCAAGTGTAACACTTAGACTCGCGACAGAGTCACTGAATGGGATAAACACTCCGTTCTGTAACTCAACCCCTGGCAAGATCATGCGCTGCAAGTCTTTCACGTTCCTTTCGGAACTGAAGAAGATCGCCTTGGTCTTTCCAGCGTTGAGGCGCAGTTCGGAATTCCTAGCCCAGTCAGCAACGAGTCGTCCCACTTCCCCCAGTCGAGCAATGCCCTGGACGATGTTCTTCTTATCGACTTGTGAAAAAATCTGAGATCATCCGCGTAGAATAATTGGTTGACCGACTTTCCACTCAGTAGCCCAGGCAAGTCATTCACATACAGACTAAAGAGGAGAGGCCCGAGAACGGACCCCTGTGGAACACCCAGATTGGTTTCTAGCCAATCAGATTTGCCTGTCTTCGAAGTGATTTGTTGGGTGCGGCCCTGTAAATACGATTCCATCCACAGGAATGCCGACCTCGGAAAACCGAGATGTCGTAGCTTCCTCAGTAGCTTGGATGGTGAAATTGTGTCGAATGCTTTGCTAAAGTCGAACAGTAGGAGAAGAGTGATCTTCTTTCTGTCAATTCCTATTCTGATGTCGTCTGTCAACTTCAGTAATGCCGTCTGGGAACTGTGATGTTGCTTGAAACCAGCCTGGAACGGATCAAGTAGTTTCTCAATTTTCAGATACTCCGTGATTTGGTCATGTGAGATTTTTTCCAGAACCTTGGAGAGGAAACACAGCAGCGCTATGGGACGGAAATCCGAGACTGCTGATGGAGCTGCAGTCTTCTTTAATGCAATCAGCTGCGCTTGCTTCCAAGCCTCAGGAAAAACGCTATGAGCGAAAGAGGAATTGATAATATGTACAAGAAGATCACCAATACTCGGAAGAGCTTTCGCGATCACGCTTTGGGGTATTCCATCCGCCCCACGGGCCTGGGAGGAGAAATGTTTAATGGCAAGGACTACATCATTGAAATTTGTGGGCTTAAATTTGAACCCCTCCTCCGGTGCCGAACTAATATCGTCCATTGCTCCATTAATATTTTCGTGAGGCGAGACAGAAACCCCCGCAAAGTGAGCGTTCAACTCATCCGGTGTGAATCCGTGAAGTTCTTCCCCTTTGCTCTTGGGCAAGGGGCCAAGCTTACGCATCTCCTTCCAGATGTTCTTGTTCTGATCAAGAGCGTCCGTGAGAAGGGTTTGAAGGAAGGAGTTACGCTCTTGTTCAATGCGCAAGTCGACCTCTTCGCTCAGCCGAAAGTACTCACTTTGAAGCTCGGGACACTTGCGGTGGTTACGTTGCATCCGCTCCCAGCGCCTGCGCGTCGCGTCTCGCTTATTCATGAGTACTTTTAACTCGGGACCAATCCAAGGAGCATCATTTTTCTTCGGATTTCTAGTTTTCTCCGGTGCTAATTCGTCCAAAACGGTCTTTTAATTTTCATTCAAACAGTAAATTGCATCTTCCAAACTGGTACAGCATTCTCAAGAGCCGTCCAGTTGCAGCGAAGCAAACGGTCATTCAATATCTCCGGAGTGATCTTACGAAAATCCCTATAGGTGAAGGAATTTTTCGGCGGAGTGGGAGCGAAGACGCTGATGGTAACGTCAATGACCTAGTGCCTGCCAAAACTGGGCAGAAGTCTGTTTTGAGAGTCGGTAATGATGTCGTTGTCATCCACGTAAATATGATCAATCCATGTATGAGATACATTGGGGTTGTGTTGGTGAGTCGGGCCATGCTGTACTATCTGCAAGGCAAGTTCTCCTGTCAGCGCAGTCAGTGTTTTGGTGTCTGGGTGAGAAGCGTCAAGTAAATCCGCGTCCAGATCTCCCATTATATTTTTGTGACTGTAATCGCCACATAGTCGACGTAATGAGCCAAACAGCTCATCATCCTTCTGCACGGCAATTTTTGGGGGTCTGTGAATTACCACGACTAATATCAGAGGAGAATTGCCCTGCAGTACGCTACAAAAAAGGAATTCAGGTACTCCAGGTTTCCCTGGCCCAAAAGTATTCGACGAAATCAATTTCTCAATCTTGAAGTCATTGCGTACATACAAGGCGACCCCACCTCCCTCTCTGTTGCGATCCTGTCTCAACAGTGAAAACCCCGGAATCTGAACGAGACTGTCATCCACATACTCATCTAGCTTCGACTCAGCCACCCCCAATAGATGGTAGGAGGGATCGTTGGCGACGAGCAAGCGTAAATGCTCAATCTTATCTGTCAGTGAGTTAAGATTGATAAATCCCGCTTTCAAGAAGCCTCCACCCCCTCGTCGCTCCTCAGCAGCCGTATTTAGTCAAGGAGTCCCCGCGGATTCTGCTGCCGGATCTCGGCTCTGCTCCGGAACGACTGTGCAGCTCTGGGTGTTGTTAGAGGACGCACAAGTACGTTTTGGAACATTTCGACAGGCCGTTTGAATGACCTGCAGATCAGCAAGGGATTCGAACGTATGCGCTGGCTCATTTTTCCGCCTGACCCAGAAACGTCCACCGCTGTGCCAGACGTATCTTAGACCCAAACCGCGTGCAACCGATCTCAAACGTGTGTATTCTTTGTACTTCTCACGGGGGAGCATTTCATTCATGAAGATTTCACGGTTCGGCACATGAGCTTCCGCATCTGATTCAAGTAGTCCAGACTGGATGTTATTAGTCGTGAAATAGTTATTGGCAATTGAACGTTTAGCCCGAATCACTTCCCCGACTAAATGGCTACTGGAGAGTTGGACTACGCATGATGGTAGAGTGCGTGAGACGGCAGTTGAGGCTCGTGAAGATGGATCCGAATCACGATTACTTACTGGAGGCCTCTCCTCAGACGCATGCCTCGGATGCAGGACGTGAACATCAACAATGTCTGCCCTCTCCAGCGAGGGGAGAATGGACTTGAGCACTGCATAGGAAATACCAGATATTTGTGCCGGTGAGGCCATAGAATTTTTTTTCAAAACACCATTCATAATCAATTTGCAGCGCTCAAGTCTGTCACTGCCATGTTCCCGTCCTTGCTTCCCATCATGTGAATGAGGGGACTCGTTCATCCTAGGTGGTTTAATAAGAATCGAGGATTGATTTGTCGATTCGGCATTGCAATTATCATCATTTCCTCATTTATAATTATGCAGAGTAATCTGGAAGCCTTCAAGCAGCTCAGTAAGAGTGTAAATCTGGCCCTTCATATTGGAATTCTGCTCCAAAAGAAGCTGGCGATCCAATCAGAGCCCCTCCAGCTGGGAATTCTGCTTCTCTATAAGTCCCTCGAGAGAAGATACACGTGCTAACAGGCAATCATCCATCTCTTTCATCGCTGGCGTGAGAGATGGAGGGGGAATGGTAACGTTGCGTCGACTCACGAGGGATTTTATTCCGTCAAGCTGGTTTTGGAGCAAGGCATATTGGTCGTAAAATAGGTCCAGAGTACTCTCGCTATAAGTACCCATTTTGGCTCCGGAGAAGGTGACGGCGTCGATGTAGGTGATGCTGAAGGATGTTCCAAGATGTTGGAGCTGTTTCTCTCCTCCATCCCAGCAGGGCCGTCCTCAGGTGGTGTAGGAAGCAGCAACTGGGAGGCAGTAGTGAGCCGCTCTTGTGTTTGCTGCTTTTGAATATTCGCGGGCTCTATTTTGCTGGAGTCGTGGATGGTGGTGCCACGTGATGGAGTTGAGACATCAGCTTGCGGAATACCCCCCGCTAGCGCGAGCTGTGAACTCCCGGTGGAATGAGAGGTCTTGTTGGTGGGGAGCTTCGCGCTACGTCGCACGCTGGTATATTGCGGAGCGGGGGGAGACAATCCAGACACAGCATGCGTGCTGAGCCGCTTGTGTGAGTTGGGCTAGTTACTCACACGTCTCTGCGAGTTTGTATCCTCCTACTCTCTCTCTCTCTCTCTGTCCGTCTGCATGCTGAGACGAGCGGCAAAAGTCGTCTGCTTCACTGCTTTCGATGGTACTTTTGCGGTTGGAATTTCGCTCACCTGCAGACAGCTCGTGCATGTCACTGCTCCTCGGGATATCTTTGAGCACTTGACATGTGCAGATCTTTTGCACATGCTGCATTCTCTGCTGCCCGTGCGTAAGGTGTCCTTGCAGGCAAAGCAAGTGTTGTCATTCATCGTGCAGCAGACAGCGAGACAGGCCAGCGGAGCAGACGACTTCCGAGCATGCGCCGAGAGCTCACTTTCAGCGCCAAGCACTGCCAACTCGGTGTTGTTGTTGGAATTGCAGAATTGGAATTATTCCTCCCAGGCTCGATCAGGAGCCATGCAAAAAATGCTCCAATGGTATGAGCCTGCAGGAGGAAGCCCAATCTGCGAAAAAGTGCCACTCGGGACGACGTTCCGATGGTTAAAACGATATCCTAACACAGAGCGATGTTGAATGCGTGTGGAAGCACTTACCAAGCCAGAGAGAGTGTGTGAGAGAGAGAGATTGATTCCCTTTATTCGCCCGGTGGCAGAAGTAAAAATACAGTTACATGAAATACATATAACGGTCATAATCAACATATAAGTATTATACAATATGTCACTTTGGTCAAGGAAATTTTATTTATCACAGGAAGTGACTAGTCATTGAAAAGGCATCGAGAGATGCACACGAGTAAAAATAAATTAGGTAACTAATCAAGGTACATCAGTACATATAAAAAGACAGACATGGGCCCGGAAACTATCACAGATTTGAGAATTATGTGACAGGTAAGCCACGTAAAACTCGACTAAAACTAGAAAAAGACTGATTGAAAAGAGCCCAAGCCTATCAGAGATTGAAATACTGTTTCCGATCCACATCAATCCTCCGGGAGGGTTGCGACAATGAAAATCCTCTTAGAGCGTCTTTGAAAAGTGAAATTTTTTGAATTGGCCGAAAGCCCAGAGGGAGAAAGTTTCCCAAGTGAGCACATTGAACCTGGAAAGATCTTCTTCCATATTCAAGTCTCATATTGGGATATTATATCACCACGTGCGGGGCGTTCAGATTGGTACCTGGTAAACATCGCAGCTAGGTAGCCAGGTTCTCCTAAGTGCATGATCTTATGCATCAAGAGAGCTGCGAAGTACATTCGCCGCGAATCAGTACGTAACCAACCCAAACGCTCCCTAAACGAGGTGATATGCTCATCTCTCCTAAGATCAAAGATATATCTCACACATGAATTGCTTAGTCGTTGTATCCGTTGCAGCTGTTCGTCCGTGGCGTCGAGGTACACGACCGTACAGTTATCAGAATGCGGTTGAACCAGGGACTCGACTAGGCGAATTTGGAGAGGTCTGGTGATGCACGCCCTGAAAAACCGCAAACCATATAGGGCTCTGTTGACTTTTTTGGTAACTTGATCGATGTGCGGTTTCCACGTTAGTTCGCTTTCAAGTGTAACACCAAGACTCACGACAGAATCACTACATGGGACAAACACTCTATCCTGTATCTCAACCCCTGGCAAGTTCATTCGTTGCAAGTCTCTAACGTTCCTGTCGGAACTGAAAAAGATTGCCTTGGTCTTCCCAGCGTTGAGGCGCAGGTCGGAGTTCCTAGCCCATTCAGCAACGAGTCGACCTATGTCTCCCAGTCGAGCAATCCCCTCTTTGATGTTCTTTTTATCAACTTGAAGATAGATCTGGAGATCATCTCCGTAGAATATATGGTTCACTGACTTTCCATTCAATAGCCCGGGCAAATCATTCACATACAATCTGAAGAGGAGAGGCCCAAGAACGGACCCCTGTGGAACACCCAGATTGGTTTTGGGCCAATCAGATTTACCTCCTTTAGAGGTGATTTGTTGGATGCGACCCTGTAAATATGATTTTATCCACAGGAGTGCCGATCTCGAGAAGCCAAGGTGTCGTAGCTTCCTCAGTAGCTTGCATGGTGAGATTGTATCGAGTGGTTCGCTAAAGTCGAACAGTAGGAGCAGAGTGATCTTCTTTCTGTCAATTCCTACTCTGATGTCGTCTGTCAACTTGAGCAGTGCCGTCCGGGTACTGTGATGTTGCTTGAAACCAGCTTGGAAGGGATCAAGTAGCTTCTCAATTTTTGAATACTCCATGATTTGATCATGTGCGATTTCTTCCGAAACCTTGGAGAGGAAGCACAGCAGCGCTAAAGGACGGAAATCCGAGACCCTTGATGGAGTGGCAGTCTTCTTTAATGCGATCAGCTGGGCTTGCTTCCAAGCCCCAGGGAAAATGCCATGAGCGAAAGAGGAATTGAAAATATGTACAATAAGATCACTAATAGCCGAGAGAGCTTTCGCGATCACAATTCGGGGTATCCCATCCGCTCCACGGGCCTGCGAGGAGAAATGTTTGATGGCAAGGACTACATCAGTGAAATTTGTGGGCTTAAATTTAAACCCCTCCTCTGGCGCCGAGTCAATATCGTCCATTGCTTCTTTAATGTTTTCGTGGGGCGAAACGGAAACGCCCCCCCCCCCCCAAAGTGTGCGTTCACCTCATCCGGTGTGAAACCATGAAGTTCCTCCTCTTTGCTCTTAGGCAAGAGGCCGAGGTTGCGCATTTCCTTCCAGATGTTCTTCTGTTGATCGAGAGCGTCAAAAAGATGACTTTGAAGGAAGGAGTTACGCTCTCGTTCGATGCGCAAGTGAACCTCTTCACTGAGCCGAAAGTACTCATTTTGAAGCTCAGGACACTTGCGCTGGTTACGTTGAATCCGCTCCCAGCGCCTGCGCGTCGCGTCTCGCTCCTTCATGAGTACCCGCAGCTCAGGACCAATCCAGGGAGCGTCATTTTTCGCAGATTAATAGTTCTCTCAGATGCTAATTCATCTATAACGGTCTTTAAATCTTCATTCAAGCAGCTAATTGCTTCTTCCAAACTGGTTTTGGCATTTTCAAGAGCTGTCCAGTCACAGCGAAGCAACCGGTCATTCAATATCTCCGGATCGATGTTACGAAAATCCCTGTAGGTGAAGGAATTTTTCGGCGGAGTGGGAGTGAAGACGTTGATGGTGACGTCAATGAGCGAGTGCCTGCCGAAACTGGGCAGGAGTCTGTCTTGGAAGTCAGTAACGATGTCATTGTCATCTACGTAAATGTGGTCAATCCATGTATGAGATGTATTGGGGGTGTGTTGGTTTGTCGCGCCATGCTGCACTATCTGCAAGGCAAGTTCTTCTGTCAGTGCAGTCAGTGTCTTGGTGTCAGGGTGAGCAGTGTCTAACAAATCCGCGTTCAGATCTTCCATTATAATTCTGTGACTATAATCCCCACACAGTCGGCGTAACGAGCCAAACAGACCGTCATCCTTCTGCATGGCGATTTTCGGGGGTCTGTCAATTACCACGACTGAAATTGGAGGGAGTTACCCTGCTGTACGCTACAGAAAAGAAATTCAGGAACACCAGGTTTCCCTGGGCCAGAATTTTTAGACGAAATTAGCTTCTCTACCTTGAAATCATTGCGCACATACAAGGCAACCCCACCACCCTCCCTGTTACGATCCTGTCTCAACAGGAGAAAACCCGGTATCTGAACGAGACTGTCATCCACATACTCATCTAGCTTCGACTCAGCCACCCCAAAAAGATGGTAGGAGGGATCGTTAGCAACAAGCAGGCGCAGATGCTCAATCTTATCCATCAAGGAATGAAGATTGATAAACCCCGCCTTTAAGGAACTACCTCTCCCTCCTGACTCCCCGGCAGCCGTGTTTCGTCAGGGTGTCCCCACTGATGCTGCTGTCGAATTTTTACTCTGATTTGGAATGGTAGAGCTATTCCTGACACTATCCAATGACTCAGGAGTTGGTCTTGGGACTACTCGACATGCCATTCGAATGACCCGCAACTCAGTGAGGAACTCGAACGCATACGCTCTCTTGCCACTTTTACGCCTGACCCAGAAGCGTCGACCGCTGTGCCAAACATATTTGAAGCCTGAGCCCCGTGCAAGTGGCCTCAGATGGATATATTCCTTATATTTCTCACGGGGTAACATCTCATTAATGTAAATCTTTCGGTCTGGCACATGGGCTTTTGCTTCAGGGTCAAGCAATGTGGGCTCGATCTTATGAGTTGTAAAGTAATTGTTGGCGATCGAGCGCTTGGCTCTCATCATCTCCCTGGCTAGCCGGCTGCACGAGAGTTGGACTAGGCAAGATGGAATAGAACGTGAACGGGTATCCGGGGCTTGAGGCGATGAATTGGTCGGTCTATTGTCATGCATTGGATTTTCCTTCCCGGACACGCACCCGGGCTGCAAAATACGAACATCAGTGATGTTTTCCCTCTTCAGCGAGGGAAGGATGGACTTGAGTACTGCATAGGAAATATTACATACCTCTTCCTCCGAGGCAGTAGAGTCTTTTTTCAAAGCACCGGTTATGATTAATTGGCTGCACTTAAGACCTTCACCCCCCAGTTCAGTACTCTGCCGCCCAGCACGTGAATGGTTAGGAGAATCCATTCGAACTTGCGGATCTGGCCCGGAGGATTGATGTGGAAGCTCAGAAATGAAAGACTTAATTCCATTACCAACATCAGATTTTCGCAGAGTGCCCTGGTTATCTTTTAGAAGATGAGTCAGATGTGAGATCTGGCTTTTCATCAAAGTACTCTCCTCAAGAAGCAGCTCACGATCTAGGCGAAACTCCTCCAGCTTGGAGTTTCGCTTCTCTATGAGTTCCTCGAAAGACGGAATGCGCGCTAGCAGTTGATCACTCGCCGCACTCACTGCTGGTGTGGGTGGCGAGGAGGAGAGGACGGCGTCATGTCGGGTCAGGAGGGACATTATTTCGTCGAGCCGCTTCTGAGTTGAATCGTTTTGTTGAAAAAAGAGATCCAGAGCACTCTGCGAAATTAAAACATCTCTAAGAAATTCCGGTGTTGGCGTCGTTGCTGGACTCGTCGGCTGTACTGATCTTCTGTCTTTCCCGTCCTGGGATATTCCACAGCCATTCCCTGGGGATGTTGAGAGAAATGGTTGGGATGTGCCAATATCCTGCATCTCTGCTATTTGAATTTTCGCGCCACTGGTGGCACGTGTTGAGGTGCTGCCACCGCTGCAAGTTGGTAGCGCAGCAGACGACCACCGCTGCTTGTCATTCCTCGCGGCATGAGGAGAGCCTCTGGTGGTAGGGGGCTTCTCGTTGCGGCCGGTGACAGTGGTCCGCGGGGCAAGGAGAGATACCCCCGTCTTGCCGCGAGAGCTGAGACGCGCCTGCGTGATAGTAGACAGACCACTTACACTAGCACGCACACCGGTGTTCTCTCTCTATTTCTCTCTCTCTCTTTTTTTTTTCTTTTTTGAGGTGGTTAGAGGGCAAAATCTGCCTCAAGATCCTTCGGATCCGTCCCCAGACACCGGGCTGGTTCAGCTTACGCGGACTACGCATAGCCCACGCAGGCCATACGAGGCGGGACACGGGTTTGAGTGGGGCCCGTCGGGAGGTGGGCCCGGCCGTGTAATATCCCTCTCCCCTTGGTGTCCGATACCTAGGGCATCGGGCAATCAAGAAGGAGATCCACCTGCATCTGCCATCTCATCCCGGAACCGCGTGAGCATTACTTCAGGATGAGCGGCATGTCTCGCGCTCGATTGCGAGCGTTCCTCTTCTCCATGTTTTCTCTTCGGCCACTTGTCGGCATCTCCTATCTTCATTCTTCATTGTTCCCTCTCTTTCTTCTTTCTTCCCTCTTCTTTCGTCTTCCTCCCCTCTTCAGGGCATCATATTCCTCCTGGAATCATTTGGGCCTCTTCTGTTTTCATTGGCAGACTCACTGTAATTTGCCGGCATCGAGGCGCCTCACTTCCCTCTCTTTCTCCTCCTTGCGAGTCATCACCAGCCTGATGTATCCGGTGACTGTATCCCATGTCTCCTGGTTGCGGAGCAAGTACGGGACGAGATTCTCGGGTGTTAGTTGAGCACCCAGCCATCTATCCAGCTCGGCGCGCCCTCTCCGGGTGTCGCTGCATTTGAACAGAGCATGTTTGGCGTCATCTCAGTCGTCCCCGCATGACTGACATGCTGGGGTTGTCCTCTTCTTGAACCTGGTTAGATAGGAGCCGAAGCAACCATGATCGCTCAGTGCCTGAGTCGTCCAGTAGTCCATCTCTCCGTGGGAACGTTCCACCCACTTGGCTATGTCACGGATCAACCGGTGCGTCCATCTGCCACTCGCGAATGGCGAGTCCCACTCAGTTTGCCACTGTTCGAGGGTGGTTTCCTTCTCGTTGTCGCGGATGATCTCCTTCATCGTCGGAGTGAGTACTCGTTCGGCTCCGATCACTTTCTGGCGGTCCCAGATCCTCACTCGCTCCGCGACGAGCAAGTGGATGGGCGGAGTACTCGCCAATACGTAAGCCGCATCTCCTGACACGGTGCGGTAGGCACGGATACTCCTCAGGGCCGCTCTTCGATGGACAGGCCCCATTTTCTTCTCGATGATGGTCCTCTCTACTCTCTTTCCCCATACGGGTGCACCGTACAGCATGATGGAGGTGGTGACGGTGTTGAGAAGTGCGCGCCTCTTTTCCTTGAGTTCTCCGATATTCGGCATGAGCCGCTGGAGCGCCGCACCGACCCTGCTCGCCTTCTGGGCGGCTTCTTGGATGTGTTTCTTGAACGACCACTTGTCGTCGAGCCATACACCGAGGTATTTCAGCTCTGTTTTCCGTGGAATCTCTTGCCCGTTGATATAAAACCGGGGTAAGTCGAACTTCCTACGCCTTGTGACCACGATTGCTTCGCACTTCTTGACAGCGAGCTCCAGAAGCCTGCTAATCATCCACTCGTAGACTCGGGCCAGCGCTTGTTTCGCGCGTCTACCCAAGGGTTCCTCGTTGTCAGCCCATACTATGAGTCCCGCGTCGTCCGCGAAAGCCACTATTATCACTCCGTCTGGCAGTTCGATAGACAGTAAGCTGTCGTACTGGGTGTTCCAGTTGAACGGCCCGGAAACCGATCCCTGTCCGATTCCGGCGAACAGTACCCGAATCTTTTGTCACTCGTCGGTGTCGTACACGAGGGTCCTGTTCCGCAGGTAGTCACTCGTGACGGCTAGTAGATAGGGGGCACTTTACCTGCTTGAGATTGATAAACTCGCTCCCAGCTCACGCAATTGAATGCGTTCTTTATGTCCAACGCAATGATGGCACAGAATCCTCCTCTTCCTCGGTATGGGTTCTCTACCGACGCTTGAACCCGTTCTTGGACCGCCTCGATCGCGTGAACAGTGCTCCGTCCCTTCCGGAACCCGAACTGCATTGGTGATAGCCCACCGCCTTCTTCGTAGGCTTTCTCCACCCTGTTGAGTCTCTCTCTCTCTCTCTCTCTCTCTCTCTCTCTCTCTCTCTCTCTCTCTCTGACGTTCTTCGTGCTGCGTCGAGCATCCGAAACCTTCTGCTTAACTGGACCCGGCGACGTTTTAGTGGATGAATTTTTGCTCACCTCATGACACGCCACACAAAACCACGTGTTGTTCGATATTTTTGAACATTTTGCGTAGGTGAACCGTTTGCAGATGCTGCATTGTTTGCTGCCATGACGCAGGATGGTGTTGCATATGTGGCAGGTGTTGTCGCCCATTGTGTGACAGCAGACAGCAGCAGTATAGTAGCGAGCAGCAGATGACCGCCGGGCATGCGCAGGATGGTCGGTTCCGGCGCCAATATTTGCCGACTGGTTGTTATTGTCAGATTGCAGAATTTGGAATAATTCCTCGCAGGCTCGGGTTGGAGCTATGCAGTGATGCTCCGAAAGTATGAGCCTGCGGGAGGAAATCCAATCTCCGAGAAATTGCCACTTGGGACAAAGTTTTGTTGGTGAGAAACGACATCCAACACGGAGCGATGTAGAGAGCGTGTGGTTGTACTCACCGGTAGGGACAGAGAGAGAGATTGCCTGATTGATTGATTGATTAAAAAATTTATTGAGGGTAGCCCCTATTTCCCCTATCCCAGATATATATGAGAGATTCTACAGAACTTTTGACATTGTGCGTACTGTGTGCTGTCTCTGAACCTTCAAATGTTTGTCAAGTTGTCGAAGCTGAATTTGATAGGTTATAGGGCCTCTGAATCTGTACTAGATTCATTTTCCTGTCAAAGGAGACTGGCTATGCACAGCACGGCTCGCAACACTTATTTTCTGGGTATCTACCGCGTACTCTCGCCATTTACTGATTCCTTGAGCCTGCTGCGAAAATATCATTGCTCGAAAAATTTTGAAAAAATTCAGTGACCAACTAAACGCCTCTTATTTTGGAAAAACATTCGTTCCAGTCGCGTGCCTTCGACGTAGTAGTCATGAATGAGCATCCCAGCCACGTGACCGAATTTTCACGAAAAGTTGAGATCTCCCGTACTTAGCTTATGAAAAAAAAAAACATCCGCGATAAGTACATGGTCACGACGGAATTCCATCGCTTGAAACAGCACTAATCATATCCCGTTTTGGTTGGATGCGTGCGACCGACTGCGTTGGAATGACAGCTTCAAGAAGATGGGTAAGTTCATGCGCCCAATCGACTGAAAGAAGTAAAGTTCTCATGGCATGGAAAGGGGAAGGTGGCACGCTCCCGAAATGTTTTGACCATTTTTCTTCACTTTATCATGAACGATATCCCTCAGTTTTCAGGTCCCGACATCGAATATTATTCGAACGAGAAGCATTACAAAAGTTGCATCGATGGAAACATATGTAATCGAAATCATGTGGGCACTCCTATGACACTGCAATCGTTCATATGAAACTCGAATCCAGTTATAATACACTGAGGGACCCATTCTTTCCCCATAAGTGTCACCATGGACTCGATTAAGGAATTTTATTACGAATTCTGGGAGAACACGGATGGGGATGCCAAAACGCAAATAGGCGCAACTCGTGTACTCCCACTCATACAACATGGTCAGACAACAGAAAACTAGTGGAATACAGTGTGTATCTGTATTCGAAGTAGCTTCTGCGTATTGTGAATGCGTGAATTAGGATTCAATCAGGCGCGCTCGATCAACCTTAGACATCTAATCATGGTCTTCATTCATTACAGTTATAAGATCCTACTAAACCAGTGGGCACGTATTTTCCCACTCATTTGAAAGGTCTTACTAACCAGCAAAACTGGTTCCAGACGCGTGCCATGAGGAGAAAAATTTCTTTTTTCAGCAACCCAAATGTTGAAAGTTTTGTAGAACCTCTCATACGTGGAGATACAATGAATATAATGAGCGACCAAAGAAATCGCTCAGGTAGTGCTGAGTAAGGACTGAGAGATGCATAAAATCTGTGTCAAGACAGCTCACATATAAGACTATGGTAAAAAATATCTGTGACTATACTAGACTAATGACCTACAAACGAATGATGGTGGTGCGAAAGGACCGACCATAGACGAGTATGGGTAGGTTGAGTTTGCCTCCTAGTGCGGAGGGAGTCAAATCTAGGTGCTCCTTATGCTCTTTCAAGATCTAATCAAGCACGTTGCGTTCCATGAGCGTCAGAGTGCTTGAATGCGTCAGGGCTCCTTGTCTCGAAATCCACGTCAGGAAGTGTGTTCCAAAGCTTCGATGCGACATAGGTGAATGACTGATTCGAGGTTTTGGTACGAGGTGGTTTGTATGTCACCATGTGTTTGTTGCGGCGCTCCAACTGACGTATAAATGGGGCATCAGAAACCAATCTGGAGCGTAGTCTCAAAAATGGAGGAAGATCATGGCGGATTATTGAAGAAGCCAACGAACCGATGAGATACTCTCTCCGTTGTTCTGCAGATAGTCATCCCAGAACTGAATGGTATGGTGTCACATGTGCACGGTGGCGCACGCTACCGTGAGCAAACCTGACGCAAGTGTTCATGAGTGTTTGTAGCTTTAGTGTTTGCGTTTTATCAAGACTGGTCAGAAGTGTCGTATAGTAATCGAAGTGGGGCAGTACAAGGCTTATCGAGCTGTTGCTTCGAGGGGCGCGGGAGTGTTCGGTTCATCATCCGCAAGGTTTGGAGGGAGCCATGAATTTGCCTAGATGAGAGATTGATCTACTTCCTCCAGTCCAGAGAAGAGGAAAATTCGAGCCTGAGTACCTACATGTAATCTACGTATGGTATGACTGTATTGCTGACGAGGATGGGAGGGATACGCTTCAGATCGATAGTCTTGAGATACAATTCGCTACCGAGATGATTCTGATAACATTAGCAGTTGTTTTGTCTGCATTCAGTCTAAGACCGTTGACTGCGGTCCATGCCGCCACTGACAAGGAGAGGACCAGCGGTTTGGATCACAAATCTTGCCCAAAATTTTTTCTGCAGTTTTTTATTCCGTAGAGTATGGAAAATCTAGAGTATCTCCGTCAAATAGGACTCCTGTCCAAAGCTGCAGGCTATGACATTAGCATTACCCATAGAGTCTCATGTTGAAATGTGACGTATATAGATATACTGGCAATGCTAACGTTTTTGCTCGTAACTTCAAACAGAGGGCCCATCTGACGGAATTGCTCTGGATTCTCTGAATTCTAGGTGACACAAACCTGTAAAAAAATTTCGAAGAGGATTGGTGATCCAAAGACCTGGTCCTCCCCCTGTGAGTTTGCATCTTGGTTCATGAGTGCGATCATCATGTCGATATCAGCGGGAAGGCCATGTATATGGGCCATTTCAGAGCATTTCGACGAATGCCTGCACCAGGGGGAGGGGGGGGGGGTCTGGAAAAAATCCATAAAAATTTTCTTCCCTTAGTACTATATTAATATAGCACAGACAGATTTGTTGCATTTTTTCTAAGGTCCCCGTGGGCCCTGGGGCCTATGAAAGGTCCTTTCTAGACCTCTTTTTAGCCTATTTCCAGAAAATCATAACTCCGACTAGAATCAACATTTTTTCGCGTACAAGGCGCATTTTCTTCCTGCAGACTACGCTTTGAGTAATATCTGTATGTAAACACAGTTCCGTGCTGGTCGGATTTTTATCCAGGCTCGAACACTGGGATTTCATAGAACGGCGGTGGGAAATCACAACGCTGTCTGGGCCAGTCTGAGCAGGCTGGCGCCGAGATTGTTCATGTTTGATTCCGCAAATCTGAGCTGTTCAAGGCTTTTGGGTGCACTAAAATTTGAAAACATTTCTGATAATCGTACTTGTTGATGTTCTGAAGATGATCACCCGGGTGAAAGGTGCAGGGTGTGATTACTTGCAAGCAGGACCATTTTTAGGTTGAATATTCTGAGCACGAGCAGTACTGTGATCTAACAACGCGGTGCTGTGGAATTCCAGTGTTCGAGCCTGGATAAAAATCCCACTAGGTACGGCACCTGGGTTATCACAGCACATGCTGTGTTTTCACACAGATATTTTTTACAGTGTAGTACTCCTGAGAAAAAATTGTCCATGGTCGATAATTGAGCCTAGCAACTTCTAGGAGCTATTTGCTTTGATAGATTAAAGAGCCCAAAAATTTTTGGCTTATTTTTGGGCTCGCTTCAAAGTGATGTAGCTCCCACTAGACATGTGATAATTGACTTTCACAAATGGTCATTTCGAAGGTTTTGAGGAAACTTACAATTTGACCACTGGTAAAAGTCTATTACTGTACTTTCTCTAGGAGTTATTGTCGTGACAAGCTGAGCAAATTCGTGAAAATGCCAAACTTTAAGCTCATCTTGAAAAAAAAACGTTCTTTTACCTTCGACCCCAAACCTGTGCGACTGTGTTTTCTTATACAAATTCTAACAATTAGAAAAATAATCTGGGTAGGATATTAATTTCCGATTTTGATCAGCCAATTTGAAACACCCTTTTCTGACTTTTTGCTCGATATGACCTCAAAGGTATGGCTCACACATGCTCCTATCTGAACTAATATGCACCCTTCTGTGTGAAATTACTCCCCAATGTACCCTCAAATACGCGTGGAAACTCCCGGAGGCGAGCCTCGAGCTAGATACGAGCAGGCGGTTCTATTTTACGAGTTGAAAATGGGCATTATTCCGTCTATTTGGACGCAGGCGAGTGTGAGTGGGATTTCACTCATTCTAGCTCACCAATGATATAAGCGGCTAAAATAGGGATACAAACCTGGTTTTCCAACTCAAAATGATCATCTAATCACGTTGTCATGGTAAATTTGCCTTTCATTCGAAGTCTGAAGCCACTTCATCGAAAAACATGTAACTAAAGTGTTTTCTAGTCTGAGAGCAAGTATGAATATTTTGGAACGAAACTGACCCCGAAATCGTGTTTAGATGATCATTTTGAGTCAGAAAATCATGTTCGTATCTCTATTTTAGCCGCTTATCTCATTCGTGAGCTAGAATGAGTGAAATCCCACTCACACTCGCCTGCGTCCAAATAGACGAAATAATGCCCATTCCAAACTCGTGAAATAGAACCGCCTGCTCGCATATAGCTCATGGCTCGCCTCCGGGAGTTTCCACACATATTTCAGATTTTGAGAAACGCGAAGTTTATATCGATCGTCCGAGCACACGTCGCGGACGAGGAGGTGGTTATCACGGTAGAGGCAGAGGCCGCGGGTACAACGGTAACAGTTACGGGCAAAACGACGCGCCATGACACCGTGAGAACAACTATTTGCAAGACCCTAATCAAGCCCAGACCCAAGCCCAAGCCCACTCCCAACCTCAAAATCAACCTCAAGCTCAGAACTCTCAATCACCACCAGTGGGTAACCCTCAGACTCCACCCGCTCAGCCCCAAAACCAGTCGAGCCCAAGTGTAAACCAGCATTTAAACTAGATGCTCGTCCGTCGCACCCCCCATGCGCCGGACGCATCGATGGAGTGATCAGAATCGCGTCGCAGATGAACAGAAAAAACGACCACGAAAGGTCAGCACTCGATTTTTTGTCAGACGGAAAATTATCATCTGGAAAAAAATTGGTGCAGAATGCAGTAAGTGAGGGATGCGAGAGTGATAGCACTTCATCATTGCCCCAGGTAAAAATTCGCACAACTGTCATAAGATTTTTGAAAACAGGTGTAATTCCACCGATTGTAGAGTTTGAGAGTCACGAAACTTCAAATAACAAAGCCAAACTATACATAGACTCTGGAGCAGATGTGTGTATTATTAAAGAAAGTAAGGTGAAGAATTTGAATCAAATTGATGACTCTGAATTATTAATAATTAATGGAGTGGCAAGAGGTGAATTTAAATCGATGGGAACGATTAGAATCAAAATGAATGGCATGCAGTGGCAATTTCATGTCGTCCCCGACACTATTCCATTAGAATGTGATGGATTGGTCGGTTGGGATTTTTTGACTAAATATGGAGGTAAATTAAACCCCAAAGCCCGCTGCCTCGAATTTAGAAATTTCTCGATTCCCTTTGTCTATAGTGAAAAGATTAGAGTGCCACCGAATATGAGAAGACTGATCAGAGTCAAAATAATTAATGATGAAAAAGAGGGCTGGGTTCCTCAAACTCACATCGCAGAAGGAATTCCATTTGGAGAATTTTTGACCAAAAATGTTAATGGATTCGGAATAGCAGAAGTAAGCAACGTGACTGATGAATCTATATACATTGATACACCTGAAATTAAATTGGAAAAGTACGAAAAAATTATACCCTGGAACAATGATGAAGTAGAGTGTTGCATCAAAGGGGAAGATGCAATTTGTTACATTCGTAGGCTATACACAGACGCAGCCACACCAGAGGGAAAAACTTCTGAGAAGTCCTGCGATAACGATAACGATAAGAGCGCACACGATAAAGCAGCGGCCGAGCGCGTAGAAATTTTGATGAAGCTCGTAGACATCGAGGGTTGTAATGAGGAAGAGATTGAGCATGTGCGAAACCTTATCAGCATAGACCCATGGCGGTTTGGCTTAGAAGGCGAGCCGTTGCCAGCCACGCATTCAATTGAGCATAAAATCCGATTGAAAACGGGGAAACCAATCAAAGCAAAAAGATATAGATTACCCCCAGCCTTAAAAGGCCTTATGATTGAGGAAGTGAAAAAATTGCGTGACTTGGGCATACTTCGCCCGTCCAGATCGCCATGGAGATCTAACTGCTTTTTTGTACCAAAATCGCCGGCAAAGGACGGAACGAAAAGGTACCGGCTCGTAGCCGATTTTCGCCCACTTAATGAAGATACGATTGGCACTTGCCAGCTTCTCTCATTTTCAGCCGATATTATAGATAAACTATCTGGCGCACGGTACATAACGGTAGTAGATTTACTTCACGGGTTCTTCCAGGTAAAAATGCATGAAGAATCTGCGAAATATTCGGCAATAAGCACTCCGCTTGGCCACATGGAATTCGCACGTATGGCGCAAGGTATGCAAACGAGCCCTGATACGCTGAACGAGGCTATCTTTATGGCTCTTGCTAAGCTCTCTCCCGATGACGCGGATTTTTACTGCGATGATTTGTACGTATGGGCTGATTCTTTAGAAGAACATGATAGAAAATCCAGTAAACTTATGAATTGCTTAAAGGAAGCTAACCTTGTTTTGTCACCCCCGAAATGCCAATTGTTGAAGCGTGAAGCCAAGGTCCTAGGCCATATTGTCGGTAATGGCCACATAAAACCCAATCCGGACAAAGTCGCGGCTATCCGAGGATATCCGGTGCCCAATAAAAACATCCGGAAAGTGCGTCAATTTCTCGGACTCACCGGATATGATAGGCGCTTCATTGAAAACTACGCGAAAATCGCAAAACCTCTGACCGATCTTTTGAAAAAAGATGAACCGTTCGTGACGGGCCGCGAGCAGCAACGCGCATTCGAGACCTTGCGCGACTCGCTCTGCTCTGAAAGCGTTTTGGCTAGCCCAGAGATTTCAAACAACGAAAATTTTATTGTGTTTGCGGATGCTTGCGATTATTCAGTAGCATCTATTTTGGCCATAGGAAGTATTAACAGTAACCGGCCGGTAGCATATCATTCGAAAGTATGAAAAGGTGCAGCTTTGAATTGGCCTTTGTTTGATAAAGAGTTTGAAGCTATAGTACAAGCTTGCGAAGCTTACAGGCCATATTTGTACGGACGAAAATTTACTGTAGTTACAGATCACGAGCCACTGCGCCATTTCCAAAAGTGTCAGAATGACACGAGATATAACCGTCAGAAAGCGAAGGTCACGGGGTTCAATTTTAATATTGTATATAGGTCTTTCAAGCAGAACGCAGCGGCAGACGCATTGTCGCGCAATCCAGTCATAAAAGAAGGGGAGGTAAACCCAGAACTCTCGCGAAGCGAACTGTACGCACTTGCCGAGCAGCAAGAGAAAGAGAACCCTTCTTGCTACGCTGATTGCCCTCCAGGACGGATTTTCAAAACCCGCGCGCATCGTGTCGTAGACGGGGACAAGACGAAAATCTCCGAGACTGAATCGACAGACGCGGAAAATCAACTTTCGAAAAAGAAAATTGCCCCAAAGTCCCACGCGAGTCGGAGTCCGAAATTGAAGCAAGCCAGGAACTGAGAAAAGCAGAAGAGGCCTAGAAAAGTTTTCCAAAGAACTCGATCATCTCAACGCCTGAGAGACCGTTATCCGGCTCTTGAAATCCACGCTTTGCCGCGCACGCACGCAGTTAACGAGACCCAAATAGCGAGAAAAAGCGTCGAAAATGTGGAAATGCTGTCAGACCCTCCTTTGGAAATTTTAGAACCAGAAATTCAATATTCAAATATTGTACCAAGTCCTTCTCTTGAACAAACTCGCGAAGATGAGCCCAAAATAATTTCAAAAAATGCAAAACCTGGAGTTGCAAAAGCACAACCGAAATTAAAGAGTATTGGAATTATCCAGAATGAGTCCCAAAGTATTGATGAGAAGTCGGAAATTGAAAATCCAAAGATCCAAGAGAATACGGAGGCTCAGACAGCATATCCAATCACAACCGCAGGCGGGTATTTTGTCGATTTTTCAATACGCGACGAGAGCGGCGAATTAGTAGCGCAGGGCGACGGGGGCCCTTTATTCATGAAAGCAGTATCGCATCGAGTTAGCGATCCGTCGGATGAGCGATTTGAACAAGCCGTAAGGCAAAGCGCAAGTTTTCACGTTGAGCCGAGCACGTCGTAATATAACTCGCAGATCGATAAGCAGCATTCCACAGAGAGAGAGACGGATAATACACAGCAGCTCCCAGCCACTCCTATTCTCTCTCCACGCGGTGGCTCGGGCAGCGTTCACCCCGTACCGGGCAAGTTGAGCGTCGCGAGCGAATCGGCAGCAGAGGTAGAATCGATGCCTCCGCCACTCGTAAATTTGCCAAAGCCCTCAGCTGCAACCGAACTCGCGTTGGATGAAAAGTTCCAACACTTCAGCCCATATGACGCGTGTGCAGAGAGTTTCAAGCTTTTTGATAGAACTACTGACATTCCAAATCTTCCAAAAGGCAACTGCCTATTCTGGTCTCTGATTCGAATTGAAAATTTGGATATCAATGCTTTAGAAATCAGATCGGACCTCTTGAATAGGGGCCAATTTTTATGAGAATCTTGCGCGGATACAGAGGCAACGGTGAAGATTTTATCGAGCTCTGAAGAATTTGGAAACGATGACTGTATATTTCTATTCTCACGCCTATACAGCAGAAATATCTGCGTGCACACGTTGGATGAGAAAGGCAGAATTTCGTATAATATAACACGCGCAAATGGGAGTGCAGATTTCATCCGCTTACACTTAGATATGCCAGCCGAGCACTTCACGCCCCTCCTGCCGATTCAGGAATATACGGAGATAGACTCGCGCGTAACCGTCGACAGAAGCGGCAGATTCGACGAAAACGGATCGGATCGTGGATTTGAACCCGAGGGAGCGCCGACCGTAATAGATATCTCTCAAACCAATAGTCAACCCCAAGCGCAACCAGAGAGCCACGTAACTCGAGCAAAAGCTCACTCGTCAGCTTTGGAGAAATATCAAGTTGCGCAAGCTCGTCCACCTCGTGAAAAGCCACCGTGGGCATTGGGTGACGATCAGCTTGCGCAACCATTGCAAAAAATACTTGCAGTCGACGTGCATGCATTTCGATACCGAGAAAACTTAGTATTTCTTGCCTCGTGCGATGGCTATATGAAATCTGAAACTATCGCATCACTACTCGGAAGGGGCTACATTGAGGCTGAGCTATCATGTGCAAATGATTTTTCAGTCGGCGAAATCCATGAATTCCATACTTATAATTTGAGCACGTTCGCCGCTTTCGTCAAAAATTACATTGGTGAAAGACCACTGCAAAAAGACATTGAAAGAGTATTTCAAAATTTGAAAAATTTGATCCGCAAGAGAAAACTGAAAAACATAGGCCTCATCCAAGACACTCAGATCCTCCCACCTGCTTCATAGCCAAAGATAATTGAAATTTTTGAAAAAGTTTTTGACGGCATGCCTATCAAGGCAGTTCTTTCCAAGCATAGCCTCAAAGTTCCCCCAGAGAGTGATGGACACAAGATTATCACTGAAATACATTCTTCAGTGCAAGGGGGACATTACGGCATTAATCGTACTCATGAATTGCTCGCCCAGTCTTACTATTGGAAGACTGTGCGCGAAGATGTAAAGAGCGTGGTCGAAAGATGTGACGGGTGTGCTGTAGATAAGTTGGTACGCCAAAAAATTCGCCTACCATTAAGACTAGTCGAATCGCCACCTCGTATTTTCGATCGAATAGCCATCGATTCTTACTCACCACCATGCCCGTCAAAGCGCGGTTTTCGGTATATATTGTCAATACAAGATCAAACGACCAGATACACAATACTAGTTGCCACGCGCCGTGGCACAGCACAAGAAGTCGTGGACGCACTTTTCGACAAAGTCATAGCTTCTTTTGGACCACCGGGCGCCATTATCAGCGATAATGGCAAAGCGTTTATTAATTATGTTATAAAAGGTTTTTCAGAAGCCCTTGGTAACAAAACGTATAGCATCTCCCCATATTCGCCAATGAGCATCGGGATGATTGAGAGGATGCACGTGACCCTGACCGAGTTCCTCAAGGCATTTGCGAAGGACCGTGCGGATTGGGACAAGGTACTTCTAATGGCCCAATTTTCAATAAATTCAGTAGAAAACGCATCAACTGGTTACCCGCCGCTCACACTTCTCCTGGGCCACAACGTCAGACTATCCGGAGATCTACACCAGGACAACCAAACCTATGACGACTTCATCGAGGAGAGAAAGGCTGAGTTGCAGCAAATACAAACTCTAGCCGCACTCTATGCAAACTACGCCAAGTATCGTTATAAACATTATTATGATATGAAGGGTTCACCAAGCCACTTTCGTGAGGGCGAATTGGTCTACGAATTGAATTTACCTCTCAAAAATGAGTTAGCGCCCCAATATACTGGGCCCTATGAAATTTTGAATATTAATTATAAAACGAAAAATGTCACTCTTCGAAATAACAATCTCACGAAAGTGGTCCGTATAGACCAAATCAAAAGATGTGCGGAAGTAAAAATAGAGATGGCAGAAGCCAACATCAGGAACCAAATTGCGGTGGTCCTTTTACTGTGTTCACATTTGGAAGAGCCAACCACCCAGCGCCCTCGCTCTGTCCGTCGTAAAACTCCGGCCCAGAGACGAGGCGCTGAGGAGGTCACGGCTTGTCCAGAGAAAAAGTTACGCGAAATTTTACTGTCTGCACTCATGTGGGACCTCGCTCTGTCAGTCGTAGAACTCCGGCCCAGAGACGAGAGTCTCGTCGAATCAGAGTTATTTTGTAAAACATTATACATTACCAACAAAAACACTGAGATGTTTACCAAATTTTTCAGTGCAAGCAGAGGCCCCAAGCTGTCGAAATTTATCACCCCATTGGAGCACACACCAGGGCTTCTGGTGGAGCAGATAGCCCCACTGTCGACATCCAGCATGACTTGGAAAATCGTCCAGCGCATCGAGCTAACCCAGCTGACTGCGACAGCATCTACATTGAGAGACGCATGGAATCAGCTGAGCTCAGCTTGCTCAGATAAAGGCCACGTTGGGCAGTTGAACTCAATTCATCGTCAAATCGCCGAGACGAGCAAGGACGAGGAGCGCACCATGGATATGCTGGCATATAAAAACCCCCGCCAGCGCAGAGCCTGGTTACCATTCATTGGGAGAGGGATGAAAGTTATTTTTGGAACGTTAGATGAGCGTTCTGAGGGTGAATTGATAAACATAATTGAGACAAGTGCAAACGATACTCGGAAAATAGCTGAGCTTTTAGCAAATCAAACTGAATTAATTGAAACTGAGTTAAGTAAAAATTCAGAAAAGGTAGAAAAGCTTCAAAATTTTGCGAACGATTTATCAAGTAATGTCAATAGAATTGACACCGAGTTGTCATGCAACAGTGCCATCCAAGCTGTTCAGGCCGCAGCAAATAACTATAAATTCGACATTCAGATGCTAATCGAAACGATATCATTTGCCTCGCAAGGTTCAATTCACCCTCATCTCATGACTCCATCTGTGATTGAAAAATCAGCAACAACCATTAAAAATGCCCTACCAGAAGTGAAATTCCCACGGACGGAAAACAATGAGTCCATTCCCGAAATTACTAAAATTTCGGACATTTCTATTGTATTGATCAATCAAACACTTATTCATTCTATGGGAATTCCACTTTTGGACTTGGCGGAGTACACACTATTCCGAGCCTCTGCACTGCCAATATTACAACAATTACACGAAAACGACACGGGCATGTTTGCCTACGTCTACCCAAAATTTCACCATTTTGCATTGGATACGGTTGCAAATACTTATATGAACATTCATCGAAATAATTTGGCAGATTGCAGAAGGCTACGGGACAGAATGGTGTGTACAAATCCACCACCTGTACGGGAGCTTATTTCTAAAATGTCATGTGAAATCGAAATGGCTTTAAATCAAAAAATTTCAGATGTGGCAAGGTGCGATATTCGCGTGACGAAAATGCACGAAACCTATTGGGTGAGGCTCCACGAAGCCAACAGTTGGGTATTCTCTACCCTGCAGGAGGAGCGCTTATATGTACATTGTCAAGGAAGCGAGCATCTGAGTACACCAGTCAACGGCCCCGGCTTACTCAGGCTATCACCTGAGTGTATGGCCATCACACCGAACGCAAGGCTCACGGCATCGAAAAACATCGAAATGACCCAACCCCCACTGGCTTTTCAAGATGTGGATCTGAACATCAAGGAGCTGTTTAAAAGGACCCCGTATGAACCGGGCACAACCCAAATTCACGAGTCACTAGAGGACATCCTACGCGAAGAGCAGGGTGCTCTGAGCCCATCGCACGTAGAGGCTCTCGGGTCCGCTCCAAGTCTGCGCGATATCATCATAAAAGCCCGCGAGATTGGCAAGTATACGGCAGTATCGACAAAATTCAATAATTTAGAGAATAATATAAGTCTCTACTTAATGCTAGCATCTGCCATAGCAATTGCAGCAATCCTTTCTATAAAAATATGTGGGAAAATAATGAATCCCTATTTGCCAATGCTTGCTACCACTCGTTCTATCTTTTGCAAAGGGAACGAAGACGAAGCCCATCCGAAGCAGGAACCAGATGAGAGTATTGCAATGAACATATGGCGCCATGCAATCATCATCCCAGATGAGCACAACCCACCCCAACATTGACAAGCAGATCGTAGGCGTCCGCCCTCTGCCCGTCGCTCGCCATCGCTTGAATACGACATCATCAGAGCAACCCAACCCGAAGCACAACGCCCGCCGTCGGATCAGGGCAGACAGCGAGCGCGCACCCATCAGCGCCGATAAGATTCAACAAAAAAAAACTCGTCGAGACACCTAAGCGCACTTACCACCACCTCGTCCTCCCCACCGTCCATGGAGTCCTCCATGGAAGATCGTCTGCGGCAACATCATCAGCGACTAGCCAGAACTAAGTTAAGCCTAGGTTATAAGAAGCGAAAGTACTCTGAGAAAACATCAAAAACTGGCGAAGTTCCGAAAGTTTACAAAATATTTTATATAACGAAAAACTCCATGCGAAGCGAAATCCAAGGAAAGCCATTCAAAAAAATTCGAGTCCAAAGATGTAAAAGATACTTATTCAAAGAAAATCACATTCGATTTCAAAAAGTCAAACTAGCATCATTTGAGAATTCTAAGTAAAAGGCCTTGTTTCTGTAGTAGAAAATCAAAAAAATTTCATACCAAAATTCAAAAAGAGAAAAAAAAATATAATAGAAAAAGAACTTCTCTAATATGCCTCGCATGGGGCGGTTAAGCTCTGGAGTCCAAAAACTTGAGCAAAGTAACTTGAAAGATTCAGGAAATTATAGGTCAAAACTTGAATCCAAAATTTAAATGCAATCTTTATTTTTCAAGTAAAGTCAGCTCTAGTGGAATTTAATGGTAGAATATTTCATTTTATTGATATCTAATGGGTAAAATTAATGAACTACACAATTTGAAGCAACAAATTTACTCATGGAAAACTTTTTTAAAAAAAAACTTCAAGAACGTTGGTTTCGGAGACGCGCGCGACGGTTGTCACTTCCATCAATGCCGCGACATGACACGAACAATTCCTGAAAAGCAATAAACACCATCACTCTTTCACTTTCCCTTTTTCTATCATAAAACAACACAGGTCACTACACTGCGACACTTACGGCGGATAGACGCGTTAGAACCAACACTGTACGTCGCGATGGGTGAACTGAAGAGCAGTCGCCACTTTCGAAATCGACATCGAGAGCAGACTCCGAACGGAAAAATTCTCCCCCACAGCCATGCGATAAAACACATAGAGGTACTTACCTTATGGAAGTCTTAATCTGGCAACAGTGTAGCAATATTCGAACAGTAAGCAAAACAATTCCTCATCCGGATGTATTGAATCACTTCAGCATCTAAACTTCAGCGAAGAAAGAATTTCAGCGAGCGATTATCGCAAACCTCGACCGACCCACGCATGTATCGCATTACAGATGCCCGCACTTCAAAAAAATTTTTCACGAATTTTCAAAAATTTCGGAAAATTCCACTTGGATACCTTTCATATGGTCCTCAGATAATACCGTTTAAATTTCAGCAAGAACGGACGTTTTGTTCCGAAGTTGCATAAAAACACGCGGTACACCAAAATTTCGTTCAGCGCGAGCACTTTAACCAGTCAACACCCCCCCACAGTCTCAAAATCGATAGAACACCCGCGCAAAACCATACATTCACTACTCTATATACACAGGTACTCGATTTAACACAATACAGCAGTCCCCCAGAATTTCAGAATGAGGAACAAAGAGGAATGCCCAAGAATATACCATAAAAGGGACTCCAGAGCCATAGTATAAGATTTCTTCCAAAAAGGCAGAAATTTTCAAAAAGTTGACCATGTAACGTTTAATTCTCATCGTTGAATGTGAAGCCTAGAGTATTCAATGATTTCCGGAACCAAGAAACGTTTGGCGCACATTAAAAGTGAGATATGAAGGTTTGAAATTTTTCGCTCGAAAAAAAAGCCGACTTTCGACATTTCAAAATGGTTCCACACTTCGGATTTCTGAAAAATTAATGTTGTAACACGTTATTATCATAATAGAACTATTCAATCATCAATTCCAATAATCAGAAGGCCCTTCTGTAGTAGTAGAAACCTAGAATTAGAGTTACCGCATCGAAAAATTACATTTTTTTGTCTAAAGTCCAGCGTTTGCGCAACCCTCTAAATCCTATGCTTGCATTCCGAAAATTTGTAAAAGTCAGCCAAATTACAGTTGTTTTACATCTTTGAACTAGAAAGAAAAGCATCTTACTGTTTTTGACTGCAAAGTCAAGTGAGAAGGACCAAAACCGACGATACGGAAGTTCAACTTTTTTCGAGTGAAAATGTCAAAAAAAGCCGACTTTCAAGGGATTGCAACGCTGTAGGAACCCCAATTTAGCGAATTTCACTTTGAAACTCTGTAAACATCACCTTTGAGATGTCTATTACTTGTAACGAGAACGTCCGACCCTCAAAATTGAATATCTTCCCCGTAAATTAGTCAAATTCTCGGAAAAATGCATCGCATCACACCAAAAATGATCAACTTTGAAACCGCTATACATCCGCTAATTTTGATCCGATTTCGACGTTCGAAAGCTTAAGGGGGTGCGGAAGCTCTACTTTTACCGACCTCGGCTCTCGTCACGAAAAAATTTATTACTCAGATATTACGCAATATCTTGAAAAACCCCGTCTATTAGGTTATTTCTGGGGATCGTATCTAGCTCCTCATGAATTTTCAGGGTGATTCATTATGATTTGGAGGAGAACTCAGCATTCTCAGTTACCAAGATAGCGACTGCTTTACTCAGAATGTTGAGTTCTCCTTCAAATCGAGTTATATCGCCCTGCAGGTTGTACCAGATGGTGAATCGAGCCCACAGAATTAAGCTAATAGAGCCCTTTTTGCCCAACTCATCCTATAAAAATTATAAAAAATCAAGAACGCGCATGACCACCCAAAATGTAAACAAACGCGTGTGAGCTGGGCGATTCGCGCTGCGCTGAACAGCTGATGAGTGGCCGGCTGGCTACATATATATATCCGTGCGCGCGCGCTTCCCTAGAGAGCCACCATCTTGCCGAGTAAACAAAAACGTCTGCTAGTGCTGAGACTAGGCTGCTGCTGCCCGGCCCGTACATTTCTGATTGTTTCTGATGGTGGCTCTGCTGGGAAAACAGGCGCGCTCGGGTCTCGAATGTGTGTAACACGTATGATGCGCAGCCAGCTGAACGCTTATCAGGATAACATTGTGGGTGGTTGTGGGACCAAAAAGAACACAAGCTTTAGCTAATGTTTTCCATAACTTTTCTTGACTTAATAACCATAGCGTGAGAACCAAGGCGCCATTCTCCTTGGTGGTAAGTAGTAATTGATTTGCAAAGTCTGCGCGTGGAAAAAGATTCATCATAGCTCGATTTGATCATCTCTGTAATCCTGATGTGATTTGAGTTATTCACAATCTGTTTCATTTGATAAATATCTTGGAGATGTTTCAATTAGTTGTAAAAATAGAACAAATTTCAACTCAGAGATTTGTATCTTGTGACATATGAAGAAGTTGAATTAATACGGGAACTCATTTTGAGAATGAAAATTCAATAGCATTATGAGAGAAATACTTCAATTCCAGATAAAATGATCCTTGAATTACATCCAGACTGATGTATGGCTCTAGTTTCTAATTTGATTGACTTCTAAACCAAGATTTCTTTCAAATTGGGGTTACCCATCTCCACCAAGGGCGTATATGTACTACTCTCTCTGGATAACACGTTTGATGAAGTAGATGTTCCCTGTACAACTTGCTATACCTATTAAAATATTAGCCTACGCCAGCCAGTTCTCTATCAAGTCTCTAGCAAGAATGTGAGTGGCACGTCAAGTCAGTAACAACCCATGTACCACGAGTCAGAGTCTAGCTGAGATTATTGGATTAGATTATTACGCAATGAAATTATATCATAGAAAAATAGTTAGAAATACCAGGGCTCTATTGCATATATCACAAAAATTGTTCTTGGACCGTCATTAATAATAGACCTAACCAGTCTCAAAACTCCAAAGTGTGAGAGACGATCTTGCCACTAGTGTTGGACGTGGACAGGTTCCTGGTTAGATTAAAAAAACAGCATGAACGATATTACATTGGTCACCATCTAATTCTTTGGATCGATTATAGAGATTCTTCTGAAATGCACAATTTATAGTTTCAGAGTTGACTATGCTATTCATTGAATATTGAGGAAGTATCTCCAAATGGAATGAAAAATGCCCAATTGATACCTTGTTTGCTGCAGTACACAGATATCTAGCAAGCACATATAAATGCATCCGTGTAATGATTTGTGTCACGAGAGGTGTTTAATGGAATCAATGTATGATTGGACAAGAACGAAAATTCAAGTAGTTATCTGCAACAAGAACTTTTGAGCGAAGCATCAGAATTGACGAATGAGCAGAATTTCAAGCTATTCAGTGTTTGCAACTAAATTTCTATTGGACAATAGCAGAAATTCAAGCAGTTATCTTCAACAAGAATTTCTGCGTGAAGAATTAGATTTGATGAAGAAACAGAATTCCAAGCTATTCATTGTTTGCAACTAGATTTTTATCGGACAATAGCAGAAATTCAAGCAGTTATCTGCAACAAGAATTTCTGCGTGGAGAATGAGATTTGATGAAAAAACAGAATTCCAAGCTATTCATTGTTTGCAACTAGATTTCTATTGGACAATAGCAGAAATTCAAGCAGTTATCTGCAACAAGAATTTCTGCGTGAAGAATGAGATTTGATGAAAAAACACAATTTCAAGCTATTTAGGGTTTGCAACTAGAGTTTGATTGGATAAAAACAGAAATTTAAGCAGTTATCTGTTACAAGAATTTCTGAGTGAAGAATCATAATTGATGAAGAAACAAAAATTCTAACAGTTCAAGTTTTGGGACTACAGTTATGATTTTTAATCAGCATCACGTGAGGCAACAACAGTGTTCAAGCAGTTTTCTGCAATAAAAACTTCTGAGCCGAACAGTCAAGGGGCGAATGTCAACAGAAATTCAAGCGGTTGCCCGCACTAAGAATTCCTCAACTATAGCTGTGATGATGTAACGCCGCCGTCCGATCAAATTTCCTATCATTCACTAGACCCAGCTCACACGAAGTCCCCTAGGTCGGTAAAAGTAGAGCTTCCGAACCCCCTTAAAATGAAGCTCTTCTTGAGTAGAACAAGGATAGATAGTGGAAAATTTTGAAAATTTCAAAATTTTGAAAAATTATATCATCAATATTCCGTAATTTTTCCGACTTCAATAAACTAGTTTCTAGGCAATTTTTGTGAAAATTCCATAATAATGTATAAACAACAACGATATCCAATGTTCTAAAGCTAGAAGAGAAATAACACTCAAAGAGCAGTCGAGAGAAAAAAAAAGATCTCAGCAGCTGCAAGCAATAAAATTTTATCGCTGGGCGTCGTCATCAGCAGCCCATTATGTAGAGTCAAGCACCTCGCATTGTATATCTATCAGCAAAGTAAGAAATCGTGGTATGACATCTATATGTATGTCAATCTGCCTCCTCAGCTTTAAACTCGAGGTCTTTGGATCTGGAAAGATTCAATACTTATGCGACTAACTATATTATATGTAAACTGGCATTACGTTCGTCATTTTAATTAAGGTCAATATTCATAGTTTGTAATACTATTATTAATATTTATATTATTTATTTATTTATTGGGATATTCATGAAAAATGAATTCTTGGGGATAAATATCACTAGAATGAAACATTCCATTAGGATAAGGTACAAAAATATTTATAAACAATTGAAATTGTTATTAACAATTGAGAAAATTTTTTTTTAAACTTTTGTAATTTTATAATCAGAATAATCGAAAATAACTCGAAGAATGTTTATAGATATAAGGGAATGAAATCACTTAAGGCGAGGCCGTAGTCTGCCGCTATATCGGATCAGCCCTAGTAACTTATGGTGGCACCCCTGCGATCACCAAAATGATGATCAGCAAGCGTGTCACCACCCGCACACTCTAACCTTTGTAAACATACACTGATTGTTGATGTATATGTGTGATCACACACACACACACACACACACACACACACACAACAACAATACTGTTTACAAAAGTGGATATATATATATATACCTTAGGTATATAGATATATTGTACCCCTCTCGCATACTGATCTTATCAGAGGTCTTGACATTGTGCCCCTCTCACATACATTAGGGGCCTTTGGAAATGATGTGTTTCTATACTTGGAAACCACAGATGTAATTCAGTTGACTTGATGAATAGAATTGAATGAATACATGAATATCTGGAAAATTAGTATTATCAGAGACCCCAAATTTCAATTTTAGGAATACTTCAGAAAAAACAAATTTATCAATTCTCAACTGATCCCAAAATTTGGACATGGGATCATCCCTCTGGGATACAGGAATCTTAGCGGGCATGCTTTGAACTCCAATTCAATATTCCAAGACTGACTTTATCTCTGAAAATGACCCGTATGCGTCATTTTGACCAAGTATTCTAGGATATTGATACTGGAACATTGACTAGAATCATTAGAATAACCAGAACTGATTCAGAGGCCCAAACAGAACAGTTACATTCAGTATTTGTTAAATACATCTTGAGTACAACAAAATTCATAAAGTAATTTTCTAAATTTTGTTCACGAAACCTTGAGAACTCAAGTAATTTCCAGCGGATTCAGATAACTAAACATGAAATTATCCCTCTAAAATACAGAGATCTCAGCAAACATGATATGAACTCCAATCCAATATTCCAAGACTGACTTTATCTCTCAAAGTGACCCGGATACGTTATTTCTACCAAGTATTGTAGTGTATTGAAATTGGAACCTTGATTAGCATCATTAGAATGATCAGAGTGGTTTACAGGGCCAAACAAAATACTTACATTCTGTATTTGTTCAATTCATCTTGAGTACAATGAAATTCACAGACAAACTTTCTAACTTTATTTCACAAAACCTTCAGAACTCAACCAAATTTCAACGGATTCAGATAACTGAACATGAAATCATCCCTCTGAAATACAGGGATCACAGCAGACATGATTTAAACTCTAATTCAATATTCCAAGATTGACTTTATTTCTAAAAATGACCCGGATACGCCATTTTAACCAAGTATTCTAAGATATTGGAACTGGAACTTTGAATATAAGAACCTGAATGATCAGAAATGGTTTGGAGGCCCATACAGAACAATTTCACTCTGTATTTCATCAATAGATCTTGAGGACAGTAAAATTTGCAATATAACTTTCTGAATGTTGATCACAAAATCTCTATAACTCAACCAAGTTTCAACGGATTCAGATAACTGAACATGAAATCATCCCTCTGAAATACAGGGATCTCAGCAGACATGATTTAAACTCCAATTCAATATTCCAAGATTGACTTTATCTCTGAAAATGACCCATAAACGCCCTTTTGACCAAGTATTCTAAGATATTGGAACTGGAACTTTGAATAGAAAAACCTGAATGATCAGAAATGGTTTTGAGGCCCAAACAGAACAATTACTTTCTGTATTCATTCAATACATCTTGAGTACAACAAAATTCATAAACTAACTTTCTAATTTTTGTTCACGGAACCTTTAGAACTCAAGTAATTCCCAACGGATTCAGATAACTGAACATGAAATTATCCCTCTGAAATGCAGGGATCTTAGCAGACATGATTGGAACTCCAATTCAATATTCCAAGACTGACTTTATCTCTTGAAAAGACGTTATTTTCACCAAGTATTCTAGGGTAATGAAACTGGAACCTTGATTAGAATCATCAAAATGATTAGAACTGGACTAGAGGTCCAAACAAAAGACTTACATTCTGTATTTGTTCAAGGGCTCGTGCATGCAAATTTGCAAGTTGATGTTGCACTGAGCTCTCTGCCAATATATGCAAAAAGATGCATCGCAGCGGACGGCTATCAGATTCACCACCATGCCTGATCGCAGAAATCTCGCGCGACAAAAGACCCGGGTCCGGTCGATGATATGATGACATATCATGTCATCAGCTGGGCCGTCGCTTTCCACCGGGAAGTCGCGGTTTACAAGTCTCTCCATCCGCGATGACAACACACGGGAAGTGCATGATCGAAGCAGACGGTTTTCTCGCGCTCCCTAATCAGTCTGACCACTTTGAAGAAACGGAAAATTATGGTTGTCATCATATAACTGATCGCCGTTCTGGATTTATCTCAAGTTTTATAGAGAATTATCAACAAATGAGGGTCTTACTATCTCCTACGAACTTGAGAGAACTGCGCTATGGAGTGAAAGCGAGAAAAAACGAGCTGATCACAAAATTATAGAATGAAGTATAACAGCATGCCTTACCACAGGAGCAGACGACATCTGTACATGTCTGTATAGCGCTTATCATGAAAGTTTTTTCTTCTAATTTTGTGTGATTTCGCTCCATAGCGCAATTCTTACATGCATTTTGTTGATGCATACAAAATATGAATGGATTTGGTTAAGTAAAACTCGAGATATTCACAGAACGGATTCGGGTCAATCTCCCTAGCTTTTTCAAGATGGCCGCGGACTACGGCCTCGCCTTAAGGTCGAAACGATTATATCGAGAAAGAGAGTTCGGAAGAAAAATGTAATCGCGACAAACACAGCCATCGACACTCTCGCATCTCCACGACTTTTACACATATACGCATACACTGACATGCGCTTGCTTGCGCGAGTGCCTTGAAAACATATGGCACCAAGGCCACGGCAATAGTATATTATAATATCAGTAGGACACCGCATCGGGACGATGCGTACTCCGGCCAGAGACGATTGTGACGTGGGAAGGCTCGGGTCTTTTGCCCCTCGCCTCCCCCCGTCACATGACGATGCACCGGTGACGGATCCGCGAGCCGCGCAACGTTGCTGCGCTGCTCGTCGGCCGTCGCAGGTGCGTCGTCAGCGTTTTGACGGAGTTACGCGTACCTCCCCCGGGTACTACTTCAGGCCGACGGACTCATCGCCTTCGCGATGAGTCCCGTCGCGACGATTACCGCTCGATCAACGTACCTAGAAACACACACTCTCTTTCCCCTCTATTTAGTCTCATTAAAGTCACTCTGTTCTGCAATAACTCGTGTCCCTTCCGGAAACTCCTGTCCCACGTTACACAGGCAATTCAAGATCATCGGTTGACTGCACATGCGCAGGAATTTGGATCACTGAAACCAATAACATTGGACTTGACCAAGTCAATTTCATCTACTCAGCTCGAAGCTACAGCGTACGAAAGATGAAGCGTCAATTCGAGTACGTCAATAGGCGAAACGACCCCAAATCGCACCCAGATTCCCCTAATATTGTCGCGGTGGCTCCGACCCACTTGGTAGTTGTCGGGACCCAGTGGTCTTTCAAACGTTGTAGGTCCGAGCCAAATTGAAAGAATTGACCTTGTCAAGTGGTCATTTTGCAGGAGATTCCCTTCGGCTTCCTTCCAATGCAATTGATTCCAGCTTTCCAGTGCCCTGCGCATGAGCAGTAAACAGACGATGTCGAATTGCCACGGAAATAGGTTCGCGAAAAATAGAAGGTACAGGCCTAAAAACGCAAAATACTCCATAGGGACTATGTTTTCAAAAAGAACACAAACTTTTATATCAAATTTGTGATTTTCAGGAAATGAAAAAAATGAGCTCTTGAAAAATTCACTTTAATGTAATTTTTTTATACTTTTGCTCTGACACGTCGTCCTTAACCTCAAAATCATCTCTCCAATAGCGATTCTTATATGTATTTTAAGATCTCTCATAGATTGCTGTCCACCGCGTGTTTCTATCTGGGACCAAACTCGAGTGGGTAAAACTGCTTAAATTTGTGAAAACTCTTCATTTTCCAGATTTCTCGCTATGGGATCAAACTGAGAACTCCATTATTTGTACCATAGAATCGAATTGTATCTGAGACATGACCTTCTGTCGTAGGTTGCTTTCATGCCGAACTACTCATATGTGATCCACCACAAGAATTAATCGTTTGAAAATGCTTATGTTGAGAAGACCATGGCAAGGTAGCTTCCTAAAATGAGCATGGCTTGTTAGTTCCAAGCCCGATAAGCAATTAAGAGTTGTTTTCAAGACGATTCGAGTAAAATTTTTTTTATTTTCATTATTGTGAATAATGTAAAGCCATCATTTAGTCTATCCTGGTTCTCAGAGACTTCGCAGTTGATCAGTTTGCAACATTTTTGACGAGAAAAATCATTGGAATCTATCAAGACCACACTTGAGTGTGTGAGAAGATTTTTTTGAACTGTTAGATTGAACAGTATCCAAACAATTGTTATTGTGACTAAAATTTGTCAAAATGCTACTCCGACTTACAAAATCACCTCCCTGAAGGGACGTGATCGCGCGCAATCACGATCCCTCATGGGGGACGCGAACGCGCGCGACCGCGTCTCTCGAAGGGGACGCAAACGCGCGCGTTTGCGTCCCTACCATTTTTACACGGGATAGCTGTAAAATCTCGTTAATTTTTATGGGATGCCAGATGTTGCATTTTTGGTTGATATTTCCTTTTCCGTTTCGAATTTTCTTGTTAGATTTTCTCCCAGTGGAGCGGTTCACGCATTTTTACGCGAGTAAACCGCTCTCCGGGTGGAAAATCTCAAGATGCGGATGGTTTACCCCCTGGATTCCTGGGCAACGCGGCCGATCCTCGAGGAAACACGTGTTTACCGCGGAAATGGGGGGAAACAAACCGCGACCATGAGTAGAAGGCTAATGCCCGGTTCAGCACCATTCGATTGGACCATCAATCAGGTAGCATTACGTACGATACAATGTCAAGAGCTCGCGAGGGTGCTCTTGACACCCAGATTCACTTTACAATACGACTCTCACGCCCGTTGGGCCTGCCCTAGGTTGAAAATCAAGTTCGCGGCTCAATACAATACTTTTCATCGCTAGACTCATGTGCGGCCGGTACGTGCCGTAGAATGAAGGCTCTCTTCGTTATTTCATTCTCGTTGCGGTGATTTCAACGATGTGATCAGGTGCTGCTGCTCCCGGTATAGCCCACCCGGCAAGCCTCATCCCAAACACGCCCCATCCCTCCGGAAAGGGCCCTTGCCTCGTGAGCCGAAGTGACGGCGAGGGCGCGCGCCGTGTAGCTTCACGATATGCCTGTAGCACATGCCCATCGTCGCGAGATATTTGAGGACACTCCCTCGCTTTACTTCAGAGGTCGAGCGCATCGCGACTCGCGGGGCCACGCGCACGCTCGACAACGATCACTCCAGATAATGCGCGAGTTTACTCCACCCTCTGCGCATGTCAATACGTAACATACTTGTGGTTGTGATTTCAATGCTGTTCTTGGACTTTCCCTCCGAATATATTCAAATTGGAAAACGTCGTTTATCTAATCATAAATATATCCAAAGGGAAAATCCAAGAACAGCATCAAAATCACGACATCCATTATTTTCTGTCTAGACATCAGAGCCGAAATACAATACGTAACATAGTCTCAATCTCAACTCTTTGGGTGAAGTGCGATTATGTTGGATTGAAAATTCTTCGAGCCTGAGAACTTTAGGAACGATTAACGTCCGATTCGCCAGAATGGAAGAAAATGGTATGAAAATTCCCCAAGAAGTCCAGAAATGTTGCTGAAGGATCGGGGAAGAGTTTCCCCGCGACATATTTGGTGATTCATATTCTCCAAAAAATGAGAATCATTTTCAATGATTCCCACCTCCTTACATGAGTTCAATTCTATAATCTTCGCATGTAGACGATGCGCTTTCTTGAGAACATAAATTTTCAAGTACGGAATCTTGCTGAATAGTTAGTGTTCCAGCGAGGGAGATTGATACTTCCCTCCTCTAAATTTTGATGTGTACATAAATGGAACTGAGAACCAAATGATGATGGAAACGTATTGTGAATCAGCCCGTACGTTGGATGTGAAGTCCAGATTCGGTATCGATCCCAATTGAAGTCCGTTTAGCTCTGTTCGAGTGATCTCAGTAGGTGAGGATGTCGCCTCAGGGAGCTTGCAAGTGCGCCTCATGGCTCCTGCCCTCCTAACATTCAACGCTTGGTTCACTGAGAAAAAAGAAAGGCAAGCCGTGCCCGAGTACTCAGGTAATTCCTACCTTGCTCGTAGAGCAACTTGGTTACCGGAACAAATCATGTTGTCACTGTGACATGATTCAATGAAATGATCTGAAATTTTGCACACACATAGTTGAAGAACATTGCTTCCATGTAGTAAAAGATTTATGATGAAAAACATTTCCAAAAAAATGAGAAAAATCACACAACTTTCCGACGGTTTCACGGGTCTCGATGCCGAGATGCCCACCGCAAGCATGATTTTCGACATGCGAGAAATTTTTCCAGTTTTCAACTACAACAAAACTCAGAGCGAGAAAGTTGTTCGGGAGAGTCTGAGCTATATTAATTTCCAAGATGCAGATCTAATGATGCAATAGGAAAAAAGTTAGAAGAGATTCATTGAGATTATTGTTTGGCAGGGCGCGAGCCGGAGCGTCGTCTGCTCGTTAGCCGCGAGTAGATTCACATACGAAAAGTACTCCAAATTTTTTCCTATTGCATCATTCGATCTGAATCTTGAATACTGATATAATTCAGACCCTTTCGAACAACTTTCTCGCTTTGAGTTTTGGTGTAGTTGAAAACTGAAAAACTTCCTCGCATGTCGAAAATCATGCTTGCGGTTGGCATCTCGGCATTGAGACCTGTGAAAACGTCAAAACATTGTATGATTATTCTTATCCTTCTGGAAATGTTTTTCATCGCAAATCTTCAATCACATAAAAGTAATGTTCTTCAACTATGTGTGTGCAAAATTTCAGATCATTCCATTAAGTCAAGTCACAGTGACAACATGATTTTTTCCGGCAACCAAGTTGCTCGACGAGCAAAGTAGGAATTACCTGAGTACTCGGGCACGGCTTGCCTTACTTTTTTCTCAGTGTTGTGCTTGGATGCTCCATGTAGGGAGAGTATAAGGCAGAGAGTAAACTCGGCCTCAGAACAGGTCCAAAACGAGTTGCTGGCGAAACTGGCTTAGCCACCAAGGGCGCTGACTGCGCTATCTTGGCAGCCTCACTGACACGCGATTATGGTCTCATAGTGTGAGCTTGCTTCAACTCACACCATGCATGCAAAGTAGTGCTCGTAGCTGCCAAGTCGGCATAGCCAGCGCTGCAGCGACCGTTCTCGAACTACTGTTCTGGCGAACGGCTCTGAGGCCCCTCGCCAATGCTAGTGAGAGCGGAGTTCACTCTTCTTCTCCTTCACCCTGTCTAGCTCTATGCCATTCAATTCTGTCCAAGCTTTGCGAGATTATGATGTACCCCCTCCATTCTCCGCCATGGCTCGCGCGGAATTGCTTCTACTCACTCCCCTAATATTCCTCTCCAGAACATTCTCGTCCTCCATGGTATGAGTAACCATCGATGGGTGGAAGGTCATATAATTCTTGGTATACAAATTCTGCTCCCACTCTTCAATGATTCCCCAAGGACCTGTAGCTTCTCATCAGCTCACGAACTCGATCGAAGGAGTAATAGCTCTACCCTAAACAAGAGCTGTTGATATTCAATACAATCAAGACTGAACAACATTTCCATAGTATCTTCTTGTTTGAAGTCCTAGTCTAGTCCTCTAAGATCAATTCAAGTCTCTCCAACTATTAACCGACGGGGACGATTCAAGTATAGTTACAAGGTCTTCTCATTTGAGTTCTATGCCCATATATTTTGATGAGAGGATAGAGATCATATGATGGTCCAGCTCGAGAGACCTATCGTTAGGGATGAGTCGTTCTGAGCAGACGTATGCGGGAGTTTATGTTGCTTGGAAGATAGATTTTCAGGAGAATATTACGAGGAGGAACATCTCATCAAGAAACGACTCCGATCTTAATCGGAATATGTAGAAATCCTCAACTACCAATTCCTCTTCGAACTTGTTTAAAGTACTACTCTAGATTGAATTGATCCATGCAAATCCTGTTTCATACAGGATATCACGGAGATGCTCAAGATGATGAATCTTTGATGGCAGAAGCAAAGAAAATTGGATTCCCGATAATGATCAAAGCGGTGAGAGGTGGTGGGGGCAGAGGAATGCGGATTGTGGAGAGAGAGGCTGATTTCTTCCAACAACTCCGTTCTGCTAGGATTGAATCCGGGAAATCATTTGGAGACTCATCAGTTCTCTTGGAACGATTTGTACGGAAGCCAAGACATATCGAAGTCCAAGTATTTGCTGATAAGCATGGCAATACAGTCTGTTTATTTGAAAGAGATTGTTCTATCCAAAGACGGCACCAGAAAATCATTGAGGAAGCGCCAGCAGTGAGTATAGAACAGAAACTGTTAGATTCACCATCTGTCCGTACTGGCACCCTTTTGGGTCTGAAAACCCAAAAGGGTGAGCAGAACACAAACATAGGATATTGGCGTGAAATATGTTACGAAGTGCTCATGGAGTCATTTTCTAACAGAATGGAGGAAACCTTGTGAGGATATTGTGGAGAGAACTCGATTTGTCATTTCTGATGTTTTATTGAGATAAATTGGATTCCACAGTCGATTGGGCCCATTATCAGCTCCACATCAATTCTAAGCGTATCTCGGAGTATGGGTTGTTGACGTATAGAAGGCTGGTCTTACAGAATACGGAATCAAAACAGAGATTAGGATCTCTGGATACGGTAGGCCGTAGGCTGGAATTTAGATCAGTAATTTGAATACTATCGGTTTCTCTGCTAAATCGTGTATTTGCAATTTAGTGCGGAGTTTCGACCATTCCTAGTGGCTCGTATTTCAGTGAGAAGGTATCATGGGATACTCTTCGCAACTGTGTGCGCAAAGTTGTAAAAAAATGAAATCCTCTTCATTATTCACAGTGCGAGGAGTAATGCGGAAATGACTTCTCGCATAGTTTTACATTCACGCACTAGTGGAGAGTGCATGAATGTAACTTCTCGCTCTAATGAATTTTCATTCACGCACAGTTCCAGAATATGATGTCACATGATTCCTCTGAATTCGGCCTGTCTTGGAAACTTCGTTTTCGAGATAATCTTGCTCGGGCAGTGGTGCATTCAATCACAACTTCGCGCACAGTTGCAGAAAGTAGTATACGCAACACGTGCGCGAAGTTTCCGCACTCGTTTGGCAACTTGTGCGGAAATGGACCTTCTCGCACTTGTTGCGTAATATACTATTACACTACTCTCTTCAATGAGAGTTCCAATGTAAGTATGAGATTCGAATTAAATTACTTCGAAAGTTCACAGTACCACATTTTTGGTACATATCGAAGCATCAAGTTTCTACTCAGAAGCATAGCTCTATGTCAATGTGACGGTACATGACTCTCGTTACAGCGAGCTTTTGAAAAACGTATCTCACTCATGGGATTGTCCTGATCTGAGATTCAACTGAGTGAGATATTGAGGCGTCCTCATTGAGCGATGCATACTCTCTGATGTTTTCGATGATCTTTCACTCGATCTCTCAGAATCTTAAGGAGAGAGAATGGGATTCCCTCTGTCAACAACCAGCAAAGACTCACTGAGATCGATTGACCGAAAGAGTAGCAGACGCCAAAATGCTGTGATTGCTGAACTACGGTGCAAAGATCATCCGAGTGCGGTCGGTAAAGTAGGTCGTGATCGAGGTCCATGAACAGCTGATACGTGATATTCCTCATTTTGAGGGACTACGATTTAATGCCATGCTTCCTAGATTCTCGAAATGATCGATTGTGTTTTAGTGAATATCCTTGAGGAAGTTGGCGTGCTCTTCGTGGTTGATTGTATGCGAATGGTAATAGATATTCAACGTTCCAGAAAAACGTGACCTATATGAGGAAATCTACCAAACCTTTAACTTTTGGGCCATCCGAGGAAGAAAAAATTTCCCTGCTTGTTGCTCTTGGAACCAATTCCATACTGTTTTGATACCTCTAAAATGTGGAAAAAAATTGTGCCCACCATTTTTGGAACATGTTAATCCTCTGGGAACAATGAGGTGGAATTGGTCTATTACGTTTTCGTTACTTTTAGTGGCTTTTCACTTGGATGAATAGTAAATAGTGCAACAGTATAGTTGATCAAGATGTTGTTCTACCCGTTCAATCGAATTCCATTCTCATAATCGAGCCTCTTTTCGTTATACTCATCAAGTTTCACTTTTCCTATGTTTACAGAGTTGTCGGAGGTATATGCAAGTTTTGCTTTTCCAAAGCTTACCTACTTGAATTATGATAAGTTTCCAGTGTGAAGATGATGTGAGAACTTCATACACAGTCAATAGCTGTATATTCGACCTGTTAAGTGCATCATTTCCAACCGAAAAAATCAGTTTTCAGGGGCTGAACAAGGTTCCCGAGCTCCTCCCTCAAATAACAATCGTTATAGCCACCTCATTGAAGTGCATGGTAATTCATCATGAGTCAAAGTAGAATGGGCTATAGGATTCGGGTGTAGATTCAGATGTAGCTCTGCTCTTCATTCGAGTAACGTGATGTCTTTTTTTGAAGCAGTGAGCGCGACAGATTCTTCAAGTTCAACGTCGCAGATCCTCGGCCAGAATAATGCGTCGCTGCCAAATAAAGAAGCATTTTCATCGTCCATTCTTACTCTTCAATTTTCCACCACCCGATCCATCCTAACTCGAATGTTATTTTTTTTTATATACGAAAAAGTGAAGGAGGTGAATATTTTCAGAAAAGTGAGTTACATTTTTTATGGAAGCCCTGTGCTGACCACGGACGTGAGTCGCTATTGAAACAAATCTTTTATGATTATATTAGGCTTAAAGAGTCAGATGGAATTTTTCCAGATTTTTTGGGACAGTGTCATCTTCTCCAGAGCCCGAGGAGTTTCGAAAGACGCGCCAGTTACATTGAAAAAGTACGAAATTTGGCGATTCTTCAATTTGTATAAAGAGCACTACGCACGTGTCATAAAAAATCGATAGAGTACCATCCAGCAAACTATAGAAACCATCTGAAAAACATTATCCCAGGGCGTGAAAGTCCCGATCTCATTTAGATACTGTATGGTACACTGGAAGTCAAAGGTTCTGTAGATTCTCTCATATCTATATACAATGTTCAGGACAATCTCATCTCAGAAATTGATTTAGTAGTCGAAACTATATGCACGTGAGGCTATGAGTGATATCTCTGTTTTGTTCCTTACATCTCGTTCACATCCTCCGATCCTTCTTTTAAAACCCGTCTTGTTTGTTCGGATGAGAATTCTGTTGCAGTAGTCACAACCGATCTTGTGTGAAATGTTCGGCTCTTCCATTCTCGGCATACAGTCTACATCTAAGCTGATGAGATGACACGAATTATTGCGATCAATATTTAGCCAATGCAGTCACTCTGCACGCTCAGTGATGGGACAGGGTGTTCTGATGAAAGCCTGAAGCTCTCCATGTGGATCTAAAAGGTGCCGGAAGGGTTTATTGATTGAGTACTCACGATTCTAACAGAAAAAATATAAAAATATAGATACTTCACACACTACATTTTAACATTGACATTGTGGAAACATCTATCGGTCAAACATGGTAATTAAATCACAAATGTTTCATTATCGATTGGGTTGAACTATTTTGAAATGGTCAATTGAATTTTTATATTCAGATTTTAACCGGAACGTGTCTTGAATACGATTGAGAGTGTAAGGGTGGTGGTGAATATTCAACAGAAAAAAGTCTCAATCTATATCTGTTTTCCACATCTAATATTTGAGTATTTTCGGAATTAATTTCGTGGTTTGTATTAGATACATGATTAGCTAAGGCTGATGTATCTCTATTATTCTCAACGTCTCGCTCATGTTCTTGGATCCTTCTTCTCAGCTTGCGTTTCATCGTACCCACATACTTTTTCCCAAAATTTGAACAATCTATTTTGTATACGATGTTGTGATTATCAAACTTATCGCGAGGATCTTTGCCTAGTCTGGTCATACTGTTAAGATGATTTCGATTGTAATTTATAGAGGTAAGGGAAAACTTTTTAAGAATTCTGTTTATGGATGGTGTTAGATTTTTTAAGAAAGGGAAAACTTCTTTTGGGAGATGGACGAACGGGTATTTGTGATGATTTTTTCCCGAATGTATTAGATAGTGGATCCGTTTGTTCATGAATTCATTGATAAAGCTTGAAGGATGATCATTTGCTTCTGAAATCAACCAAATCAGCTTGAGATTCTCCTCATGGAATTCAGGCTCTGAAAGTCTCATGCATTGATCTACTAGGCCGTGAATTATGGCTACTTTCTGGGACTGAGGATGATGCGAAAGGTAATTGATGTATCTTCCGGAAGCTGTATCCTTCCGAAACCAGTCTGTTGAGCATGGAAGATTAGGTCTCCGAATGACTTCCAGATCTAAGAAACTGATGCTGTTGTTCTTCTCAGATTCTAGAGTAAATTGCAAATGATCGTAGCTATCGATAAAACTTCGAAAATATCAATCAAGAATATTGTTCACGGCGCGGCATCTATACTAGTGTGTATGTGTGTGTGTGTGTGTGTGTGTGTGTGTGACTGATTATTGGTTGCTGACGATTGCTGCTGACAAGTAACAGATCAATTAAGCGAATCTTAAGGCGATTCCGTACACCCCTGAGAAGCCACAAATCTAGTGACTTTCCGTTGCATGAAAATCTCAAGATATAATTAACAGAATCTCACGAAATTTGGGGAGCAACCTTAGGATTCATCAGAAAATTGCGCTATGAAGAGGCATTCCAAGAAAACAACAAAATAATGATTATTCATAATCTCACAAAATTTGTCGTCTGCTCACATGTATGTAGGATTGCACCTCACCGCATATACAATCGAATTCTGTGTCCCCTCCAGACGATGAGTGTCGGATGTCTCTCCATAGCGCAATTCTGTTGATATCACTCTTTCTGATAAGAGCACCCGCGGTCCGAAACTCACGATAAAACTTGAGTCATTCTCGCAACGGTGAACGAAAATGCAAGACAACCCGAGCCACGAAGTCGCGGCTATTTTGATTTTGTCCTTTCGTATCTCACCACTCTCAAGCCAAGAGATGGCGCTGATCTTAGAATCTAGCAAGGATACTGGCCGGGTTGCAAGCGCACAGGCGTGATATGGCTGCACGAATGAACAGATTTACACTCCAAAGGTTAAGGCTTTGAACCTAGCACACTCATGAATTCGACATGGTCGTTTGACACCAGAGAGAGATAAAATGCGAACACCGCCCAATGCATATAATGCTATACCTGCTCGGAAGGAGAATTGCTTGTATACAGGCAACCCGACACGTATGTTGGGTCTTGATAGGTTCCTCGTAGCCACCAAAGCTTGGAAATCTGATCTTGCTCTTTGAAAGAGAGATAGATAGATAGTTAGATAGATAACCTTTATTCGCCCGAGGGCAAAATTGAAAAATACAGTGGCATATGTCACATATGTTACACCTACATGATAAATATATAAAAAGTATAAATAATTGTCTTTTTGGTCAAGGAATATTAGGATTATCACAGAAAGTGACTAGTCATTTTAAGGCATCGAGAGATGCATAAAAGTCAGGAAGAGAATGATAAAATACATTTCCATATATATATATATATATCAGTGTTCACAAGAACGATCGAGGAGAGAGGACATTCTCATGTAGAAAGGCATATAGAGGCTTGGGCCAGCAGAAATATCACAGGAATTACAATTTGGTGGCGCAGTAGCCACATATAACTCTTTTAAAAAAGGAAACGCCGGTTGGAAAGAGCCCAAACCTATCACAGTCTAGAGATTAAAATAATGCCTTCTCTCCACATCAATCCTCTGAGAAGACTGAGTCAGAAGGAAATCTTTTGAGGCCTCTTTGAATACTGATATTTTCCTCAGCTGCCGAAAGCCCGGAGGGAGAAAGTTCCACAGATGAGCACATTGAGCCTGGAATGATCTTCTTCCGTACTCAAGTCTCATATTGGGAACCTTGAGTACCCGCTCTTCTGCATCACCACGTGCGGAGCGTTCAGATTGGTACCTGGTAAACATCGCAGCTAGGTAGCCAGGTTCTCCAAGATGCTTGATCTTATGCATTAAAAGTGCTGCGAAGTACATTCTCCGCGAATCAGTACGTAACCAACCCAAACGCTCCCTAAACGGGGTGATGTGCTCGTCTCTCCTAAGATCAAAAATGTACCTCACACATGAATTGCTCAGTCGCTGTATCCGTTGCCGCTGTTCTGCCGTGGCGTCGAGGTACACGACTGTGCAATAATCTAAATGCGGTTGAACTGATGACTCGACTAGGCGGATTCAGAGAGGTCTGGTGATACACGCCCTAAAAAACCGCAATCCGTATAGGGCTCTATTCACTTTCTTAGTTACTTGGTCGATGTGCGGTTTCCACGTCAGTTCACTATCAAGTGTAACACGAAGACTCACGACCGTGTCGCTGAACGGAATGAACTTTCCTTCCTGTATCTCAACTCCTGGCAAGTCCATTCTCTTCAGATCTTTGATATTCCTCTCAGAGCTGAAGAAGATTGCCTTGGTCTTGCCAGCGTTGAGACGCAGGCCGGAACTTCTGGCCCATTCAGCAATTAGTCGTCCTACTTCCCCCAGCCGAGTGATGCCTTCCTTGATCTCAGTTTTCTCGACTTGGAGATAAATTTGAAGATCATCCGCATAGAATAGATGATATACCGACTTTCCATCTAGCAAACCAGGTAAGTCATTAACATATAAGCTGAAGAGTAAAGGCCCGAGAACGGATCCCTGTGGAACACCCAGATTGGTTTCGAGCCAATCAGAACTACCGGATTTTGAAGTGACTATTTGGGTGCGGCCTTGTAAGTATGATTTTATCCACAAGAGTGCCGACCTTGAGAATCCAAGGTTTCGGAGCTTCCTCAACAGCTTTGACGGTGTTATTGTGTCGAAGGCTTTGCTAAAGTCAAATAGTAGGAGTAAGGTGATCTTCTTCCTATCAATGCCTACTCTGATGTCATCCGTCAACTTTAGCAAAGCTGTCCGGGTGCTGTGGTGTTGCCTAAAACCAGTCTGGAAGCGATCAAGAAGTTTCTCTACTTTCAAATACTCCGTGATTCGGTCATGCGCAATTTTTACCAGAACCTTGGAAAGGAAGCACAGCAGCGCTATGGGACGGAAGTCCGAGACCGTTGATGGAGCTACAGTCTTTTTCAATGCGATCAGCTGCGCTTGCTTCCAAGCCTCAGGAAAAACGCCATGAGCGAAAGAGGAATTGAGAATATGCACAATAAGATCACCAATTGCCGGAAGAGCCTTCGCGATCACGCTCTGGGGGATCCCATCCACCCCACGGGCCTGCGAGGAGAAATGTTCAATAGCAAGGACTACATTGTTGAAATTTGTGGGCTTAAATTTAAACCCCTCCTCCGGTGCAGAGTTAATATCGTCCATTGCTCCATTGATATTTTCGTGAGGCGAAACGGAAACCCCCGCAAAGTGAGCGTTCAGCTCATCCGGTGTGAAACCGTGGAGTTCCTCCTCTTCGCTCTTGGGAAAGAGGCCGAGATTGCGCATCTCCTCCCAGATGTTCTTGTTCTGATCAAGAGCGTCTGAAAGATGGTTTGGAAGGAAGGAATTACGCTCTTGCTCAATGCGCAGATCGACCTCTTCGCTAAGCCGAAAGTACTCATTTTGAAGCTCAGGACACTTGCGCTGGTTGCGTTGCATGCGCTCCCAGCGCCTGCGCGTCGCGTTTCGCTTATTCATGAGCACCCTCAACTCAGGACCAATCCAAGGAGCATCATTTTTACGCGGGCTTATAGTTTTTTCCGGTGCTAGTTCATCTGAAACAATTTTCAAATTTTCATTCAAACAGTGAATTGCGTCTTCCAAACTGGTTTCGGCATTTTCAAGAGCTGTCCAGTCACAGCGAAGCAGACGGTCATTCAATATCTCCGGGATGATGTCACGAAAATCCCTATACTTGAAGGAATTTTTTGGCGGAGTAGAGGTGAAGACGTTGATGGTGACGTCAATGACCGAGTTTCCCCCGAAACTGGGCAGGTGTCTGTTCTGAAAGTCAGTTATGGTGTCGTTGTCATCTACATAAATGTGATCAATCCATGTATGAGATACATTGGGGTTGTGCTGATGAGTCGGGCCATGCTGCACTATCTGCAAGGCGAGTTTTTCTGTCAGTGCAGTCAGTGTCTTGGTGTCGGGATGAGCAGTATCCAACAAGTCAGCGTTCAGATCACCCATAATGATTTTGTGACTGTAATCTCCACACAGCCGGCGTAACGAGCCAAACAGCCCATCATCCTTCTGCATGGCGATTTTTGGGGGTCTATAGATTACCGCGACTAGTATTGGGGGTGAGCCGCCTTGTTGTACGCTACAGAAAAGAAATTCAGGCACGCCAGGTTTCCCCGGCGCAAAAGTATTCGACGAAATTAACTTCTCAATTTTGAAGTCATTGCGCACATACAACAGCAACTCCTCCACCCTCTCTGTTGCGATCTTGTCGCGACAACGAAAAACCTGGAATCTGAACGAGAACGTCATCCACATACTCATCTAGCTTCGACTCGGCCACCCCAAATAGATGATAGGAGGGATCGTTAGCGACGAGCAAGCGTAGATGCTCAATCTTATCTGTCAGGGAGTTAAGGTTGATAAATCCCGCTTTTAAGAAACCTCCACCCCCTCGTCGCTCCTCAGCAGCCGTATTTAGTCAAAGAGCCTCCGCTGATTCTGCTGCCGGAACTCGGCTCTGCTCCGGAACGGCTGTGCAGCTCTGGGTGTTGTTAGAGGACGCACAAGCACGTTATGGAACACTTCGGCAGGCCGTTTGGATGACCTGCAGATCGGCGAGGGATTCGAACGTATGTGCTCGCTCACCATTTTTCCGCCTGACCCAGAAACGTCCACCGCTGTGCCAGACGTATCTTAGACCCAAACCGCGTGCAACCGATCTCAGATGTGTGTATTCCTTGTACTTCTCACGGGGGAGCATTTCATTTATAAAGATTCTACGGTTTGGCACATGAGCTTTCGCATCTGAGTCAAGTAGATCAGGCTGGATGTTACTAGCCGTGAAATAATTATTGGCGATTGAACGCTTAGCCCGAATCACTTTCCCGACTAAATGGCTACTGGAGAGTTGGACTACGCATGATGGTAGAGTGCGTGAGACGGCAGCTGAGGCTCTCGAAGATGGATCCGAATCACGATTATTTGCTGGAGGCCTCTCCTCAGACGCATGCCTTGGATGCAGGACATGAACATCGACAATGTCTGCCCTCTCCAGCGAGGGAAGAATGGTCTTGAGCACTGCGTAGGAAATACCAGATATTTGTGCCGGTGAGGCCACAGAATTTTCTTTCAAAACACCATTAATAATCAATTTACTGCGCTCAAGCCCATCACTGCCATGTCCCCGTCCTTGCTTCCCATCATGTGAATGGGGGGACTCATTCATCCTAGGTGGATTAATTAAAATCGAGGATTGATGTGTCGATTCGGCATTAGGATTCTCATAATTCCTTAAATTATAATTTTGCAGAGTACTCTGGAAGCCTTCAAGCAGCTCAGTAAGAGTGGAAATCTGGCCCTTCAAGTTGGAATTCTGCTCCAAAAGAAGCTGGCGATCCAAGCAGAGCTCCTCCAGCTGGGAGTTCTGCTTCTCTATGAGTCCTTCGAGAGAAGACACACGCGCTAACAGGCAATCATCCACCTCTTTCACCGCTGGCGTGAGAGATGGAGGGGGAATGGCAACGTTGTGTCGACTCACGATGGATTTTATTTCGTCAAGCTGGTTCTGGAGCAAGGCATATTGGTCGTAAAATAGGTCCAGAGTACTCTGTGCTATAAGTACCCATTTTTGCTCCGGAGAAGGTAACGGCGTCGATGTGAGTGATGCTGAAGGATGTTTCAAGACATCCTGAAGGAGATCATCCGCGACAACGGGAAGTAAATCACCTCCGAGCAGTGGCAAACTGAGTGGGATTCGCCATTTGCAGATGGCAGATGGACGCATCGGCTGATCTGCGACGTAGCCAAGTGGACGAAACGCACCCATGGAGAGATAGATGACTGGACGACGCAAGCATTGAGTGACCATGGTTGCTCCGGTGCCTATCTGACCCGGTTCAAGAAAAGGACATCCCCAGCATGTCAGTCATGCGGAGACAACTGGGATGACGCTGAACATGCCCTGTTCACGTGCAACGACACTCGAAGGGAGCGCGCCGAGTTAGATGGATGGCTTGGTGCTCAACTAACACCTGAGAATCTCGCCCCGTACTTGCTCTGCAACCAGGAAACATGGGATAGTGTCATTGGATACATCAAGCTGGTGATGACCCGTGAGGAGGAGAAAGAGAGGGGAGTGAGGCGCCTCGAAGCAGGCGAATTACAGTGAGTCTGCGAATTCAAACAGAAGAGGTGTAAATGGTTCCAGGAGGAACATGATGCACTGGAGAGGGAACAAAGAAGAGAGAAGAGAGAAGATCGAAGATTGAAGAAAGAAGAGAGAAGGAAGAAGAATGAAGAGATGGAAGAAAGTTGAAGAAGGAGAAACAACACCTGCGATTCGTGAAAAGAGAGACGCTCGATCCTGAGCGCGAGACGCCGCCGGCCCTGAAGTAATGCTCACGCCTCGCCAGGGCCGGATTGGTAAGTTGGTGGATCTCTTCCTTGTCCAATGGCCGGCGCCAACGGAGGAGGAAGAGAGAGTTTACCCGATTCGGATGGCCGTATCGATGCGGATTCCAGCCCGAGACTGTTGGGGAGGTGCTGGCCAGCCGTGTTTGGCTGACCGGTCCCTCTCCTTCGTACGTCGCAGCGTATTTACCCTACAACCACCTTAAAATAAAAAAAAATGGAGAGAGAGAGAGAGAATGAGCGAGAGAGATGAACATTCATCGTCACGAATACTGCCCAATGCATCTATCGCCAATGCATCTAATGCTATACCTGCTGGGAAGGAAAGGTGCCTGGACAGGCAACCCGACACGTATGCTCGGTCTTCATTGATTCCTCGTAGCCGCGAAAGCTTGAAAATCTGATTTTGCTCAAATACATAGATCGCGGCCTCGAAGGGGGGCTTTGTTTACATCGAGACAAAGCGCCATGTCTCGGGAATGCCCAGTCCAGAGAGGGGCTGACGGTCGATTTCGATCATTTTGGATCATGATCTATTATCCCTAAAAGTTTTAGATTTCAATAAATATAGCACACCAACTTCTCAACATTGAATATTGAACGAAGGACTGACGCAAAACGTCCAGTCTGCGGAGGGGCTGACGGTTGATCTCGATCATTTTGGATCATGATCTATTATCCCTGGAAGAATCAGAACTTAAGTGATATAGCACATGAGTTGGTCGAAAAAACTGTTTGAAAATCTAATTTTAAAAGAACGCCCAAGCGCTGAGAGGGCTGACGGTGGGTTTAGGTTAGGTAGACCAAGGACAACATTTTGAGAACCTTTCCAGCCTTTATGAAATGTGGCACAAAAAAAAATCACCAGCTCCCGGTCTAGTAATTTAAACCAATGAGAACTAAAGGGATGCAAGAAAATCCAATCCAGCGTTGATGTTTGCATTTCTAAAGTAAGTATACGGATGTTGAGTGACTCAAGTGAAATCCAATTTTCCAAATTATTCAATCGTAATGTAATTCAATCAAGTTCATGCGTTTCGCGTGGAGATTTTGCAAAACAGTTTATCTCTATATTCTTTCTCAATCAAAATCACAGTTCCTCAAAAGAGTGAGTTGGTCCTACGCTTACATTTCAATTGGATGTAATGGGGCTACGCGGTGCAAATCCTGGCAATGAGTTTGTGATATATATTGGTTACATTTTTATTGCAAATAGGATGATTGTTGTTATAATAGGATAATTTTGCACTCGTAAAACCAAAAGTGTAGTTTAGTCAATAGTCGTTTCGTCATGGTGTCAATGGAGATGATAACAAGCATATTCTTGACAAAAGTAAATGCGGAATTTCATCTGTAGTTTTTTCGTACCCGCGAGCCATCGGTAACAACGTAAATTGTGGGACAGTGTCGACCTGTAGGTGGGGAGCCGTACAGTGCGGCGTTCGCCTCTATTCTGGATCTATCCGCTACGGATTGACCACTCATAGATTCGGCTCGGGCATGATCCTTGATGTTGTTGGACTGAAAGATAGGATGATGAGCGCGTTGAAATATGTAAAGAGATAACTCAGCAAATTAGTCATCGCACGAGTTAGGAAGAAAGCGGATGTATGCATATTTGAGCGGTCAGCTCATCCAACGGTTTCAGGTTACTGTATACATTCTACTGCACGTGGTACATGGCATGTATGAGAGAGACCGATTAACATCGCATACAAGTTGTACGCGAGAGGGAGGATGCACCATATTATAATAATTGAAAGCCAAGGGATAGGAATAGGGACAGGGAAAGAGGTAGGGGTGGAATAGGAATATAAACCGGGACGGGGTACGGATAAAGATGGGGATAGGAACAGGAATACGGATATGAAATATGAACAGAGATAGGGGCAGGGACAAGAATGGGAACGGGAATGGATCGGTATAGCAACAGAGACAGGATTCAGGATGATAATAGGAACATACATAAAGGTGGGGTCAGGAATTGAGGCAGAGGTGGGGTGAGAACATAGATGAGGATGGGCCAGGGATATGGATAGGAATAAGGATAGGGACAAGGGTGGTGATAAGGACAGGGATCGGGTTAGGGGCAGGGATGAGAATAGCAACAGGAAAAGGTCTAGGGTCAGGGCTGAGGACGGTACAGGGATTGAAATAAGTGTAGGAATCGAGATACGGATAAGGATAGGGATAGAAACTGCGATGAGGCCAGGGCACGAGCCGGGATGGGAATAGTAACAGGGACAAGGTAGTGATAGCAACAGTCATAGGGACAAGGATACAAACGCGACAGGGATATGGCAGAGACAGAGATAGCAACAAGGGATAGGGATGAGGTCAGGGATGGGGACAAGATTAGAAGCAGGGACAGCGACAGGGATAGTCACAGGAGCAGGGATAGGAACAGATCCAGGGATAGGGACAAGACAGGAGTAGGGGCAGGGCTAAAGATAGGGTTAGAGGGTGGAATAGGGTCAAGGTAGGGATCAGAATAGGGTTAGGAGTAAGGATAGGGATGGGAACAAGGGTAGGTATATGGTTAGGGACCTCGATAGGGGTAGGTCCGGGGATGGGAACAGCAATAAGGATAGGAACATGGATAGGAATGGGGATAGGGTGGATGATCTGGGAATGGGGAATACTATACTCATACGGTCTAGTTCGATATAGCTCGGTCTAGTTCAGTGTAATAAGAAACAGGGGTAGGGATAGAGATAGGCATGAGGACAGGGAGAGGGACAGGGACATGGGGATGAGAATAGTAATAGGGATGGGAACAAGGATAGCAGCGGGCTAAGGATAGGGACATGGACATGTAGATAGGGATAGTGATAGGGATAAGGGCGGGATATGGATGTGGACAGGGACAGGAACAGGGATAGGAACAGGAATAGGGATGGGGATGGTATCAGTGGTCTAGGGGTGGGAGATTCAAAAAGGACCGTATTAACGGTCTAGTTTGGTGTGATTAGGTTTAGTACGGTTTAGTTCAGCCTCATTCGGTCTACTCCGGTCTACTTCGATCTCGCTCGGTATAATCCGGTCTCATTACGTCCTCCTCAGCTCAATTTGGTGTAACTAGGATGATTTCTCCAAAAAATATTGATATATCCAACCCAGCCATCCCGGAAATTCAGAACAGTTACTCTAAATTTCCAAAAATGTCTCATCTATTAGCAGATATAATCCAAGATGTAGTCAGTTCTGTGAACTCCATGAGGAAATCCTCCCTGGCACCTCAAATTAACCAGCAATCATTCTTTTACCATCAGTATTGGACTACAGAAGCATTTCAGAGTCCCCTGGCTTATCGGGAACATTTACTAGCCGAACGAGCGGTAGCGAGAGAGGCAATAACCGCTAGTATATATAATTACGTGTATAAAAACATGCTCGAGAGTTGTTGGAACACGGGTGACACGAGGTATATGTACGAAACATGAGCATATTAGGAAAATACTCGGTAAGGGTTTTGAGATTCGATTCGGAGCTGTGTGCGAGACGGGTCTAGTGCAGCGCATAATATAATCAAAAAGCGATAAGAAGCCATTAGGCCAGTACAGTTCGCTTGAAAAGGGCATCACTTTGGCGGTGGCAGATATGTATAGGCCACCATACCTATATGGGTGGTTATTTTTCAGGTGCCAGACGCCCTGTAGGATCATACGCACCTCTTCTGAATGAATTTAGCCTGCGCCGCGTGAAAGACTGTATAAAAAGATACATTTTGCGCATTCATCCAGGGCAAATCCAGGGAATTAATAGCCCTGATTGAGGACTACGAGCATATCAAATTTGATGACGATTCGTTGACCCGTTTTTTAACAACCCCACTTGATTATAAAGATTTGTTTTTCAAGAGTGGTGGCGCCATATTTCATGAACAAAGATGGCGTTTTGAAAATCTGGGTGATACCAAGGATTGTACTCTCCAACATACCGTTGAAATCTTCATCGTTTGATCTTGTACAGGCGAATTTTGAGAGAGCCAATCGTGTTTTTCTCTTGGCCCACCCCAGATTGGGAAAAATGAAGCAAATTGGTCAAGTAGAACAAGAGATATTGCGAAAAAATACCTCGCGCTCGATTTTGAATCGCACCAAAGATTATAGCTCTGGTTGGCTGTTGGCGCATGAGAAACGGTGAACTTTATCATCGAGCGTCAAGTATTTGTTCGCAATATCTCTGGTTCTACTCGACCAATTTGCTCCATTCTTTTTTCAATCTGGGAAAACTTGGGTAAAAAAAGCAATGGGCTGGTTCCAAATTTCGGGTTCCTTCTCATCCAAGGAATGTATCTTGGAATGTGAATCCATAATAAGGAGCGGGTGCAAAAATCATGAACAATTAGCTCTCAAAAATCGCGTGTACTAGAACTGATGATGATTACAGCGAGATACAGGAGAGTAGGCCTCATAGGTGTCACCCTAATTCCCCCCAGATCGGCATCTCTTACTGTATAAGAGAGTTGCGCTAATTCTTCTGAAAAACAATTTTTTATAAGCGGATAGGGTTGTTCAAAACCGGTTTTACAAATCATCACCAAATTTGATATGCTTATCAGCCTCAATGAGGGTTGTCAATTGTCCAAGTCTTCAGCCTCATTAGTCGACTATTGGAAGGTCAACAGCCATCTGTTAATAATACAATTTTTTCGCCCAAAAGTATGTAACTATAATAAAAAATTTGCTAGAGCGATGAATTCCCTCTTAATCTGTAGATTCGTTCACTAGCCACGATGACAAAATCAGAGCGGGCTAGCTAAAAGTTATCACCAGCACCAAGCTATGATGCGTTAATGCGGGATGCGCAAAGAATATCGATTCTATAGTATTTTATCATTGATGATTTCGGCGGGAGGTTGAATTTGTTCGGAAGTGGTAGACTCGGTTGGAGAAGGTGTTTTACATCTTAAAAATGGACCCAGCACCTGTCTTCCAGCGCCGAAAAATTCTAATCCTACTAGCCTCAATCATAAGTTCGTTGTTATCAGAAGGCTACAAGCGTATAAGGAGTGTTCCACAGAGTTGCTTTAACCGAGAAAAGAAGACGATTCCTTGGACGCTCATAAGCGATGCCAGTATATCGAAGCATTGAGGGATGTGCAGCACGCTAACCAGATCAAACTAATATCACGTATCCTGAATGCGAGATTCCATGCGTAATATCGTTCTTTGCGCACAGCTGATGCCCTTTCATTACCATGTTATCAGAATAAGATATCCCGTAAATACTCCGGGAGGTTTGGGATCGACTCTGAGCTGCTAAATTGCGGCCAGAGCCGCGCCGCCATAATAATGGGAAGGAAGCCGCTAACCTCATGAGCAGTTGCAACATTGATCTTGATGAGCACCTGAGTACTAGAGAAACTGAGGGGAGCTTGTTTTCATACACAAGAATAAAACTTATTACACATATCTTCGCAATGATTGCCATGACTCGGACGTGAGATAATTATTTTTCAACTTATAAAGAAATATACTGTTGCGGAGCTGACTGACGAATTGTTATGGGGAATTTGGTGAAGTGGAAACGGTGCGGATTCGGTGGTCGTGACATTGAGAATCCCTCGACCCATAACAATGTTTCAATCGGTCAGTACGTAGAACAAGCTGTTTCCACAAACAGATTGATGACATAGCATACGCGTATGGTGCCGAGAACTTTGTTATTCATGGGGACCATGCTGGACGTCGGCCAAGACGACACTTTTCGCGAAGATCGAAGTTGTCCGGTACGAGACGCGTAATATACTCAATGGATCAGGTTCATTATAAGAAATAAAATTTTCGGTGTCTCATTTTGTGATAGTATACGCCTCAGGGGATGTATCAGCTGCAAAGAAGCAGTGTTGCATAGACAGAGACTGACATTATTCTGTGAGATTGTTAGGTGGATTGATGACGAATGATTTTTTTCATGGGATAAGGATAAAATGGTACTTACAGAATTATCGCTAGACCGCAAACGTTTCATGCTGGGTTGCTCTTGGGGGCCATCACTTCGCTTATAAAATGCGCACATGATGTGCACTGCACTGCAAGTATGAGAAGATGAGCGAGTGAGTCAGCACGACGGATTTACAGGGTCACACGAGTGAAGCGGGTATCCTCACTGGTCGAGACAGAGCATGTGAATGATAACCGGCCGGGGAATGAAGCTCACTCAAGATGGGGGTGACGAAGAGTCGGTGAGTATCGAAAGAGAATTACATGATCCACTTGAGCTGACGCTATCCTTGGCTTTTGAAGATTTGCAAAGACTTGGCGGAGGGCTGCACGGTAGCCCAAATTGTCCAGTGCGATTGTTTTTAATGAATGATCAAGTGTGTGAAGTTTGGTGATTCAATGGTATAGTATATGTAGTTAGCTGTCCCGCAAGCGGTGAGTTAGTTAGAAAGATTCATTTGGCTCGGGTAATGAGGTTTTGGAGGCCTGGAGAGGCAGGTGCCATAGTCTCCTAACCATTTTTTAAGGGATGGTGGAGATTGATGGTTTTACACACGGAGTCCAATTCACTGTTTTCATATCTTTATTCGTCAACCGGGCGGATTTTTGCTTTCTCTAAAGAGAAAGCTTTGTTTTCACCCCAACGAAAATTTGATCAAATTTTTCATTAAAACCAACATATTATTCAACAAAATTCCTTTTATCTAAAAAAGCCAAAGACCATTCTCTTCCTCTCGCCAAAATCTATCAAATGTAGGTAACACTTTTCCTCCTAATTCCCTTCCAAACCCGTCAGAGACTCATCTTTGCACCCCTTTTTCCGTGTATGTGTGTGTGTGTGTGTGTGTGTTGTTTTCTATCGGACACGCTTTCTCTTTTACTATTCGCCTTATCAACTTTTGGCTTTCTACAAGTTGTAGAGAATCCAATTTCTGAGAGCCCAGTGATTTGGCACCTTTCGGCTCCCAGTCAAATTTGATCCATGGGCTTTTTGAACAAAAAGTGCTCAAATTTCAACTTTTAATACATAAATATCTTCTTCCCACACACTCTCACAACAAATTGAGTAACCTAAACTATGATTTTTTCTGCGAGATCTATCGATTGGTTAATACCGAAATTTCATTTGATCTCTATAGATCTCAAATTTTCAAAAAAATCAAAATTTTCACCAAAAATTGTTTTTTGAGCCTTTTTAAACCTACCGCATCCAAATTCTGTCTCAACCAACTAATAGATATCATCGAAAAAACCTAAGACTAGATGGCTCAAATCCTTCTAAAAAGCTCCCTCCAAAAAATAGTTCAAAAAATAAAGGAAAATTTCCCTTAATATTCAATTTTTCCTCCTACCTTCCTTCATGACTCATTTATCTCAATCTTGATGACCTGAACTATGATTTTTTCTGCGAGATCTATCGATTGGTTCATACCGAAATTCCATTTAATCTCTACAGATCTCAAATTTTCGAAAAAATCAAAATTTTCACCAAAAATTTTTTTTTGAGCCTTTTTAAACCTACCGCATCCAACGTCTGTCTCAACCAACTAATAGATATCATCGAAAAAACCTAAGACTAGATGGCTCAAATCCTTCTAAAAAGCTCCCTCCAAAAAATAGTTCAAAAAATAAAGGAAAATTTCCCTTAATATTCAATTTTTCCTCCTACCTTCCTTCATGACTCATTTATCTCAATCTTGATGACCTAAACTATGATTTTTTCTGCGAGATCTATCGATTGGTTGATACCAAAATTCCATTTAATCTCTACAGATCTCAAATTTTCGAAAAAATCAAAATTTTCACCAAAAATTTTTTTTTGAGCCTTTTTAAACCTACCGCATCCAACGTCTGTCTCAACCAACTAATAGATATCATCGAAAAAACCTAAGACTAGATGGCTCAAATCCTTCTAAAAAGCTCCCTCCAAAAAATAGTTCAAAAAATAAAGGAAAATTTCCCTTAATATTCAATTTTTCCTCCTACCTTCCTTCATGACTCATTTATCTCAATCTTGATGACCTAAACTATGATTTTTTCTGCGAGATCTATCGATTGGTTAATACCGAAATTCCATTTAATCTCTACAGATCTCAAATTTTCGAAAAAATCAAAATTTTCACCAAAAATTTTTTTTTGAGCCTTTTTAAACCTACCGCATCCAAATTCTGTCTCAACCAACTAATAGATATCATCGAAAAAACCTAAGACTAGATGGCCCAAATCCTTCTAAAAAGCTCCCTCCAAAAAATAGTTCAAAAAATAAAGGAAAATTTCCCTTAATATTCAATTTTTCCTCCTACCTTCCTTCATGACTCATTTATCTCAATCTTGATGACCTAAACTATGATTTTTTCTGCGAGATCTATCGATTGGTTAATACCGAAATTCCATTTAATCTCTACAGATCTCAAATTTTCGAAAAAATCAAAATTTTCACCAAAAATTTTTTTTTGAGCCTTTTTAAACCTACCGCATCCAAATTCTGTCTCAACCAACTAATAGATATCATCGAAAAAACCTAAGACTAGATGGCTCAAATCCTTCTAAAAAGCTCCCTCCAAAAAATAATTCAAAAAATAAAGGAAAATTTCCCTTAATATTCAATTTTTCCTCCTACCTTCCTTCATGACTCATTTATCTCAATCTTGATGACCTAAACTATGATTTTTTCTGCGAGATCTATCGATTAGTTAATACCGAAATTCCATTTAATCTCTACAGATCTCAAATTTTCAAAAAAATCAAAATTTTCACCAAAAATCTTTTTTTGAGCCTTTTTAAACCTACCGCATCCAAATTCTCTCTCAACCAACTAATAGATATCATCGAAAAAACCTAAGGCTAGATGGCTCAAATCCTTCTAAAAAGCTCCCTCCAAAAAATAATTCAAAAACTAAAGGAAAATTTCCCTTAATATTCAATTTTTCCTCCTACCTTCCTTGATGACTCATTTATCTCAATCTTAATGACCTAAACTATGATTTTTTCTGCGAGATCTATCGAATGATGATGGTCTGGTTATTCTAATTATCATCATATGACGCTTGGAGAAAGCTTTCTGCTAATCACTTTTAGCAGCGTATTTTGCTTCAATTGCGGTTGTTCCCTATTTTTTTTGACACACTGTACTCGGAAGGAACTCTTTCGCACTAATTTTCCACTGCCTCTCACAGTTCGTCGTAAAATAGAATTCGATACACGGGTGTAATATTTGATTTTCACATCCAAGTCTCGCACGGGAAAGAAACCTATTCCGACCTTGTATTTCAGAGTACTATGTCATATTTTCGACGGCGTTGTGATTTTTCTCCAGGCTTTGGGGTGTTAAGTATTCGCATTAACGCAAATGACTGTTGAAATTTGATGGATTTTGGAGGCCGATTCCTCTGCGTTGGTACCTGCACTGGAAGTGAATTGTAGCCCTTCATCATTCGATTTTTACAGATTCATCAACTCATTATATAGAGAGTCGCGGATGTATCCTCGGTCGACGGACTACCCAAATTGTTCGATTATCTGTTTTGGTTTTGTGGTGCTGATATGAAGCGTATTTGCGATAGAAAAATCGAAAAGATATCGGGAATCATCCGTCTGACGATGATATTCCAAGGGTGCAATCGATCTTTACGGATTCAACAAGTCATTATATAGAGAGTCGCGGGCGTAGCCTTGATCAACGGACTACCTAAATTCTACGATTAACTGTTTTGGCTTTGTGTTGCTGATATCAAGCGTATTTGCGATAGAAAAATCGAAAAGATATCAAGAATCATCCGTCTGACGATGATATTCCATGGGTGCAATCGATTTTCACGGATTCGTCATCTCATTATATAGAAAGTCGCGGGTGAACCCTCGGTCAACGGACTACCCAAATTCAACGATCATCAGTCTTAGCTCTAGGAAGCAGTCATACAGCATATTTGCGATGGATTAATCGAAAAGATATCAGGAAACATCCGTCTGGCGATGATTTTTCATGAGTTCATTCGATTTTTACGCATTCGTGAACTCATTATATAGAGAGTCGCGGGTGTATTCTCGGTCAACGGATTACCCAAATTGTGCGATCATTCGTTTTGGCTTTGTGGTGCTGCACAGTGGGGCCGAGAAGTTTTTGGATAATTTGCCTCTACGTGGATTTGCAACCAATCAACATATGCGGTGACGCAAAAGGCTGTTCTCATCCATCCAGGATTCTCCTGTTTGCACATATGTCGATTGGTTGCAAATTCACGTGATAGCGAAATGTTCAAGTACTCCTTGGCCCAACTGTGTGCTGATATGGAGTATATTTGCGATAGAAAACTCCAAAAAATATTAGGAATCATCCCTCTGACGATGATTTTCCATGAGTTCATTCGATTTCAACGGATCCAACAACTCAATATATAGAGAGTCGCGATTGTACCCTCGGTCAACGGACGACCCAAATTGTACGATCATCTATTTTGGCTCTAGGGTGCAGTTCTAGAGCATATTTGCGATAGATAAATCGAAGAGATATCAGGAAACATCCGTCTCGCGATGATTCTCCATGAATTCATTCGATTTTAACGGATTCGACAACTCATTATATAGAGAGTCGCGGGTGTACCCTCGGTCAACAGACTACCCAAATTGTACGATCATCTATTCTGGCTTCGTTGTGCTGATATAGGGCATATTCGCGATAGGAAAATCGAAAAGATATCGGAAATCATCCAACTGACCATGATTTCCCGTGAGTTCATGCGATTCCTACGGATTCAACAATTCATTATATAGAGAGTCGCGAGTCTACCCTCGGTCAACAGACTACCCAAATTGTACGATCATCTGTTTTGGCTTTGTGATGCTGATATAGAGCATATTTGCGATAGAAAAATCGAAAAGTTATCGGGAAACATCCGTTTGACGATGATCTTCCTCCCGGTGCAATCGATTTCTACAGATTCAAGAATACATTATACAGAGTGTCGCAAGTGTACCCTCGGTTAACGGACTACAAGGAGCGCACGATTACCTGTTCTGGCTTTTCGGTGCTGATGTAGAGTATATCTGCGATAGGAGAATCGAAGAGATATCAGGAATCATCCGTCTGATAATGATATTTCGGGAGCCCAATACATTTTTACAGATCCAGGAACTTACCATATAGAGAGTCGCGGAGGTACCCTCAGTCAACGGACTACCAGAAGCGCACAATTACCTGTTCTGGCTTTATGGTGCTGATATAGAGTAAATTCGCGATAGAAAAATCGAAAAGATATCATGAATCATCCGTCTGACGATGATATTTCGGGAGTGCAATGAATTTTTACGGATTCAACAACTCATTATATTGCGAGTCGCAGGTGAACCCTCCGTCAACGGACTACCCAAATTGTACGATCATCTCTTTTGGCTTTGTGGTGCTGATATAGAGCATATTTGCGATAGAAAAATAGAAATAATATCAGGAAACATCCGTCTGACGATAATTCCTCATGAGTTCATTTGATTTTCATGCATTCGTGAACTCATTATATAGAGAGTCGCGGATGTATCTTCGGTCAACGGATTACCCAAATTGTGCGATCATTCGTTTTGGCTCTGTGGTTCTGCACAGTGGGGCCGAGAAGTTCCTGGATAATTTGGCTTTGAGTAAATTTGCAACCAATCAACATATGTGCAAACGCAGGAGGTTGTTCTCATCCATCCAGGAATCTCCCGTTTGCGCATATGTCGATTGGTTGCAAATTCACGTGATGGCAGAATCTTCAAGTACTCCTTGGCCCAACTGTGTGATGATATAGAGTATATTTGCGATAGAAAACTCGAGAAAATTCCAGGAATCATCCGTCTGACGATAATATCATATGTGTGCAATCGATTTCCACAGATTCAGCTACTCATGTGACGGTTAAACCGTCACAGCCGTGATTAGGAAAATCTCTCGTCGCCGTCTCGAGCCAGCAAACGAGAAGTATGAGTACTAACTCAAGATACTTCTCCTTTTTGTTGAGGGCTGGCTCGAGAGGACGACGATGACGAGCGACGAGAGAGATTGCGGATGCTGCAGATACCGAGATGCCTGCGCGCGGGCGACCCTCCCTGCACCCAGGTTAGCCGCCGCAGCCCGGTTTCAAGGGGGCTGCAGGACCAGCAGCCGATGGATCGCGATCTCCACAGCTGGGTGGCCCGGAGGGCTCCCCCAGGGCACTGAAGCCTTGTTTGGCCCTTGCACCGGCCCTCCCCAGCCCACGGACATGCTCCTGCACCACACCATGCCCCGGGGCATGCCTGTGTGCATCGGACGACGGCGATAATACTACGGACGAGGCTCTCGCTCGCGGGTGGGCGAGGGCACAGAACGGACATACTTGGGCACCGCGATGTACTGCTACACCACCCACGACATCACCGCGCGGACGACGCACCCGGTGCACACACACATACGACACACACACTGCTGCAGGACACGAGGAGATGGTGCGCACGGCACGCGGGGCCCGGGTGACGATGACAGCGTGCAGCAGACGGATGGCTCTCCTGGTGATGCGCTTCCCGGGCTGCCAGCCATCCAGGCGATCGCCCCATACGCTGCAGCCCGGGGCAGCGAGCATGCTTGCAGCAATGGGGTTATGGACCCACGGACCATCTGATATACAGGTACATCGTGTACCTGGCGTATCGCACACCCGCGCACTATGGAGACAACACTAGGGTGGCCACACACCGCACGGGGGACCATCACACGAACTCGGGTGGACCCCGGGTGACCCAGCAGAGGACGGCGATGACGGACAGGCCGGTGCACGCGGCAAGAGCAGACAGCTGACTGGCGGTGGACGAGATGTGGCGGCGCTGCGGGCATGTAAATCCGGGCCACACCCGGGTGTTAGTGGCCACGAAAATCTGACGGACGATCACCTGGACAGCGGTCACTGGGCAAATTTGGACTTGCGGACGACATTTACATGTATTTAGGGCTATGCACACATGAGTATGTTGCAATGGGACTGCGCGCAGCATATATATAGAGATACTGCGGCCATGCGGACTTGATATTACTATGCTATGGGCGGCCACGAGTATATATAGATATACTGCGGCAATACGGACTAGATATAGATATACACGGACATGTATAAGGACTATACGAGGTGAAAGCGTGGAGTTGCGGCAAGCGCGAGTGCGCGATGCCTCCGCGTGTATTTCAGCGGTGCATGCGCGTGAGCGGGACAGAATCTTCTCTGGGTGGAGGCATCAGGACCGTAGATACTGCAATTGATGCGCTTGCAGCGGAATTCGTAGAATCTGAGCTACTGTATAGGACAAGTATAGTGGACTGGACTTGAATACTTGGTGCGCTCAGCCGCCAGTTGGCGCTGCTAGTGTTCCGGTGAAATTGGACGGACCAATCAGAGGGCTTGACTTCAGTGAAGACGAAGGCGCGGACTTGGTGAAGAAGAAGCAGCCATTGTGACACTTGTGGATCACCTCTTGTGCCGGCTACACGTACCAGTCGCGCCCGCGAATAAAATTCGGAGCAGCAGTATATTCGGACGAGGAAAAATACGCCAGCCAGTACGATGGCACCTAACGGTGAGTGGTTTTGCTAAATCTTTTTAGGTTCTCTCGTCGGGAGTGGGCTAAGAGCCTCGCGCGTGCGGAGGGCAAATCGTCGTGCCCGCGGACTGGACAAGCTCCTGGAGGGGCTTCGCGAGCTGGTGTACCGCGTGTTCGTGGACAAGACGTCCCCCAAGTGACGTACGCGCGTTGAGAAATCGCACCAGCGGACCCGGAGCAGCAACCGCGTCGCGTATGAGAATTCGGAGCAACGATTTAGCGGAGTTTGGCGCGTGCTCGTGGACAAGACGTCTTGGGAAGACGTGCGGGCGGTAGGAAATTCGTGTCGAGGACAGACCTCCCGGAGGAGGCGCGCGTGGACGAGACATAGTGAACCTTGGACGAGCTATAGTTGGACTAGGAGTTAGGTGCGTGATCGTGCACGTGTCGCTCGAGCGCGTGGGACAAACGAGCATCGGAGCACAAGCCATTTTGGGGGCTTGCTGTTGCGCGCGCGTTGCGAGGGCTGCTGAGCGGCCATTTTGGACTAGAAAATTTTGGAGCAAATAAATTGTGGAAGAATATCGGAGCAGGGACCGGACAAGCTGCACTCTACGGAGTGCAGGTAGATTTCGCGAGTGATCGGACAGAGTGATACGGCCTTTTAGTGAAGTGCAATCATTTATTGTATTTGCAGGAATATTCAGAGACATTTTATGAGCAATCAGTGATAAACTTAGAGCCACGCGGACTATTGTCGGGTCAATATTCGTTTGTAGATAACTGTACATACCGCGTAGAAGCAACGTGAAGAATATAGAGGCCAATTTATTTTCATGATAAATTCCGAATTATTCCGTCCCTCCCCTTTCTGCGATTTTTCAGGTAATTTTACACGGTAAGTGACGCTGTGTTCCGGAGTTGCTGAATTTGTAGAAGCCGTTTCGCCGTTCGCGCGCGTGTTACCTGCGATCTTAGGTTGAGAGTCCCGTTAAAAATAAATTAGTTGTGCTGGTAGAAATACCACGTCACACTCATTATATAGAGAGTGGCGGGTGAACCCTCGGTCAACGGACGACCCAATTTGTACGATCATCTGTTTTGGCTCTAGGGTGCAAAGCTAGAGCATATTTGCGATAGATAAATCGAAGAGATATCAGGTAACATCCGTCTCGCGATGATTCTCCATGAATTCATTCGATTTTAACGGATTCGACAACTCATTATATAGAGAGTCACGGGTGTACCCTCGGTTAACAGACTACCCAAATTGTACGATCATCTGTTCTGGCTTCGTGGTGCTGATATAAAGCATATTCGCGATAGAAAAATCGAAAAAATATCGGAAATCATCCAACTGACGATAATTTTCCATGAGTTCATTCGATTTTCCCGGATTCAACGATTCATTACATAGAGAGTCGCGGGTGTACCCTCGGTCAACAGACTACCCAAATTGTACGATCGTCTGTTTTGACTCCGTTGCGCTGATATAGAGTATATTTGCGACAGGGAAACCGAAAAGGTATCAGGAATCATCCGTGAGACGATGATTTTCCATGAGTTCATTCGATTATTACGCATCCGTGAACCCATTACATAGAGAGTCGCGGGCGTACACTCGGTCAACAGACTACCCAAATTGTACGATCGTCTGTTTTGACTTCGTTGCGCTGATATAGAGTATATTTGCGACAGGAAACCCGAAAAGGTATCAGCAATCATCCGTCTGACGATGGTATTTCGGGAGTGCAGTAGATTTTTACAGATCCAGGAACTCATCATATAGAGAGTCGCGGATGTACCCTCGGTCAACGGACTACCAGAAGCGCACAATCACCTGTTCGAGTTCTGTGGTGCCGATATAGAGCATATTTGCGATAGCAAAATCGAAAAGATATCAGGAATCATCCCTCTGACGATGATTTCCCATGAGTTCATTTGATCTTCACAGATCCATCAACTCATTATTCAGAGAGTCGCGGTCGTACCCTCGGTCAACGGACTACCCAAGAAGTACGATCATCAGTTTTGGCTTTTTGATGCTGATATAGAGCATATTTGCGATAGAAAAATCGAAAAGATATCAGGAATCATCCCTCTGAAGATGATTTCCCATGAGTTCATTCGATTCTCACAGATTCATCAACTCATCATTCAGAGAGTCGCGGCTGTACTCTCGGACAACGGACTACCAGAAGCGCACGGTCACATGTTTTGTCTTCGCGGTGCTGATATAGAGTATATTTGCGACAGGAAAACCGAAAAGGTATCAGGAATCATCCGTGAGACGATGATTTTCCATGATTTCATTCGATTATTACGCATCCGTGAACCCATTACATAGAGAGTGGCGGGTTTGTAATCGGTCACCGGACTACCCAAATTGTACGATCATCTGTTTCAGCTTTGTGGTGCTGATATAGAGCATATTTGCGATAGAAAAATCGAAAAATTATCAGGGAGATCCGTGAGACGAAGATTCTCCATGAATTCATTCGAATTTTACAGATTCATCAACTCATTATATAGAGAGTCGCGGGCGTTCTCTCGATCACCGGACTACGCGAATTCTACGAACATCTGTTTTGGCTTTGTGGTGCTGATGAAGAGTATATTTGCCATGGGAAAATCGAAAAGATTTGACAAATCATCCATTTGACGATGATATTCCATGCGTGCAATCAATTTCTACGGATTCTACAACTGATTATATTGCGAGTCCCGTGTGAACCCTCGGTCAACGGACTACCCGAATCATACGATCATCTGTTTTGGCTTCGTGGTGCTGATATAGAGCATATTTGCAATAGGAAAATCGAAAAGATATCAGGAAACATCCGTCTGACCATGATTTTCCATGAGTTTATTCGATTCTTACAGATTCATCAACTCATTATATAGAGAGTCGCGGGCGTACACTCGGTCAACAGACTACTCAAATTGTACGATCGTCTGTTTTGACTTCGTTGCGCTGATATAGAGTATATTTGCGACAGGGAAACCGAAAAGGTATCAGGAATCATCCGTGAGACGATGATTTTCCATGATTTCATTCGATTATTACGCATCCGTGAACCCATTACATAGAGAGTCGCGGGCGTACACTCGGTCAACAGACTACCCAAATTGTACGATCGTCTGTTTTGACTTCGTTGCGCTGATATAGAGTATATTTGCGACAGGAAACCCGAAAAGGTATCAGCAATCATCCGTCTGACGATGGTATTTCGGGAGTGCAGTAGATTTTTACAGATCCAGGAACTCATCATATAGAGAGTCGCGGATGTACCCTCGGTCAACGGACTACCAGAAGCGCACAATCACCTGTTCGAGTTCTGTGGTGCCGATATAGAGCATATTTGCGATAGCAAAATCGAAAAGATATCAGGAATCATCCCTCTGACGATGATTTCCCATGAGTTCATTTGATCTTCACAGATCCATCAACTCATTATTCAGAGAGTCGCGGTCGTACCCTCGGTCAACGGACTACCCAAGAAGTACGATCATCAGTTTTGGCTTTTTGATGCTGATATAGAGCATATTTGCGATAGAAAAATCGAAAAGATATCAGGAATCATCCCTCTGAAGATGATTTCCCATGAGTTCATTCGATTCTCACAGATTCATCAACTCATCATTCAGAGAGTCGCGGCTGTACTCTCGGACAACGGACTACCAGAAGCGCACGGTCACATGTTTTGTCTTCGCGGTGCTGATATAGAGTATATTCGCGATAGTTAAATCGAAAAGGTATCAGGAATCATCCGTGAGTTGATGATCTTCCATGAGTTCATTCGATCTTCACAGATTCATCAACTCATAGTATAGAGAGTCACGGGCAAACTCTCGGTCAACGGACTACGCAAGTTTCACGATCATCTGTTTTAGCTTTGTGGTGTTGATGAAGAGTATATGTGCGATAGAAAAATCAAAAAGATACCAGGAATCATCCGTCGGACGATGATATTTCGGGAGTGCAATAGATTTTGACAGATCCAGGAACTTATCATCGAGAGAGTTGCGGATGTACCCTCGGTCAACGGACTACCAGAAGCGCACAATCTTCTGTTCTGGCTTTGTGGTGCCGATATAGATTATATTTGCGATAGAAAAATCGAAAAGATAATACGAATCATCCATCTGACGATGAAATTCTATGGGTGCAATCGATTTTTACGGATTCAACAACTCACTATATTGCAGGATCGGGTGAACCCTCGGTCAACGGACTACCCAAATTGGACGATCATCTCTTTTGGCTTTGTGGTGCCGATATAGAGCATATTCGCGATAGAGAAACAGAAGAGATATCAGGAAGCATTCGTCTGACGATGATTTTCCATGAGTTTATTCGATTTTCACAGATTCATCATTTCATTATATAGAGACGCGGCGGTACCCTCGGTCAACGGACCAGCAGAAGCGCACAATCACCTGCTCTGGCTGTGTGGTGGTGATATAGAGTATATATGCGATAGAAAAATCGAGAGGATATCAGGAATCATCCGTGGGACGATGATTCTCCATGAGTTCATTCGATTTTCACTGATTCATCAACTCATCATTCAGAGAGTCGCGGGTGTACTCTCGGACAACGGACTACCAGAAGCGCACGATCACATGTTTGTCTTCGTGGTGCTGATATGGAGTCTATTTGCGTGAGAAAAATCGAAAAGATATTACGAATTATACGTCTGACGATGATATTCTATGGGTGCAATAGATTTTTACAGATTCATCAACTCATTATATAGAGAGTCGCGGGCGTACCCTCGGTCAACGAACTACGCGAATGGTACGATCATCTGTTTTGGCTTCGTGGTGCTCGTATAGAGTATATTTGCGAAAAAAAAATCGAGAAGATATCAGGAATCATCCGTCTGACGATGATCATTCGGGAGTGCAATAGATTTTCACTGATCCAGGATCCTATTATACAGAGTCGCGGGTGTACCCTCGGTCAACGGACTACCGAAATTGTACGATCATCTTTCTTGGCTTTTTTTGGAGCTGTTATAGAGCATATTTGCGATAGAAAAATCGAATAGATGTCAGGGAACATCCATGTGACGATGTTTTCCCATGTGTCCATTCGATTTTTACGGATCCTTGAATTATTTATATAGAGAGTCACGGGTGTACCCTCGGTCAACGGACTACCCAGATTGTACAATCATCTGTTTTGACTTTGTTGTGCTGATATACAGCATATTTGCGATGAAAAAATCGAAAAGATATCAGGAAACATCTGTCTGATGATGATTTTCCATGAGTTCATTCGATTCTTACAGATTCATCAACTCATTATATAGAGAGTCGCGGGTGTGCTCTCGGTCGACGGACTACCAGAAGCGCACGATCATCTGTTCTGGCTTTGTGGTGCTGATATAGAGTATATTTGCGTAAGGAAAATCGAAAAGATATGAGGAATCATCCGTCTGACGATGATTATTCGGGAGTGCAATAGATTTTCACAGATCTAGGAACCTATTATGTAGAATCGCGGTTGTACCCTCAGTCAATAGACTACCCGAAGCACACGGTCTCCAGTTTCGGCTTTGTGGTGCTGATATACACTATATTTGCGATAGACGAATCGAGGAGATATCAGAAATCATCTGTCTGACGATGATATTTCGGGAGTGCAATTGATTTTTACAGATTCGTCACCCGATTGTAAGAGAGTCACGGGTCCACCCTCGGTCGACTGACTCCCCGGAACGCACGATCCGCTATGCCAGCTTCGTGGTGCTGATATAGATTATATGTGAGATAGAAAAATCGAAGAGATATCAGGAATCATCAGTCAGACGATGATATTCCATGAGGTCAATTGATCTTTACAGATTCATCAACTCATTATATAGGGAGTCGCGGGTGTACCCTCGGTCAACGGACTACCCGAAGCGCACGATCCCCTGATTCGGCTTTATGTTTCTGATTAAGATTATATTTGCGATAGAAAAATCGGAAAGATATCAGCCATCATTCGTCAGACGATGATCTTCCATACATTGAAGAGTTCATCACCAATCCATAAACTTGCATTCCGGAAAATCGCAATACACCCCCGGGCGACGACCAACACGAGGCCTTCGGGTGATTGTTTTGCCCGTACTTGGCCCATGTAGGATACTCTTGTTTGAACGAATCGGGGCGATATCGGTCATCATCTTCAGTATGATATCTCATGAAATGAACGGTCCGCGATTGAGTGATAGGCACGCACGGAGGAGCGTTGAGGTCACATGAGACGCTCGAGTAACTGTTCTGTCCGTGTAATGCTCATGTAGAACGCAAGTGTGTTGGAAAACGAGCTCAAAATGAACTTACAAGATGTTACAACTCATTCCTCTGATTATATAGAGAAAATATAATCCATGTGCTGGTGCATGTATTTTCAATGTGCCGCGCCCGCATCTGGGCATTTTCGGGATCTTTTGCCTTCCTAGGTTTCGGGGTGAATTTTCTCCCCGACAGAATTCTCGATCCGGGCATTTGCGGGTTTATTTGCCTTCTTAGGTTCTGGGGTGAATGCTCTCCCCGACAGAAGTTCCGGTCCGGGCATCTGGGCATTTGCGTGTTTGTTTGCCTTCCTAGGTCTTGGGGTCAACTTTTCCGCCGACAGAATTTTCGCCCCGAGCCTCCGGGCTTTCGTGGGGTAATTTGCCTAACTTGGTTTTAGGCTAGATTATCTCCCCGATAGAATTTTTTGTCCGAGCACCCGGGCATTCGCGGGTTAATTTGCCTCCCCAGGTTTTGGGGTGAATTTTTCCGATGACAGAACTTTTGGTCCAAGCATTCGCCGTGTGTTTGCGGGTTGTTCAGCCTTCGTGGGATTTGGGGTAACTTTCACCGACGACTGAACTTTTGGTCCGAGCTTGCGGGCTTCTGCAGGTTAATCCGCCTTCCTAGGCTTTGGGGTGGATTATTACCCCGAAAAAATTCTTCGTCTGAACACCCGGGCATTTGAGGGTTAATTCGACTCCGTGGTGTAACGGAGTGATATGTGGATAAAGTAGATGAATGACTTTTATAGTATAAGACCTCGTGCTCGATTCAAATCACCGTATATAAATGGTCACTTACAACTGCCAGCTTAGTTAGTCAAGAATAATTGAATACAAACGATCCCATTTCGAAACCTATGAAGACTTGACTCAAAAACACTGATCGACGCCTTCACTGGCCAAGCAGCCTCTAGAGCGAGAAAGACAGCAGCAAAGCTCCATCTGAAGGGCCCGACGCCCACGCTGCCGCCGCAGCAACGAGTATAGTGGCCCACCATCAGAGCTACACTGGCCTTCGACTAGATCACATCATTTTGTCAAAGCGCTTCACGCTTCATCTATTTTTCGAGTCTTTGGTATTTCTGAACAATATAGCTCACTTAGTTTATTTATAAGTATGTTCATAAATCGTTTACCCCTCGTCCTACTCACGTCGGCGAACCAGAAGGTGAATAAAAGTATAAAACCATTCTAATCGCTGGACCGTTCGAGATAAACATCTTTGTTGTTATTTCCGTTCGAGATAAACATCTTTGTTGTTATTCAATTCAAATATCGAGTCTGTAGTATTTCTCTAGATTCAGTACGTAACAGTTTGGGGTGAATTCTTCCGACGAAGTAGTTCTTGGTCCGAGCAACCGGGCATTTGCGGGTTCATTTGCCTTTCTCGTTTTCGGGGTGGATTGTTCCACCGACAGGATTTTTGGTCCGCCCATCCGGGCATTCGCTGGTTAATTTGCGTCCCTGGGTTCTGTGTAATAATCATTCCCCTTACAGGATTACTGGTCTGAGCATCAGGGTATTCGCGAGTTGATTCGCCTTTCTAGGTTTTTGGGTGAATTTGGGTGATTTCTCCGACGAAAGAATTTCTGGTCCGAGCATCCGGGCCTTCGCGGATTAATTTGCCTTCCTAGGCTTTGGTCAGAGCATCGGGGTATACGTGGGTTGATTCGCCCTACCTATAGGTGTTGGGGTGAATTTTTGCCATGATAGAATTTCTGGCCCATACGTCCTGTCATTGGCGGGCTAATTTGCCTTCCTAGGTTTTGGGTTGAATTTTTCCGACGACTGAAATTTCAGTCCGAGCACCCGGGCATTTGCGGGTTAATTTGCCTTCCTAGGTTTTGGGTTGATTTATTTCGGCGACAGATTTCTTGGTCCGAGCATCCGGGCATTTGGGGGTTCATTTGCCTTCCTAGGTTTTGGGGTGAATTTACGACTGAATTTCTGGTCCGAGCATCCGGGCATTTGCGGGTTAATTTGCCTTCCCAGGTTTTGAGTTGGATTATTTCGCGGACTAAATTCACGGTCCGAGCATCCGGGCATTTGCGGGTTAATTTGGCTTCCTAGGTTTTGGATTGGATTATTTCCACGACAGAATTCTTGGTCCGAGCATCCGGACATTTGGGGGTCAATTTACCTCCCTGGGTTTTGGGGTGATAATTGTCCCTTCGGCAGAATCTCTGGTCAGAGTATCCGGGTATTCGCGGGCTAACTTGCCTTCCTAAGTTTTGGGGTAAATCTTTCTGACGACAGATTTTTTGGTCCGCGCATCCGGGAATTCGCAGGTCAATTACTTTCCTAGGTTTTGGGGTGATAATTGTCACCCCGACAGAATTTTCGGTCAGAGCATCCAGGAATTCGCGGGTTAATTTGCCTTCCTAGATTCCGGGATGAATTTTTCTGACGTCCGAATTTCCAGTCCGACCATCCGGGCATTTGCGGGTCCATTTGATTCCCTAGGTTTTGGGGTAAATTTCTCCGACGACCGAATTCCCGGCCCGAGCATCCGGGCATTTGCGGGTACATTTGCTCTCCCAGGTTCTGGGTTGGATCATTTAGACGACAGAATTTTTAGTCCAAGCATCCGGGAATTGGCGAGTCAATTTGCCTTCCTAGATTTCGGGGTGAATTTTTCTGACGACCAAATTCCCGGTCCGAGCATCCGGGCGTTTGCGGATTCATTTGATTCCCTTGGTTCTGGGTCGGATCATTCAGACGACAGCATTTTTGGTCCGAGCATCCGGGAATTGGCGGGTCAATTTGCCTACCTAGGTTTCGTGGTGAATTTTCCTGCCATGCGCCAATCTGAGTCGATTGGTTCATACCAAATTTCATCAAAATCTTTAAAACATTTCTCAAATAAAGTTTTCCTTCACAGAAAAAGATTTTTATCAAAAACTCCAATTCAATCATCTCTCTACCCACTTCATCGAAATTCCGTCTCGACCAAACAATACATATCATCCAAAAACTCAAACTAGATGGCCCAAATCGCTCTAAAAAGCTTCCTATAGAGAGTAACTCAAAAATAGTACAACAATTGCTTTAATATTCATTTTTCCTCGTATCTTTCTTCATGGCTCATCTATCTCAATTTTAATGACCTAGAAACTTACTCATACGCCATTCAAAGTCGATTGTTTGGTACCGAATTTTATCAAAATTTGTAAAACATTATCCAAATGAAGTTTTTCTTAAAAAAAAAGTATCCATCGAAAATTTCAATTTGATCATCTCTTTACCTTTTTCATCTAAATTTCGTCTCAACCAAACGATACAGAATGGCGTATAAGTAAGTATTCAGCTCATTAAAATCGAGATCAATGAGTCATAAAGGGAGATACGACGAAAAAAAAGAATATTGAGAAAAATTTCCCACTATTTTTCCAGTTATTCTCTTTAAAGATTCCCTACATCCCTCTTGAGAGCTTCCTGGAAAGAATATATCAAAATGTGGAAGACTATTCCATTTAATATAAATTTTTCCACTGATTGTTATGAAGTCCGTTATAATCATCACCATATAAAGCTGTGAGAAAGCATTCTGCTGATTACTTCCAGCAGCGTATTTTTTCCAGCCATTCCACTTGGATGTACGCCCCTCGAAACTTTCTCACTTGGAAAAACGGAGAAAAACTGTGAAAATCGAAAAAAATTGTTTCAGACATGTATATATTTCTCGAGCTTTGCGGCGGTTCAACGTGAAAATTGTCTCAGAACTTGATAAATCGGTTTGTAAAGATTTTAGGGTGCTTTTTGTGATTTCGAACAAAATCTCGTATGGCTTCGGCGATACGACGAAGCGAGCGCGACCGAGATAATAAAACTTTTTCAAGTGGATGAATACTTGAATACTCTGGTTCACTTGAAAACTTTTCGAATAAAAATTTTTTATCCAAGTTCTTAAGCGAATGGTTTTCCTTACTCGAGTGAATAAAAGTTCAATACCCTCTATCATTTCACCGCTCATCAGCAGTGGTTCTCAGAATCGACCGAGAAATATGTTCATCTTCTGAAAATAAGGGATCGCAATAGTTGCGTTGGAGGAAGACTTATATAATGCGGAAGGTTTCGTTACAACCAAGGGCAAGGATACTTACGGTAGCCCTGTGACTTATATACCCATGATATCAATTTGAAAAAATGCTCACTCTGCTGAAAGATATACATGAATAATACTTTCCTCTCAAACGAAAGCTATACTATCGAAAATTGACTTGATCGAAAATACTTTCGAGGGCCCAATGCTGCTTCGATTCCTTCAAAAATAAAAGAGATCATTTGGTCTGTCTCTCTCTCACTTTAAAAAAAATCTCTGCGCCTACTCAGCTTTTCACGGGCTATATTCTGATTTATCTAATACTCACTGCTTAGTGATACCGAGTAAAAATGAATATTGCGTATCATATATGTTATGTACATATCGTACATGAATACGCGGCCCGTTGGATTTAACTATTGAAAATTCTGATAGAAATGTAGTAATTTTGTGCGAAAGAGATTCGCTTTGAAAGATTTCAAACTCCGCGGACTTCGTAGACGAATTTGTTTACGAGGAGCAACAACGTGAAATCGGCGCTCTACTTCGGATCGGCGTCAGCAGTCTGAACATAGCTGCTGGGATTGGCTGTCCATTCTCGAACGCCAACACTGGCTCCTATAGGACAAGTGAGTAGGACAAGAACTAATTACCGGCCGGCCACGGCTCCCATAAGAGTCGGGGGGCAACTGATTACACGGCTTCCTGGTGCTCGCGCTACGTGGAGGTGTAGTTTTTTTGTATTCCTGGTGTGTCAGTGGGTGCAGTGGCTCATCAAGAACCTGTGAAATCTTTGCTGAGGCGTGGCATCACGCAGGACCCACACCATCAGCGCACAATATGTGTCTGCTCGGGCGAACAAAACCCGACTGCTTACGTCGTCAGTAGCTCAGTAATTGATAACTTCAATAATCGATTATCGGTTGCGGCATCTGCGTTTGGTCTTTTTCTACAACCCGAAAGCACCAGAAAAACTGGGTAAGCCGTACTCATTATCTATAGTACTCAACAACATGGCCCTATCCACCATGTACTGGCATGGGGCAACTAGTAAACAAACCCAACTTTTTCACTCAGCTCATGAATTAGAGATTGGAAGCATGATCATTTAGGCTCGAAAGGTCATAAAAATGTATTGTTCCAGATGAAGTAACTCGCAGGTAGCTAGTTTATTCATTTGAAGCATTTTCATGATTGCAGGTACTGCGGAAAGTTTGAAACAAGGCTTGGGCTAAGGAACAAATTTGGTGTAGTAGTTGCTAGCGGTGGACTCATCAGTTCTATTGATGTTACCCGTCTCCAGAAATCATGTAAGGTCTTATTGATACCTACTGCATCATCTTTCACTCTCAACACTCCAAGTCGACTGTTTATATCTCCGAATAAGATGGTTGGAGTCTTGATTTTAGAGAGGGTCTCTCTCGGATTCAGTTGTAATGGGTCAGATATTTATGCTAGGATGTTTGTTATTGTGTTTGTGTCCTCTGGGTATATCTTAAAAGCACAAGGATTATCAAAGAGGTATGTCCACCCACTTGGACCACCTCCAGGGCTGTGTCAGCTGGAGTCGTCATGATCACATGTAGCAGCGAGGTAAGACTTTTTCTACCCCGTGAAGCTAATGTTACTTGAAAAATATCAATTAATCATTGGAAAAGGTCAACCTCACTTAATTATTATCAATGGTGGAGGATTGTCTCCTTTTCAACTCAAAATAAGATTCATCTCTTTTCAGGTTCTGGTCATTGACATTTCTTGGTGATGACTGAAAAGAAAATTGAATTCTGATTTTTTTGATTCCAGTGAACATGCTGGCACAACATTGAAACCAAAAACTGAGAAATGAGGTGATGGAGAATAATTCATGAATGAGTGAAACTATATCTTCCAGCGGTATCTAACAATGCTTGCACCACCATATGCTGTCATCGGGGGAAAACAACCATAAAATCGTGTGAGCTATAAACTCACAAGACCAAGTAATTTTGACAATTGATTTTTCTAACACGAATTTCATGTATGAGCCAGCAATTTATCATTTTTTCCACTAATATACTTGAATTATCTTCTCCCAGAAATTGGACATCAAAGAAACATAAAAAAGAGAATCATGTTAAGTATAGAAAGTGGTATGGATCAAACTTTCAAATCTTATCCTTCTCCTCATTCAAACTCGAGATTCAAATTTGAGATCGATCAATGGTATCAAACCATTGCTGAATTTCACAATCAGTAGCCTACATTATTTTCTGATATTTTTATGTTTATATATTATCAAGATCCATCTCAGGGGTGCTGTTGAGTGAGTTCTTCATATCACCTCCTTCTGGTCAAACCGAAGATAGACTAAATTTTTCTGCCCTTGGTAAATGTGTATGCGTTTGTTATCCTTCATGCATCAGTGTCGCATCTGTACCGCTCATCTCATCAAATTAAGACATTTCAGTACCTTCAGGATAGTATAAGTAAATTTCTAATTCTCCTTTTCCTGCATCTATATCCAATTTACCATGGATTTATTACAGGAAAATTGCTAACATTTTTTTTTACACTGAAATATCTTTCTACGATACAGTCTCACGAGAATCCATCGGACGAACGAAGATTCTTCTCGATATACCCCACCGATGCTAACTTCAAATCGATTCGGATTATGGAAACTAAGGTCTTAGTTATGCGATCAAAATAGAGTTTTTGGTGGAAATTCTGAATATTTGTTGAAGAATTAATTGGATTCACGTCCAAAGGTAGTTCAATCAATTGTTATCAACCAATTGATGATGAATGCTGGAAGAGTTTCTCTCTAGTTCATTTAACGGTTGATCGATTAAATGCAGGAGAAGATATGAGCAAGAATTAAAATTTAGATACAATTTCATTCAATAAAGAGTTATTTTCACGATATTCCTTTTTGGGGGCATTCAGGCTATCTACACTCTTGTTTTTTAGGCAAGATGTATTCTGTAGAAAAAAATGAATGTCTCCCATTGTCGTAACGATTTCATTAATCCAAATTATTCGCCCAAGGGTTTTATAGTTGGTTTCTCAACTAGAACTGAAGTTCTCATGCTCAAGTAGTGGGCAGAAAGGAGTCCGCAGAGGTAGCCACGAGGATCGTCACGTTTCCATGCAGAGTGTCGTCGGAAGTCAGTCTTGGGATAAAGTTGATTGGGATGCCAGGTTTGCGCCTTCATTATCAAATATATTCCATGTAAGTGACTTTTTTAGACCAAATTATTGTTAAAAAATTTGCTAGAGTAATTGGCGCTACATACTTTGGACTCTGTCCTGGACGAGGTAGCTGATATTCCATCTTCAATTAATGAATCATAGATGTGTCATCGATATAAGTACTCGAGGGCGAGATAGACCCATTGTATGATGGAGCAATCCTCATTTCCGTCCTATTTCGTTGCTCATTGACGAACTTAGATCGATATTTTTGTGCTCGGAGATGAAATTACTTGAGTTGTAGAATTTTACAAACACATGTTTACTGCAACGATGGGCCCCGGAATTTAGCGGTCAAGGGATGAAATTTGCACTGAATTTCGGTTGTATCTTGATTTCGCGAGATGCGATGAATCTGATCGAATCCTGATAAACACACATGAAGTTTGCTGCAGCGTGTAGCGAATTTTTTGAAATACAAGAGCTCCTTCTGACCATGTAACGATGCTCTCTGACAGTCAATCACACTGCTATATGAGTAAATTGTATACCTCTGTGCTTAATTACGCCTGAGGTGAATAACTCAGACTGATTTTCCCGGTATCAAATAGTTAAAAATGTATTCGATATTTGGTGAAACGTGATCTGTATCAAGGAACCAGTCAGAGAACATTTTTCTTGTCAGATGATTAGGAAGCTGTTTCAAGTTTGGCGTGAGTAATTGGCTAAATCCATGATACGAAGATATAACAAGGAATTCAGACAAATAGGTCTTGATAGAGGATGTAATAGATCCTTAGAAACAATCAGATGCATATGAAGATGCATCAGACACGGTCATTCAGAAGTATAGGTAAGCCCGGGAAGGGGTTGGAGATCTTGCTTGCCCGGTCCCAATCGCGTAGGCAAAATTAGGATTGGGGGCCTGGTCATTTTGAGAATCAAGTTTGAATGCCGTCTAGTTTTTGAAGCCTCGATCGTCTTGTTCGTCTCGCGCTGGCATCTTTCGAGGCGTCTCATGAGAGCGTCTCGCGCCGTTGTTTCACGGTTGCAGATCGCCGCTGTGCCGAGTAATCTAATTCATCAGCGCGAGTGTGAAAAGGGAGTCCTACTGTGGTTCTCTCCCCCGATGCCGAAGCGATTGCTCGTCGCAGCGACGAATTACAATCGAGCAAAAGCAGCTTGAGACGCGAGTCGCGAGACGCTAGACGAGACGCTTGACGGAGGTTATGGTCCGCGTGTTTTTTTCTGTTCGTGGCTGCTGTATTTTCTTGTCCTGATTACGCGCAATGTCATCTTTTCTCGCTCTGCCGTGGGTGTAGTGTGTGCATGTATGATTCTTTTTCCAGCGGCAATTGAGGCGGCATCAGTTGTTGGACACATCAGCTGTTGCGCGTCTCGCGGGCCTTACATGTAGTGGCAGTGGATCACCGCACAGCAATATCCAGTTTAAATTACTGCATGTTCGGATGCTGTTGGTGTATATTTTGCACTGCCACGAAAAAAGCGTTGAATGCGGAGTTTGGTGCGCAAGAATGGGACAAGGGCACAAGCTCCGTGATAGTTTTTTTCGCTCTGCTCAATTTCTGTGTTGAGTTCAAGATCAAGTGCAGTTTTCAACAGTTTCAATTAAGTGTTCTGAAATCAGTGAACCTCAAACTTATGGTGAACATCATGACATGATAACTGAATTCACCTTTGCTCACATAGTCTTAGTGTATCAAAGAAGGTGGCCCTCATGCATGAGATGTTGTAATTCCTCACTCCACAGATAATTTAAATCACTGGTCAAAGTTTGAGATGCACTATTTTCTCAACAAGGATTTGAATCTATTGAGTGCTGCATTAAATTCAGACCTTGGATACAAACACTGATTGGAAAACAGACTGTCGTGGAGCTTGTCGTTGTCAGATCTCTGCTCATAGAACTCTCAAACTCCAAGACATATTGTTTTATAAGCAATGTTTGTATTCAAGGTCTGAATTGAATGCAGTTTGTGATAGAGTCTGAAATACCAGTCATGGGGATAGTGCACCTCAATCTTCAAGTGGTGATTTATTGGTGAACCATTTTGTAGCTGAATCCACTCGCCCACATCTCATTAGTTCCAAAGCGCACGTGGGAAAAGATGGGCCTTAGGTGATGGTGTTTTCCATTATTTAGCAGATAAACTGAATCACCAGATGAAGATGGAGGTGCACTACTTTTTCAACAAGTATTTGAAACTCTATGAGGAAATTTCATTCAATTAGATCTTGCATACAAACATTGTTTGGAAAACCAAAGTGAGATGGAGCTTGGCAATTCTGAGCATGGGAGTTGGCCAAAGACAATCTCCATGCCAATATCTTTTTCAATCAGTGTTTGTATTAAATTTTTATGTTGGTTGCAGCTTTCGATAATCCCAACTAATTGTTGAGAGAGTAGTGAACCTCTAACTTTGACCGGTGTCTGAATCCATCGAGCGAGTTATGAACAACAACATTACATGAAGTCATTTTGTTAACTGTTACCACCTTGCTCCCATCTAACTACTTTCTAAGTTTAATGGAAGGTAGCCCTTTTGTGATGTTTTAATTTATCACTCCACAGATGAACTAAATTACCGGTCAAAAATTGAGATGCACTATCTCTTTGCATGTAGTTATAAATGAAACTATTGAAAGCTGGATTGAATTCAGACCTTGAATACAAACACTGATTGGAAAACAAACTGGCATGGAGCTTGTCGTTGTCAGACCTTTGCACATAGAACTTCCAAACTTTGAGACAGATTGTTTCACAGACAATGTTTGTATTCAAGGTTTCAAATGAATGCAGTTTGTGATAGAGTTTAAAATGCTAGCCATGAAAATAGTGCACCTCAATCTTCAACTGGTGAACCATTTGGGAGCTGAATTTGCTTGCCCACTTCTCATTTGTTTCAAAGCGTTGAAAAAGATGATCCTCAAGTGATGGTGTTTTCAATCATTCAACAGATAAACTGAATCACCAGATGAAGAACGAGGTGCACTACTCTCTCAACGAGTAGTTAAAATACCATGAGTAATTTTATCCAATTTGACACGATTTTGTCGCCGGAGATGTTGGGAGGTCAATTCTCATTGATATTCAGTGACAGAAATTTGCGAGAAGATGGCTCGATGCTCGAGCTGTAGTCGACGCACGCTGAGATTCAGAGCAGATGTGGGAAATTCGCGGATTTTGATCAAACTACAGACCGATCGACATTTCCTCTCTTTCATCCACACGATTTCGTTGCCGAGGACGTTGAAGAGTCAATGCCGATCGATATCCATTGACAGGAATTCGCGAGGAGATGACTCGATGCTCGGGCTGTAGTCGACGCTCGCTAAGATTCAAAGCAGATGTGAGAAATTCGCGGATTTTGATCAAACTACAGACCAATCGACATTTCCTCTCTTTCATTCACACGATTTTGTCGCCGGAGATGTTGGGAGGTCAATTCCCATTGATATTCAGTGACAGAAATTCGCGAGGAGATGACTCGATGCTCGAGCTGTAGTCGACGCTCGCTGAGATTCAGAGCAGATGTGAGAAATTCGCGGATTTTGATCAAACTACAGACCGATCGACATTTCCTCTCTTTCATCCACACGATTTCGTTGCCGACGACGTTGAAGAGTCAATGCCGATCGATATCCATTGACCGGAATTCGCGAGAAGATGACTCGATGCTCGAGCTGTAGTTGACGCTCGCTAAGATTCAGAGCAGATGTAAGGAATTCGCGGATTTTGATCAAACTACACACAAAGAAACCATTCGTCTCTTTCATTCACACTATTTTGTCCCCGGAGAAGTTATGAATTAAATGCCGATCGATATCCAATTACAGGAATTCGCGAGGAGATGACTCGATGCTCGGGCTGTAGTCGACGCTCGCTAAGCTTCAGAGCAGATGTGAGAAATTCGCGGATTCTGATCAAACTACAGACCAATCGACATTTCCTCTCTTTCATTCACACGATTTTGTCGCCAGAGATGTTGGGAGGTCAATTCCCATTGATATTCAGTGACAGAAATTCGCGAGGAGATGATTCGATGCTCGAGCTGTAGTCGACGCTCGCTGAGATTCAGAGCAGATGTGAGAAATTCGCGGATTTTGATCGAACTACAGACCGATCGACATTTCCTCTCTTTCATCCACACGATTTCGTTGCCGACGACGTTGAAAAGTCAATGCCGATCGATATCCATTGACCGGAATTCGCGAGAAGATGACTCGATGCTCGAGCTGTAGTCGACGCTCGCTAAGATTCAGAGCAGATGTAACGAATTTGCGGATTTCAATCAAACTTTACACTAATAAACCATTTGTCTCTTTCATTCACACTATTTTGTACCCGGACAAGTCATGAAGTCAATCCCGATCGATATTTAATTACCGAAATTCGCGAGGAGATGACTCGATGCTCGGGCTGTAGTCGACGCTCGCTAAGATTCAGAGCAGATGTGAGAAATTCGCGGATTCTGATCAAACTACAGACCAATCGAGGTTTTGTTCTTTTCATTCACAGGATTTTGTTGACGGAGATGTTGAGGAGTCAATGCCGAAAGATATCCATTGACGGGGATTCGCGAGAAGATGACTCGATGCTCGAGTTGTAGTCGACGCTCGCTAAGATTCAGAGCAGATGTAACGAATTTGCGGATTTCAATCAAACTACACACTAATAAACCATTTGTCTCTGTCATTCACACTATTTTGTCCCCGGACAAGTCATGAAGTCAATGCCGATCGATATTTAATTACCGAAATTCGCGAGGAGATGACCCGATGCTCGGGCTGTAGTCGACGCTCGCTAAGACTAGAGGCAGACGTAAGAAATTGCGGATTTTCATCAAACTACTGACTAATTGACATTTCGTTCCTTCCATTCACACGATTTTGTTGACGGAGAAGTCATGAAATCAATGCCGATCGATATTTAATCACCGAAATTCGCGAGGAGATGACCCGATGCTCGGGCTGTAGTTGACGCTCGCTAAGATTCAGAGCAGATGTAAGGAATTCGCGGATTTTGATCAAACCACACACAAATAAACCATTCGTCTCTTTCATTCACACTATTTTGTCCCCGGAGAAGTTATGAATTAAATGCCGATCGATATCCAATTACAGGAATTCGCGAGGAGATGACTCGATGCTCGGGCTGTAGTCGACGCTCGCTAAGATTCAGAGCAGATGTGAGAAATTCGCGGATTTTGATCAAACTACAGACCAATCGAGGTTTTGTTCTTTTCATTCACAGGATTTTGTGGACGGAGATGTTGAGAAGTCGATGCCGATCGATATCCATTGACCGGAATTCGCGAGAAGATGACTCGATGCTCGAGCTGTAGTCGACGCTCACTAAGACTAGAGGCAGACGTAAGAAATTGCGGATTTTCATCAAACTACTGACTAATTGACATTTCGTTCCTTCCATTCACACGATTTTGTTGACGGAGAAGTCATGAAATCAATGCCGATCGATATTTAATCACCGAAATTCGCGAGGAGATGACCCGATGCTCGGGCTGTAGTTGACGCTCGCTAAGATTCAGAGCAGATGTAAGGAATTCGCGGATTTTGATCAAACCACACACAAATAAACCATTCGTCTCTTTCATTCACACTATTTTGTCCCCGGAGAAGTTATGAATTAAATGCCGATCGATATCCAATTACAGGAATTCGCGAGGAGATGACTCGATGCTCGGGCTGTAGTCGACGCTCGCTAAGATTCAGAGCAGATGTGAGAAATTCGCGGATTTTGATCAAACTACAGACCAATCGACATTTCCTCTCTTTCATTCACACGATTTTGTCGCCGGAGATGTTGGGAGGTCAATTCTCATTGATATTCAGTGACAGAAATTCGCGAGGAGATGACTCGATGCTCGAGCTGTAGTCGACGCTCGCTGAGATTTAGAGCAGATGTGAGAAATTCGCGGATTTTGATCAAACTACAGACCGATCGACATTTCCTCTCTTCCATCCACACGATTTCGTTGCCGACGACGTCGAAGAGTCAATGCCGATCGATATCCATTTACCGGAATTCGCGAGAAGAAGACTCGATGCTCGAGCTGTAGTCGACGCTCGCTAAGATTCAGAGCAGATGTAACGAATTTGCGGATTCCAATCAAACTACACACTAATAAACCATTTGTCTCTTCCATTCACACTATTTTGTCCCCGGACAAGTCATGAAGTCAATCCCGATCGATATTTAATTACCGAAATTCGCGAGGAGATGACTCAATGCTCGGGCTGTAGTCGACGCTCGCTAAGATTCAGAGCAGATGTGAGAATTTCGCGGATTTTGATCAAACTACAGACCAATCGAGGTTTTGTTCATTTCATTCACAGGATTTTGGTGACGGAATAGTTGAGAAGTCAATGCCGATCGATATCCATTCACCGGAATTCGCGAGAAGATGACTCGATGCTCGAGCTGTAGTCGACGCTCGCTAAGATTCAGAGCAGATGTAACGAATTTGCGGATTTCAATCAAACTACACACTAATGAACCATTTGTCTCTTTCATTCACACTATTTTGTCCCCGGACAAGTCATGAAGTCAATGCCGATCGATATTTAATTACCGAAATTCGCGAGGAGATGACCCGATGCTCGGGCTGTAGTCGACGCTCGCTAAGATTCAGAACAGATGTGAGAAATTCGCGGATTTTGATCAAACTACAGACCAATCGAGGTTTTGTTCTTTTCATTCACAGGATTTTGTGGACGGAGATGTTGAGAAGTCGATGCCGATCGATATCCATTGACCGGAATTCGCGAGAAGATGACTCGATGCTCGAGCTGTAGTCTACGCTCACTAAGACTCGAAGCAGACGTAAGAAATCGCGGATTTTCATCTAACTACTGACTGATTGACATTTCGTTTCTTCTATTCACACGATTTTGTTGACCGAGAAGTCATGGAATCAATGCCGATCGATATTTAATTACCGAAATTCGCGAGGAGATGACCCGATGCTCGGGCTGTAGTCGACGCTCGCTAAGATTCAGGGCAGATGTAAGGAATTCGCGGATTTTGATCAAACTACAGACCAATCGAGGTTTTGTTCTTTTCATTCACAGGATTTTGTGGACGGAGATGTTGAGAAGTCGATGCCGATCGATATCCATTGACCGGAATTCGCGAGAAGATGACTCGATGCTCGAGCTGTAGTCTACGCTCACTAAGACTCGAAGCAGACGTAAGAAATTGCGGATTTTCATCTAACTACTGACTGATTGACATTTCGTTTCTTCTATTCACACGATTTTGTTGACCGAGAAGTCATGGAATCAATGCCGATCGATATTTAATTACCGAAATTCGCGAGGAGATGACCCGATGCTCGGGCTGTAGTCGACGCTCGCTAAGATTCAGAGCAGATGTAAGGAATTCGCGGATTTTGATCAAACTACACACAAATAAACCATTCGTCTCTTTCATTCACACTATTTTGTCCCCGGAGAAGTTATGAATTGAATGCCGATCGATATCCAATTACAGAAATTCGCGAGGAGATGACTCGATGCTCGGGCTGTAGTCGACGCTCGCTAAGCTTCAGAGCAGATGTGAGAAATTCGCGGATTTCGATCAAACTACAGACCAATCGACATTTCCTCTCTTTCATTCACACGATTTTGTTGCCGGAGATGTTGGGAGGTCAATCCCCATTGATATTCAGTGACAGAAATTCGCGAGGAGATGACTCGATGCTCGAGCTGTAGTCGACGCTCGCTGAGATTCAGAGCAGATGTGAGAAATTCGCGGATTTTGATCGAACTACAGACCGATCGACATTTCCTCTCTTTCATCCACACGATTTCGTTGCCGACGACGTTGAAGAGTCAATGCCGATCGATATCCATTGACCGGAATTCGCGAGAAGATGACTCGATGCTCGAGCTGTAGTCGACGCTCGCTAAGATTTAGAGCAGATGTAACGAATTTGCGGATTTCAATCAAACTTTACACTAATAAACCATTTGTCTCTTTCATTCACACAATTTTGTCCCCGGACAAGTCATGAAGTCAATCCCGATCGATATTTAATTACCGAAATTCGCGAGGAGATGACTCGATGCTCGGGCTGTAGTCGACGCTCGCTAAGATTCAGAGCAGATGTGAGAAATTCGCGGATTCTGATCAAACTACAGACCAATCGAGGTTTTGTTCTTTTCATTCACAGGATTTTGTTGACGGAGATGTTGAGGAGTCAATGCCGAAAGATATCCATTGACGATAATTCGCGAGAAGATGACTCGATGCTCGAGCTGTAGTCGACGCTCGCTAAGATTCAGAGCAGATGTAACGAATTTGCGGATTTCAATCAAACTACACACTAATAAACCATTTGTCTCTTTCATTCACACTATTTTGTCCCCGGACAAGTCATGAAGTCAATGCCGATCGATATTTAATTACCGAAATTCGCGAGGAGATGACCCTTTGCTCGGGCTGTAGTCGACGCTCGCTAAGATTCAGAGCAGATGTGAGAAATTCGCGGATTTTGATCAAACTACAGACCAATCGAGGTTTTGTTCTTTTCATTCACAGGATTTCGTGGACGGAGATGTTGAGAAGTCGATGCCGATCGATATCCATTGACCGGAATTCGCGAGAAGATGACTCGATGCTCGAGCTGTAGTCGACGCTCACTAAGACTAGAGGCAGACGTAAGAAATTGCGGATTTTCATCAAACTACTGACTAATTGACATTTCGTTCCTTCCATTCACACGATTTTGTTGACGGAGAAGTCATGAAATCAATGCCGATCGATATTTAATCACCGAAATTCGCGAGGAGATGACCCGATGCTCGGGCTGTAGTTGACGCTCGCTAAGATTCAGAGCAGATGTAAGGAATTCGCGGATTTTGATCAAACCACACACAAATAAACCATTCGTCTCTTTCATTCACACTATTTTGTCCCCGGAGAAGTTATGAATTAAATGCCGATCGATATCCAATTACAGGAATTCGCGAGGAGATGACTCGATGCTCGGGCTGTAGTCGACGCTCGCTAAGATTCAGAGCAGATGTGAGAAATTCGCGGATTTTGATCAAACTACAGACCAATCGACATTTCCTCTCTTTCATTCACACGATTTTGTCGCCGGAGATGTTGGGAGGTCAATTCTCATTGATATTCAGTGACAGAAATTCGCGAGGAGATGACTCGATGCTCGAGCTGTAGTCGACGCTCGCTGAGATTTAGAGCAGATGTGAGAAATTCGCGGATTTTGATCAAACTACAGACCGATCGACATCTCCTCTCTTCCATCCACACGATTTCGTTGCCGACGACGTCGAAGAGTCAATGCCGATCGATATCCATTGACCGGAATTCGCGAGGAGAAGACTCGATGCTCGAGCTGTAGTCGACGCTCGCTAAGATTCAGAGCAGATGTAACGAATTTGCGGATTCCAATCAAACTACACACTAATAAACCATTTGTCTCTTCCATTCACACTATTTTGTCCCCGGACAAGTCATGAAGTCAATCCCGATCGATATTTAATTACCGAAATTCGCGAGGAGATGACTCGATGCTCGGGCTGTAGTCGACGCTCGCTAAGATTCAAAGCAGATCTGAGAAATTCGCGGATTTTGATCAAACTAGAGACCAATCGAGGTTTGGTTCTTTTCATTCACAGGATTTTGTTGACGGAGATGTTGAGGAGTCAATGCCGAAAGATATCCATTGACGGGGATTCGCGAGGAGATGACTCGATGCTCGAGCTGTAGTCGACGCTCGCTAAGATTCAGAGCAGATGTAACGAATTTGCGGATTTCAATCAAACTACACACCAATAAACCATTTGTCTCTTTCATTCACACTATTTTGTCCCCGGACAAGTCATGAAGTCAATGCCGATCGATATTTAATTACCGAAATTCGCGAGGAGATGACCCGATGCTCGGGCTGTAGTCGACGCTCGCTAAGATTGAGAGCAGATGTGAGAAATTCGCGGATTTTGATCAAACTACAGACCAATCGACATTTCCTCTCTTTCATTCACACGATTTTGTCGCCGGAGATGTTGGGAGGTCAATCCCCATTGATATTCAGTGACAGAAATTCGCGAGGAGATGACTCGATGCTCGAGCTGTAGTCGACGCTCGCTGAGATTCAGAGCAGATGTGAGAAATTCGCGGATTTTTATCGAACTACAGACCGATCGACATTTCCTCTCTTTCATCCACACGATTTCGTTGCCGACGACGTTGAAGAGTCAATGCCGATCGATATCCATTGACCGGAATTCGCGAGAAGATGACTCGATGCTCGAGCTGTAGTCGACGCTCGCTAAGATTCAGAGCAGATGTAACGAATTTGCGGATTTCAATCAAACTTTACACTAATAAACCATTTGTCTCTTTCATTCACACTATTTTGTCCCCGGACAAGTCATGAAGTCAATCCCGATCGATATTTAATTACCGAAATTCGCGAGGAGATGACTCGATGCTCGGGCTGTAGTCGACGCTCGCTAAGATTCAAAGCAGATGTGAGAAATTCGCGGATTTTGATCAAACTAGAGACCAATCGAGGTTTGGTTCTTTTCATTCACAGGATTTTGTTGACGGAGATGTTGAGGAGTCAATGCCGAAAGATATCCATTGACGGGGATTCGCGAGGAGATGACTCGATGCTCGAGCTGTAGTCGACGCTCGCTAAGATTCAGAGCAGATGTAACGAATTTGCGGATTTCAATCAAACTACACACCAATAAACCATTTGTCTCTTTCATTCACACTATTTTGTCCCCGGACAAGTCATGAAGTCAATGCCGATCGATATTTAATTACCGAAATTCGCGAGGAGATGACCCGATGCTCGGGCTGTAGTCGACGCTCGCTAAGATTGAGAGCAGATGTGAGAAATTCGCGGATTTTGATCAAACTACAGACCAATCGACATTTCCTCTCTTTCATTCACACGATTTTGTCGCCGGAGATGTTGGGAGGTTAATCCCCATCGATATTCAGTGACAGAAATTCGCGAGGAGATGACTCGATGCTCGAGCTGTAGTCGACGCTCGCTGAGATTCAGAGCAGATGTGAGAAATTCGCGGATTTTTATCGAACTACAGACCGATCGACATTTCCTCTCTTTCATCCACACGATTTCGTTGCCGACGACGTTGAAGAGTCAATGCCGATCGATATCCATTGACGGGGATTCGCGAGGAGATGACTCGATGCTCGAGCTGTAGTCGACGCTCGCTAAGATTCAGAGCAGATGTAACGAATTTGCGGATTTCAATCAAACTACACACCAATAAACCATTTGTCTCTTTCATTCACACTATTTTGTCCCCGGACAAGTCATGAAGTCAATGCCGATCGATATTTAATTACCGAAATTCGCGAGGAGATGACCCGATGCTCGGGCTGTAGTCGACGCTCGCTAAGATTGAGAGCAGATGTGAGAAATTCGCGGATTTTGATCAAACTACAGACCAATCGACATTTCCTCTCTTTCATTCACACGATTTTGTCGCCGGAGATGTTGGGAGGTCAATCCCCATTGATATTCAGTGACAGAAATTCGCGAGGAGATGACTCGATGCTCGAGCTGTAGTCGACGCTCGCTGAGATTCAGAGCAGATGTGAGAAATTCGCGGATTTTTATCGAACTACAGACCGATCGACATTTCCTCTCTTTCATCCACACGATTTCGTTGCCGACGACGTTGAAGAGTCAATGCCGATCGATATCCATTGACCGGAATTCGCGAGAAGATGACTCGATGCTCGAGCTGTAGTCGACGCTCGCTAAGATTCAGAGCAGATGTAACGAATTTGCGGATTTCAATCAAACTTTACACTAATAAACCATTTGTCTCTTTCATTCACACTATTTTGTCCCCGGACAAGTCATGAAGTCAATCCCGATCGATATTTAATTAGCGAAATTCGCGAGGAGATGACTCGATGCTCGGGCTGTAGTCGACGCTCGCTAAGATTCAGAGCAGATGTGAGAAATTCGCGGATTTTGATCAAACTAGAGACCAATCGAGGTTTTGTTCTTTTCATTCACAGGATTTTGTTGACGGAGATGTTGAGGAGTCAATGCCGAAAGATATCCATTGACGGGGATTCGCGAGGAGATGACTCGATGCTCGAGCTGTAGTCGACGCTCGCTAAGATTCAGAGCAGATGTAACGAATTTGCGGATTTCAATCAAACTACACACTAATAAACCATTTGTCTCTTTCATTCACACTATTTTGTCCTCGGACAAGTCATGAAGTCAATGCCGATCGATATTTAATTACCGAAATTCGCGAGGAGATGACCCGATGCTCGGGCTGTAGTCGACGCTCGCTAAGATTCAGAGCAGATGTGAGAAATTCGCGGATTTTGATCAAACCACAGACCAATCGACATTTCCTCTCTTTCATTCACACGATTTTGTCGCCGGAGATGTTGGGAGGTCAATTCCCATTGATATTCAGTGACAGAAATTCGCGAGGAGATGACTCGATGCTCGAGCTGTAGTCGACGCTCGCTGAGATTCAGAGCAGATGTGAGAAAATCGCGGATTTTGATCGAACTACAGACCGATCGACATTTTCTCTCTTTCATCCATACGATTTCGTTGCCGACGACGTTGAAGAGTCAATGCCGATCGATATCCATTGACCGGAATTCGCGAGGAGATGACTCGATGCTCGAGCTGTAGTCGACGCTCGCTAAGATTCAGAGCAGATGTAACGAATTTGCGGATTTTGATCAAACTAGAGACCAATCGAGGTTTTGTTCTTTCCATTCACAGGGTTTTGTTGACGGAGATGTTGAGGAGTCAATGCCGAAAGATATCCATTGACGGGGATTCGCGAGGAGATGACTCGATGCTCGAGCTGTAGTCGACGCTCGCTAAGATTCAGAGCAGATGTAACGAATTTGCGGATTTCAATCAAACTACACACTAATAAACCATTTGTCTCTTTCATTCACACTATTTTGTCCCCGGAAAAGTCATGAAGTCAATGCCGATCGATATTTAATTACCGAAATTCGCGAGGAGATGACCCGATGCTCGGGCTGTAGTCGACGCTCGCTAAGATTCAGAGCAGATGTGAGAAATTCGCGGATTTTGATCAAACTACAGACCAATCGAGGTTTTGTTCTTTTCATTCACAGGATTTTGTGGACGGAGATGTTGAGAAGTCGATGCCGATCGATATCCATTGACCGGAATTCGCGAGAAGATGACTCGATGCTCGAGCTGTAGTCGACGCCCACTAAGACTCGAAGCAGACGTAAGAAATTGCGGATTTTCATCAAACTACTGACTAATTGACATTTCGTTCCTTCCATTCACACGATTTTGTTGACGGAGAAGTCATGAAATCAATGCCGATCGATATTTAATCACCGAAATTCGCGAGGAGATGACCCGATGCTCGGGCTGTAGTTGACGCTCGCTGAGATTCAGAGCAGATGTAAGGAATTCGCGGATTTTGATCAAACCACACACAAATAAACCATTCGTCTCTTTCATTCACACTATTTTGTCCCCGGAGAAGTTATGAATTAAATGCCGATCGATATCCAATTACAGAAATTCGCGAGGAGATGACTCGATGCTCGGGCTGTAGTCGACGCTCGCTAAGATTCAGAGCAGATGTGAGAAATTCGCGGATTTTGATCAAACTACAGACCAATCGACATTTCCTCTCTTTCATTCACATGATTTTGTCGCCGGAGATGTTGGGAGGTCAATTCTCATTGATATTCAGTGACAGAAATTCGCGAGGAGATGACTCGATGCTCGAGCTGTAGTCGACGCTCGCTGAGATTCAGAGCAGATGTGAGAAATTCGCGGATTTTGATCAAACTACAGACCGATCGACATTTCCTCTCTTCCATCCACACGATTTCGTTGCTGACGACGTCGAAGAGTCAATGCCGATCGATATCCATTGACCGGAATTCGCGAGAAGAAGACTCGATGCTCGAGCTGTAGTCCACGCTCGCTAAGATTCAGAGCAGATGTAACGAATTTGCGGATTCCAATCAAACTCCACACTAATAAACCATTTGTCTCTTCCATTCACACTATTTTGTCCCCGGACAAGTCATGAAGTCAATCCCGATCGATATTTAATTACCGAAATTCGCGAGGAGATGACTCGATGCTCGGGCTGTAGTCGACGCTCGCTAAGATTCAGAGCAGATGTGAGAATTTCGCGGATTTTGATCAAACTACAGACCAATCGAGGTTTTGTTCATTTCATTCACAGGATTTTGTTGACGGAATAGTTGAGAAGTCAATGCCGATCGATATCCATTGACCGGAATTCGCGAGAAGATGACTCGATGCTCGAGCTGTAGTCGACACTCGCTAAGATTCAGAGCAGATGTAACGAATTTGCGGATTTCAATCAAACTACACACTAATAAACCATTTGTCTCTTTCATTCACACTATTTTGTCCCCGGACAAGTCATGAAGTCAATGCCGATCGATATTTAATTACCGAAATTCGCGAGGAGATGACTCGATGCTCGGGCTGTAGTCGACGCTCGCTAAGATTCAGAGCAGATGTGAGAAATTCGCGGATTTTGATCAAACTACAGACCAATCGAGGTTTTAATCTTTTCATTCACAGGATTTCGTTGACGGAGATGTTGAGAAGTCAATGCCGAACGATATCCATTGACGGGAATTCGCGAGAAGATGACTCGATGCTCGAGCTGTAGTCGAAGCTCGCTCAGATTCAGAGCAGATGTAACGAATTTGCGGATTTCAATTAAACTACACACTAATAAACCATTTGTCTCTTTCATTCACACTATATTGTCCCCGGACAAGTCATGAAGTCAATGCCGATCGATATTTAATTACCGAAATTCGCGAGGAGATGACCCGATGCTCGGGCTGTAGTCGACGCTCGCTAAGATTCAGAGCAGATGTAAGGAATTCGCGGATTTTGATCAAACTACACACAAATAAACCATCCGTCTCTTTCATTCACACTATTATGTCCCCGGGGAAGTTATGAATTGAATGCCGATCGATATCCGATTACAGGAATTCGCGAGGAGATGACTCGATGCTCAGGCTGTAGTCGACGCTCGCTAAGATTCAGAGCAGATGTGAGAAATTCGCGGATTTTGATCAAACTACAGACCAATCGAGGTTTCGTTCTTTTCATTCACAGGATTTTGTTAACGGAGATGTTGAGAAGTCAATGCCGATCAATATCCATTGACCGGAATTCGCGAGAAGATGACTCGATGCTCGAGCTGTAGTCGAAGCTCGCTCAGATTCAGAGCAGATGTAACGAATTTGCGGATTTCAATCAAACTACACACTAATAAACCATTTGTCTCTTTCATTCACACTATATTGTCCCCGGACAAGTCATGAAGTCAATGCCGATCTATATTTATTTACCGAAATTCGCGAGGAGATGACCCGATGCTCGAGCCGTAGTCGACGCTCGCTGAGATCTAAAGCAGACGTGAGAGTTTGCGTATTTTATCAAACTACAGACTCATCGATGAGTTGTTTCTTCCATTCACACGATTTTTTCGCCGGATATGTTGGGAAGTCAATCCTCATTGATATCCAGTGACAGAAATTCGCGAGAAAATGACTCGATGCTCGAGCTGTAGTCGACGCTCGCTGAGATTCATAGCAGATGTAAGGGATTTGCGGATTCTAATCAAACTACATACTAATAAACCTTTTGTCTCTTTCATTCACACGATTTTGATGACGGGGATGTCGAATAGTCAATGCCGATCGATATCCAATGACCGAAATTCGAGAGAAGATGACTCGATGCTCGGGCTGTAGTCGACGCTCGCTAAGATTCAAAGCAGACGCGTAAGAAATTGCGGATTTTGATCTAACTGCCGACTAATAAACCTTTTGTCTCACACAATTTTGTCGACGGGGATGTCGAATAGTCAATGCCAATCGATATCCAATGATCGAAATTCGCGAGAAGATGACTCGATGCTCGGGCTGTAGTCGACGCTCGCTATGATTCAAAGCAGACGCGTAAGAAATTGCGGATTTTGAGCTAACTACCGACTAATGAACATTTTGTCTCTTTCATTCACACAATCTTGTCGACGGGGATGTCGAATAGTCAATGCCGATCGATATCCAATGACCGAAATTCGCGAGAAGATGACTCGATGCTCGAGCTGTAGTCGACGCTCGCTAAGATTCAAAGCCGACGCGTAAGAAATTGCGGATTCAGATCGAATTACCCACTAATTGACATTTCGGCTTTTCCATTCACACTATTTTGTCACCGGAGATGTCATGAAGTCAATGCTTATCGATATTTGATTACCGAAAATCGCGAGGAGATGACTCGATGCTCGGGCTGTAGTCGACGCTCGCTAAGATTGAGAGCAGACGTGAGAATTTTCGGATTCTGATCAAAGTACACACTAATAAACCATTTGTCTCTTTCATTCACACTATTTTGTCCCCGGGGAAGTTATGAAGTCAATGCCGATCGATATTTAATTACCGAAATTCGCGAGGAGATGACCCGATGCTCGGGCTGTAGTCGACGCTCGCTAAGATTCAGAGCAGACGTAAGAAATTGCGGATTTCCATCAAACTACTGACTAATTGACATTTCGTTCCTTCCATTCACACGATTTTGTTGACGGAGAATTCATGAAATCAATGCCGATCGATATTTAATTACCGAAATTCGCGAGGAGATGACACGATGCTCGAGCTGTAGTCGACGCTCACTAAGACTCGAAGCAGACGTAAGAAATTGCGGATTTCCATCAAACTACTGACTAATTGACATTTCGTTCCTTCCATTCACACGATTTTGTTGACGGAGAATTCATGAAATCAATGCCGATCGATATTTAATTACCGAAATTCGCGAGGAGATGACCCGATGCTCGGGCTGTAGTTGACGCTCGCTAAGATTCAGAGCAGATGTAAGGAATTCGCGGATTTTGATCAAACCACACACAATCAAACCATTCGTCTCTTTCATTCACACTATTTTGTCCCCGGAGAAGTTATGAATTAAATGCCGATCGATATCCAATTACAGAAATTCGCGAGGAGATGACTCGATGCTCGGGCTGTAGTCGACGCTCGCTAAGATTCAGAGCAGATGTGAGAAATTCGCGGATTTTGATCAAACTACAGACCAATCGACATTTCCTCTCTTTCATTCACACGATTTCGTCGCCGGAGATGTTGGGAGGTCAATTCTCATTGATATTCAGTGACAGAAATTCGCGAGGAGATGACTCGATGCTCGAGCTGTAGTCGACGCTCGCTGAGATTCAGAGCAGATGTGAGAAATTCGCGGATTTTGATCAAACTACAGACCGATCGACATTTCCTCTCTTCCATCCACACGATTTCGTTGCCGACGACGTCGAAGAGTCAATGCCGATCGATATCCATTGACCGGAATTCGCGAGAAGAAGACTCGATGCTCGAGCTGTAGTCGACGCTCGCTAAGATTCAGAGCAGATGTAACGAATTTGCGGATTCCAATCAAACTACACACTAATAAACCATTTGTCTCTTTCATTCACACTATTTTGTCCCCGGACAAGTCATGAAGTCAATTCCGATCGATATTTAATTACCGAAATTCGCGAGGAGATGACTCGATGCTCGGGCTGTAGTCGACGCTCGCTAAGATTCAGAGCAGATGTGATAATTCCCCGGATTTTGATCAAACTACAGACCAATCGAGGTTTTGTTCTTTTCATTCACACGATTTTGTTGACGGAGATGTTGAGAAGTCAATGCCGATCGATATCCATTGACCGGAATTCGCGAGAAGATGACTCGATGCTCGAGCTGTAGTCGACGCTCGCTAAGATTCAGAGCAGATGTAACGAATTTGCGGATTTCAATTAAACTACACACTAATAAACCATTTGTCTCTTTCATTCACACTGTTTTGTCCCCGGACAAGTCATGAAGTCAATGCCGATCGATATTTAATTACCGAAATTCGCGAGGAGATGACCCGATGCTCGAGCCGTAGTCGACGCTCGCTGAGATCTAAAGCAGACGTGAGAGTTTGCGGAATTTGATCAAACTACAGACTCATCGATGAGTTGTTTCTTTCATTCACACGATTTTTCCGCCGGATATGTTGGGAAGTCAATCCTCATTGATATCCAGTGACAGAAATTCGAGAGAAAATGACTCGATGCTCGAGCTGTAGTCGACGCTCGCTAAGATTCAGAGCAGATGTGAGAAATTCGCGGATTTTGATCAAACTACAGACCAATCGACATTTCCTCTCTTTCATTCACACGATTTTGTCGCCGGAGATGTTGGGAGGTCAATTCTCATTGATATTCAGTGACAGAAATTCGCGAGGAGATGACTCGATGCTCGAGCTGTAGTCGACGCTCGCTGAGATTCAGAGCAGATGTGAGAAATTCGCGGATTTTGATCAAACTACAGACCGATCGACATTTCCTCTCTTCCATCCACACGATTTCGTTGCCGACGACGTCGAAGAGTCAATGCCGATCGATATCCATTGACCGGAATTCGCGAGAAGAAGACTCGATGCTCGAGCTGTAGTCGACGCTCGCTAAGATTCAGAGCAGATGTAACGAATTTGCGGATTCCAATCAAACTACACATTAATAAACCATTTGTCTCTTTCATTCACACTATTTTGTCCCCGGACAAGTCATGAAGTCAATTCCGATCGATATTTGATTACCGAAATTCGCGAGGAGATGACTCGATGCTCGGGCTGTAGTCGACGCTCGCTAAGATTCAGAGCAGATGTGATAATTCCCCGGATTTTGAGCAAACTACAGACCAATCGAGGTTTTTGTCTTTTCATTCACACGATTTTGTTGACGGAGATGTTGAGAAGTCAATGCCGATCGATATCCATTGACCGGAATTCGCGAGAAGATGACTCGATGCTCGTGCTGTAGTCGACGCTCGCTAAGATTCAGAGCAGATGTAACGAATTTGCGGATTTCAATTAAACTACACACTAATAAACCATTTGTCTCTTTCATTCACACTATTTTGTCCCCGGACAAGTCATGAAGTCAATGCCGATCGATATTTAATTACCGAAATTCGCGAGGAGATGACCCGATGCTCGAGCCGTAGTCGACGCTCGCTGAGATCTAAAGCAGACGTGAGAGTTTGCGGAATCTGATCAAACTACAGACTCATCGATGAGTTGTTTCTTTCATTCACACGATTTTTTCGCCGGATATGTTGGGAAATCAATCCTCATTGATATCCAGTGACAGAAATTCGCGAGAAAATGACTCGATGCTCGAGCTGTAGTCGACGCTCGCTGAGATTCATAGCAGATGTGAGGGATTTGCGGATTTTAATCAAACTACATTCTAATAAACCTTTTGTCTCTTTCATTCACACGATTTTGATGACGGGGATGTCGAATAGTCAATGCCGATCGATATCCAATGACCGAAATTCGAGAGAAGATGACTCGATGCTCGGGCTGTAGTCGACGCTCGCTAAGATTCAAAGCAGACGCGTAAGAAATTGCGGATTTTGATCTAACTGCCGACTAATAAACCTTTTGTCTCACACAATTTTGTCGACGGGGATGTCGAATAGTCAATGCCAATCGATATCCAATGATCGAAATTCGCGAGAAGATGACTCGATGCTCGGGCTGTAGTCGACGCTCGCTATGATTCAAAGCAGACGCGTAAGAAATTGCGGATTTTGAGCTAACTACCGACTAATGAACATTTTGTCTCTTTCATTCACACAATCTTGTCGACGGGGATGTCGAATAGTCAATGCCGATCGATATCCAATGACCGAAATTCGCGAGAAGATGACTCGATGCTCGAGCTGTAGTCGACGCTCGCTAAGATTCAAAGCCGACGCGTAAGAAATTGCGGATTGTGATCGAATTACCCACTAATTGACATTTCGGCTTTTCCATTCACACTATTTTGTCACCGGAGATGTCATGAAGTCAATGCTTATCGATATTTGATTACCGAAAATCGCGAGGAGATGACTCGATGCTCGGGCTGTAGTCGACGCTCGCTAAGATTGAGAGCAGACGTGAGAATTTTCGGATTCTGATCAAAGTACACACTAATAAACCATTTGTCTCTTTCATTCACACTATTTTGTCCCCGGGGAAGTTATGAAGTCAATGCCGATCGATATTTAATTACCGAAATTCGCGAGGAGATGACCCGATGCTCGGGCTGTAGTCGACGCTCGCTAAGATTCAGAGCAGACGTAAGAAATTGCGGATTTCCATCAAACTACTGACTAATTGACATTTCGTTCCTTCCATTCACACGATTTTGTTGACGGAGAATTCATGAAATCAATGCCGATCGATATTTAATTACCGAAATTCGCGAGGAGATGACACGATGCTCGAGCTGTAGTCGACGCTCACTAAGACTCGAAGCAGACGTAAGAAATTGCGGATTTCCATCAAACTACTGACTAATTGACATTTCGTTCCTTCCATTCACACGATTTTGTTGACGGAGAATTCATGAAATCAATGCCGATCGATATTTAATTACCGAAATTCGCGAGGAGATGACCCGATGCTCGGGCTGTAGTTGACGCTCGCTAAGATTCAGAGCAGATGTAAGGAATTCGCGGATTTTGATCAAACCACACACAATCAAACCATTCGTCTCTTTCATTCACACTATTTTGTCCCCGGAGAAGTTATGAATTAAATGCCGATCGATATCCAATTACAGAAATTCGCGAGGAGATGACTCGATGCTCGGGCTGTAGTCGACGCTCGCTAAGATTCAGAGCAGATGTGAGAAATTCGCGGATTTTGATCAAACTACAGACCAATCGACATTTCCTCTCTTTCATTCACACGATTTCGTCGCCGGAGATGTTGGGAGGTCAATTCTCATTGATATTCAGTGACAGAAATTCGCGAGGAGATGACTCGATGCTCGAGCTGTAGTCGACGCTCGCTGAGATTCAGAGCAGATGTGAGAAATTCGCGGATTTTGATCAAACTACAGACCGATCGACATTTCCTCTCTTCCATCCACACGATTTCGTTGCCGACGACGTCGAAGAGTCAATGCCGATCGATATCCATTGACCGGAATTCGCGAGAAGAAGACTCGATGCTCGAGCTGTAGTCGACGCTCGCTAAGATTCAGAGCAGATGTAACGAATTTGCGGATTCCAATCAAACTACACACTAATAAACCATTTGTCTCTTTCATTCACACTATTTTGTCCCCGGACAAGTCATGAAGTCAATTCCGATCGATATTTAATTACCGAAATTCGCGAGGAGATGACTCGATGCTCGGGCTGTAGTCGACGCTCGCTAAGATTCAGAGCAGATGTGATAATTCCCCGGATTTTGATCAAACTACAGACCAATCGAGGTTTTGTTCTTTTCATTCACACGATTTTGTTGACGGAGATGTTGAGAAGTCAATGCCGATCGATATCCATTGACCGGAATTCGCGAGAAGATGACTCGATGCTCGAGCTGTAGTCGACGCTCGCTAAGATTCAGAGCAGATGTAACGAATTTGCGGATTTCAATTAAACTACACACTAATAAACCATTTGTCTCTTTCATTCACACTGTTTTGTCCCCGGACAAGTCATGAAGTCAATGCCGATCGATATTTAATTACCGAAATTCGCGAGGAGATGACCCGATGCTCGAGCCGTAGTCGACGCTCGCTGAGATCTAAAGCAGACGTGAGAGTTTGCGGAATTTGATCAAACTACAGACTCATCGATGAGTTGTTTCTTTCATTCACACGATTTTTCCGCCGGATATGTTGGGAAGTCAATCCTCATTGATATCCAGTGACAGAAATTCGAGAGAAAATGACTCGATGCTCGAGCTGTAGTCGACGCTCGCTAAGATTCAGAGCAGATGTGAGAAATTCGCGGATTTTGATCAAACTACAGACCAATCGACATTTCCTCTCTTTCATTCACACGATTTTGTCGCCGGAGATGTTGGGAGGTCAATTCTCATTGATATTCAGTGACAGAAATTCGCGAGGAGATGACTCGATGCTCGAGCTGTAGTCGACGCTCGCTGAGATTCAGAGCAGATGTGAGAAATTCGCGGATTTTGATCAAACTACAGACCGATCGACATTTCCTCTCTTCCATCCACACGATTTCGTTGCCGACGACGTCGAAGAGTCAATGCCGATCGATATCCATTGACCGGAATTCGCGAGAAGAAGACTCGATGCTCGAGCTGTAGTCGACGCTCGCTAAGATTCAGAGCAGATGTAACGAATTTGCGGATTCCAATCAAACTACACATTAATAAACCATTTGTCTCTTTCATTCACACTATTTTGTCCCCGGACAAGTCATGAAGTCAATTCCGATCGATATTTGATTACCGAAATTCGCGAGGAGATGACTCGATGCTCGGGCTGTAGTCGACGCTCGCTAAGATTCAGAGCAGATGTGATAATTCCCCGGATTTTGAGCAAACTACAGACCAATCGAGGTTTTTGTCTTTTCATTCACACGATTTTGTTGACGGAGATGTTGAGAAGTCAATGCCGATCGATATCCATTGACCGGAATTCGCGAGAAGATGACTCGATGCTCGTGCTGTAGTCGACGCTCGCTAAGATTCAGAGCAGATGTAACGAATTTGCGGATTTCAATTAAACTACACACTAATAAACCATTTGTCTCTTTCATTCACACTATTTTGTCCCCGGACAAGTCATGAAGTCAATGCCGATCGATATTTAATTACCGAAATTCGCGAGGAGATGACCCGATGCTCGAGCCGTAGTCGACGCTCGCTGAGATCTAAAGCAGACGTGAGAGTTTGCGGAATCTGATCAAACTACAGACTCATCGATGAGTTGTTTCTTTCATTCACACGATTTTTTCGCCGGATATGTTGGGAAATCAATCCTCATTGATATCCAGTGACAGAAATTCGCGAGAAAATGACTCGATGCTCGAGCTGTAGTCGACGCTCGCTGAGATTCATAGCAGATGTGAGGGATTTGCGGATTTTAATCAAACTACATTCTAATAAACCTTTTGTCTCTTTCATTCACACGATTTTGATGACGGGGATGTCGAATAGTCAATGCCGATCGATATCCAATGACCGAAATTCGAGAGAAGATGACTCGATGCTCGGGCTGTAGTCGACGCTCGCTAAGATTCAAAGCAGACGCGTAAGAAATTGCGGATTTTGATCTAACTGCCGACTAATAAACCTTTCGTCTCACACAATTTTGTCGACGGGGATGTCGAATAGTCAATGCCAATCGATATCCAATGACCGAAATTCGCGAGAAGATGACTCGATGCTCGGGCTGTAGTCGACGCTCGCTAAGATTCAAAGCAGACGCGTAAGAAATTGCGGTATTTGAGCTAACTACCGACTAATGAACATTTTGTCTCTTTCATTCACACAATCTTGTCGACGGGGATGTCGAATAGTCAATGCCGATCGATATCCAATGACCGAAATTCGCGAGAAGATGACTCGATGCTCGAGCTGTAGTCGACGCTCGCTAAGATTCAAAGCCGACGCGTAAGAAATTGCGGATTGTGATCGAATTACCCACTAATTGACATTTCGTCTTTTCCATTCACACTATTTTGTCACCGGAGATGTCATGAAGTCAATGCTGATCGATATTTGATTACCGAGAATCGCGAGGAGATGACTCGATGCTCGGGCTGTAGTCGACGCTCGCTTAGATTGAGAGCAGACGTGAGAATTTTCGGATTCTGATCAAAGTACACACTAATAAACCATTTGTCTCTTTCATTCACACTATTTTGTCCCCGGGGAAGTTATGGAGTCAGTGCCGATCGATATTTAATTACCGAAATTCGCGGGGAGATGACCCGATGCTCGGGCTGTAGTCGACGCTCGCTAAGATTCAGAGCAGATGTGAGAAATTCGCGGATTTTGATCAAACTACAGACCAATCGACATTTCCTCTCTTTCATTCACACGATTTTGTCGCCGGAGATGTTGGGAGGTCAATTCTCATGAAAATTCAGTGACAGAAATTCGCGAGGAGATGACTCGATGCTCGAGCTGTAGTCGACGCTCGCTGAGATTCAGAGCAGATGTGAGAAATTCGCGGATTTTGATCAAACTACAGACCGATCGACATTTCCTCTCTTCCATCCACACGATTTTGTTGCCGACGACGTCGAAGAGTCAATGCCGATCGATATCCATTGACCGGAATTCGCGAGAAGAAGACTCGATGCTCGAGCTGTAGTCGACGCTCGCTAAGATTCAGAGCAGATGTAACGAATTTGCGGATTCCAATCAAACTACACACTAATAAACCATTTGTCTCTTTCATTCACACTATTTTGTCCCCGGACAAGTCATGAAGTCAATTCCGATCGATATTTAATTACCGAAATTCGCGAGGAGATGACTCGATGCTCGGGCTGTAGTCGACGCTCGCTAAGATTCAGAGCAGATGTGATAATTCCCCGGATTTTGATCAAACTACAGACCAATCGAGGTTTTGTTCTTTTCATTCACACGATTTTGTTGACGGAGATGTTGAGAAGTCAATGCCGATCGATATCCATTGACCGGAATTCGCGAGAAGATGACTCGATGCTCGTGCTGTAGTCGACGCTCGCTAAGATTCAGAGCAGATGTAACGAATTTGCGGATTTCAATTAAACTACACACTAATAAACCATTTGTCTCTTTCATTCACACTATTTTGTCCCCGGACAAGTCATGAAGTCAATGCCGATCGATATTTAATTACCGAAATTCGCGAGGAGATGACCCGATGCTCGAGCCGTAGTCGACGCTCGCTGAGATCTAAAGCAGACGTGAGAGTTTGCGGAATTTGATCAAACTACAGACTCATCGATGAGTTGTTTCTTTCATCCACACGATTTTTTCGCCGGATATGTTGGGAAATCAATCCTCATTGATATCCAGTGACAGAAATTCGCGAGAAAATGACTCGATGCTCGAGCTGTAGTCGACGCTCGCTGAGATTCATAGCAGATGTGAGGGATTTGCGGATTTTAATCAAACTACATTCTAATAAACCTTTTGTCTCTTTCATTCACACGATTTTGATGACGGGGATGTCGAATAGTCAATGCCGATCGATATCCAATGACCGAAATTCGAGAGAAGATGACTCGATGCTCGGGCTGTAGTCGACGCTCGCTAAGATTCAAAGCAGACGCGTAAGAAATTGCGGATTTTGATCTAACTGCCGACTAATAAACCTTTTGTCTCACACAATTTTGTCGACGGGGATGTCGAATAGTCAATGCCAATCGATATCCAATGACCGAAATTCGCGAGAAGATGACTCGATGCTCGGGCTGTAGTCGACGCTCGCTAAGATTCAAAGCAGACGCGTAAGAAATTGCGGTATTTGAGCTAACTACCGACTAATGAACATTTTGTCTCTTTCATTCACACAATCTTGTCGACGGGGATGTCGAATAGTCAATGCCGATCGATATCCAATGACCGAAATTCGCGAGAAGATGACTCGATGCTCGAGCTGTAGTCGACGCTCGCTAAGATTCAAAGCCGACGCGTAAGAAATTGCGGATTGTGATCGAATTACCCACTAATTGACATTTCGTCATTTCCATTCACACTATTTTGTCACCGGAGATGTCATGAAGTCAATGCTGATCGATATTTGATTACCGAGAATCGCGAGGAGATGACTCGATGCTCGGGCTGTAGTCGACGCTCGCTTAGATTGAGAGCAGACGTGAGAATTTTCGGATTCTGATCAAAGTACACACTAATAAACCATTTGTCTCTTTCATTCACACTATTTTGTCCCCGGGGAAGTTATGGAGTCAGTGCCGATCGATATTTAATTACCGAAATTCGCGGGGAGATGACCCGATGCTCGGGCTGTAGTCGACGCTCGCTAAGATTCAGAGCAGATGTGAGAAATTCGCGGATTTTGATCAAACTACAGACCAATCGACATTTCCTCTCTTTCATTCACACGATTTTGTCGCCGGAGATGTTGGGAGGTCAATTCTCATGAAAATTCAGTGACAGAAATTCGCGAGGAGATGACTCGATGCTCGAGCTGTAGTCGACGCTCGCTGAGATTCAGAGCAGATGTGAGAAATTCGCGGATTTTGATCAAACTACAGACCGATCGACATTTCCTCTCTTCCATCCACACGATTTTGTTGCCGACGACGTCGAAGAGTCAATGCCGATCGATATCCATTGACCGGAATTCGCGAGAAGAAGACTCGATGCTCGAGCTGTAGTCGACGCTCGCTAAGATTCAGAGCAGATGTAACGAATTTGCGGATTCCAATCAAACTACACACTAATAAACCATTTGTCTCTTTCATTCACACTATTTTGTCCCCGGACAAGTCATGAAGTCAATTCCGATCGATATTTAATTACCGAAATTCGCGAGGAGATGACTCGATGCTCGGGCTGTAGTCGACGCTCGCTAAGATTCAGAGCAGATGTGATCATTCCCCGGATTTTGATCAAACTACAGACCAATCGAGGTTTTGTTCTTTTCATTCACACGATTTTGTTGACGGAGATGTTGAGAAGTCAATGCCGATCGATATCCATTGACCGGAATTCGCGAGAAGATGACTCGATGCTCGAGCTGTAGTCGACGCTCGCTAAGATTCAGAGCAGATGTAACGAATTTGCGGATTTCAATCAAACTACACACTAATAAACCATTAGTCTCTTCCATTCACACTATTTTGTCCCCGGACAAGTCATGAAGTCAATGCCAATCGATATTTAATTACCGAAATTCGCGAGGAGATGACTCGATGCTCGGGCTGTAGTCGACGCTCGCTAAGATTTAGAGCAGATGTGAGAAATTCGCGGATCTTGATCAAACTACAGACCAATCGAGGTTTTAATCTTTTCATTCACAGGATTTTGTTGACGGAGATGTTGAGAAGTCAATGCCGAACGATATCCATTGACGGGAATTCGCGAGAAGATGACTCGATGCTCGAGCTGTAGTCGACGCTCACTAAGACTCGAAGCAGACGTAAGAAATTGCGGATTTTCATCAAACTACTGACTGATTGACATTTCGTTTCTTCTATTCACACGATTTTCTTGACCGAGAAGTCATGGAATCAATGCCGATCGATATTTAATTACCGAAATTCGCGAGGAGATGACCCGATGCTCGGGCTGTAGTCGACGCTCGCTAAGATTCAGAGCAGATGTGAGAAATTCGCAGATCTTGATCAAACTACAGACCAATCGAGGTTTTAATCTTTTCATTCACAGGATTTTGTTGACGGAGATGTTGAGAAGTCAATGCCGAACGATATCCATTGACGGGAATTCGCGAGAAGATGACTCGATGCTCGAGCTGTAGTCGACGCTCACTAAGACTCGAAGCAGACGTAAGAAATTGCGGATTTTCATCAAACTACTGACTGATTGACATTTCGTTTCTTCTATTCACACGATTTTCTTGACCGAGAAGTCATGGAATCAATGCCGATCGATATTTAATTACCGAAATTCGCGAGGAGATAACCCGATGCTCGGGCTGTAGTCGACGCTCGCTGAGATTCAGAGCAGATGTGAGAAATTCGCGGATTTTGATCAAACTACAGACCGATCGACATTTCCTCTCTTCCATCCACACGATTTCGTTGCCGACGACGTCGAAGAGTCAATGCCGATCGATATCCATTGACCGGAATTCGCGAGAAGAAGACTCGATGCTCGAGCTGTAGTCGACGCTCGCTAAGATTCAGAGCAGATGAAACGAATTTGCGGATTCCAATCAAACTACACACTAATAAACCATTTGTCTCTTTCATTCACACTATTTTGTCCCCGGACAAGTCATGAAGTCAATTCCGATCGATATTTAATTACCGAAATTAGCGAGGAGATGACTCGATGCTCGGGCTGTAGTCGACGCTCGCTAAGATTCAGAGCAGATGTGATAATTCCCCGGATTTTGATCAAACTACAGACCAATCGAGGTTTCGTTCTTTTCATTCACAGGATTTTGTTAACGGAGATGTTGAGAAGTCAATGCCGATCAATATCCATTGACCGGAATTCGCGAGAAGATGTCTCGATGCTCGAGCTGTAGTCGAAGCTCGCTCAGATTCAGAGCAGATGTAACGAATTTGCGGATTTCAATCAAACTACACACTAATAAACCATTTGTCTCTTTCATTCACACTATTTTGTCCCCGGACAAGTCATGAAGTCAATGCCGATCGATATTTAATTACCGAAATTCGCGAGGAGATGACCCGATGCTCGAGTCGTAGTCGACGCTCGCTGAGATCTAAAGCAGACGTGAGAGTTTGTGGAATTTGATCAAACTACAGACTCATCGATGAGTTGTTTCTTTCATTCACACGATTTTTTCGCCGGATATGTTGGGAAGTCAATCCTCATTGATATCCAGTGACAGAAATTCGCGAGAAAATGACTCGATGCTCGAGCTGTAGTCGACGCTCGCTGAGATTCATAGCAGATGTGAGGGATTTGCGGATTTTAATCAAACTACATACTAATAAACCTTTTGTCTCTTTCATTCACACGATTTTAAAGACGGGGATGTCGAATAGTCAATGCCGATCGATATCCAATGACCGAAATTCGAGAGAAGATGACTCGATGCTCGGGCTGTAGTCGACGCTCGCTAAGATTCAAAGCAGACGCGTAAGAAATTGCGGATTTTGATCTAACTGCCGACTAATAAACCTTTTGTCTCACACAATTTTGTCGACGAGGATGTCGAATAGTCAATGCCAATCGATATCCAATGACCGAAATTCGCGAGAAGATGACTCGATGCTCGGGCTGTAGTCGACGCTCGCTAAGATTCAAAGCAGACGCGTAAGAAATTGCGGATTTTGAGCTAACTACCGACTAATGAACATTTTGTCTCTTTCATTCACACAATCTTGTCGACGGGGATGTCGAATAGTCAATGCCGATCGATATCCAATGACCGAAATTCGCGAGAAGATGACTCGATGCTCGAGCTGTAGTAGACGCTCGCTAAGATTCAAAGCCGACGCGTAAGAAATTGCGGATTGTGATCGAATTCCCCACTAATTGACATTTCGTCTTTTCTATTCACACTATTTTGTCACCGAAGATGTCATGAAGTCAATGCTTATCGATATTTGATTACCGAAAATCGCGAGGAGATGACTCGATGCTCGGGCTGTAGTCGACGCTCGCTAAGATTGAGAGCAGACGTGAGAATTTTCGGATTCTGATCAAAGTACACACTAATAAACCATTTGTCTCTTTCATTCACACTATTTTGTCCCCGGGGAAGTTATGAAGTCAATGCCGATCGATATTTAATTACCGAAATTCGCGAGGAGATGACCCGATGCTCGGGCTGTAGTCGACGCTCGCTAAGATTCAGAGCAGATGTGAGAAATTCGCGGATTTTGATCAAACTACAGACCAATTGAGGTTTTGTTCTTTTCATTCACAGGATTTTGCGGACGGAGATGTTGAGAAGTCGATGCCGATCGATATCCATTGACCGGAATTCGCGAGAAGATGACTCGATGCTCGAGCTGTAGTCGACGCTCACTAAGACTCGAAGCAGACGTAAGAAATTGCGGATTTCCATCAAACTACTGACTAATTGACATTTCGTTCCTTCCATTGACACGATTTTGTTGACGGAGAATTCATGAAATCAATGCCGATCGATATTTAATTACCGAAATTCGCGAGGAGATGACCCGTTGCTCGGGCTGTAGTTGACGCTCGCTAAGATTCAGAGCAGATGTAAGGAATTCGCGGATTTTGATCAAACCACACACAATCAAACCATTCGTCTCTTTCATTCACACTATTTTGTCCCCGGAGAAGTTATGAATTAAATGCCGATCGATATCCAATTACAGAAATTCGCGAGGAGATGACTCGATGCTCGGGCTGTAGTCGACGCTCGCTAAGATTCAGAGCAGATGTGAGAAATTCGCGGATTTTGATCAAACTACAGACCAATCGACATTTCCTCTCTTTCATTCACACGATTTTGTCGCCGGAGATGTTGGGAGTCCAATTCTCATTGATATTCAGTGACAGAAATTCGCGAGGAGATGACTCGATGCTCGAGCTGTAGTCGACGCTCGCTGAGATTCAGAGCAGATGTGAGAAATTCGCGGATTTTGATCAAACTACAGACCGATCGACATTTCCTCTCTTCCATCCACACGATTTCGTTGCCGACGACGTCGAAGAGTCAATGCCGATCGATATCCATTGACCGGAATTCGCGAGAAGAAGACTCGATGCTCGAGCTGTAGTCGACGCTCGCTAAGATTCAGAGCAGATGTGATAATTCCCCGGATTTTGATCAAACTACAGACCAATCGAGGTTTTGTTCTTTTCATTCACACGATTTTGTTGACGGAGATGTTGAGAAGTCAATGCCGATCGATATCCATTGACCGGAATTCGCGAGAAGATGACTCGATGCTCGAGCTGTAGTCGACGCTCGCTAAGATTCAGAGCAGATGTAACGAATTTGCGGATTCCAATCAAACTACACACTAATAAACCATTTGTCTCTTTCATTCACACTATTTTGTCCCCGGACAAGTCATGAAGTCAATTCCGATCGATATTTGATTACCGAAATTCGCGAGGAGATGACTCGATGCTCGGGCTGTAGTCGACGCTCGCTAAGATTCAGAGCAGATGTGATAATTCCCCGGATTTTGATCAAACTACAGACCAATCGAGGTTTTGTTCTTTTCATTCACACGATTTTGTTGACGGAGATGTTGAGAAGTCAATGCCGATCGATATTCATTGACCGGAATTCGCGAGAAGATGACTCGATGCTCGAGCTGTAGTCGACGCTCGCTAAGATTCAGAGCAGATGTAACGAATTTGCGGATTTCAATTAAACTACACACTAATAAACCATTTGTCTCTCTCATTCACACTATTTTGTCCCCGGACAAGTCATGAAGTCAATGCCGATCGATATTTAATTACCGAAATTCGCGAGGAGATGACCCGATGCTCGAGCCGTAGTCGACGCTCGCTGAGATCTAAAGCAGACGTGAGAGTTTGCGGAATTTGATCAAACTACAGACTCATCGATGAGTTGTTTCTTTCATTCACACGATTTTTCCGCCGGATATGTTGGGAAGTCAATCCTCATTGATATCCAGTGACAGAAATTCGCGAGAAAATGACTCGATGCTCGAGCTGTAGTCGACGCTCGCTAAGATTCAGAGCAGATGTGAGAAATTCGCGGATTTTGATCAAACTACAGACCAATCGACATTTCCTCTCTTTCATTCACACGATTTTGTCGCCGGAGATGTTGGGAGGTCAATTCTCATTGATATTCAGTGACAGAAATTCGCGAGGAGATGACTCGATGCTCGAGCTGTAGTCGACGCTCGCTGAGATTCAGAGCAGATGTGAGAAATTCGCGGATTTTGATCAAACTACAGACCGATCGACATTTCCTCTCTTCCATCCACACGATTTCGTTGCCGACGACGTCGAAGAGTCAATGCCGATCGATATCCATTGACCGGAATTCGCGAGAAGAAGACTCGATGCTCGAGCTGTAGTCGACGCTCGCTAAGATTCAGAGCAGATGTAACGAATTTGCGGATTCCAATCAAACTACACATTAATAAACCATTTGTCTTTTTCATTCACACTATTTTGTCCCCGGACAAGTCATGAAGTCAATTCCGATCGATATTTGATTACCGAAATTCGCGAGGAGATGACTCGATGCTCGGGCTGTAGTCGACGCTCGCTAAGATTCAGAGCAGATGTGATAATTCCCCGGATTTTGATCAAACTACAGACCAATCGAGGTTTTGTTCTTTTCATTCACACGATTTTGTTGACGGAGATGTTGAGAAGTCAATGCCGATCGATATCCATTGACCGGAATTCGCGAGAAGATGACTCGATGCTCGTGCTGTAGTCGACGCTCGCTAAGATTCAGAGCAGATGTAACGAATTTGCGGATTTCAATTAAACTACACACTAATAAACCATTTGTCTCTTTCATTCACACTATTTTGTCCCCGGACAAGTCATGAAGTCAATGCCGATCGATATTTAATTACCGAAATTCGCGAGGAGATGACCCGATGCTCGAGCCGTAGTCGACGCTCGCTGAGATCTAAAGCAGACGTGAGAGTTTGCGGAATTTGATCAAACTACAGACTCATCGATGAGTTGTTTCTTTCATTCACACGATTTTTTCGCCGGATATGTTGGGAAGTCAATCCTCATTGATATCCAGTGACAGAAATTCGCGAGAAAATGACTCGATGCTCGAGCTGTAGTCGACGCTCGCTGAGATTCATAGCAGATGTGAGGGATTTGCGGATTTTAATCAAACTACATTCTAATAAACCTTTTGTCTCTTTCATTCACACGATTTTGATGACGGGGATGTCGAATAGTCAATGCCGATCGATATCCAATGACCGAAATTCGAGAGAAGATGACTCGATGCTCGGGCTGTAGTCGACGCTCGCTAAGATTCAAAGCAGACGCGTAAGAAATTGCGGATTTTGATCTAACTGCCGACTAATAAACCTTTTGTCTCACACAATTTTGTCGACGGGGATGTCGAATAGTCAATGCCAATCGATATCCAATGACCGAAATTCGCGAGAAGATGACTCGATGCTCGGGCTGTAGTCGACGCTCGCTAAGATTCAAAGCAGACGCGTAAGAAATTGCGGTATTTGAGCTAACTACCGACTAATGAACATTTTGTCTCTTTCATTCACACAATCTTGTCGACGGGGATGTCGAATAGTCAATGCCGATCGATATCCAATGACCGAAATTCGCGAGAAGATGACTCGATGCTCGAGCTGTAGTCGACGCTCGCTAAGATTCAAAGCCGACGCGTAGGAAATTGCGGATTGTGATCGAATTACCCACTAATTGACATTTCGTCTTTTCCATTCACACTATTTTGTCACCGGAGATGTCATGAAGTCAATGCTGATCGATATTTGATTACCGAGAATCGCGAGGAGATGACTCGATGCTCGGGCTGTAGTCGACGCTCGCTTAGATTGAGAGCAGACGTGAGAATTTTCGGATTCTGATCAAAGTACACACTAATAAACCATTTGTCTCTTTCATTCACACTATTTTGTCCCCGGGGAAGTTATGAAGTCAGTGCCGATCGATATTTAATTACCGAAATTCGCGGGGAGATGACCCGATGCTCGGGCTGTAGTCGACGCTCGCTAAGATTCAGAGCAGATGTGAGAAATTTGCGGATTTTGATCAAACTACAGACCAATCGAGGTTTTGTTCTTTTCATTCACAGGATTTTGTGGACGGAGATGTTGAAAAGTCGATGCCGATCGATATCCATTGACCGGAATTCGCGAGAAGATGACTCGATGCTCGAGCTGTAGTCGACGCTCACTAAGACTCGAAGCAGACGTAAGAAATTGCGGATTTCCATCAAACTACTGACTAATTGACATTTCGTTCCTTCCATTTACACGATTTTGTTGACGGAGAATTCATGAAATCAATGCCGATCGATATTTAATTACCGAAATTCGCGAGGAGATGACCCGATGCTCGGGCTGTAGTTGACGCTCGCTAAGATTCAGAGCAGATGTAAGGAATTCGCGGATTTTGATCAAACCACACACTAATAAACCATTTGTCTCTTCCATTCACACTATTTTGTCCCCGGACAAGTCATGAAGTCAATGCCGATCGATATCCAATTACAGAAATTCGCGAGGAGATGACTCGATGCTCGGGCTGTAGTCGACGCTCGCTAAGATTCAGAGCGGATGTGAGAAATTCGCGGATTTTGATCAAACTACAGACCAATCGACATTTCCTCTCTTTCATTCACACGATTTTGTCGCCGTAGATGTTGGGAGGTCAATTCTCATTGATATTCAGTGACAGAAATTCGCGAGGAGATGACTCGATGCTCGAGCTGTAGTCGACGCTCGCTGAGATTCAGAGCAGATGTGAGAAATTCGCGGATTTTGATCAAACTACAGACCGATCGACATTTCCTCTCTTCCATCCACACGATTTCGTTGCCGACGACGTCGAAGAGTCAATGCCGATCGATATCCATTGACCGGAATTCGCGAGAAGAAGACTCGATGCTCGAGCTGTAGTCGACGCTCGCTAAGATTCAGAGCAGATGTGACGAATTTGAGGATTCCAATCGAACTACACACTAATAAACCATTTGTCTCTTCCATTCACACTATTTTGTCCCCGGACAAGTCATGAAGTCAATCCCGATCGATATTTAATTACCGAAATTCGCGAGGAGATGACTCGATGCTCGGGCTGTAGTCGACGCTCGCTAAGATTCAGAGCAGATGTGAGAATTTCGCGGATTTTGATCAAACTACAGACCAATCGAGGTTTTGTTCATTTCATTCACAGGATTTTGTTGACGGAATAGTTGAGAAGTCAATGCCGATCGATATCCATTGACCGGAATTCGCGAGAAGATGACTCGATGCTCGAGCTGTAGTCGACGCTCGCTAAGATTCAGAGCAGATGTAACGAATTTGCGGATTCCAATCAAACTACACACTAATAAACCATTTGTCTCTTCCATTCACACTATTTTGTCCCCGGACAAGTCATGAAGTCAATCCCGATCGATATTTAATTACCGAAATTCGCGAGGAGATGACTCGATGCTCGGGCTGTAGTCGACGCTCGCTAAGATTCAGAGCAGATGTCAGAATTTCGCAGATTTTGATCAAACTACAGACCAATCGAGGTTTTGTTCATTTCATTCACAGGATTTTGTTGACGGAATAGTTGAGAAGTCGATGCCGATCGATATCCATTGACCGGAATTCGCGAGGAGATGACTCGATGCTCGAGCTGTAGTCGACGCTCGCTAAGATTCAGAGCAGATGTAACGAATTTGCGGATTTCAATCAAACCACACACAATCAAACCATTCGTCTCTTTCATTCACACTATTTTGTCCCCGGAGAAGTTATGAATTAAATGCCGATCGATATCCAATTACAGAAATTCGCGAGGAGATGACTCGATGCTCGGGCTGTAGTCGACGCTCGCTAAGATTCAGAGCAGATGTGAGAAATTCGCGGATTTTGATCAAACTACAGACCAATCGACATTTCCTCTCTTTCATTCACACGATTTTGTCGCCGGAGATGTTGGGAGGTCAATTCTCATGAAAATTCAGTGACAGAAATTCGCGAGGAGATGACTCGATGCTCGAGCTGTAGTCGACGCTCGCTGAGATTCAGAGCAGATGTGAGAAATTCGCGGATTTTGATCAAACTACAGACCGATCGACATTTCCTCTCTTCCATCCACACGATTTTGTTGCCGACGACGTCGAAGAGTCAATGCCGATCGATATCCATTGACCGGAATTCGCGAGAAGAAGACTCGATGCTCGAGCTGTAGTCGACGCTCGCTAAGATTCAGAGCAGACGTAACGAATTTGCGGATTCCAATCAAACTACACACTAATAAACCATTTGTCTCTTTCATTCACACTATTTTGTCCCCGGACAAGTCATGAAGTCAATTCCGATCGATATTTAATTACCGAAATTCGCGAGGAGATGACTCGATGCTCGGGCTGTAGTCGACGCTCGCTAAGATTCAGAGCAGATGTGATAATTCCCCGGATTTTGATCAAACTACAGACCAATCGAGGTTTTGTTCTTTTCATTCACACGATTTTGTTGACGGAGATGTTGAGAAGTCAATGCCGATCGATATCCATTGACCGGAATTCGCGAGAAGATGACTCGATGCTCGAGCTGTAGTCGACGCTCGCTAAGATTCAGAGCAGATGTAACGAATTTGCGGATTTCAATCAAACTACACACTAATAAACCATTCGTCTCTTCCATTCACACTATTTTGTCCCCGGACAAGTCATGAAGTCAATGCCGATCGATATTTAATTACCGAAATTCGCGAGGAGATGACTCGATGCTCGGGCTGTAGTCGACGCTCGCTAAGATTCAGAGCAGATGTGAGAAATTCGCGGATCTTGATCAAACTACAGACCAATCGAGGTTTTAATCTTTTCATTCACAGGATTTTGTTGACGGAGATGTTGAGAAGTCAATGCCGAACGATATCCATTGACGGGAATTCGCGAGAAGATGACTCGATGCTCGAGCTGTAGTCGACGCTCACTAAGACTCGAAGCAGACGTAAGAAATTGCGGATTTTCATCAAACTACTGACTGATTGACATTTCGTTTCTTCTATTCACACGATTTTCTTGACCGAGAAGTCATGGAATCAATGCCGATCGATATTTAATTACCGAAATTCGCGAGGAGATGACCCGATGCTCGGGCTGTAGTCGACGCTCGCTAAGATTCAGAGCAGATGTGAGAAATTCGCGGATCTTGATCAATTTACAGACCAATCGAGGTTTTAATCTTTTCATTCACAGGATTTTGTTGACGGAGATGTTGAGAAGTCAATGCCGAACGATATCCATTGACGGGAATTCGCGAGAAGATGACTCGATGCTCGAGCTGTAGTCGACGCTCACTAAGACTCGAAGCAGACGTAAGAAATTGCGGATTTTCATCAAACTACTGACTGATTGACATTTCGTTTCTTCTATTCACACGATTTTCTTGACCGAGAAGTCATGGAATCAATGCCGATCGATATTTAATTACCGAAATTCGCGAGGAGATGACCCGATGCTCGGGCTGTAGTCGACGCTCGCTGAGATTCAGAGCAGATGTGAGAAATTCGCGGATTTTGATCAAACTACAGACCGATCGACATTTCCTCTCTTCCATCCACACGATTTCGTTGCCGACGACGTCGAAGAGTCAATGCCGATCGATATCCATTGACCGAAATTCGCGAGAAGAAGACTCGATGCTCGAGCTGTAGTCGACGCTCGCTAAGATTCAGAGCAGATGTAACGAATTTGCGGATTCCAATCAAACTACACACTAATAAACCATTTGTCTCTTTTATTCACACTATTTTGTCCCCGGACAAGTCATGAAGTCAATTCCGATCGATATTTAATTACCGAAATTAGCGAGGAGATGACTCGATGCTCGGGCTGTAGTCGACGCTCGCTAAGATTCAGAGCAGATGTGATAATTCCCCGGATTTTGATCAAACTACAGACCAATCGAGGTTTCGTTCTTTTCATTCACAGGATTTTGTTAACGGAGATGTTGAGAAGTCAATGCCGATCAATATCCATTGACCGGAATTCGCGAGAAGATGACTCGATGCTCGAGCTGTAGTCGAAGCTCGCTCAGATTCAGAGCAGATGTAACGAATTTGCGGATTTCAATCAAACTACACACTAATAAACCATTTGTCTCTTTCATTCACACTATTTTGTCCCCGGACAAGTCATGAAGTCAATGCCGATCGATATTTAATTACCGAAATTCGCGAGGAGATGACCCGATGCTCGAGTCGTAGTCGACGCTCGCTGAGATCTAAAGCAGACGTGAGAGTTTGTGGAATTTGATCAAACTACAGACTCATCGATGAGTTGTTTCTTTCATTCACACGATTTTTTCGCCGGATATGTTGGGAAGTCAATCCTCATTGATATCCAGTGACAGAAATTCGCGAGAAAATGACTCGATGCTCGAGCTGTAGTCGACGCTCGCTGAGATTCATAGCAGATGTGAGGGATTTGCGGATTTTAATCAAACTACATACTAATAAACCTTTTGTCTCTTTCATTCACACGATTTTGAAGACGGGGATGTCGAATAGTCAATGCCGATCGATATCCAATGACCGAAATTCGAGAGAAGATGACTCGATGCTCGGGCTGTAGTCGACGCTCGCTAAGATTCAAAGCAGACGCGTAAGAAATTGCGGATTTTGATCTAACTGCCGACTAATAAACCTTTTGTCTCACACAATTTTGTCGACGAGGATGTCGAATAGTCAATGCCAATCGATATCCAATGACCGAAATTCGCGAGAAGATGACTCGATGCTCGGGCTGTAGTCGACGCTCGCTAAGATTCAAAGCAGACGCGTAAGAAATTGCGGATTTTGAGCTAACTACCGACTAATGAACATTTTGTCTCTTTCATTCACACAATCTTGTCGACGGGGATGTCGAATAGTCAATGCCGATCGATATCCAATGACCGAAATTCGCGAGAAGATGACTCGATGCTCGAGCTGTAGTAGACGCTCGCTAAGATTCAAAGCCGACGCGTAAGAAATTGCGGATTGTGATCGAATTCCCCACTAATTGACATTTCGTCTTTTCTATTCACACTATTTTGTCACCGGAGATGTCATGAAGTCAATGCTTATCGATATTTGATTACCGAAAATCGCGAGGAGATGACTCGATGCTTGGGCTGTAGTCGACGCTCGCTAAGATTGAGAGCAGACGTGAGAATTTTCGGATTCTGATCAAAGTACACACTAATAAACCATTTGTCTCTTTCATTCACACTATTTTGTCCCCGGGGAAGTTATGAAGTCAATGCCGATCGATATTTAATTACCGAAATTCGCGAGGAGATGACCCGATGCTCGGGCTGTAGTCGACGCTCGCTAAGATTCAGAGCAGATGTGAGAAATTCGCGGATTTTGATCAAACTACAGACCAATTGAGGTTTTGTTCTTTTCATTCACAGGATTTTGTGGACGGAGATGTTGAGAAGTCGATGCCGATCGATATCCATTGACCGGAATTCGCGAGAAGATGACTCGATGCTCGAGCTGTAGTCGACGCTCACTAAGACTCGAAGCAGACGTAAGAAATTGCGGATTTCCATCAAACTACTGACTAATTGACATTTCGTTCCTTCCATTGACACGATTTTGTTGACGGAGAATTCATGAAATCAATGCCGATCGATATTTAATTACCGAAATTCGCGAGGAGATGACCCGTTGCTCGGGCTGTAGTTGACGCTCGCTAAGATTCAGAGCAGATGTAAGGAATTCGCGGATTTTGATCAAACCACACACAATCAAACCATTCGTCTCTTTCATTCACACTATTTTGTCCCCGGAGAAGTTATGAATTAAATGCCGATCGATATCCAATTACAGAAATTCGCGAGGAGATGACTCGATGCTCGGGCTGTAGTCGACGCTCGCTAAGATTCAGAGCAGATGTGAGAAATTCGCGGATTTTGATCAAACTACAGACCAATCGACATTTCCTCTCTTTCATTCACACGATTTTGTCGCCGGAGATGTTGGGAGTCCAATTCTCATTGATATTCAGTGACAGAAATTCGCGAGGAGATGACTCGATGCTCGAGCTGTAGTCGACGCTCGCTGAGATTCAGAGCAGATGTGAGAAATTCGCGGATTTTGATCAAACTACAGACCGATCGACATTTCCTCTCTTCCATCCACACGATTTCGTTGCCGACGACGTCGAAGAGTCAATGCCGATCGATATCCATTGACCGGAATTCGCGAGAAGAAGACTCGATGCTCGAGCTGTAGTCGACGCTCGCTAAGATTCAGAGCAGATGTGATAATTCCCCGGATTTTGATCAAACTACAGACCAATCGAGGTTTTGTTCTTTTCATTCACACGATTTTGTTGACGGAGATGTTGAGAAGTCAATGCCGATCGATATCCATTGACCGGAATTCGCGAGAAGATGACTCGATGCTCGAGCTGTAGTCGACGCTCGCTAAGATTCAGAGCAGATGTAACGAATTTGCGGATTCCAATCAAACTACACACTAATAAACCATTTGTCTCTTTCATTCACACTATTTTGTCCCCGGACAAGTCATGAAGTCAATTCCGATCGATATTTGATTACCGAAATTCGCGAGGAGATGACTCGATGCTCGGGCTGTAGTCGACGCTCGCTAAGATTCAGAGCAGATGTGATAATTCCCCGGATTTTGATCAAACTACAGACCAATCGAGGTTTTGTTCTTTTCATTCACACGATTTTGTTGACGGAGATGTTGAGAAGTCAATGCCGATCGATATCCATTGACCGGAATTCGCGAGAAGATGACTCGATGCTCGAGCTGTAGTCGACGCTCGCTAAGATTCAGAGCAGATGTAACGAATTTGCGGATTTCAATTAAACTACACACTAATAAACCATTTGTCTCTTTCATTCACACTATTTTGTCCCCGGACAAGTCATGAAGTCAATGCCGATCGATATTTAATTACCGAAATTCGCGAGGAGATGACCCGATGCTCGAGCCGTAGTCGACGCTCGCTGAGATCTAAAGCAGACGTGAGAGTTTGCGGAATTTGATCAAACTACAGACTCATCGATGAGTTGTTTCTTTCATCCACACGATTTTTTCGCCGGATATGTTGGGAAGTCAATCCTCATTGATATCCAGTGACAGAAATTCGCGAGAAAATGACTCGATGCTCGAGCTGTAGTCGACGCTCGCTGAGATTCATAGCAGATGTGAGGGATTTGCGGATTTTAATCAAACTACATACTAATAAACCTTTTGTCTCTTTCATTCACACGATTTTGATGACGGGGATGTCGAATAGTCAATGCCGATCGATATCCAATGACCGAAATTCGAGAGAAGATGACTCGATGCTCGGGCTGTAGTCGACGCTCGCTAAGATTCAAAGCAGACGCGTAAGAAATTGCGGATTTTGATCTAACTGCCGACTAATAAACCTTTTGTCCCAAACAATTTTGTCGACGGGGATGTCGAATAGTCAATGCCAATCGATATCCAATGACCGAAATTCGCGAGAAGATGACTCGATGCTCGGGCTGTAGTCGACGCTCGCTAAGATTCAAAGCAGACGCGTAAGAAATTGCGGTATTTGAGCTAACTACCGACTAATGAACATTTTGTCTCTTTCATTCACACAATCTTGTCGACGGGGATGTCGAATAGTCAATGCCGATCGATATCCAATGACCGAAATTCGCGAGAAGATGACTCGATGCTCGAGCTGTAGTCGACGCTCGCTAAGATTCAAAGCCGACGCGTAAGAAATTGCGGATTGTGATCGAATTACCCACTAATTGACATTTCGTCTTTTCCATTCACACTATTTTGTCACCGGAGATGTCATGAAGTCAATGCTGATCGATATTTGATTACCGAGAATCGCGAGGAGATGACTCGATGCTCGGGCTGTAGTCGACGCTCGCTAAGATTGAGAGCAGACGTGAGAATTTTCGGATTCTGATCAAAGTACACACTAATAAACCATTTGTCTCTTTCATTCACACTATTTTGTCCCCGGGAAAGTTATGAAGTCAATGCCGATCGATATTTAATTACCGAAATTCGCGAGGAGATGACCCGATGCTCGGGCTGTAGTCGACGCTCGCTAAGATTCAGAGCAGATGTGAGAAATTCGCGGATTTTGATCAAACTACAGACCAATCGAGGTTTTGTTCTTTTCATTCACAGGATTTTGTGGACGGAGATGTTGAGAAGTCGATGCCGATCGATATCCATTGACCGGAATTCGCGAGAAGATGACTCGATGCTCGAGCTGTAGTCGACGCTCACTAAGACTCGAAGCAGACGTAAGAAATTGCGGATTTCCATCAAACTACTGACTAATTGACATTTCGTTCCTTCCATTTACACGATTTTGTTGACGGAGAATTCATGAAATCAATGCCGATCGATATTTAATTACCGAAATTCGCGAGGAGATGACCCGATGCTCGGGCTGTAGTTGACGCTCGCTAAGATTCAGAGAGGATGTAAGGAATTCGCGGATTTTGATCAAACCACACACTAATAAACCATTTGTCTCTTTCATTCACACTATTTTGTCCCCGGACAAGTCATGAAGTCAATGCCGATCGATATTTAATTACCGAAATTCGCGAGGAGATGACCCGATGCTCGAGCCGTAGTCGACGCTCGCTGAGATCTAAAGCAGACGTGAGAGTTTGCGGAATTTGATCAAACTACAGACTCATCGATGAGTTGTTTCTTTCATTCACACGATTTTTTCGCCGGATATGTTGGGAAGTCAATCCTCATTGATATCCAGTGACAGGAATTCGCGAGAAAATGACTCGATGCTCGAGCTGTAGTCGACGCTCGCTGAGATTCATAGCAGATGTGAGGGATTTGCGGATTTTAATCAAACTACATACTAATAAACCTTTTGTCTCTTTCATTCACACGATTTTGATGACGGGGATGTCGAATAGTCAATGCCGATCGATATCCAATGACCGAAATTCGAGAGAAGATGACTCGATGCTCGGGCTGTAGTCGACGCTCGCTAAGATTCAAAGCAGACGCGTAAGAAATTGCGGATTTTGATCTAACTGCCGACTAATAAACCTTTCGTCTCACACAATTTTGTCGACGGGGATGTCGAATAGTCAATGCCAATCGATATCCAATGACCGAAATTCGCGAGAAGATGACTCGATGCTCGGGCTGTAGTCGACGCTCGCTAAGATTCAAAGCAGACGCGTAAGAAATTGCGGATTTTGATCTAACTGCCGACTAATAAACCTTTTGTCTCACACAATTTTGTCGACGGGGATGTCGAATAGTCAATGCCAATCGATATCCAATGACCGAAATTCGCGAGAAGATGACTCGATGCTCGGGCTGTAGTCGACGCTCGCTAAGATTCAAAGCAGACGCGTAAGAAATTGCGGTATTTGAGCTAACTACCGACTAATGAACATTTTGTCTCTTTCATTCACACAATCTTGTCGACGGGGATGTCGAATAGTCAATGCCGATCGATATCCAATGACCGAAATTCGCGAGAAGATGACTCGATGCTCGAGCTGTAGTCGACGCTCGCTAAGATTCAAAGCCGACGCGTAAGAAATTGCGGATTGTGATCGAATTACCCACTAATTGACATTTCGTCTTTTCCATTCACACTATTTTGTCACCGGAGATGTCATGAAGTCAATGCTGATCGATATTTGATTACCGAAAATCGCGAGGAGATGACTCGATGCTCGGGCTGTAGTCGACGCTCGCTAAGATTGAGAGCAGACGTGAGAATTTTCGGATTCTGATCAAAGTACACACTAATAAACCATCTGTCTCTTTCATTCACACTATTTTGTCCCCGGGGAAGTTATGAAGTCAATGCCGATCGATATTTAATTACCGAAATTCGCGAGGAGATGACCCGATGCTCGGGCTGTAGTCGACGCTCGCTGAGATTCAGAGCAGATGTGAGAAATTCGCGGATTTTGATCAAACTACAGACCAATCGAGGTTTTGTTCTTTTCATTCACAGGATTTTGTGGACGGAGATGTTGAGAAGTCGATGCCGATCGATATCCATTGACCGGGATTCGCGAGAAGATGACTCGATGCTCGAGCTGTAGTCGACGCTCACTAAGACGCGAAGCAGACGTAAGAGATTGCGGATTTCCATCAAACTACTGACTAATTGACATTTCGTTCCTTCCATTCACACGATTTTGTTGACGGAGAATTCATGAAATCAATGCCGATCGATATTTAATTACCGAAATTCGCGAGGAGATGACCCGATGCTCGGGCTGTAGTTGACCCTTCGCTAAGATTCAGAGCAGATGTAAGGAATTCGCGGATTTTGATCAAACCACACACAATCAAACCATTCGTCTCTTTCATTCACACTATTTTGTCCCCGGAGAAGTTATGAATCAAATGCCGATCGATATCCAATTACAGAAATTCGCGAGGAGATGACTCGATGCTCGGGCTGTAGTCGACGCTCGCTAAGATTCAGAGCAGATGTGAGAAATTCGCGGATTTTGATCAAACTACAGACCAATCGACATTTCCTCTCTTTCATTCACACGATTTTGTCGCCGGAGATGTTGGGAGGTCAATTCTCATTGATATTCAGTGACAGAAATTCGCGAGGAGATGACTCGATGCTCGAGCTGTAGTCGACGCTCGCTGAGATTCAGAGCAGATGTGAGAAATTCGCGGATTTTGATCAAACTACAGACCGATCGACATTTCCTCTCTTCCATCCACACGATTTTGTTGACGGAGATGTTGAGAAGTCAATGCCGATCGATATCCATTGACCGGAATTCGCGAGAAGATGACTCGATGCTCGAGCTGTAGTCGACGCTCGCTAAGATTCAGAGCAGATGTAACGAATTTGCGGATTTCAATTAAACTACACACTAATAATCCATTTGTCTCTTTCATTCACACTATTCTGTCCCCGGACAAGTCATGAAGTCAATGCCGAACGATATCCATTGACGGGAGTTCGCGAGAAGATGACTCGATGCTCGAGCTGTAGTCGACGCTCACTAAGACTCGAAGCAGACGTAAGAAATTGCGGATTTCCATCAAACTACTGACTAATTGACATTTCGTTTCTTCTATTCACACGATTTTGTTGACCGAGAAGTCATGAAATCAATGCCGATCGATATTCAATTACCGAAATTCGCGAGGAGATGACCCGATGCTCGGGCTGTAGTCGACGCTCGCTAAGATTCAGAGCAGATGTAAGGAATTCGCGGATTTTGATCAAACTACACACAAATAAACCATTCGTCTCTTCCATTCACACTATTATGTCCCCGGAGAAGTTATGAATTGAATGCCGATCGATATCCAATTACAGGAATTCGCGAGGAGATGACTCGATGCTCGGGCTGTAGTCGACGCTCGCTAAGATTCAGAGCAGATGTGAGAAATTCGCGGATTTTGATCAAACTACAGACCAATCGAGGTTTTGTTCTTTTCATTCACAGGATTTTGTGGACGGAGATGTTGAGAAGTCGATGCCGATCGATATCCATTGACCGGGATTCGCGAGAAGATGACTCGATGCTCGAGCTGTAGTCGACGCTCACTAAGACTCGAAGCAGACGTAAGAAATTGCGGATTTCCATCAAACTACTGACTAATTGACATTTCGTTCCTTCCATTCACACGATTTTGTTGACGGAGAATTCATGAAATCAATGCCGATCGATATTCAATTACCGAAATTCGCGAGGAGATGACCCGATGCTCGGGCTGTAGTTGACCCTCGCTAAGATTCAGAGCAGATGTAAGGAATTCGCGGATTTTGATCAAACCACACACAATCAAACCATTCGTCTCTTTCATTCACACTATTTTGTCCCCGGAGAAGTTATGAATTAAATGCCGATCGATATCCAATTACAGAAATTCGCGAGGAGATGACTCGATGCTCGGGCTGTAGTCGACGCTCGCTAAGATTCAGAGCAGATGTGAGAAATTCGCGGATTTTGATCAAACTACAGACCAATCGACATTTCCTCTCTTTCATTCACACGATTTTGTCGCCGGAGATGTTGGGAGGTCAATTCTCATTGATATTCAGTGACAGAAATTCGCGAGGAGATGACTCGATGCTCGAGCTGTAGTCGACGCTCGCTGAGATTCAGAGCAGATGTGAGAAATTCGCGGATTTTGATCAAACCACAGACCGATCGACATTTCCTCTCTTCCATCCACACGATTTTGTTGACGGAGATGTTGAGAAGTCAATGCCGATCGATATCCATTGACCGGAATTCGCGAGAAGATGACTCGATGCTCGAGCTGTAGTCGACGCTCGCTTAGATTCAGAGCAGATGTAACGAATTTGCGGATTTCAATTAAACTACACACTAATAAACCATTTGTCTCTTTCATTCACACTATTCTGTCCCCGGACAAGTCATGAAGTCAATGCCGAACGATATCCATTGACGGGAGTTCGCGAGAAGATGACTCGATGCTCGAGCTGTAGTCGACGCTCACTAAGACTCGAAGCAGACGTAAGAAATTGCGGATTTTCATCAAACTACTGACTAATTGACATTTCGTTTCTTCTATTCACACGATTTTGTTGACCGAGAAGTCATGAAATCAATGCCGATCGATATTCAATTACCGAAATTCGCGAGGAGATGACCCGATGCTCGGGCTGTAGTCGACGCTCGCTAAGATTCAGAGCAGATGTAAGGAATTCGCGGATTTTGATCAAACTACACACAAATAAACCATTCGTCTCTTTCATTCACACTATTTTGTCCCCGGAGAAGTTATGAATTAAATGCCGATCGATATCCAATTACAGAAATTCGCGAGGAGATGACTCGATGCTCGGGCTGTAGTCGACGCTCGCTAAGATTCAGAGCAGATGTGAGAAATTCGCGGATTTTGATCAAACTACAGACCGATCGACATTTCCTCTCTTCCATCCACACGATTTTGTTGACGGAGATGTTGAGAAGTCAATGCCGATCGATATCCATTGACCGGAATTCGCGAGAAGATGACTCGATGCTCGAGCTGTAGTCGACGCTCGCTAAGATTCAGAGCAGATGTAACGAATTTGCGGATTTCAATTAAACTACACACTAATAAACCATTTGTCTCTTTCATTCACACTATTCTGTCCCCGGACAAGTCATGAAGTCAATGCCGAACGATATCCATTGACGGGAGTTCGCGAGAAGATGACTCGATGCTCGAGCTGTAGTCGACGCTCACTAAGACTCGAAGCAGACGTAAGAAATTGCGGATTTTCATCAAACTACTGACTAATTGACATTTCGTTTCTTCTATTCACACGATTTTGTTGACCGAGAAGTCATGAAATCAATGCCGATCGATATTCAATTACCGAAATTCGCGAGGAGATGACCCGATGCTCGGGCTGTAGTCGACGCTCGCTAAGATTCAGAGCAGATGTAAGGAATTCGCGGATTTTGATCAAACTACACTCAAATAAACCATTCGTCTCTTTCATTCACACTATTTTGTCCCCGGAGAAGTTATGAATTAAATGCCGATCGATATCCAATTACAGAAATTCGCGAGGAGATGACTCGATGCTCGAGCTGTAGTCGACGCTCGCTGAGATTCAGAGCAGATGTGAGAAATTCGCGGATTTTGATCAAACTACAGACCGATCGACATTTCCTCTCTTCCATCCACACGATTTTGTTGACGGAGATGTTGAGAAGTCAATGCCGATCGATATCCATTGACCGGAATTCGCGAGAAGATGACTCGATGCTCGAGCTGTAGTCGACGCTCGCTAAGATTCAAAGCAGATGTAACGAATTTGCGGATTTCAATTAAACTACACACTAATAAACCATTTGTCTCTTTCATTCACACTATTCTGTCCCCGGACAAGTCATGAAGTCAATGCCGAACGATATCCATTGACGGGAGTTCGCGAGAAGATGACTCGATGCTCGAGCTGTAGTCGACGCTCACTAAGACTCGAAGCAGACGTAAGAAATTGCGGATTTTCATCAAACTACTGACTAATTGACATTTCGTTTCTTCTATTCACACGATTTTGTTGACCGAGAGGTCATGAAATCAATGCCGATCGATATTCAATTACCGAAATTCGCGAGGAGATGACCCGATGCTCGGGCTGTAGTCGACGCTCGCTAAGATTCAGAGCAGATGTAAGGAATTCGCGGATTTTGATCAAACTACACACAAATAAACCATTCGTCTCTTCCATTCACACTATTATGTCCCCGGAGAAGTTATGAATTAAATGCCGATCGATATCCAATTACAGAAATTCGCGAGGAGATGACTCGATGCTCGGGCTGTAGTCGACGCTCGCTAAGATCCAGAGCAGATGTGAGAAATTCGCGGACTTCGATCAAACTACAGACCAATCGAGATTTTGTTCTTCTCATTCACAGGATTTTGTTAACGGAGATGTTGAGAAGTCAATGCCGATCGATATCCATTGACCGGAATTCGCGAGAAGATGACTCGATGCTCGAGCTGTAGTCGACGCTCGCTCAGATTCAGAGCAGATGTAATGAATTTGCGGATTTCAATCAAACTACACACTAATAAACCATTTGTCTCTTTCATTCACACTATTTTGTCCCCGGACAAGTCATGAAGTCAATGCCGATCGATATTTAATTACCGAAATTCGCGAGGAGAAGACCCGATGCTCGAGCCGTAGTCGACGCTCGCTGAGATCTAAAGCAGACGTGAGAGTTTGCGGAATTTGATCAAACTACAGACTCATCGATAAGTTGTTTCTTTCATTCACACGATTTTTTCGCCGGATATGTTGGGAAGTCAATCCTCATTGATATCCAGTGACAGAAATTCGCGAGAAAATGACTCGATGCTCGAGCTGTAGTCGACGCTCGCTGAGATTCATAGCAGATGTGAGGGATTTGCGGATTTTAATCAAACTACATACTAATAAACCTTTTGTCTCTTTCATTCACACGATTTTGATGACGGGGATGTCGAATAGTCAATGCCGATCGATATCCAATGACCGAAATTCGAGAGAAGATGACTCGATGCTCGGGCTGTAGTCGACGCTCGCTAAGATTCAGAGCAGACGCGTAAGAAATTGCGGATTTAGAGCTAACTACCGACTAATAAACCTTTTGTCTCACACAATTTTGTCGACGGGGATGTCGAATAGTCAATGCCAATCGATATCCAATGACCGAAATTCGCGAGAAGATGACTCGATGCTCGGGCTGTAGTCGACGCTCGCTAAGATTCAAAGCGGACGCGTAAGAAATTGCGGATTTAGAGCTAACTCCCGACTAATAAACATTTTGTCTCTTTCATTCACACAATCTTGTCGACGGGGATGTCGAATAGTCAATGCCGATCGATATCCAATGACCGAAATTCGCGAGAAGATGACTCGATGCTCGAGCTGTAGTCGACGCTCGCTAAGATTCAAAGCCGACGCGTAAGAAATTGCGGATTTTGATCGAATTACCCACTAATTGACATTTCGCCTTTTCCATTCAGACTATTTTGTCACCGGAGATGTCATAAAGTCAATGCTGATCGATATTTGATTACCGAAAATCGCGAGGAGATGACTCGATGCTCGGGCTGTAGTCGACGCTCGCTAAGATTGAGAGCAGACGTGAGAATTTTCGGATTCTGATCAAAGTACACACTAATAAACCATTTGTCTCTTTCATTCACACTATTTTGTCCCCGGGGAAGTTATGAAGTCAATGCCGATCGATATCCAATTACAGAAATTCGCGAGGAGATGACTCGATGCTCGGGCTGTAGTCGACGCTCGCTAAGATTCGGAGCAGATGTAAGGTATTTGCGGATTTAAATAAATTTAAACACCAATGAACCATTTGTCCCTTTCATTCACACTATTTTCCCCCGGAGAAGTCATGAAGTCAATGCCGATCGATATCCAATCACAGAAATTTGCGAGGAGATGACTCGATGCTTGGGCTGTAGTTGACGCTCGCTAAGATTCAGAGCAGATGTAAGGAATTCGCGGATTTTGATCGAACCACACACAAATAAACCATTCGTCTCTTTCATTCACGCTATTTTGTTCCCGGAGGAGTTATGAATTAAATGCCGATCGATATCCAATTACAGAAATTCGCGAGGAGATGACTCGATCCTCGGGCTGTAGTCGTCGCTCGCTAAGATTCAGAGCGGATGTGAGAAATTCGCGGATTTTGATCAAACTACAGACCAATCGACATTTCCTCTCTCTCATTCACACGATTTTGTCGCCGGAGATGTTGGGAGGTCAATTCTCATTGATATTCAGTGACAGAAATTCGCGAGGAGATGACTCGATGCTCGAGCTGTAGTCGACGCTCGCTGAGATTCAGAGCAGATGTGAGAAATTCGCGGATTTTGATCAAACTACAGACCGATCGACATTTCCTCTCTTCCATCCACACGATTTCGTTGCCGACGACGTCGAAGAGTCAATGCCGATCGATATCCATTGACCGGAATTCGCGAGAAGAAGACTCGATGCTCGAGCTGTAGTCGACGCTCGCTAAGATTCAGAGCAGATGTAACGAATTTGAGGATTCCAATCAAACTACACACTAATAAACCATTTGTCTCTTCCATTCACACTATTTTGTCCCCGGACAAGTCATGAAGTCAATCCCGATCGATATTTAATCACCGAAATTCGCGAGGAGACGACTCGATGCTCGGGCTGTAGTCGACGCTCGCTAAGCATCAGAGCAGATGTGAGAATTTCGCGGATTTTGATCAAACTACAGACCAATCGAGGTTTTGTTCTTTTCATTCACAGGATTTTGTTGACGGAGATGTTGAGAAGTCAATGCCGATCGATATCCATTGACCGGAATTCGCGAGAAGATGACTCGATGCTCGAGCTGTAGTCGACGCTCGCTAAGATTCAGAGCAGATGTAACGAATTTGCGGATTTCAATCAAACTACACACTAATAAACCATTTGTATCTTTCATTCACACTATTTTGTCCCCGGACAAGTCATGAAGTCAATGCCGATCGATATTTAATTACCGAAATTCGCGAGGAGATGACTCGATGCTCGGGCTGTAGTCGACGCTCGCTAAGATTCAGAGCAGATGTGAGAATTCGCGGATTTTGATCAAACTACAGACCAATCGAGGTTTTAATCTTTTCATTCACAGGATTTTGTTGACGGAGATGTTGAGAAGTCAATGCCGAACGATATCCATTGACGGGAATTCGCGAGAAGATGACTCGATGCTCGAGCTGTAGTCGACGCTCACTAAGACTCGAAGCAGACGTAAGAAATTGCGGATTTTCATCAAACTACTGACTAATTGACATTTCGTTTCTCCTATTCACACGATTTTGTTGACCGAGAAGTCATGAAATCAATTCCGATCGATATTTAATTACCGAAATTCGCGAGGAGATGACCCGATGCTCGGGCTGTAGTCGACGCTCGCTAAGATTCAGAGCAGATGTAAGGAATTCGCGGATTTTGATCAAACTACACACAAATAAACCATTCGTCTCTTTCATTCACACTATCATGTCCCCGGAGAAGTTATGAATTAAATGCCGATCGATATCCAATTACAGGAATTCGCGAGGAGATGACTCGATGCTCGGGCTGTAGTCGACGCTCGCTAAGATTCAGAGCAGATGTGAGAAATTCGCGGATTTTGATCAAACTACAGACCAATCGAGGTTTTGTTCTTCTCATTCACAGGATTTTGTTAACGGAGATGTTGAGAAGTCAATGCCGATCGATATCCATTGACCGGAATTCGCGAGAAGATGACTCGATGCTCGAGCTGTAGTCGACGCTCGCTCAGATTCAGAGCAGATGTAATGAATTTGCGGATTTCAATCAAACTGAACACTAATAAACCGTTTATCTCTCTCATTCACACTATTTTGTCCCCGGACAAGTCATGAAGTCAATGCCGATCGATATTTAATTACCGAAATTCGCGAGGAGATGACCCGATGCTCGGGCCGTAGTCGACGCTCGCTGAGATCTAAAGCAGACGTGAGAGTTTGCGGAATTTGATCAAACTACAGACTCATCGATGAGTTGTTTCTTTCGTTCACACGATTTTTCCGCCGGATATGTTGGGAAGTCAATCCTCATTGATATCCAGTGACAGAAATTCGCGAGAAAATGACTCGATGCTCGAGCTGTAGTCGACGCTCGCTGAGATTCATAGCAGATGTGAGGGATTTGCGGATTTTAATCAAACTACATACTAATAAACCTTTTGTCTCTTTCATTCACACGATTTTGATGACGGGGATGTCGAATAGTCAATGCCGATCGATATCCAATGACCGAAATTCGAGAGAAGATGACTCGATGCTCGGGCTGTAGTCGACGCTCGCTAAGATTCAAAGCAGACGCGTAAGAAATTGCGGATTTTGATCTAACTGCCGACTAATAAACCTTTTGTCCCACACAATTTTGTCGACGGGGATGTCGAATAGTCAATGCCAATCGATATCCAATCACCGAAATTCGCGAGAAGATGACTCGATGCTCGGGCTGTAGTCGACGCTCGCTAAGATTCAAAGCAGACGCGTAAGAAATTGCGGATTTTGAGCTAACTACCGACTAATAAACATTTTGTCTCTTTCATTCACACAATCTTGTCGACGGGGATGTCGAATAGTCAATGCCGATCGATATCCAATGACCGAAATTCGCGAGAAGATGACTCGATGCTCGAGCTGTAGTCGACGCTCGCTAAGATTCAAAGCCGACGCGTAAGAAATTGCGGATTTTGATCGAATTACCCACTAATTGACATTTCGTCTTTTTCATTCACACTATTTTGTCACCGGAGATGTCATAAAGTCAATGCTGATCGATATTTGATTACCGAAAATCGCGAGGAGATGACTCGATGCTCGGGCTGTAGTCGACGCTCGGTAAGATTGAGAGCAGACGTGAGAATTTTCGGATTCTGATCAAAGTACACACTAATAAACCATTTGTCTCTTTCATTCACACTATTTTGTCCCCGGGGAAGTTATGAAGTCAATGCCGATCGATATCCAATTACAGAAATTCGCGAGGAGATGACTCGATGCTCGGGCTGTAGTCGACGCTCGCGAAGATTCGGAGCAGATGTAAGGTATTTGCGGATTTAAATGAATTTAAACACCAATGAACCATTTGTCCCTTTCATTCACACCATTTTCCCCCGGAGAAGTCATGAAGTCAATGCCGATCGATATCCAATCACAGAAATTCGCGAGGAGATGACTCGATGCTCGGGCTGTAGTCGACGCTCGCTAAGATTGAGAGCAGACGTGAGAATTTGCGGATTTTGATCAAACTACAGACTCATCGATAACTTGTTTCGTTCATTCACACGATTTGGTCGCCGGAGATGTTGGGAAGTCAATTCTCGTTGATATCCAGTGACAGAAATTCGCGAGGAGATGACTCGATGCTCGAGCTGTAGTCGACGCTCGCTGAGATTCAGAGCAGATGTGACGAATTTGCGGATTTCAATCAAACTACGCACTAATAAACCGTTTGTCCTTCCATTCACACAATTTTAATGACGGAGATGTCATAAAGTCAATGCGGATCGATATCCAATGATCGAAATTCGCGAGAAGATGACTCGATGCTCGAGCTGTAGTCGACGCTCGCTAAGATTCAGAGCAGATGTAACGAATTTGCGGATTTCAATCAAACTACACACTAATAAACCATTTGTATCTTTCATTCACACTATTTTGTCCCCGGACAAGTCATGAAGTCAATGCCGATCGATATTTAATTACCGAAATTCGCGAGGAGATGACTCGATGCTCGGGCTGTAGTCGACGCTCGCTAAGATTCAGAGCAGATGTGAGAATTCGCGGATTTTGATCAAACTACAGACCAATCGAGGTTTTAATCTTTTCATTCACAGGATTTTGTTGACGGAGATGTTGAGAAGTCAATGCCGAACGATATCCATTGACGGGAATTCGCGAGAAGATGACTCGATGCTCGAGCTGTAGTCGACGCTCACTAAGACTCGAAGCAGACGTAAGAAATTGCGGATTTTCATCAAACTACTGACTAATTGACATTTCGTTTCTCCTATTCACACGATTTTGTTGACCGAGAAGTCATGAAATCAATTCCGATCGATATTTAATTACCGAAATTCGCGAGGAGATGACCCGATGCTCGGGCTGTAGTCGACGCTCGCTAAGATTCAGAGCAGATGTAAGGAATTCGCGGATTTTGATCAAACTACACACAAATAAACCATTCGTCTCTTTCATTCACACTATCATGTCCCCGGAGAAGTTATGAATTAAATGCCGATCGATATCCAATTACAGGAATTCGCGAGGAGATGACTCGATGCTCGGGCTGTAGTCGACGCTCGCTAAGATTCAGAGCAGATGTGAGAAATTCGCGGATTTTGATCAAACTACAGACCAATCGAGGTTTTGTTCTTCTCATTCACAGGATTTTGTTAACGGAGATGTTGAGAAGTCAATGCCGATCGATATCCATTGACCGGAATTCGCGAGAAGATGACTCGATGCTCGAGCTGTAGTCGACGCTCGCTCAGATTCAGAGCAGATGTAATGAATTTGCGGATTTCAATCAAACTGAACACTAATAAACCGTTTATCTCTCTCATTCACACTATTTTGTCCCCGGACAAGTCATGAAGTCAATGCCGATCGATATTTAATTACCGAAATTCGCGAGGAGATGACCCGATGCTCGGGCCGTAGTCGACGCTCGCTGAGATCTAAAGCAGACGTGAGAGTTTGCGGAATTTGATCAAACTACAGACTCATCGATGAGTTGTTTCTTTCGTTCACACGATTTTTCCGCCGGATATGTTGGGAAGTCAATCCTCATTGATATCCAGTGACAGAAATTCGCGAGAAAATGACTCGATGCTCGAGCTGTAGTCGACGCTCGCTGAGATTCATAGCAGATGTGAGGGATTTGCGGATTTTAATCAAACTACATACTAATAAACCTTTTGTCTCTTTCATTCACACGATTTTGATGACGGGGATGTCGAATAGTCAATGCCGATCGATATCCAATGACCGAAATTCGAGAGAAGATGACTCGATGCTCGGGCTGTAGTCGACGCTCGCTAAGATTCAAAGCAGACGCGTAAGAAATTGCGGATTTTGATCTAACTGCCGACTAATAAACCTTTTGTCCCACACAATTTTGTCGACGGGGATGTCGAATAGTCAATGCCAATCGATATCCAATCACCGAAATTCGCGAGAAGATGACTCGATGCTCGGGCTGTAGTCGACGCTCGCTAAGATTCAAAGCAGACGCGTAAGAAATTGCGGATTTTGAGCTAACTACCGACTAATAAACATTTTGTCTCTTTCATTCACACAATCTTGTCGACGGGGATGTCGAATAGTCAATGCCGATCGATATCCAATGACCGAAATTCGCGAGAAGATGACTCGATGCTCGAGCTGTAGTCGACGCTCGCTAAGATTCAAAGCCGACGCGTAAGAAATTGCGGATTTTGATCGAATTACCCACTAATTGACATTTCGTCTTTTTCATTCACACTATTTTGTCACCGGAGATGTCATAAAGTCAATGCTGATCGATATTTGATTACCGAAAATCGCGAGGAGATGACTCGATGCTCGGGCTGTAGTCGACGCTCGCTAAGATTGAGAGCAGACGTGAGAATTTTCGGATTCTGATCAAAGTACACACTAATAAACCATTTGTCTCTTTCATTCACACTATTTTGTCCCCGGGGGAGTTATGAAGTCAATGCCGATCGATATCCAATTACAGAAATTCGCGAGGAGATGACTCGATGCTCGGGCTGTAGTCGACGCTCGCGAAGATTCGGAGCAGATGTAAGGTATTTGCGGATTTAAATGAATTTAAACACCAATGAACCATTTGTCCCTTTCATTCACACCATTTTCCCCCGGAGAAGTCATGAAGTCAATGCCGATCGATATCCAATCACAGAAATTCGCGAGGAGATGACTCGATGCTCGGGCTGTAGTCGACGCTCGCTAAGATTGAGAGCAGACGTGAGAATTTGCGGATTTTGATCAAACTACAGACTCATCGATAACTTGTTTCGTTCATTCACACGATTTGGTCGCCGGAGATGTTGGGAAGTCAATTCTCGTTGATATCCAGTGACAGAAATTCGCGAGGAGATGACTCGATGCTCGAGCTGTAGTCGACGCTCGCTGAGATTCAGAGCAGATGTGACGAATTTGCGGATTTCAATCAAACTACGCACTAATAAACCGTTTGTCCTTCCATTCACACAATTTTAATGACGGAGATGTCATAAAGTCAATGCGGATCGATATCCAATGATCGAAATTCGCGAGAAGATGACTCGATGCTCGAGCTGTAGTCGACGCTCGCTAAGATTCGAAGCAGATGTAACGAATTTGCGGGTTTTAATCAAACTACAGACTCATCGATAACTTGTTTCGTTCATTCACACGATTTTGTCGCCGGAGATGTTGGGGAGTCGATTCTCATTGATATCCAATTACAGAAATTCGCGAGGAGATGACTCGATGCTCGAGCTGTAGTCGACGCTCGCTAAGATTCGGAGCAGATGTGAGGTATTTGCGGATTTAGATCAATTTAAACACTTACACCGTGTTTCAAAAGTCGTGTACATACCGTAACAGGGAGTTAGAAAAAATTTTGTATTTTCAGAAAAGTTTTTCAAGAAGTTTTGTAATAATTTCCAGATTTTGTAACTTTCAATAGAAAAAGTCACTTCTATCATTACATTTGCAATGTTTGAAATTCGGCGGCAATTGTTTGTTGTGTAACGATTCACCACTAATCATTACCTAAACAATATGTAATGATTAGTGTAATGCTTTCGAGGTTATGTGTATTGAATAGTGAAGAGAGCTCGAAATTATCCCGGCAGCATAATACGGCAAAGCCGGCAACGGCAGGTCACGCATAAACCGGTCTATTGCCAACTCGTGTATTTATGCGCCTCTCATTTGCGCAGAAGTCTTTATAGAGTTAACCTTGACCCATCATCAGCGGCAATGCTTCAAAGCAGACGCCCGCAGAAGTCAAGACTTGCGTCGTCGGCTTTGTTATTGTTGCGACCCGGTGTGCATCAAATGACAAATACAGCTCGAGAACTCGGCCACCGTTTGTGTCTAGGTCGCGTGATGTGTATTCGGCGGCGACGAAGAACCAGAGTGTCCATCCTTCGCGTGGATTATCTGTGGATGTGTCGACATTTTTTCTGCAGGGACGAGAGCCCGGCAACAACGGAAAGTGATTTCTACGAGTGTAACGTGTTGGGTGATTTTCAATTAATAGTGTTCCCCCGACTAGTTCAGCAGCATGCCACAATCACTCTGGTCGTTGCTCCTTCTTCCCTCGTCTGCGAGTATTGAGTGCACTCCACAACACTCATGAAGGGCTCACGTCCTTGCAGAATGTTTTTAGACATGTAGACCGGCCATTTGGAGAGGGATGGCACTCTGGTGCATCATCGTCGTCGAGTACACATCGCTCATGCCGAGAGCTGGTGCACAGTACTCAGTTAGCAGCTAGCTGAGCCAATGACGCTAACATTTCGTTGTCGTATGCTCTGCAATCGAATGCTCGTGATCACAGGTGAGCTTGAATGTAGCCGTACGCAGTAATACTGGCTGGGCGATGTCTTCTCGGCGATGATGGAGCACCAAAGTGCCGTTTTTCTCCCGAATCGCCGGTGAAAGAGTGAAAATCTGCTTGAAGGGAAGGCAGCCTGGTACATGTCAGGAAGTGCTCGGTGTGAAGTGCCTACCACGATTACGGCCTAATCAGCGCAGGCGAGACAGCCGTTTCGTGTATGCAAAATCCCATAAAAGGGAAATAGACCTTCTCTCGAGAGAGCACAGGTGGATTTCTCGCGTGCGCGAGGCCCAACACCAGGAGCTCTTTTCGGCCGTGGTGAATTCTCGCGTGTGCGAGTTTCCAACTTGGCTCACGCGAGACCCCAGATCAGCCGGGGAAAATTTTCGCGCCCGCGAAAAATTTCCCAGCTTAGCATACGCGAGACCAAATTCGGGACTTAACTTCGACCATGGAAGAAATTCTCTCGCACACGCATCAGAAGCTTCTCTCGGCTGTGGGGAATTCTCGTGTGCAAGGAAAGTATCCCAACTTAGCCTACACGGGATCCGACATAAGAAGCTCCTCTTGATCAAGGGAAATTTTCAGGTGCGCGCAAAATTTCCCAGCTCAGCGTACACAAGACCCAAGTTGGGTACTTCATTTCGATCATGGAAATTTAACGCGTGCGCGAGACTTTTCCGGATCAGCTTACGCGAGACGCATTATTAGGAGCTGCTTCTTTTGGCCGTGGTAAATTCTTGCATGCGCGGAAAGATTCGCAACTGAGCGTACGCGAGACCGAGATGAGCCTCAGATGTTGGCCTTGCACCCGCTAAGTTTGGAATTTCTCGCGCGCATTGAGCTCATGATTCCGGCCCTCGAGTACACTCAGTGTGCAATTTTCGTGCACACGAGAAATTCCCATGGTCGAGGTGAAATGCGAAAATTTTGATGTTGAACCTCGCGCACGCTTAGTTGGGAATTTTCCGCGCACGCGACAAATTTCTACGTTTGAGGTAAGCCTCTGATGTTGGGCCTCGCGCACGTTAAGTTGGAAGTTCTGCGCGCACGCGAGAAATTTCCACGGCTGAGATACGATCATGTTCTTGAGCTTCGCGTACGCTTAGTTGTAGAATGCTCACGCACGCGAGGGATTCCCTTGGTCGAGGTGAACTGCTAAAGTTTTGATGTTGTGCCTCGCGAACGTTGAGTTGGGAATGTTCGCGCACGCGAGAATTCCCCATGGCCGACATGAGCTTATGATTCTGAGCCTCACGTACATTCAGTGTGGTCATCTTCGCGCACGCGAGAAATTCGTATTGTCAAGGTGGACTTCTGAAGTTTCGATGTTTAGGCAGGCGAACGCCAAGTTGGGAATTTTCCGCGCACGTGAGAATTTTCTACGACTGAGATAAGCCTCACATTCCGAGCTTTGCACAGGTACTGTTCGGGAAGGCTCGCGCACGCGAGGAATGCCAATGGTCAAGTCGAACTGTTCGAGTCTTGATGTTGGGTCTCGCGCACACTAAGCTGAGAATTTTTCGCGCGAGCGAGAATTCTTCACGCCCGAAGTAAGCCTTTTATGTTGGGCCTCGAGCACGGTAATTTGGTCGAGCTGAACTGTTAAAGTTTCGATGAGCCTCGCGCACGCTAATTTAGTGATTTCTCGCCATTTGATACTCGAGAAAAAAGAATTTCGCACGCGAAACAACCGAAAGGAGCTTCTGGTAATGATTCTTACGCACGCGAGCAATTTTCTTGAGCAGAATGAACCCTGAACCTTGAGTTTCCCGTACGCTAAGTTGAGATTTTCTCGCGCGCCTCGAGCTTCTGATTTCAGGCCTTGCGTACAATTTGTGTGGTAATTCTCTCGTGCGCGGGAAATTCCCATGGTCGAGGTGAACTGCTGAAGTTTCGATATCGAGCCTCACGCACGCTAATTTTAGAATCTTTCGCACACGCGAGAATTTTCAACGTCCGAGGTAAGCCTCTGATGTTGTACCTCGCGTACGCGAAGTTGGGAATTGTTCGCGCACGCGAGGATTTCCGATGGCCGACATGACCTTATGATTCCGGGCTTTGAGTACACTCAGTGTGCAATTTTCGCGCACACGGGAAATTCCTATGGTCGAGGAGAAATGCGAGAGTTTCGATGTTGAGCCTTGCGCACGGTGATTGGGGAATTCTTCGCGCACGCGACAAATTTCTACGTTTGAGGTAAGCCTCTGATGTTGGGCCTCGCGCACGTTAAGTTGGAAGTTCTTCGCGCACGCGAGAAATTTCCACGGCTGAGATACGATCATGTTCTTGAGCTTCGCGTACGCTTAGTTGTAGAATGCTCACGCACGCGAGGGATTCCCTTGGTCGAGGTGAACTGCTAAAGTTTTGATGTTGTGCCTCGCGTACGTTGAGTTGGGAATGTTCGCTTACGCGAGAATTCCCCATGGCCGACATGAGCTTATGATTCTGAGCCTCACGTACATTCAGTGTGGTCATCTTCGCGCACGCGAGAAATTCGTATCGTCAAGGTGGACTTCTGAAGTTTCGATGTTTAGGCTCGCGAACGCCAAGTTGGGAATTTTCCGCGCACGTGAGAATTTTCTACGACTGAGATAAGCCTCACATTCCGAGCTTTGCACAGGTATTGTTCGGGAAGGCTCGCGCACGCGAGGAATGCCAATGGTCAAGTCGAACTGTTCGAGTCTTGATGTTGGGTCTCGCGCACACTAAGCTGAGAATTTTTCGCGTGAGCGAGAATTCTTCACGCCCGAAGTAAGCCTTTTATGTTGGGCCTCGAGCACGGTAATTTGGTCGAGCTGAACTGTTAAAGTTTCGATGAGCCTCGCGCACGCTAATTTAGTGATTTCTCGCCATTTGATACTCGAGAAAAAAGAATTTCGCACGCGAAACAACCGAAAGGAGCTTCTGGTAATGATTCTTACGCACGCGAGCAATTTTCTTGAGCAGAATGAACCCTGAACCTTGAGTTTCCCGTACGCTAAGTTGAGATTTTCTCGCGCGCCTCGAGCTTCTGATTTCAGGCCTTGCGTACAATTTGTGTGGTAATCCTCTCGTGCGCGGGAAATTCCCATGGTCGAGGTGAACTGCTGAAGTTTCGATATCGAGCCTCACGCACGCTAATTTTAGAATCTTTCGCACACGCGAGAATTTTCAACGTCCGAGGTAAGCCTCTGATGTTGTACCTCGCGTACGCGAAGTTGGGAATTGTTCGCGCACGCGAGGATTTCCGATGGCCGACATGACCTTATGATTCCGGGCTTTGAGTACACTCAGTGTGCAATTTTCGCGCACACGGGAAATTCCTATGGTCGAGGAGAAATGCGAGAGTTTCGATGTTGAGCCTTGCGCACGGTGATTGGGGAATTCTTCGCGCACGCGACAAATTTCTACGTTTGAGGTAAGCCTCTGATGTTGGGCCTCGCGCACGTTAAGTTGGAAGTTCTTCGCGCACGCGAGAAATTTCCACGGCTGAGATACGATCATGTTATTGAGCTTCGCGTACGCTTAGTTGTAGAATGCTCACGCACGCGAGGGATTCCCTTGGTCGAGGTGAACTGCTAAAGTTTTGATGTTGTGCCTCGCGTACGTTGAGTTGGGAATGTTCGCGCACGCGAGAATTCCCCATGGCCGACATGAGCTCATGATTCTGAGCCTCACGTACATTCAGTGTGGTCATCTTCGCGCACGCGAGAAATTCGTATCGTCAAGGTGGACTTCTGAAGTTTCGATGTTTAGGCTCGCGAACGCCAAGTTGGGAATTTTCCGCGCACGTGAGAATTTTCTACGACTGAGATAAGCCTCACATTCCGAGCTTTGCACAGGTATTGTTCGGGAAGGCTCGCGCACGCGAGGAATGCCAATGGTCAAGTCGAACTGTTCGAGTCTTGATGTTGGGTCTCGCGCACACTAAGCTGAGAATTTTTCGCGCGAGCGAGAATTCTTCACGCCCGAAGTAAGCCTTTTATGTTGGGCCTCGAGCACGGTAATTTGGTCGAGCTGAACTGTTAAAGTTTCGATGAGCCTCGCGCACGCTAATTTAGTGATTTCTCGCCATTTGATACTCGAGAAAAAAGAATTTCGCACGCGAAACAACCGAAAGGAGCTTCTGGTAATGATTCTTACGCACGCGAGCAATTTTCTTGAGCAGAATGAACCCTGAACCTTGAGTTTCCCGTACGCTAAGTTGAGATTTCCTCGCGCGCCTCGAGCTTCTGATTTCAGGCCTTGCGTACAATTTGTGTGGTAATCCTCTCGTGCGCGGGAAATTCCCATGGTCGAGGTGAACTGCTGAAGTTTCGATATCGAGCCTCACGCACGCTAATTTTAGAATCTTTCGCACACGCGAGAATTTTCAACGTCCGAGGTAAGCCTCTGATGTTGTACCTCGCGTACGCGAAGTTGGGAATTGTTGGCGCACGCGAGGATTTCCGATGGCCGACATGACCTTATGATTCCGGGCTTTGAGTACACTCAGTGTGCAATTTTCGCGCACACGGGAAATTCCTATGGTCGAGGAGAAATGCGAGAGTTTCGATGTTGAGCCTTGCGCACGGTGATTGGGGAATTCTTCGCGCACGCGACAAATTTCTACGTTTGAGGTAAGCCTCTGATGTTGGGCCTCGCGCACGTTAAGTTGGAAATTCTTCGCGCACGCGAGAAATTTCCACGGCTGAGATAGATAGATAGATAGATAGATAGATAGTTGTTTATTTCGACTATGGACTCTCGGTCCAATCTAGCCGAAACATTGTACAAATTAGTGAGAATTTTCCCCGGCCGACTAGAGCTTCTGATTTTCGACCTCGCGTACACTCTGTGCGGAAATTCTCTCGTGCACGAGAAATTCCCATGGTCGAGGTGAACTGCTAAAGTTTTGATGTTGAGCCTCGCGCACGCGGAGTTGAGAATTTTTTGCGCACGCCAGAATTTTCTGAGTCCGACGTAAGTTTCTGATGTTGGGCCTCACGCAGTTTGAGATGGAAATTTTTCGCGCACGCGAGAAATTTCCATGGTCGAGATACCCTCATGTTCTTGAGCTTGCGTACGCTTGGTTGTAGATTGCTCACGCACGCGAGGGATTTCCTTGATCGAGGTGAACTGCTGGTGTTCTGATTCTGTGCCTCGCGTACGTTAACTTGGGAATCGTTCGCGCACGCGAGAATTTCCCATGGCCAACATGAGCTCATGAATCTTGGCCTCACGTACATTTACTGTGGTTATTTTCACGCACGCGAGGAATTCCTGTGGTCGAAGTGACTCTAAAGTTTCAATTTTTAAGCTCGCGCTCGCGTTTAGGAATTTTCCGCGCACGTGAGAAGTTTCTACGACTGAGATAAGCCTCACATTCTGAGCTTCGCACACGTATAGTTGGGGAAGGCTCGCGCACGCGAGGAATGCCAATGGTCAAGTCGAACTGCTGGAGTCTTGAATGTTGGGTCTCGCGCACGCTAAGCTGAGAATTTTTCGCGCACGCGAGGATTTTTCACGCCCGAGATAATCCTCTCATGTTGGGCCTCGCGCACGCTAAGTTGGAAATTTTCCGCGCACGTGAGAAATTCCCACGGCCGAGATATGCTCCTGATTTTGAGCATCGCGTTCGCTTAGTTGGGAAATGCACGCGCACGCGAGGAATTTTTTCGGTCGAGGTGAAGAGTTTTGGTGTTGGGCCTCAAGTCCCCTAAGTTGGAAGCTTTTCGCGCACGTGAGAATTTCCCTCGGCCGACAAGAGCTTCTGATTGCGGACCTCGCGTACACTCTGTGTGAAAATTCTCTCGTGCGCGAGACATTCACATGGTCGAGGTGAACTGCTAAAGTTCCGATGTTGAGCCTCGCGCAAGCGAAGTTGAGAATTTTTCGCGCACGCCAGAATTTTCTAAGTCCGACGTAAGTTTCTGATGTTGGGCCTCACGCAGTTTGAGACGGAAATTTTTCGCGCACGCGAGAAATTCCCACGGACGAGATACGCTCTTGTTCTTGAGCTCGCGTACGCCTAGTTGTAGAAAGCTCGCTAACGCGAGGGATTTCTATGGTCGAGGTGAACTGCTGGTGTTCTGATGTTGTGCCTCGCGTACGTTGAATTGGGACTTGTCCGCGCACGCGAGAATTTCCCATGGCCAACATGAGCTTATGATTCCGGGCTTCGAGTACACTCAGTGTGCAATTTTCGCGCACACGAGAAATTCCTATGGTCGAGGAAAAATGCGAGAGTCGTTTTTTTTGACCTCCCGTTGCCGACTTTGCCGTATTATGCTGCCGGGATAATTTCGAGCTCTCTTTACTATTCAATACACATAACCTCGAAAGCATTACACTAATCATTACATATTGTTTATGTAATGATTAGTGGTGAATCATTACACAACAAACAATTGCCGCCAAATTTCAAACATTACAAATGTAATGATAAAAGCGACTTTTTCTATTGAAAGTTACAAAATCTGAGAATTATTACAAAACTTCTTAAAAAACTTTTCTGAAAATACAAAATTTTTTCTAACTCCCTGTTACGGTATGTACACACCTTTTGAAACACGGTGTATAAACCATTTGTCTCTTTCATTCACACTATTTTGTCCCCGGACAAGTCATGAAGTCAATGCCGATCGATATTGAATAACCGAAGTTCGCGAGGAGATGACTCGATGCTCGGGCTGTAGTCGACGCTCGCTAAAATTCGGAGCAGATGTAAGGAATTCGCGGATTTTGATCAGACTACACACTGATAAACCATTTGTCTCTTTCATTGACACAATTTTGTCCCCGGAGAAGTTATGAATTCGATGCCGATCGATATCCAATTACAGAAATTCGCGAGGAGATGACTCGATGCTCGGGCTGTAGTCGACGCTCGCTAGGATTCAGAGCAGACGTGAGAATTTGCGGATTTTGATCAAACTACAGACTAATTTGGGACTTGTCTCTCTCACTCACACCATTTTGTTGATGGAGTTAACGTAAAGTCAATGCTTATCGATATCTTATAATAGAGATTCGCGAGAAGATCACTCCAGATTCGCGTACGCGAATGTGAAGCTGATTCGCGTACACGGATGCCGAGCTGATTCGCGTGCGCGAGCAAGCCAAGATTCGCGTACGCGAATGGGAAGCTGATTCGCGTGCGCGAGCAAGCCAAGATTCGCGTACGCGAATGGGAAGCTGATTCGCGTGCGCGAGCAAGCACAAAATCGCGTACGCGAATGCCAAGCTGATTCGCGTGCGCGAGCAAGCCGAGATCCGCGTACGCGAGTGTGAAGCTGATTCGCGTACACGGATGTCGAGCTGATTCGCGTGCGCGAGTGTGAAGCTGATTCGCGTACACGGATGCCAAGCTGATTCGGCCCGTTCTACATAGGATGCGCTCATCGCGTGAGCGTACGTGCATACGCTTGTGCTCTAAGCATTCAATGCAAAGAATTTCACGGAGCAGCTTCCGCAGTCGTTTTTTACTCAGAATTTTCCCAAGAGAAAAGTTGGTTGATGATTGGCGGGCGCCATGTGACATTATCGAGCCATGAACAAATAGAAAAAACCAGGAGTGGTGGCTCCGCGAGCCGTTACGGGAGGAAATTCAGATTGAACAACGATTTTGCGATTTAGTATCCGGGTTGTTGATCACCATCTTACCTTGCGAGGACTGTATCTCTATTTGGCATCAGAAACTTGGCAAGAGTAAGATGAACAGTCACCAATCCGGATACCGAATCGCAAAAACGTTGCTTAACCCGGATTTTCTCCCGAAAAGGCTCGCGCGGCGACCGCTGATGTTTTTCTCTGATTAATTGTCGAAAAACAAGAGGACAATTGATTTTTTGGCTCGATAATGTCACCCGGGGCTCACCGATCATTGAACAACTTTTCACTTGTGAAAATTTTGAGTAAAAAACGACTGCTAAAGCTGCTCTATGAAATTCCTTGCATTGAATGCTTTGAGCGCAAGCGTATATGTGAGCACGCTAACGCGCTAAGCGCATCCTATGTAGAACGAGCCTTCGCGTGTGCGACTGTGAAGCTGATTCGCGTACACGGATGCCGAGCTGATTCGCGTGCGCGAGCAAGCCAAGACTCGCGTACGCGAATGGGAAGCTGATTCGCGTGCGCGAGCGAGCACAGATTCGCGTACACGAATGCAAAGCTGATTCGCGTGCGCGAGCAAGCACAGATTCGCGTACGCGAATGCCAAGCTGATTCGCGTGCGCGAGCAAGCACAGATTCGCGTACGCGAATGCCAAGCCGATTCGCGTGCGCGAGCAAGCCGAGATTCGCGTACGCGAATGCCAAGCCGATTCGCGTGCGCGAGCAAGCCGAGATTCGCGTACGCGAATGTAAAGCTCTTTCGCGTGCGCGAGCGATTTAAATTCCCAAGTAATTCGGAACTCGCGTATGCTACGTTTGGATATCATCATGTGCGCGATCGACATCTTGTCCTCTAAGGTCTCGCGTACGCGGATATGAATCTCACTAGTGCATGAAAGCCCATGTGATGCGATCGACACCTCAGTTGATTCGCGTACGTAAACGTGGAGATACTCTGCGTGCGGGAGCGAGCCGAGACTCGCGTACGCGGATGGGGAGCTGACTCGCGGGCGCGAGCGAATTGTTTTTCCAAGTCGATGGAGTCTTATTCTCTCGACGGTGATGTCGAGAAGTCGATGCCGATTGATATTCAATTACGGAAATTCGCGGGAAGATGACTCGATGCTCGAGCTGTAGTCGAGGCTCGCTAAGATTCAGAGCGGATGTAACGAGTTTGCGAATTTCAATCAGATAACTTGTTTCGTTCATTCACACGATTTTGTCGCTGGAGATGTTGGGGAGTCAATTCTCATTGATATTCAGTGACAGAAATTCGCGAGGAGATGACTCGATGCTCGAGCTGTAGTCGACGCTCGCTAAGATTCAGAGCAGATGTAAGGAATTCGCGGATTTTGTTAAACTACACACTAATAAACCATTTGTCTCTTCCATTCACACTATTTTGTCCCCGGATAAGTCATGAAGTCATCGCCGATCGATATCCAATTACAGAAATTCGCGAGGAGATGACCCGATGCTCGGGCTGTAGTCGACGCTCGCTAAGATTCAGAGCAGATGTGAGGAATTCGCGGATTTTGATCAAACTACACACTATTAAACCATTTGTCTCTTTCATTCACACTATTTTGTCCCCGGAGAAGTTATGAATTCAATGCCGATCGATATCCAATCACAGAAATTTGCGAGGAGATGACTCGATGCTCGGGCTGTAGTCGACGCTCGCTAAGATTTAGAGCAGACGTGCGAATTTGCAGATTTTGATCAAACTACAGACTAATTTGGGACTTGTTTCTCTCACTCACACGATTCTGTTGATGGAGTTGACGTGAAGTCAATGCTTATCGATATCTTATAATAGAGATTCGCGAGAGGATCACTTCAGATTCGCGTACGCGAATGTGAAGGTGATTCGCGTACACGGATGCCGAGCTGATTCGCGTGCGCGAGCAAGTCGAGATTTGCGTACGCGAATGGGAAGCTGATTCGCGTGCGCGAGCAAGCACAGATTCGCGTACGCGAATGCCAAGCTGATTCGCGTGCGCGAGCAAGCCGAGATTCGCGTACGCGAATGTGAAGCTGATTCGCGTACACGGATGCCGAGCTGATTCGCGTGCGCGAGCAAGCCAAGATTCGCGTACGCGAATGGGAAGCTGATTCATCAAGATCTATTTTTCTTCCAATTTTTCCAAAAGGTGATCATTATTAAAAATCCCAAAAATGGGGCGATTCTCCCTTCAAACGTTGCTTGTATTTCTGGTATATCTGAACATTTTTCCAACAAACTTTAACTCATCTTAAAGTTTATTCCTAAACCTACAAAACGAGCTAAAGTACGTCCAATTTTGACTAATCCGAGCCAATCTATCTCAATTTTTCTAAAAAGTGATTAGTTTTGGAAAATCCGAAAATAAGCGACTTTCCCCTCCCTCCTCACTCCTTCCAAAACTCGCAATGGAAAAGTTGAGATAAATTGGTTGGGGTTAGTCGAAATTAGACGTACCTCAGCTCATTTTGTAGGTTTCGGAACAAGCTTCAAAATGACCTGAATTACGTTGAAGAATTTTCAGATGCACCAGAAATACAAGCAGAGTTTGAAGGGAGAATCGCCCTATTTTTGGGATTTTCAATAATGATCACCTTTCGGAAAAATTGAGATAGATTAGCTCGGGTAAGTCGAAATTGGACGTACTTCAGCTCATCTTGTAGGTTTTGAGACAAGCTTCAAAATGAGTTAAAATCCGTTGGAAAATGCTTGGATGCGCCAGGAAAGCGATCAAAGTTAGGAAGAAAAAAGTGCCGGATTAGGCACATTCCCATCCAAACCTGCGTTAATTTTGATGAAAGCTTGATGGCTCTTGCTGGGACCTAAAATCTCATTTCTCAGAGTCCAGCAAAATTTTTTTCACATCTCTATGTACAAACACAACATTTCCACGCTAGGGCGTATCGATTTTCGAAAAAAGTCCTTTTACGGCCCACCCTATTGTATGGGTTCCTCGGATTTAAGTTTCTTGATATGTCTGCTTCATTCCAAAGCTCAATACTCCGGTTCGACAACATTAAAATTAACATTATTAGTAGTTTTTCCAGAGGAAATTCTACGGGATTTCGTTTGCAGAAGGTTTTGATCCCGTTATCCCGTAAAAAGTCATACCCAAGCATTTTTGTAATTCATAAATATATTCATAAATCGAAAACAACCAGGGGGGGAGGGGTACTTTTCTATCGTGAGATTCACATTCAGCAGCTCGGAATGAGTTAGGAATGACTTCTACCTCTTCTTATGAAGGGAATTTTTTATTGTATGGGCCTGTAAAATCAATCTAACTTTGTGAAAAAAACTTAAAAAAGCTGCTCAGCTATAAAGATAAATCAGCGAAATCAATTCTGATTTATGACTCTTTCATCCAGATATTAGCAATAACAGCTCTCGTGGCATACGTCAACGCCGGAGTCCTCCACCACCCAGGAGGACCAGCCCTTTATGCAGCTTACCACGCTCCTATAGCCTATGCTGCTTCAACAGTTTGTCAAAACACCATTGGCTACAAACACAATCCTCATCGTCAATACACCTACTCATACGATGTTCACGAGGCCTCAACCGGTGATTCCAAAACTCAATCTGGAACTCGTGTTGGCGGTGTAGTTGTCGGTCAATGCAGCGTCATCGATGTAGATAGTACAAATGAATAATCGATTACATTGCCGATCCAGTCAATGGAATCAACGCTGTTGTACGAAAAAAACCAGCTTTGATAGCAGCTGCTTCTGTTGTAAAATATTATCAAGAACCATAATTAGTTGCACCGGCATTTCATGCTGTAGCTGCTGCACCAGATCACTTGGCATATCAATCGGTATGTACTATTATACATACCTTTTATGCGTCACCTTTGACCTATGCTGCACACAGCTGATGTAGGATGAAAAGGATATATGGGATGATGTGGATGCAAATGTAATAAAGTCTTCAAAGTTGTTCGCCTAATTAATTATATACAATAAAGCACTTTGATAGCAAAATGGGGCCAGCGTTGTTTTCCTAAATCTAGGGAACACTCTTATACGGATTCTATTCAGAGAATGACAAGCTTGGATACAAGTCGGCGAGCTCTCGCTTGGATGACGGGAGGATACGAGGACTCACAGACAACCCCATGAATGATTGAAGGCAATTCATTCGGTATTCACCACAGGATACGTATAGTCACCATGTGAAACCCATGAAGGACCGCTATGGGACCGGATTGACACCAAAATGTCTCTCGGTATCGAATCTGTACAAGCTGATCTCAATTCGAGGATTTCACTGGTTTATGGTGAAAGGGACTAATTGTAAGTGGATGAGCATGGTAAGTCGGCCCTAGTCAGATATGCGGGCACCCGAAGTGATTTTCCCTCGAATTTAATATCAAAGTAACTTGGAAAAGTATTTTGTATCCGACAACTCCATTTTGATTTAGAACTCCTGGAAGAAGTGCGTAAAAATCGTAAATCATGGTGTCTAGCGATCTGGAAATCAGGGAATTCTCAGGGAAGTGACTTTGGCCATGGAAATCAGGGAAATGTCTTGGAAATCGCACTCGAATCATGGAAATTTGCAAGTACGATTGCATTTTGAACATTCTTACAACCATTCAACCGAAACAATTCCGATTCCCGTGTATATAATGCACTCCGCTTGTGCCGAACCAATATAATACTTTATATTGAATTTTTCTCTGAATTAGCTGGTAGCAGATTTCAGCAATTTTTGTGTCTTTTTCCGAGTGATCTAGCTCCTACTAGACATGTGATTATAGACTTTTACCAGTAGTCATTGTTAAGGTCTTGAAAAAACCTACAGTTAGACCACAGGGAAAAGTCGATTATCGTATTTTTTAAAGGAGTTACAGTCGTTAGTAGTTGAGCAGTTTCGTGAAAATGCCAAACTTTGAGCTCAATTTAAAAAAATCGTTTTTTTCTTTCGACCCCAAACATGTGCGAATGTTTTCCGATACAAATACTATCAATTAGAACAATAATCCGGGTGGCTTTTTTTGTTTCTGATTTTCGGTAGACTATTTAAAGTCCCGTCAAATCGGACTTTAAAGCTCATCCAATTTCCGGGAACTCTTGATACAATTCTAACACTCCATTGGGATCGTTTCGGGACTTAACTGACACAGATCCCGTCACTGCGCGTATCAGTGTCTGTGAATAGTCCAATCGCTGTGAAAACCAACGGACACTCTCCCCTTGACATGAGATGGAACACTTGCGTTGCTCATTATTCCTGTGAGAGTGGGCATGTTCGCGTGCAATTCCTCTAAACAATGGATTCCGCTGCCGGACCCAATCGGCACCACTCTGACACTTGATAAGGACCGTTTCGGAACCAAACTTGAACCAATCTGGTCACTGCGCTCATTCGTGTCTGATATTTGTCCCATCGCTGTCCGAGCCAACGATCGATCTTTCTTCGACATGCAACGGCACGTTGGCTAAGCTCTCCATTTGTGCGGAACTGTGGATGCTCGCGTGCGATTCCTCTGGAAAATGTGATATCATTCGTAGAATCAGCGGCCGGACTCATTTTGGTATCACTCTGACATTCCATTAGGGACCGTTTCGGGACCGAACTGGAACCGATCTGGTCACTGTTTGTGTGAGTGTCCGACACTAGTCTAATCACAGTCCGAATCAACGAGCGCTCCTTCCGTGACATGAAATGGAACATCTGCTACGATCATTATTTCTGTGAGAGTGAGCATGTTCGCATGCAATTTCTCTGAGCCATGGATTACGCTGCCGGACTCTCACGACACCACTCTGACACTCGATCAGGACCGTTCCGGGGCCGACCCTGTCACTGCGCGTATCCGTGTGCAACACCAATCCAATCACAGTCTGAACCAACGAGCGCTCCTCTCTTGACGTGAAATGGCTCATTTGCTGCAATCTTCATTTGTGCGAGAGTGAATATGCCCGCTAGCAACATCTCTGATATAACTGTGATATTTTTTTGGACATTCTGCTGCCTGGCTGCTTTGGTACCCTTCCGACACTACATTGGGACCGTACTGGGACCAAATTGACACCAATCCCGTCGTCACGGTTATCTCTGTCTGACAATAGTCTTATCACTGTCAGAGACGACGTGCACTGGATAGGCTCGCTAGCAGCATCTCTGAAAACTGGAATACCCGTCGTAGATTCCGCTACCAGACTCAATTAGTGCCAATCTCACAATCCATTGGTACCAAGCTGACACCAATCCCGTCATTGCGTGTATTTGTATCTGACAAAAGTCTAATCACCGTCAGGAACAACGAGTGCTCCTTCCTTGACATGAGATGGCTCATTTGCTCCATTCTTTATTCGTGCGAGAGTGGATATGTCCGCAAGTAATATCTCTGACAACTGGGATATTCTTTGGGTTTCCGTCGCCAGGCTGCATTGGTACCCTTCCGACACTACATTGGGACCGTTCTGCCATATTGAGCCTGCACCTTGTTTCGAGATGGTTCAAATAAACAGTTTCGATTCTCACTGATTGCCATCGTAACGTAGTCATTTATCGTGCATTCAAAGTCTTATCTCACCCTGGTCGTGCTAGAAACTCTCACCACCTAATATGGTGTCGATTTAGCTCTATAGTGGTGCATGTTTTGTGTTTGATAAGTAGTTCACGTTTCCTGCTGTAGATTCAGAATGAGTTTGTTCTTTCGATACTCATTAATGTGCGCGAGCTTTCTCTGTTTCTCCTCGGTTCCGGCGTTCATTGGCATATATCGCATCTAGTCGGTATCCTATTGAAATCTCAATAAGATCGTTCTTTATCCAATACTCACATAGCGTTGCCTATCTATTACCTCAAGGGTTTCGGAAGGAGAGTGTGCTTCCGCTCTTTCCCCCTAATCTTTTCTCGCGCTCAATTGTCTGTAAAAATTGTAGTGAGGGCAAAAAATGTTCGAAAATTCGGTGAAAAATAGCTGATTCAAACTTTCTGTCGTGGCTCTAAGGTTGGTTGTTCATGGACGTCTCGGGCGTCGGGGAACAAATGAGGGGAACCAGAGACAGAGGAGAAAATGCGAATTCTATGTTCATCACGTAATACTCGTTGATAGGCGATATTTAGGAACTTCGCCTGTTCTACGGCATATTCTCGATACAATTGCCAATTGAATTCAGAAGTCCATACATTATTTGATTTCCCATAATCGAGCATGTTTAATATTCAACATTGTAAACGGTGTCAATCTTGCCCCAAATGGTCCTTGATAGACGTCGATTTGGTACTCTACTCCTCGTGCGATAGGTTTCGGATGGCTTTGCCCGTTCGTGAGTACCGTGCGCGAGCTTTCGTCATCCATCCCCTGGAATCGACGCGAGCCGAGATTGGTGAAAATATATTGACACTGTACAGTAGTAATTCTACATTGTAATCCGGCCTTGGAACCGCGGGGCCGAATTACAATGTAGAATTTTAGGACTTCAGGACCGGCGGCTCCTAGCGCTCAAATTTGAGCAGCTCTTCTCAGGACTCGCGGATTTTGTTCGTCCTTTCTTGATTCTATGCTGGGTTATATGTGATCAAATTCCCCAAAAATCGAGGGCTCTGGACACCGAGAGACATTTCGGTGTCAATCCGGTCCCATAGCGGTCCTTCATGGGTTTCACATGGTGACTATACGTATCCTGTGGTGAATACCGAATGAATTGCCTTCAATCATTCATGGGGTTGTCTGTGAGTCCTCGTATCCTCCCGTCATCCAAGCGAGAGCTCGCCGACTTGTATCCAAGCTTGTCATTCTCTGAATAGAATCCGTATAAGAGTGTTCCCTAGATTTAGGATAACAACGCTGGCCCCATTTTGCTATCAAAGTGCTTTATTGTATATAATTAATTAGGCGAACAACTTTGAAGACTTTATTACATTTGCATCCACATCATCCCATATATCCTTTTCATCCTACATCAGCTGTGTGCAGCATAGGTACAAGGTGACGCATAAAAGGTATGTACAATAGTACATACCGATTGATATGCCAAGTAAGCTGGTGCAGCAGCTACAGCATGAAATGCCGGTGCAACTAATTATGGTTCTTGATAATATTTTACAACAGAAGCAGCTGCTATCAAAGCTGGTTTTTTTCGTACAACAGCGTTGATTCCATTGACTGGATCGGCAATGTAATCGATTATTCATTTGTACTATCTGCATCGATGACGCTGCATTGACCGACAACTACACCGCCATCACGAGTTCCAGATTGAGTTTTGGAATCACCGGTTGAGGCCTCGTGAACATCGTATGAGTAGGTGTATTGACGATGAGGATTGTGTTTGTAGCCAATGGTGTTTTGACAAACTGTTGAAGCAGCATAGGCTATAGGAGCGTGGTAAGCTGCATAAAGGGCTGGTCCCCCTGGGTGGTGGAGGAGTCCGGCGTTGACGTATGCCACGAGAGCTGTTATTGCTAATATCTGGATGAAAAAGTCATGAATCAGAATTGATTTCGCTGATTTATCTTTATAGCTGAGCAGCTTTTTGAAAATTTTTTTCACAAAGTTAGATTGATTTTACAGGCCCATACAATAAAAAATTCCCTTCATAAGAAGAGGTAGAAGTCATTCCTAACTCATTTCGAGCTGCTGAATGTGAATCTCACGATAGAGAAGTACCCCCCCCCCTGGTTGTTTTCGATTTATGAATATATTTATGAATTACAAAAGTGCTTGGGTATGACTGTTTACGGGATAACGGGATCAAAACCTTCTGCAAACGATATCCCGTAGAATTTCCTCTGGAAAAACTACTAATAATGTTAATTTTAATGTTGTCGAACCGGAGTATTGAGCTTTGGAATGAAGCAGACATATCAAGTTCCTTAAATCCGAGGAACCCATACAATAGGGTGGGCCGTAAAAGGGCTTTTTTCGAAAATCGATACGCCCTAGCGTGGAAATGTTGTGTTTGTACATAGAGATGTGAAAAAAATTTTGCTGGACGCTGAGAAATGAGATTTTAGGTCCCAGCAAGAGCCATCAAGCTTTTATCAAAATTAACGCAGGTTTGGATGGGAATGTGCCTAATCCGGCACTTTTTTCTTCCTAACTTTGCTCGCTTTCCTGGCGCATCCAAGCATTTTCCAACGTATTTTAACTCATTTTGAAGCTTGTCTCAAAACCTACAAGATGAGCTAAAGTACGTCCAATTTCGACTTACCCGAGCTAATCTATCTCAATTTTTCCAAAAGGTGATCATTATTGAAAATTCCAAAAATAGGGCGATTCTCCCTTCAAACTTTGCTTGTATTTCTGGTGCATCTGAAAATTCTTCAACGTAATTCAGCTCATTTTGAAGCTTGTTCCAAAACCTACAAAATGAGCTGAGGTACGTCTAATTTCGACTAACCCCAACCAATTTATCTCAACTTTTCCATTGCGAGTTTTGGAAGGAGTGAGGAGGGAGGGGAAAGTCGCTTATTTTCGGATTTTCCAAAACTAATCACTTTTTAGAAAAATTGAGATAGATTGGCTCGGATTAGTCAAAATTGGACGTACTTCAGCTCGTTTTGTAGGTTTAGGAATAAGCTTTAAGATGAGTTAAAGTTTGTCGGAAAAAAGTTCAGATGCACCAGAAATACGAGCAACGTTTGAAGGGAGAATCGCCCCATTTTTGGGATTTTTAATAATGATCACCTTTTGGAAAAATTGAAAGAAAAATAGATCTTGATAAATCAGCTTCCCATTCGCGTACGCGAATCTTGGCTTGCTCGCGCACGCGAATCAGCTCGGCATCCGTGTACGCGAATCTCGGCTTGCTCGCGCACGCGAATCAGCTTCGCATTCGCGTACGCGAATCTGTGCTTGCTCGCGCACGGGAATCAGCTTCCCATTCGCGTACGCAGATCTCGACTTGCTCGCGCACGCGAATCAGCTCGGCATCCGTGTACGCGAATCACCTTCACATTCGCGTACGCGAATCTGAAGTGCTCATCTCGCGAATCTCTATTATAAGATATCGATGGGCATTGACTTTACGTTAACTCCATCAACGAAATCGTGTGAGTGAGAGAGACAAGTCCCGAATTAGTCTGTAGTTTGATCAAAATCTGCAAATTCTCACGTCTGCTCTAAATCTCAGCGAGCGTCGACTACAGCCCGAGCATCGAGTCATCTCCTCGCAAATTTCTGTGATTGGATATCGATCGGCATTGAATTCATAACTTCTCCCGGGACAAAATAGTGTGAATGAAAGAGACAAATGGTTTATTAGTGTGTAGTTTGATCAAAATCCGCGAATTCCTTATATCTGCTCTGGATCTTAGCGAGCGTCGACTACAGCCCGAGCATCGGGTCATCTCCTCACGAATTTCTGTAATTGGGTATCGATCGGCATTGACTTCATGACTTGTCCGGGGACAAAATAGTGTGATTGAAAGAGACAAATGGTTTATTAGTGTGTAGTTTAACAAAATCCGCGAATTCCTTACATCTGCTCTGAATCTTAGCGAGCGTCGACTACAGCTCGAGCATCGAGTCATCTCCTCGCGAATTTCTGTCACTGAATATCAATGAGAATTGACTCCCCAACATCTCCAGCGACAAAATCGTGTGAATGAACGAAACAAGTTATCTCATTGAAATCCGCAAACTTGTTACATCTGCCCTGAATCTTAGAGAGCGTCGAATACAAATCGAGCATCGAGTCATCTTCCCGCGAATTTCCGTAATTGGATATCAATTGGCATCGACTTCTCGACATCACCGTCGAGAGAATAAGACTCCATCGACTTGGGAGAACAATTCGCTCGCGCACGCGAGTCAGCTCCCCATCCGCGTACGCGAGTCTCGGCTCGCTCCCGCACGCGGAGTATCTCCACGTTTACGTACGCGAATCAACTGAGGTGTAGAATGCATCACATGGGCTTTCATGCACTAGTGAGATTCATATCCGCGTACGCGAGACCTTAGAGGAGAAGATGCCGATCGCGCACATGATGATATCCAAGCGTAGCATACCGAATTACTTGGGAATGGAAATCGCTCGCGCACGCGAAAGAGCTTCACATTCGCGTACGCGAATCTCGGCTAGCTCGCGCAGGCGAATCGGCTTGGCATTCGCGTACGCGAATCTGTGCTCGCTCGCGCACGCGAATCAGCTTGGCATCCGCGTACGCGAATCGGTGCTTGCTCGCGCACGCGAATCAGCTTCCCATTCGCGAACGCGAATCTTGGCTTGCTCGCGCACGCGAATCAGCTCGGCATCCGTGTACGCGAATCAGCCTCACATTCGCGTACGCAAATCAGCTTGGCATTCGCGTACGCGAATCTGTGCTCGCTCGCGCACGCGAATCAGTTCGGAATCCGTGTACGCGAATCAGCTTCACACTCGCGTACGTGAATCTGGAGTGATCTTCTCGCGAATCTCTATTATAAGATATCGATAAGCATTGACTTTACGTTAACTCCATCAACAAAATCGTGTGAGTGAGAGAGACAACTCCCAAATTAGTCTGTAGTTTGATCAAAATCCGCAAATTCTCACGTCTGCTCGTGAATCCTAGCGAGCGTCGATTACAGCCCGAGCATCGAGTCATCTCCTCGCGAGTTTTGGTAATTCAATTTCGATCGGCATTGACTTCATGACTTGTCCGGGGACAAAATAGTGTGAATGAAAGAGACAAATGGTTTATAAGTGTTTAAATTGATCTAAATCCGCAAATACCTCACATCTGCTCCGAATCTTAGCGAGCGTCGACTACAGCCCGAGCATCGAGTCATCTCCTCGCGAATTTCTGTAATTGGATATCAATGAGAATTGACTTCCCAACATCTCCGGCGACAAAATCATGTGAATGAACGAAACAAGTTATCGATGAGTCTGTACTTTGATCAGAATCCGAAAATTCTCACGTCTGCTCTCAATCTTAGCGAGCGTCGACTACAGCTCGAGCATCGAGTCATCTCGCGAATTTCTGTCACTGGATATCAACGAGAATTGACTTTCCAACATCTCCGGCGACAAAATCGTGTGGATGAACGAAACAAGTTATCGATGAGTCTGTAGTTTGATCAAAATCCGCAAATTCTCACGTCTGCTCCCAATCTTAGCGAGCGTCGACTACAGCCCGAGCAACGAGTCATCTCCTCGCGAATTTCTGTAATTAGATATCGATCGGCATAGACTTCATGACTTCTCCGGGGGAAAATAGTGTGAATGAAAGGGACAAATGATTTATTAGTGTGTACGTTTATTAGTGTTTAAATTTATTTAAATCCGCAAATACCTTACATCTGCTCCGAATCTTAGCGAGCGTCGACTACAGCCCGAGCATCGAGTCATCTCCTCGCGAATTTCTGTGATTGGATATCGATCGGCATTGACTTCATAACTTCTCCGGGGACAAAATAGTGTGAATGAAAGAGACACATGGTTTATTATTGTGTACTTTAATCAAAATCCGAAAATTCTCACGTCTGCTCTCAATCTTAGCGAGCGTCGACTACAGCCCGAGCATCGAGTCATCTCCTCGCGATTTTCGGTAATCAAATATCGATCAGCATTGACTTTATGACATCTCCGGTGACAAAATAGTGTGAATGGAAAAGACGAAATGTCAATTAGTCGGTAGTTTTATCAAAATCCGCAATTTCTTACGTCTGGTAAGAATCTAAGCGACCGTCACTACAGCTCGAGCATCGAGTCACCTTCTCGCGGAATTCTGGCACTGGATATCAATGAGGATTGACTTCCCAACATCTCCGGTGACAAAATCGTGTGAATGAAAGAGACGAAATGTCAATTAGTGGGTAATTCGATCAAAATCCGCAATTTCTTACGCGTCGGCTTTGAATCTTAGCGAGCGTCGACTACAGCTCGAGCATCGAGTCATCTTTTCGCGAATTTCGGTCATTGGATATCGATCGGCATTGACTATTCGACATCCCCGTCGACAAAATTGTGTGAATGAAAGAGACAAAAGGTTTATTAGTCGGTAGTTAGCTCATTTCCGCGATGTTTTACGCGTCTGCTTTGAATCTTGGCGAGCGTCGACTACAGCCCGAGCATCGAGTCATCTTCTCGCGAATTTCGGTCATTGGATATCGATCGGCATGGACTATTCGACATCCCCGTCGACAAAATTGTGTGAATGAAAGAGACAAAAGGTTCATTAGTCGGTAGTTAGCTCATTTCCGCGATTTTTTACGCGTCTGCTTTGAATCTTAGCGAGCGTCGACTACAGCCCGAGCATCGAGTCATCTTCTCGCGAATTTCGGTCATTGGATATCGATCGGCATTGACTATTCGACATCCTCGTCGACAAAACCGTGTGAATGAGAGAGACAAAAGGTTTATTAGTTTGTAGTTTGATTAGAATCCGCAATTTTTTACGCGTCTGCTTTGAATCTTAGCGAGCGTCGACTACAGCCCGAGCATCGAGTCATCTTCTCGCGAATTTCGGTCATTGGATATCGATCGGCATTGACTATTCGACATCCCCGTGGACAAAACCGTGTGAATGAGAGAGACAAGAGGTTTATTAGTGTGTAGTTTGATTAGAATCCGCAATTTCTCACGTCTGCTCTCCATCTTAGCGAGCGTCGACTACAGCCCGAGCATCGAGTCATCTTCTCGGGAATTTCGGTCATTGGATATCGATCGGCATGGACAATTCGACATCCCCGTCGACCAAATTGTGTGAATGGAAGAGACAAAAGGTTTATTAGTCGGTAGTTAGCTCATTTCCGCGATTTTTTGCGCGTCTGCTTTGAATCTTAGCGAGCGTCGACTACAGCCCGAGCATCGAGTCATCTCCTCGCGAGTTTTGGTAATTCAATTTCGATCGGCATTGACTTCATGACTTGTCCGGGGACAAAATAGTGTGAATGAAAGAGACAAATGGTTTATAAGTGTTTAAATTGATCTAAATCCGCAAATACCTCACATCTGCTCCGAATCTTAGCGAGCGTCGACTACAGCCCGAGCATCGAGTCATCTCCTCGCGAATTTCTGTAATTGGATATCAATGAGAATTGACTTTCCAACATCTCCGGCGACAAAATCGTGTGAATGAACGAAACAAGTTATCGATAAGTCTGTAGTTTGATCAAAATCCGCAAATTCTCACGTCTGCTCCCAATCTTAGCGAGCGTCGACTACAGCCCGAGCAACGAGTCATCTCCTCGCGAATTTCTGTAATTAGATATCGATCGGCATAGACTTCATGACTTCTCCGGGGGAAAATAGTGTGAATGAAAGGGACAAATGATTTATTAGTGTATACGTTTATTAGTGTTTAAATTTATTTAAATCCGCAAATACCTTACATCTGCTCCGAATCTTAGCGAGCGTCGACTACAGCCCGAGCATCGAGTCATCTCCTCGCGAATTTCTGTGATTGGATATCGATCGGCATTGACTTCATAACTTCTCCGGGGACAAAATAGTGTGAATGAAAGAGACAGATGGTTTATTATTGTGTACTTTAATCAAAATCCGAAAATTCTCACGTCTGCTCTCAATCTTAGCGAGCGTCGACTACAGCCCGAGCATCGAGTCATCTCCTCGCGATTTTCGGTAATCAAATATCGATCAGCATTGACTTTATGACATCTCCGGTGACAAAATAGTGTGAATGGAAAAGACGAAATGTCAATTAGTCGGTAGTTTTATCAAAATCCGCAATTTCTTACGTCTGGTAAGAATCTAAGCGACCGTCACTACAGCTCGAGCATCGAGTCACCTTCTCGCGGAATTCTGGCACTGGATATCAATGAGGATTGACTTCCCAACATCTCCGGTGACAAAATCGTGTGAATGAAAGAGACGAAATGTCAATTAGTGGGTAATTCGATCAAAATCCGCAATTTCTTACGCGTCGGCTTTGAATCTTAGCGAGCGTCGACTACAGCTCGAGCATCGAGTCATCTTTTCGCGAATTTCGGTCATTGGATATCGATCGGCATTGACTATTCGACATCCCCGTCGACAAAATTGTGTGAATGAAAAAGACAAAAGGTTTATTAGTCGGTAGTTAGCTCATTTCCGCGATTTTTTACGCGTCTGCTTTGAATCTTGGCGAGCGTCGACTACAGCCCGAGCATCGAGTCATCTTCTCGCGAATTTCGGTCATTGGATATCGATCGGCATGGACTATTCGACATCCCCGTCGACAAAATTGTGTGAATGAAAGAGACAAAAGGTTTATTAGTCGGTAGTTAGCTCATTTCCGCGATTTTTTACGCGTCTGCTCTGAATCTTAGCGAGCGTCGACTACAGCCCGAGCATCGAGTCATCTTCTCGCGAATTTCGGTCATTGGATATCGATCGGCATTGACTATTCGACATCCCCGCCGACAAAACCCCGTGAATGAGAGAGACAAAAGGTTTATTAGTTTGTAGTTTGATTAGAATCCGCAATTTTTTACGCGTCTGCTTTGAATCTTAGCGAGCGTCGACTACAGCCCGAGCATCGAGTCATCTTCTCGCGAATTTCGGTCATTGGATATCGATCGGCATTGACTATTCGACATCCCCGTGGACAAAACCGTGTGAATGAGAGAGACAAGAGGTTTATTAGTGTGTAGTTTGATTAGAATCCGCAATTTCTCACGTCTGCTCTCCATCTTAGCGAGCGTCGACTACAGCCCGAGCATCGAGTCATCTTCTCGGGAATTTCGGTCATTGGATATCGATCGGCATGGACTATTCGACATCCCCGTCGACCAAATTGTGTGAATGGAAGAGACAAAAGGTTTATTAGTCGGTAGTTAGCTCATTTCCGCGATTTTTTGCGCGTCTGCTTTGAATCTTAGCGAGCGTCGACTACAGCCCGAGCATCGAGTCATCTTCTCGCGAACTTCGGTCATTGGATATCGATCGGCATGGACTATTCGACATCCCCGTCGACAAAATTGTGTGAATGAGAGAGACAAAAGGTTTATTAGTCGGTAGTTAGCTCATTTCCGCGATTTTTTACGCGTCTGCTTTGAATCTTAGCGAGCGTCGACTACAGCCCGAGCATCGAGTCATCTTCTCGCGAATTTCGGTCATTGGATATCGATCGGCATTGACTATTCGACATCCCCGTCGACAAAACCGTGTGAATGAGAGAGACAAAAGGTTTATTAGTGTGTAGTTTGATTAGAATCCGCAATTTCTCACGTCTGCTCACCATCTTAGCGAGCGTCGACTCCAGCCCGAGCATCGAGTCATCTCCCCGCGATTTTCGGTAATCAAATATCGATCAGCATTGACTTATGACATCTCCGGTGACAAAATAGTGTGAATGGAAGAGACGAAATGTCAATTAGTCGGTAGTTTTATCAAAATCCGCAATTTCTTACGTCTGGTATGAATCGTAGCGACCGTCGACTACAGCTCGAGCATCGAGTCACCTTCTCGCGAAATTCGGGCACTGGATATCAATGAGGATTGACTTCCCAACATCTCCGGTGACAAAATCGTGTGGATGAAAGAGACGAAATGTCAATTAGTGGGTAATTCGATCAAAATCCGCAATTTCTTACGCGTCGGCTTTGAATCTTAGCGAGCGTCGACTACAGCTCGAGCATCGAGTCATCTTCTCGCGAATTTCGGTCATTGGATATCGATCGGCATTGACTATTCGACATCCCCGTCGACAAGATTGTGTGAATGAAAGAGACAAAAGGTTCATTAGTCGGTAGTTAGCTCAAAATCCGCAATTCCTTACGCGTCTGCTTTGAATCTTAGCGAGCGTCGACTACAGCCCGAGCATCGAGTCATCTTCTCGCGAATTTCGGTCATTGAATATCGATCGGCATTGACTATTCGACATCCCCGTCGACAAAATTGTGTGAATGAAAGAGACAAAAGGTTTATCAGTCGGTAGTGAGCTCAAAATCCGCAATTTCTTCCGCGTCTGCTTTGAATCTTAGAAAGCGTGGAGTACAGCCCAAGCATCGAGTCATCTTCTCGCGAATTTCGGTCATTAGATATCGATCGGCATTGACTATTCGACATCCCCGTCGACAAAACCGTGTGAATGAGAGAGACAAAAGGTTTATGAGTGTGTAGTTTGATTAGAATCTGCAATTTCTCACGTCTGCTCTCCATCTTAGCGAGCGTCGACTACAGCCCGAGCATCGAGTCATCTTCTTGCGAATTTCGGTCATTGGATATCGATCGGCATGGACTATTCGACATCCCCGTTGACCAAATTGTGTGAATGAAAGAGACAAAAGGTTGATTAGTCGGTAGTTAGCTCATTTCCGCGATTTTTGAAGCGTCTGCTTTGAATCTTAGCGAGCGTCGACTACAGCCCGAGCATCGAGTCATCTTCTCGCGAATTTCGGTCATTGGATATCGATCGGCATGGACTATTCGACATCCCCGTCGACAAAATTGTGTGAATGAAAGAGACAAAAGGTTTATTAGTCGGTAGTTAGCTCATTTCCGCGATTTTTTACGCGTCTGCTTTGAATCTTAGCGAGAGTCGACTACAGCCCGAGCATCGAGTCATCTTCTCGCGAATTTCGGTCATTGGATATCGATCGGCATCGACTATTCGACATCCCCGTCGACAAAACCGTGTGAATGAGAGAGACAAAAGGTTTATTAGTGTGTAGTTTGATTAGAATCCGCAATTTCTCACGTCTGCTCACCATCTTAGCGAGCGTCGACTCCAGCCCGAGCATCGAGTCATCTCCTCGCGATTTTCGGTAATCAAATATCGATCAGCATTGACTTATGACATCTCCGGTGACAAAATAGTGTGAATGGAAGAGACGAGATGTCAATTAGTCGGTAGTTTTATCAAAATCCGCAATTTCTTACGTCTGGTATGAATCTTAGCGACCGTCGACTACAGCTCGAGCATCGAGTCACCTTCTCGCCAAATTCTGGCACTGGATATCAATGAGGATTGACTTCCCAACATCTCCGGTGACAAAATCGTGTGGATGAAAGAGACGAAATGTCAATTAGTGGGTAATTCGATCAAAATCCGCAATTTCTTACGCGTCGGCTTTGAATCTTAGCGAGCGTCGACTACAGCTCGAGCATCGAGTCATCTTCTCGCGAATTTCGGTCATTGGATATCGATCGGCATTAACTATTCGACATCCCCGTCGACAAGATTGTGTGAATGAAAGAGACAAAAGGTTCATTAGTCGGTAGTTAGCTCAAAATCCGCAATTCCTTACGCGTCTGCTTTGAATCTTAGCGAGCGTCGACTAAAGCCCGAGCATCGAGTCATCTTCTCGCGAATTTCGGTCATTGAATATCGATCGGCATTGACTATTCGACATCCCCGTCGACAAAATTGTGTGAATGAAAGTGACAAAAGGTTTATCAGTCGGTAGTGAGCTCAAAATCCGCAATTTCTCACGCGTCTGCTTTGAATCTTAGCGAGCGTCGAGTACAGCCCAAGCATCGAGTCATCTTCTCGCGAATTTCGGTCATTAGATATCGATCGGCATTGACTATTCGACATCCCCGTCGACAAAACCGTGTGAATGAGAGAGACAAAAGGTTTATGAGTGTGTAGTTTGATTAGAATCTGCAATTTCTCACGTCTGCTCTCCATCTTAGCGAGCGTCGACTACAGCCCGAGCATCGAGTCATCTTCTTGCGAATTTCGGTCATTGGATATCGATCGGCATGGACTATTCGACATCCCCGTCGACCAAATTGTGTGAATGAAAGAGACAAAAGGTTGATTAGTCGGTAGTTAGCTCATTTCCGCGATTTTTGAAGCGTCTGCTTTGAATCTTAGCGAGCGTCGACTACAGCCCGAGCATCGAGTCATCTTCTCGCGAATTTCGGTCATTGGATATCGATCGGCATGGACTATTCGACATCCCCGTCGACAAAATTGTGTGAATGAAAGAGACAAAAGGTTTATTAGTCGGTAGTTAGCTCATTTCCGCGATTTTTTACGCGTCTGCTTTGAATCTTAGCGAGAGTCGACTACAGCCCGAGCATCGAGTCATCTTCTCGCGAATTTCGGTCATTGGATATCGATCGGCATCGACTATTCGACATCCCCGTCGACAAAACCGTGTGAATGAGAGAGACAAAAGGTTTATTAGTGTGTAGTTTGATTAGAATCCGCAATTTCTCACGTCTGCTCACCATCTTAGCGAGCGTCGACTCCAGCCCGAGCATCGAGTCATCTCCTCGCGATTTTCGGTAATCAAATATCGATCAGCATTGACTTATGACATCTCCGGTGACAAAATAGTGTGAATGGAAGAGACGAGATGTCAATTAGTCGGTAGTTTTATCAAAATCCGCAATTTCTTACGTCTGGTATGAATCTTAGCGACCGTCGACTACAGCTCGAGCATCGAGTCACCTTCTCGCCAAATTCTGGCACTGGATATCAATGAGGATTGACTTCCCAACATCTCCGGTGACAAAATCGTGTGGATGAAAGAGACGAAATGTCAATTAGTGGGTAATTCGATCAAAATCCGCAATTTCTTACGCGTCGGCTTTGAATCTTAGCGAGCGTCGACTACAGCTCGAGCATCGAGTCATCTTCTCGCGAATTTCGGTCATTGGATATCGATCGGCATTAACTATTCGACATCCCCGTCGACAAGATTGTGTGAATGAAAGAGACAAAAGGTTCATTAGTCGGTAGTTAGCTCAAAATCCGCAATTCCTTACGCGTCTGCTTTGAATCTTAGCGAGCGTCGACTAAAGCCCGAGCATCGAGTCATCTTCTCGCGAATTTCGGTCATTGAATATCGATCGGCATTGACTATTCGACATCCCCGTCGACAAAATTGTGTGAATGAAAGTGACAAAAGGTTTATCAGTCGGTAGTGAGCTCAAAATCCGCAATTTCTCACGCGTCTGCTTTGAATCTTAGCGAGCGTCGAGTACAGCCCAAGCATCGAGTCATCTTCTCGCGAATTTCGGTCATTAGATATCGATCGGCATTGACTATTCGACATCCCCGTCGACAAAACCGTGTGAATGAGAGAGACAAAAGGTTTATGAGTGTGTAGTTTGATTAGAATCTGCAATTTCTCACGTCTGCTCTCCATCTTAGCGAGCGTCGACTACAGCCCGAGCATCGAGTCATCTTCTTGCGAATTTCGGTCATTGGATATCGATCGGCATGGACTATTCGACATCCCCGTCGACAAAATTGTGTGAATGAAAGAGACAAAAGTTTTATTAGTCGGTAGTTAGCTCATCTCCGCGATTTTTTACGCGTCTGCTTTGAATCTTAGCGAGCGTCGACTACAGCCCGAGCATCGAGTCATCTTCTCGCAAATTTCGGTCATTGGATATCGATCGGCATTGACTATTCGACATCCCCGTCGACAAAACCGTGTGAATGAGAGAAACAAAAGGTTTATTAGTTTGTAGTTTGATTAGAATCCGCAATTTTTTACGCGTCTGCTTTGAATCTTAGCGAGCGTCGACTACAGCCCGAGCATCGAGTCATCTTCTCGCGAATTTCGGTCATTGGATATCGATCGGCATTGACTATTCGACATCCCCGTGGACAAAACCGTGTGAATGAGAGAGACAAGAGGTTTATTAGTGTGTAGTTTGATTAGAATCCGCAATTTCTCACGTCTGCTCTCCATCTTAGCGAGCGTCGACTACAGCCCGAGCATCGAGTCATCTTCTCGGGAATTTCGGTCATTGGATATCGATCGGCATGGACTATTCGACATCCCCGTCGACCAAATTGTGTGAATGGAAGAGACAAAAGGTTTATTAGTCGGTAGTTAGCTCATTTCCGCGATTTTTTGCACGTCTGCTCTGAATCTTAGCGAGCGTCGACTACAGCCCGAGCATCGAGTCATCTTCTCGCGAACTTCGGTCATTGGATATCGATCGGCATGGACTATTCGACATCCCCGTCGACAAAATTGTGTGAATGAAAGAGACAAAAGGTTCATTAGTCGGTAGTTAGCTCATTTCCGCGATTTTTTACGCGTCTGCTTTGGATCTTAGCGAGCGTCGACTACAGCCCGAGCATCGAGTCATCTTCTCGCGAATTTCGGTCATTGGATATCGATCGGCATTGACTATTCGACATCCCCGTCGACAAAACCGTGTGAATGAGAGAGACAAAAGGTTTATTAGTTTGTAGTTTGATTAGAATCTGCAATTTCTCACGTCTGCTCACCATCTTAGCGAGCGTCGACTCCAGCCCGAGCATCGAGTCATCTCCTCGCGATTTTCGGTAATCAAATATCGATCAGCATTGACTTATGACATCTCCGGTGACAAAATAGTGTGAATGGAAGAGACGAAATGTCAATTAGTCGGTAGTTTTATCAAAATCCGCAATTTCTTACGTCTGGTATGAATCTTAGCGACCGTCGACTACAGCTCGAGCATCGAGTCACCTTCTCGCGAAATTCGGGCACTGGATATCAATGAGGATTGACTTCCCAACATCTCCGGTGACAAAATCGTGTGGATGAAAGAGACGAAATGTCAATTAGTGGGTAATTCGATCAAAATCCGCAATTTCTTACGCGTCGGCTTTGAATCTTAGCGAGCGTCGACTACAGCTCGAGCATCGAGTCATCTTCTCGCGAATTTCGGTCATTGGATATCGATCGGCATTGACTATTCGACATCCCCGTCGACAAGATTGTGTGAATGAAAGAGACAAAAGGTTCATTAGTCGGTAGTTAGCTCAAAATCCGCAATTCCTTACGCGTCTGCTTTGAATCTTAGCGAGCGTCGACTACAGCCCGAGCATCGAGTCATCTTCTCGCGAATTTCGGTCATTGAATATCGATCGGCATTGACTATTCGACATCCCCGTCGACAAAATTGTGTGAATGAAAGAGACAAAAGGTTTATCAGTCGGTAGTGAGCTCAAAATCCGCAATTTCTTACGCGTCTGCTTTGAATCTTAGCGAGCGTCGAGTACAGCCCAAGCATCGAGTCATCTTCTCGCGAATTTCGGTCATTAGATATCGATCGGCATTGACTATTCGACATCCCCGTCGACGAAACCGTGTGAATGAGAGAGACAAAAGGTTTATGAGTGTGTAGTTTGATTAGAATCTGCAATTTCTCACGTCTGCTCTCCATCTTAGCGAGCGTCGACTACAGCCCGAGCATCGAGTCATCTTCTTGCGAATTTCGGTCATTGGATATCGATCGGCATGGACTATTCGACATCCCCGTCGACCAAATTGTGTGAATGAAAGAGACAAAAGGTTTATTAGTCGGTAGTTAGCTCATTTCCGCGATTTTTTACGCGTCTGCTTTGAATCTTAGCGAGCGTCGACTACAGCCCGAGCATCGAGTCATCTTCTCGCGAATTTCGGTCATTGGATATCGATCGGCATGGACTTTTCGACATCCCCGTCGACAAAATTGTGTGAATGAAAGAGACAAAAGGTTTATTAGTCGGTAGTTAGCTCATTTCCGCGATTTTTTACGCGTCTGCTTTGAATCTTAGCGAGCGTCGACTACAGCCCGAGCATCGAGTCATCTTCTCGCGAATTTCGGTCATTGGATATCGATCGGCATTGACTATTCGACATCCCCGTCGACAAAACCGTGTGAATGAGAGAGACAAAAGGTTTATCAGTCGGTAGTGAGCTCAAAATCCGCAATTTCTTACGCGTCTGCTTTTAATCTTAGCGAGCGTCGAGTACAGCTAAAGCATCGAGTCATCTTCTCGCGAATTTCGGTCATTAGATATCGATCGGCATTGACTATTCGACATCCCCGTCGACGAAACCGTGTGAATGAGAGAGACAAAAGGTTTATGAGTGTGTAGTTTGATTAGAATCTGCAATTTCTCACGTCTGCTCTCCATCTTAGCGAGCGTCGACTACAGCCCGAGCATCGAGTCATCTTCTTGCGAATTTCGGTCATTGGATATCGATCGGCATTGACTATTCGACATCCCCGTCGACAAAATTGTGTGAATGAAAGAGACAAAAGGTTTATCAGTCGGTAGTGAGCTCAAAATCCGCAATTTCTTACGCGTCTGCTTTGAATCTTAGCGAGCGTCGAGTACAGCCCAAGCATCGAGTCATCTTCTCGCGAATTTCGGTCATTAGATATCGATCGGCATTGACTATTCGACATCCCCGTCGACGAAACCGTGTGAATGAGAGAGACAAAAGGTTTATGAGTGTGTAGTTTGATTAGAATCTGCAATTTCTCACGTCTGCTCTCCATCTTAGCGAGCGTCGACTACAGCCCGAGCATCGAGTCATCTTCTTGCGAATTTCGGTCATTGGATATCGATCGGCATGGACTATTCGACATCCCCGTCGACCAAATTGTGTGAATGAAAGAGACAAAAGGTTTATTAGTCGGTAGTTAGCTCATTTCCGCGATTTTTTACGCGTCTGCTTTGAATCTTAGCGAGCGTCGACTACAGCCCGAGCATCGAGTCATCTTCTCGCGAATTTCGGTCATTGGATATCGATCGGCATGGACTTTTCGACATCCCCGTCGACAAAATTGTGTGAATGAAAGAGACAAAAGGTTTATTAGTCGGTAGTTAGCTCATTTCCGCGATTTTTTACGCGTCTGCTTTGAATCTTAGCGAGCGTCGACTACAGCCCGAGCATCGAGTCATCTTCTCGCGAATTTCGGTCATTGGATATCGATCGGCATTGACTATTCGACATCCCCGTCGACAAATCCGTGTGAATGAGAGAGACAAAAGGTTTATTAGTGTGTAGTTTGATTAGAATCCGCACTTTCTCACGTCTGCTCACCATCTTAGCGAGCGTCGACTCCAGCCCGAGCATCGAGTCATCTCCTCGCGATTTTCGGTAATCAAATATCGATCAGCATTGACTTATGACATCTCCGGTGACAAAATGGTATGAATGGAAGAGACGAAATGTCAATTAGTCGGTAGTTTTATCAAAATCCGCAATTTCTTACGTCTGGTATGAATCTTAGCGACCGTCGACTACAGCTCGAGCATCGAGTCACCTTCTCGCGAAATTCTGGCACTGGATATCAATGAGGATTGACTTCCCAACATCTCCGGTGACAAAATCGTGTGGATGAAAGAGACGAAATGTCAATTAGTGGGTAATTCGATCAAGATCCGCAATTTCTTACGCGTCGGCTTTGAATCTTAGCGAGCGTCGACTACAGCTCGAGCATCGAGTCATCTTCTCGCGAATTTCGGTCATTGGATATCGATCGGCATTGACTATTCGACATCCCCGTCGACAAGATTGTGTGAATGAAAGAGACAGTAGGTTCATTAGTCGGTAGTTAGCTCAAAATGCGCAATTTTTTACGCGTCTGCTTTGAATCTTAGCGACCGTCGACTACAGCCCGAGCATCGAGTCATCTTCTCGCGAATTTCGGTCATTGAATATCGATCGGCATTGACTATTCGACATCCCCGTCGACAAAATTGTGTGAATGAAAGAGACAAAAGGTTTATCAGTCGGTAGTGAGCTCAAAATCTGCGATTCCTTACGCGTCTGCTTTGAATCTTAGCGAGCGTCGAGTACAGCCCAAGCATCGAGTCATCTTCTCGCGAATTTCGGTCATTAGATATCGATCGGCATTGACTATTCGACATCCCCGTCGACAAAACCGTGTGAATGAGAGAGACAAAAGGTTTATTAGTCGGTAGTTAGCTCATTTCCGCGATTTTTTACGCGTCTGCTTTGAATCTTAGCGAGCGTCGACTACAGCCCGAGCATCGAGTCATCTTCTCGCGAATTTCGGTCATTGGATATCGATCGGCATGGACTATTCGACATCCCCGTCGACAAAATTTTGTGAATGAAAGAGACAAAAGGTTTATTAGTCGGTAGTTAGCTCATCTCCGCGATTTTTTACGCGTCTGCTTTGAATCTTAGCGAGCGTCGACTACAGCCCGAGCATCGAGTCATCTTCTCGCGAATTTCGGTCATTGGATATCGATCGGCATTGACTATTCGACATCCCCGTCGACAAAACCGTGTGAATGAGAGAGACAAAAGGTTTATTAGTGTGTAGTTTGATTAGAATCCGCAATTTCTCACGTCTGCTCACCATCTTAGCGAGCGTCGACTCCAGCCCGAGCATCGAGTCATCTCCTCGCGATTTTCGGTAATCAAATATCGATCAGCATTGACTTATGACATCTCCGGTGACAGAATAGTGTGGATGGAAGAGACGAAATGTCAATTAGTCGGTAGTTTCATCAAAATCCGCAATTTCTTACGTCTGGTATGAATCTTAGCGACCGTCGACTACAGCTCGAGCATCAAGTCACCTTCTCGCGAAATTCTGGCACTGGATATCAATGAGGATTGACTTCCCAACATCTCCGGTGACAAAATCGTGTGGATGAAAGAGACGAAATGTCAATTAGTGGGTAATTCGATCAAAATCCGCAATTTCTTACGCGTCGGCTTTGAATCTTAGCGAGCGTCGACTACAGCTCGAGCATCGAGTCATCTTCTCGCGAATTTCGGTCATTGGATATCGATCGGCATTGACTATTCGACATCCCCGTCGACAAGATTGTGTGAATGAGAGAGACAAAAGGTTCATTAGTCGGTAGTTAGCTCAAAATCCGCAATTTCTTACGCGTCTGCTTTGAATCTTAGCGAGCGTCGACTTCTGCCCGAGCATCGAGTCATCTTCTCGCGAATTTCGGTCATTGAATATCGATCGGCATTGACTATTCGACATCCCCGTCGACAAAATTGTGTGAATGAAAGAGACAAAAGGTTTATCAGTCGGTAGTGAGCTCAAAATCCGCAATTTCTTACGCGTCTGCTTTGAATCTTAGCGAGCGTCGAGTACAGCCCAAGCATCGAGTCATCTTCTCGCGAATTTCGGTCATTAGATATCGATCGGCATTGACTATTCGACATCCCCGTCGACAAAACCGTGTGAATGAGAGAGACAAAAGGTTTATGAGTGTGTAGTTTGATTAGAATCTGCAATTTCTCACGTCTGCTCTCCATCTTAGCGAGCGTCGACTACAGCCCGAGCATCGAGTCGTCTTCTCGGGAATTTCGGTCATTGGATATCGATCGGCATGGACTATTCGACATCCCCGTCGACCAAATTGTGTGAATGGAAGAGACAAAAGGTTTATTAGTCGGTAGTTAGCTCATTTCCGCGATTTTTTGCGCGTCTGCTTTGAATCTTAGCGAGCGTCGACTACAGCCCGAGCATCGAGTCATCTTCTCGCGAACTTCGGTCATTGGATATCGATCGGCATGGACTATTCGACATCCCCGTCGACAAAATTGTGTGAATGAGAGAGACAAAAGGTTTATTAGTCGGTAGTTAGCTCATTTCCGCAATTTTTTACGCGTCTGCTTTGAATCTTAGCGAGCGTCGACTACAGCCCGAGCATCTAGTCATCTTCTCGCGAATTTCGGTCATTGGATATCGATCGGCATTGACTATTCGACATCCCCGTCGACAAAACCGTGTGAATGAGAGAGACAAAAGGTTTATTAGTGTGTAGTTTGATTAGAATCCGCAATTTCTCACGTCTGCTCACCATCTCAGCGAGCGTCGACTCCAGCCCGAGCATCGAGTCATCTCCTCGCGATTTTCGGTAATCAAATTTCGATCAGCATTGACTTATGACATCTCCGGTGACAAAATAGTGTGAATGGAAGAGACGAAATGTCAATTAGTCGGTAGTTTTATCAAAATCCGCAATTTCTTACGTCTGGTATGAATCGTAGCGACCGTCGACTACAGCTCGAGCATCGAGTCACCTTCTCGCGAAATTCGGGCACTGGATATCAATGAGGATTGACTTCCCAACATCTCCGGTGACAAAATCGTGTGGATGAAAGAGACGAAATGTCAATTAGTGGGTAATTCGATCAAAATCCGCAATTTCTTACGCGTCGGCTTTGAATCTTAGCGAGCGTCGACTACAGCTCGAGCATCGAGTCATCTTCTCGCGAATTTCGGTCATTGGATATCGATCGGCATTGACTATTCGACATCCCCGTCGACAAGATTGTGTGAATGAAAGAGACAAAAGGTTCATTAGTCGGTAGTTAGCTCAAAATCCGCAATTCCTTACGCGTCTGCTTTGAATCTTAGCGAGCGTCGACTACAGCCCGAGCATCGAGTCATCTTCTCGCGAATTTCGGTCATTGAATATCGATCGGCATTGACTATTCGACATCCCCGTCGACAAAATTGTGTGAATGAAAGAGACAAAAGGTTTATCAGTCGGTAGTGAGCTCAAAATCCGCAATTTCTTCCGCGTCTGCTTTGAATCTTAGAAAGCGTGGAGTACAGCCCAAGCATCGAGTCATCTTCTCGCGAATTTCGGTCATTAGATATCGATCGGCATTGACTATTCGACATCCCCGTCGACAAAACCGTGTGAATGAGAGAGACAAAAGGTTTATGAGTGTGTAGTTTGATTAGAATCTGCAATTTCTCACGTCTGCTCTCCATCTTAGCGAGCGTCGACTACAGCCCGAGCATCGAGTCATCTTCTTGCGAATTTCGGTCATTGGATATCGATCGGCATGGACTATTCGACATCCCCGTTGACCAAATTGTGTGAATGAAAGAGACAAAAGGTTGATTAGTCGGTAGTTAGCTCATTTCCGCGATTTTTGAAGCGTCTGCTTTGAATCTTAGCGAGCGTCGACTACAGCCCGAGCATCGAGTCATCTTCTCGCGAATTTCGGTCATTGGATATCGATCGGCATGGACTATTCGACATCCCCGTCGACAAAATTGTGTGAATGAAAGAGACAAAAGGTTTATTAGTCGGTAGTTAGCTCATTTCCGCGATTTTTTACGCGTCTGCTTTGAATCTTAGCGAGAGTCGACTACAGCCCGAGCATCGAGTCATCTTCTCGCGAATTTCGGTCATTGGATATCGATCGGCATCGACTATTCGACATCCCCGTCGACAAAACCGTGTGAATGAGAGAGACAAAAGGTTTATTAGTGTGTAGTTTGATTAGAATCCGCAATTTCTCACGTCTGCTCACCATCTTAGCGAGCGTCGACTCCAGCCCGAGCATCGAGTCATCTCCTCGCGATTTTCGGTAATCAAATATCGATCAGCATTGACTTATGACATCTCCGGTGATGAAATAGTGTGAATGGAAGAGACGAGATGTCAATTAGTCGGTAGTTTTATCAAAATCCGCAATTTCTTACGTCTGGTATGAATCTTAGCGACCGTCGACTACAGCTCGAGCATCGAGTCACCTTCTCGCCAAATTCTGGCACTGGATATCAATGAGGATTGACTTCCCAACATCTCCGGTGACAAAATCGTGTGGATGAAAGAGACGAAATGTCAATTAGTGGGTAATTCGATCAAAATCCGCAATTTCTTACGCGTCGGCTTTGAATCTTAGCGAGCGTCGACTACAGCTCGAGCATCGAGTCATCTTCTCGCGAATTTCGGTCATTGGATATCGATCGGCATTAACTATTCGACATCCCCGTCGACAAGATTGTGTGAATGAAAGAGACAAAAGGTTCATTAGTCGGTAGTTAGCTCAAAATCCGCAATTCCTTACGCGTCTGCTTTGAATCTTAGCGAGCGTCGACTAAAGCCCGAGCATCGAGTCATCTTCTCGCGAATTTCGGTCATTGAATATCGATCGGCATTGACTATTCGACATCCCCGTCGACAAAATTGTGTGAATGAAAGTGACAAAAGGTTTATCAGTCGGTAGTGAGCTCAAAATCCGCAATTTCTCACGCGTCTGCTTTGAATCTTAGCGAGCGTCGAGTACAGCCCAAGCATCGAGTCATCTTCTCGCGAATTTCGGTCATTAGATATCGATCGGCATTGACTATTCGACATCCCCGTCGACAAAACCGTGTGAATGAGAGAGACAAAAGGTTTATGAGTGTGTAGTTTGATTAGAATCTGCAATTTCTCACGTCTGCTCTCCATCTTAGCGAGCGTCGACTACAGCCCGAGCATCGAGTCATCTTCTTGCGAATTTCGGTCATTGGATATCGATCGGCATGGACTATTCGACATCCCCGTCGACCAAATTGTGTGAATGAAAGAGACAAAAGGTTGATTAGTCGGTAGTTAGCTCATTTCCGCGATTTTTGAAGCGTCTGCTTTGAATCTTAGCGAGCGTCGACTACAGCCCGAGCATCGAGTCATCTTCTCGCGAATTTCGGTCATTGGATATCGATCGGCATGGACTATTCGACATCCCCGTCGACAAAATTGTGTGAATGAAAGAGACAAAAGGTTTATTAGTCGGTAGTTAGCTCATTTCCGCGATTTTTTACGCGTCTGCTTTGAATCTTAGCGAGAGTCGACTACAGCCCGAGCATCGAGTCATCTTCTCGCGAATTTCGGTCATTGGATATCGATCGGCATCGACTATTCGACATCCCCGTCGACAAAACCGTGTGAATGAGAGAGACAAAAGGTTTATTAGTGTGTAGTTTGATTAGAATCCGCAATTTCTCACGTCTGCTCACCATCTTAGCGAGCGTCGACTCCAGCCCGAGCATCGAGTCATCTCCTCGCGATTTTCGGTAATCAAATATCGATCAGCATTGACTTATGACATCTCCGGTGACAAAATAGTGTGAATGGAAGAGACGAGATGTCAATTAGTCGGTAGTTTTATCAAAATCCGCAATTTCTTACGTCTGGTATGAATCTTAGCGACCGTCGACTACAGCTCGAGCATCGAGTCACCTTCTCGCCAAATTCTGGCACTGGATATCAATGAGGATTGACTTCCCAACATCTCCGGTGACAAAATCGTGTGGATGAAAGAGACGAAATGTCAATTAGTGGGTAATTCGATCAAAATCCGCAATTTCTTACGCGTCGGCTTTGAATCTTAGCGAGCGTCGACTACAGCTCGAGCATCGAGTCATCTTCTCGCGAATTTCGGTCATTGGATATCGATCGGCATTAACTATTCGACATCCCCGTCGACAAGATTGTGTGAATGAAAGAGACAAAAGGTTCATTAGTCGGTAGTTAGCTCAAAATCCGCAATTCCTTACGCGTCTGCTTTGAATCTTAGCGAGCGTCGACTAAAGCCCGAGCATCGAGTCATCTTCTCGCGAATTTCGGTCATTGAATATCGATCGGCATTGACTATTCGACATCCCCGTCGACAAAATTGTGTGAATGAAAGTGACAAAAGGTTTATCAGTCGGTAGTGAGCTCAAAATCCGCAATTTCTCACGCGTCTGCTTTGAATCTTAGCGAGCGTCGAGTACAGCCCAAGCATCGAGTCATCTTCTCGCGAATTTCGGTCATTAGATATCGATCGGCATTGACTATTCGACATCCCCGTCGACAAAACCGTGTGAATGAGAGAGACAAAAGGTTTATGAGTGTGTAGTTTGATTAGAATCTGCAATTTCTCACGTCTGCTCTCCATCTTAGCGAGCGTCGACTACAGCCCGAGCATCGAGTCATCTTCTTGCGAATTTCGGTCATTGGATATCGATCGGCATGGACTATTCGACATCCCCGTCGACAAAATTGTGTGAATGAAAGAGACAAAAGTTTTATTAGTCGGTAGTTAGCTCATCTCCGCGATTTTTTACGCGTCTGCTTTGAATCTTAGCGAGCGTCGACTACAGCCCGAGCATCGAGTCATCTTCTCGCAAATTTCGGTCATTGGATATCGATCGGCATTGACTATTCGACATCCCCGTCGACAAAACCGTGTGAATGAGAGAAACAAAAGGTTTATTAGTTTGTAGTTTGATTAGAATCCGCAATTTTTTACGCGTCTGCTTTGAATCTTAGCGAGCGTCGACTACAGCCCGAGCATCGAGTCATCTTCTCGCGAATTTCGGTCATTGGATATCGATCGGCATTGACTATTCGACATCCCCGTGGACAAAACCGTGTGAATGAGAGAGACAAGAGGTTTATTAGTGTGTAGTTTGATTAGAATCCGCAATTTCTCACGTCTGCTCTCCATCTTAGCGAGCGTCGACTACAGCCCGAGCATCGAGTCATCTTCTCGGGAATTTCGGTCATTGGATATCGATCGGCATGGACTATTCGACATCCCCGTCGACCAAATTGTGTGAATGGAAGAGACAAAAGGTTTATTAGTCGGTAGTTAGCTCATTTCCGCGATTTTTTGCACGTCTGCTCTGAATCTTAGCGAGCGTCGACTACAGCCCGAGCATCGAGTCATCTTCTCGCGAACTTCGGTCATTGGATATCGATCGGCATGGACTATTCGACATCCCCGTCGACAAAATTGTGTGAATGAAAGAGACAAAAGGTTCATTAGTCGGTAGTTAGCTCATTTCCGCGATTTTTTACGCGTCTGCTTTGGATCTTAGCGAGCGTCGACTACAGCCCGAGCATCGAGTCATCTTCTCGCGAATTTCGGTCATTGGATATCGATCGGCATTGACTATTCGACATCCCCGTCGACAAAACCGTGTGAATGAGAGAGACAAAAGGTTTATTAGTTTGTAGTTTGATTAGAATCTGCAATTTCTCACGTCTGCTCACCATCTTAGCGAGCGTCGACTCCAGCCCGAGCATCGAGTCATCTCCTCGCGATTTTCGGTAATCAAATATCGATCAGCATTGACTTATGACATCTCCGGTGACAAAATAGTGTGAATGGAAGAGACGAAATGTCAATTAGTCGGTAGTTTTATCAAAATCCGCAATTTCTTACGTCTGGTATGAATCTTAGCGACCGTCGACTACAGCTCGAGCATCGAGTCACCTTCTCGCGAAATTCGGGCACTGGATATCAATGAGGATTGACTTCCCAACATCTCCGGTGACAAAATCGTGTGGATGAAAGAGACGAAATGTCAATTAGTGGGTAATTCGATCAAAATCCGCAATTTCTTACGCGTCGGCTTTGAATCTTAGCGAGCGTCGACTACAGCTCGAGCATCGAGTCATCTTCTCGCGAATTTCGGTCATTGGATATCGATCGGCATTGACTATTCGACATCCCCGTCGACAAGATTGTGTGAATGAAAGAGACAAAAGGTTCATTAGTCGGTAGTTAGCTCAAAATCCGCAATTCCTTACGCGTCTGCTTTGAATCTTAGCGAGCGTCGACTACAGCCCGAGCATCGAGTCATCTTCTCGCGAATTTCGGTCATTGAATATCGATCGGCATTGACTATTCGACATCCCCGTCGACAAAATTGTGTGAATGAAAGAGACAAAAGGTTTATCAGTCGGTAGTGAGCTCAAAATCCGCAATTTCTTACGCGTCTGCTTTGAATCTTAGCGAGCGTCGAGTACAGCCCAAGCATCGAGTCATCTTCTCGCGAATTTCGGTCATTAGATATCGATCGGCATTGACTATTCGACATCCCCGTCGACGAAACCGTGTGAATGAGAGAGACAAAAGGTTTATGAGTGTGTAGTTTGATTAGAATCTGCAATTTCTCACGTCTGCTCTCCATCTTAGCGAGCGTCGACTACAGCCCGAGCATCGAGTCATCTTCTTGCGAATTTCGGTCATTGGATATCGATCGGCATGGACTATTCGACATCCCCGTCGACCAAATTGTGTGAATGAAAGAGACAAAAGGTTTATTAGTCGGTAGTTAGCTCATTTCCGCGATTTTTTACGCGTCTGCTTTGAATCTTAGCGAGCGTCGACTACAGCCCGAGCATCGAGTCATCTTCTCGCGAATTTCGGTCATTGGATATCGATCGGCATGGACTTTTCGACATCCCCGTCGACAAAATTGTGTGAATGAAAGAGACAAAAGGTTTATTAGTCGGTAGTTAGCTCATTTCCGCGATTTTTTACGCGTCTGCTTTGAATCTTAGCGAGCGTCGACTACAGCCCGAGCATCGAGTCATCTTCTCGCGAATTTCGGTCATTGGATATCGATCGGCATTGACTATTCGACATCCCCGTCGACAAAACCGTGTGAATGAGAGAGACAAAAGGTTTATCAGTCGGTAGTGAGCTCAAAATCCGCAATTTCTTACGCGTCTGCTTTGAATCTTAGCGAGCGTCGAGTACAGCTAAAGCATCGAGTCATCTTCTCGCGAATTTCGGTCATTAGATATCGATCGGCATTGACTATTCGACATCCCCGTCGACGAAACCGTGTGAATGAGAGAGACAAAAGGTTTATGAGTGTGTAGTTTGATTAGAATCTGCAATTTCTCACGTCTGCTCTCCATCTTAGCGAGCGTCGACTACAGCCCGAGCATCGAGTCATCTTCTTGCGAATTTCGGTCATTGGATATCGATCGGCATTGACTATTCGACATCCCCGTCGACAAAATTGTGTGAATGAAAGAGACAAAAGGTTTATCAGTCGGTAGTGAGCTCAAAATCCGCAATTTCTTACGCGTCTGCTTTGAATCTTAGCGAGCGTCGAGTACAGCCCAAGCATCGAGTCATCTTCTCGCGAATTTCGGTCATTAGATATCGATCGGCATTGACTATTCGACATCCCCGTCGACGAAACCGTGTGAATGAGAGAGACAAAAGGTTTATGAGTGTGTAGTTTGATTAGAATCTGCAATTTCTCACGTCTGCTCTCCATCTTAGCGAGCGTCGACTACAGCCCGAGCATCGAGTCATCTTCTTGCGAATTTCGGTCATTGGATATCGATCGGCATGGACTATTCGACATCCCCGTCGACCAAATTGTGTGAATGAAAGAGACAAAAGGTTTATTAGTCGGTAGTTAGCTCATTTCCGCGATTTTTTACGCGTCTGCTTTGAATCTTAGCGAGCGTCGACTACAGCCCGAGCATCGAGTCATCTTCTCGCGAATTTCGGTCATTGGATATCGATCGGCATGGACTTTTCGACATCCCCGTCGACAAAATTGTGTGAATGAAAGAGACAAAAGGTTTATTAGTCGGTAGTTAGCTCATTTCCGCGATTTTTTACGCGTCTGCTTTGAATCTTAGCGAGCGTCGACTACAGCCCGAGCATCGAGTCATCTTCTCGCGAATTTCGGTCATTGGATATCGATCGGCATTGACTATTCGACATCCCCGTCGACAAATCCGTGTGAATGAGAGAGACAAAAGGTTTATTAGTGTGTAGTTTGATTAGAATCCGCACTTTCTCACGTCTGCTCACCATCTTAGCGAGCGTCGACTCCAGCCCGAGCATCGAGTCATCTCCTCGCGATTTTCGGTAATCAAATATCGATCAGCATTGACTTATGACATCTCCGGTGACAAAATGGTATGAATGGAAGAGACGAAATGTCAATTAGTCGGTAGTTTTATCAAAATCCGCAATTTCTTACGTCTGGTATGAATCTTAGCGACCGTCGACTACAGCTCGAGCATCGAGTCACCTTCTCGCGAAATTCTGGCACTGGATATCAATGAGGATTGACTTCCCAACATCTCCGGTGACAAAATCGTGTGGATGAAAGAGACGAAATGTCAATTAGTGGGTAATTCGATCAAGATCCGCAATTTCTTACGCGTCGGCTTTGAATCTTAGCGAGCGTCGACTACAGCTCGAGCATCGAGTCATCTTCTCGCGAATTTCGGTCATTGGATATCGATCGGCATTGACTATTCGACATCCCCGTCGACAAGATTGTGTGAATGAAAGAGACAGTAGGTTCATTAGTCGGTAGTTAGCTCAAAATGCGCAATTTTTTACGCGTCTGCTTTGAATCTTAGCGACCGTCGACTACAGCCCGAGCATCGAGTCATCTTCTCGCGAATTTCGGTCATTGAATATCGATCGGCATTGACTATTCGACATCCCCGTCGACAAAATTGTGTGAATGAAAGAGACAAAAGGTTTATCAGTCGGTAGTGAGCTCAAAATCTGCGATTCCTTACGCGTCTGCTTTGAATCTTAGCGAGCGTCGAGTACAGCCCAAGCATCGAGTCATCTTCTCGCGAATTTCGGTCATTAGATATCGATCGGCATTGACTATTCGACATCCCCGTCGACAAAACCGTGTGAATGAGAGAGACAAAAGGTTTATTAGTCGGTAGTTAGCTCATTTCCGCGATTTTTTACGCGTCTGCTTTGAATCTTAGCGAGCGTCGACTACAGCCCGAGCATCGAGTCATCTTCTCGCGAATTTCGGTCATTGGATATCGATCGGCATGGACTATTCGACATCCCCGTCGACAAAATTTTGTGAATGAAAGAGACAAAAGGTTTATTAGTCGGTAGTTAGCTCATCTCCGCGATTTTTTACGCGTCTGCTTTGAATCTTAGCGAGCGTCGACTACAGCCCGAGCATCGAGTCATCTTCTCGCGAATTTCGGTCATTGGATATCGATCGGCATTGACTATTCGACATCCCCGTCGACAAAACCGTGTGAATGAGAGAGACAAAAGGTTTATTAGTGTGTAGTTTGATTAGAATCCGCAATTTCTCACGTCTGCTCACCATCTTAGCGAGCGTCGACTCCAGCCCGAGCATCGAGTCATCTCCTCGCGATTTTCGGTAATCAAATATCGATCAGCATTGACTTATGACATCTCCGGTGACAGAATAGTGTGGATGGAAGAGACGAAATGTCAATTAGTCGGTAGTTTCATCAAAATCCGCAATTTCTTACGTCTGGTATGAATCTTAGCGACCGTCGACTACAGCTCGAGCATCAAGTCACCTTCTCGCGAAATTCTGGCACTGGATATCAATGAGGATTGACTTCCCAACATCTCCGGTGACAAAATCGTGTGGATGAAAGAGACGAAATGTCAATTAGTGGGTAATTCGATCAAAATCCGCAATTTCTTACGCGTCGGCTTTGAATCTTAGCGAGCGTCGACTACAGCTCGAGCATCGAGTCATCTTCTCGCGAATTTCGGTCATTGGATATCGATCGGCATTGACTATTCGACATCCCCGTCGACAAGATTGTGTGAATGAGAGAGACAAAAGGTTCATTAGTCGGTAGTTAGCTCAAAATCCGCAATTTCTTACGCGTCTGCTTTGAATCTTAGCGAGCGTCGACTTCTGCCCGAGCATCGAGTCATCTTCTCGCGAATTTCGGTCATTGAATATCGATCGGCATTGACTATTCGACATCCCCGTCGACAAAATTGTGTGAATGAAAGAGACAAAAGGTTTATCAGTCGGTAGTGAGCTCAAAATCCGCAATTTCTTACGCGTCTGCTTTGAATCTTAGCGAGCGTCGAGTACAGCCCAAGCATCGAGTCATCTTCTCGCGAATTTCGGTCATTAGATATCGATCGGCATTGACTATTCGACATCCCCGTCGACAAAACCGTGTGAATGAGAGAGACAAAAGGTTTATGAGTGTGTAGTTTGATTAGAATCTGCAATTTCTCACGTCTGCTCTCCATCTTAGCGAGCGTCGACTACAGCCCGAGCATCGAGTCGTCTTCTCGGGAATTTCGGTCATTGGATATCGATCGGCATGGACTATTCGACATCCCCGTCGACCAAATTGTGTGAATGGAAGAGACAAAAGGTTTATTAGTCGGTAGTTAGCTCATTTCCGCGATTTTTTGCGCGTCTGCTTTGAATCTTAGCGAGCGTCGACTACAGCCCGAGCATCGAGTCATCTTCTCGCGAACTTCGGTCATTGGATATCGATCGGCATGGACTATTCGACATCCCCGTCGACAAAATTGTGTGAATGAGAGAGACAAAAGGTTTATTAGTCGGTAGTTAGCTCATTTCCGCAATTTTTTACGCGTCTGCTTTGAATCTTAGCGAGCGTCGACTACAGCCCGAGCATCTAGTCATCTTCTCGCGAATTTCGGTCATTGGATATCGATCGGCATTGACTATTCGACATCCCCGTCGACAAAACCGTGTGAATGAGAGAGACAAAAGGTTTATTAGTGTGTAGTTTGATTAGAATCCGCAATTTCTCACGTCTGCTCACCATCTCAGCGAGCGTCGACTCCAGCCCGAGCATCGAGTCATCTCCTCGCGATTTTCGGTAATCAAATTTCGATCAGCATTGACTTATGACATCTCCGGTGACAAAATAGTGTGAATGGAAGAGACGAAATGTCAATTAGTCGGTAGTTTTATCAAAATCCGCAATTTCTTACGTCTGGTATGAATCGTAGCGACCGTCGACTACAGCTCGAGCATCGAGTCACCTTCTCGCGAAATTCGGGCACTGGATATCAATGAGGATTGACTTCCCAACATCTCCGGTGACAAAATCGTGTGGATGAAAGAGACGAAATGTCAATTAGTGGGTAATTCGATCAAAATCCGCAATTTCTTACGCGTCGGCTTTGAATCTTAGCGAGCGTCGACTACAGCTCGAGCATCGAGTCATCTTCTCGCGAATTTCGGTCATTGGATATCGATCGGCATTAACTATTCGACATCCCCGTCGACAAGATTGTGTGAATGAAAGAGACAAAAGGTTCATTAGTCGGTAGTTAGCTCAAAATCCGCAATTCCTTACGCGTCTGCTTTGAATCTTAGCGAGCGTCGACTAAAGCCCGAGCATCGAGTCATCTTCTCGCGAATTTCGGTCATTGAATATCGATCGGCATTGACTATTCGACATCCCCGTCGACAAAATTGTGTGAATGAAAGAGACAAAAGGTTTATCAGTCGGTAGTGAGCTCAAAATCCGCAATTTCTCACGCGTCTGCTTTGAATCTTAGCGAGCGTCGAGTACAGCCCAAGCATCGAGTCATCTTCTCGCGAACTTCGGTCATTAGATATCGATCGGCATTGACTATTCGACATCCCCGTCGACAAAACCGTGTGAATGAGAGAGACAAAAGGTTTATGAGTGTGTAGTTTGATTAGAATCTGCAATTTCTCACGTCTGCTCTCCATCTTAGCGAGCGTCGACTACAGCCCGAGCATCGAGTCATCTTCTTGCGAATTTCGGTCATTGGATATCGATCGGCATGGACTATTCGACATCCCCGTCGACAAAATTGTGTCAATGAAAAAGACAAAAGGTTTATTAGTCGGTAGTTAGCTCATTTCCGCGATTTTTTACGCGTCTGCTTTCAATCTTAGCGAGCGTCGACTACAGCCCGAGCATCGAGTCATCTTCTCGCGAATTTCGGTCATTGGATATCGATCGGCATTGACTATTCGACATCCCCGTCGACAAAACCGTGTGAATGAGAGAGACAAAAGGTTTATTAGTTTGTAGTTTGATTAGAATCCGCAATTTTTTACGCGTCTGCTTTGAATCTTAGCGAGCGTCGACTACAGCCCGAGCATCGAGTCATCTTCTCGCGAATTTCGGTCATTGGATATCGATCGGCATTGACTATTCGACATCCCCGTGGACAAAACCGTGTGAATGAGAGAGACAAGAGGTTTATTAGTGTGTAGTTTGATTAGAATCCGCAATTTCTCACGTCTGCTCTCCATCTTAGCGAGCGTCGACTACAGCCCGAGCATCGAGTCATCTTCTCGGGAATTTCGGTCATTGGATATCGATCGGCATGGACTATTCGACATCCCCGTCGACCAAATTGTGTGAATGGAAGAGACAAAAGGTTTATTAGTCGGTAGTTAGCTCATTTCCGCGATTTTTTGCACGTCTGCTCTGAATCTTAGCGAGCGTCGACTACAGCCCGAGCATCGAGTCATCTTCTCGCGAACTTCGGTCATTGGATATCGATCGGCATGGACTATTCGACATCCCCGTCGACAAAATTGTGTGAATGAAAGAGACAAAAGGTTCATTAGTCGGTAGTTAGCTCATTTCCGCGATTTTTTACGCGTCTGCTTTGAATCTTAGCGAGCGTCGACTACAGCCCGAGCATCGAGTCATCTTCTCGCGAATTTCGGTCATTGGATATCGATCGGCATTGACTATTCGACATCCCCGTCGACAAAACCGTGTGAATGAGAGAGACAAAAGGTTTATTAGTGTGTAGTTTGATTAGAATCTGCAATTTCTCACGTCTGCTCACCATCTTAGCGAGCGTCGACTCCAGCCCGAGCATCGAGTCATCTCCTCGCGATTTTCGGTAATCAAATATCGATCAGCATTGACTTATGACATCTCCGGTGACAAAATAGTGTGAATGGAAGAGACGAAATGTCAATTAGTCGGTAGTTTTATCAAAATCCGCAATTTCTTACGTCTGGTATGAATCTTAGCGACCGTCGACTACAGCTCGAGCATCGAGTCACCTTCTCGCGAAATTCGGGCACTGGATATCAATGAGGATTGACTTCCCAACATCTCCGGTGACAAAATCGTGTGGATGAAAGAGACGAAATGTCAATTAGTGGGTAATTCGATCAAATCCCGCAATTTCTTACGCGTCGGCTTTGAATCTTAGCGAGCGTCGACTACAGCTCGAGCATCGAGTCATCTTCTCGCGAATTTCGGTCATTGGATATCGATCGGCATTGACTATTCGACATCCCCGTCGACAAGATTGTGTGAATGAAAGAGACAAAAGGTTCATTAGTCGGTAGTTAGCTCAAAATCCGCAATTCCTTACGCGTCTGCTTTGAATCTTAGCGAGCGTCAACTACAGCCCGAGCATCGAGTCATCTTCTCGCGAATTTCGGTCATTGAATATCGATCGGCATTGACTATTCGACATCCCCGTCGACAAAATTGTGTGAATGAAAGAGACAAAAGGTTTATCAGTCGGTAGTGAGCTCAAAATCCGCAATTTCTTACGCGTCTGCTTTGAATCTTAGCGAGCGTCGAGTACAGCCCAAGCATCGAGTCATCTTCTCGCGAATTTCGGTCATTAGATATCGATCGGCATTGACTATTCGACATCCCCGTCGACGAAACCGTGTGAATGAGAGAGACAAAAGGTTTATGAGTGTGTAGTTTGATTAGAATCTGCAATTTCTCACGTCTGCTCTCCATCTTAGCGAGCGTCGACTACAGCCCGAGCATCGAGTCATCTTCTTGCGAATTTCGGTCATTGGATATCGATCGGCATGGACTATTCGACATCCCCGTCGACCAAATTGTGTGAATGAAAGAGACAAAAGGTTTATTAGTCGGTAGTTAGCTCATTTCCGCGATTCTTTACGCGTCTGCTTTGAATCTTAGCGAGCGTCGACTACAGCCCGAGCATCGAGTCATCTTCTCGCGAATTTCGGTCATTGGATATCGATCGGCATGGACTTTTCGACATCCCCGTCGACAAAATTGTGTGAATGAAAGAGACAAAAGGTTTATTAGTCGGTAGTTAGCTCATTTCCGCGATTTTTTACGCGTCTGCTTTGAATCTTAGCGAGCGTCGACTACAGCCCGAGCATCGAGTCATCTTCTCGCGAATTTCGGTCATTGGATATCGATCGGCATTGACTATTCGACATCCCCGTCGACAAAACCGTGTGAATGAGAGAGACAAAAGGTTTATTAGTGTGTAGTTCGATTAGAATCCGCAATTTCTCACGTCTGCTCACCATCTTAGCGAGCGTCGACTCCAGCCCGAGCATCGAGTCATCTCCTCGCGATTTTCGGTAATCAAATATCGATCAGCATTGACTTATGACATCTCCGGTGACAAAATGGTATGAATGGAAGAGACGAAATGTCAATCAGTCGGTAGTTTTATCAAAATCCGCAATTCCTTACGTCTGGTATGAATCTTAGCGACCGTCGACTACAGCTCGAGCATCGAGTCACCTTCTCGCGAAATTCTGGCACTGGATATCAATGAGGATTGACTTCCCAACATCTCCGGTGACAAAATCGTGTGGATGAAAGAAACGAAATGTCAATTAGTGGGTAATTCGATCAAAATCCGCAATTTTTTACGCGTCTGCTTTGAATCTTAGCGACCGTCGACTACAGCCCGAGCATCGAGTCATCTTCTCGCGAATTTCGGTCATTGAATATCGATCGGCATTGACTATTCGACATCCCCGTCGACAAAATTGTGTGAATGAAAGAGACAAAAGGTTTATCAGTCGGTAGTGAGCTCAAAATCTGCGATTTCTTACGCGTCTGCTTTGAATCTTAGCGAGCGTCGAGTACAGCCCAAGCATCGAGTCATCTTCTCGCGAATTTCGGTCATTAGATATCGATCGGCATTGACTATTCGACATCCCCGTCGACAAAACCGTGTGAATGAGAGAGACAAAAGGTTTATTAGTCAGTAGTTAGCTCATTTCCGCGATTTTTTACGCGTCTGCTTTGAATCTTAGCGAGCGTCGACTACAGCCCGAGCATCGAGTCATCTTCTCGCGAATTTCGGTCATTGGATATCGATCGGCATGGACTATTCGACATCCCCGTCGACAAAATTTTGTGAATGAAAGAGACAAAAGGTTTATTAGTCGGTAGTTAGCTCATCTCCGCGATTTTTTACGCGTCTGCTTTGAATCTTAGCGAGCGTCGACTACAGCCCGAGCATCGAGTCATCTTCTCGCGAATTTCGGTCATTGGATATCGATCGGCATTGACTATTCGACATCCCCGTCGACAAAACCGTGTGAATGAGAGAGACAAAAGGTTCATTAGTGTGTAGTTTGATTAGAATCCGCAATTTCTCACGTCTGCTCACCATCTTAGCGAGCGTCGACTCCAGCCCGAGCATCGAGTCATCTCCTCGCGATTTTCGGTAATCAAATATCGATCAGCATTGACTTATGACATCTCCGGTGACAAAATAGTGTAAATGGAAGAGACGAAATGTCAATTAGTCGGTACTTTCATCAAAATCCGCAATTTCTTACGTCTGGTATGAATCTTAGCGACCGTCGACTACAGCTCGAGCATCAAGTCACCTTCTCGCGAAATTCTGGCACTGGATATCAATGAGGATTGACTTCCCAACATCTCCGGTGACAAAATCGTGTGGATGAAAAAGACGAAATGTCAATTAGTGGGTAATTCGATCAAAATCCGCAATTTCTTACGCGTCGGCTTTGAATCTTAGCGAGCGTCGACTACAGCTCGAGCATCGAGTCATCTTCTCGCGAATTTCGGTCATTGGATATCGATCGGCATTGACTATTCGACATCCCCGTCGACAAGATTGTGTGAATGAGAGAGACAAAAGGTTCATTAGTCGGTAGTTAGCTCAAAATCCGCAATTTCTTACGCGTCTGCTTTGAATCTTAGCGAGCGTCGACTTCTGCCCGAGCATCGAGTCATCTTCTCGCGAATTTCGGTCATTGAATATCGATCGGCATTGACTATTCGACATCCCCGTCGACAAAATTGTGTGAATGAAAGAGACAAAAGGTTTATCAGTCGGTAGTGAGCTCAAAATCCGCAATTTCTTACGCGTCTGCTTTGAATCTTAGCGAGCGTCGAGTACAGCCCAAGCATCGAGTCATCTTCTCGCGAATTTCGGTCATTAGATATCGATCGGCATTGACTATTCGACATCCCCGTCGACAAAACCGTGTGAATGAGAGAGACAAAAGGTTTATGAGTGTGTAGTTTGATTAGAATCTGCAATTTCTCACGTCTGCTCTCCATCTTAGCGAGCGTCGACTACAGCCCGAGCATCGAGTCGTCTTCTCGGGAATTTCGGTCATTGGATATCGATCGGCATGGACTATTCGACATCCCCGTCGACCAAATTGTGTGAATGGAAGAGACAAAAGGTTTATTAGTCGGTAGTGAGCTCATTTCCGCGATTTTTTGCGCGTCTGCTTTGAATCTTAGCGAGCGTCGACTACAGCCCGAGCATCGAGTCATCTTCTCGCGAACTTCGGTCATTGGATATCGATCGGCATGGACTATTCGACATCCCCGTCGACAAAATTGTGTGAATGAGAGAGACAAAAGGTTTATTAGTCGGTAGTTAGCTCATTTCCGCGATTTTTTACGCGTCTGCTTTGAATCTTAGCGAGCGTCGACTACAGCCCGAGCATCTAGTCATCTTCTCGCGAATTTCGGTCATTGGATATCGATCGGCATTGACTATTCGACATCCCCGTCGACAAAACCGTGTGAATGAGAGAGACAAAAGGTTTATTAGTGTGTAGTTTGATTAGAATCCGCAATTTCTCACGTCTGCTCACCATCTTAGCGAGCGTCGACTCCAGCCCGAGCATCGAGTCATCTCCTCGCGATTTTCGGTAATCAAATATCGATCAGCATTGACTTATGACATCTCCGGTGACAAAATAGTGTGAATGGAAGAGACGAAATGTCAATTAGTCGGTAGTTTTATCAAAATCCGCAATTTCTTACGTCTGGTATGAATCGTAGCGACCGTCGACTACAGCTCGAGCATCGAGTCACCTTCTCGCGAAATTCGGGCACTGGATATCAATGAGGATTGACTTCCCAACATCTCCGGTGACAAAATCGTGTGGATGAAAGAGACGAAATGTCAATTAGTGGGTAATTCGATCAAAATCCGCAATTTCTTACGCGTCGGCTTTGAATCTTAGCGAGCGTCGACTACAGCTCCTGCATCGAGTCATCTTCTCGCGAATTTCGGTCATTGGATATCGATCGGCATTGACTATTCGACATCCCCGTCGACAAGATTGTGTGAATGAAAGAGACAAAAGGTTCATTAGTCGGTAGTTAGCTCAAAATCCGCAATTCCTTACGCGTCTGCTTTGAATCTTAGCGAGCGTCGACTACAGCCCGAGCATCGAGTCATCTTCTCGCGAATTTCGGTCATTGAATATCGATCGGCATTGACTATTCGACATCCCCGTCGACAAAATTGTGTGAATGAAAGAGACAAAAGGTTTATCAGTCGGTAGTGAGCTCAAAATCCGCAATTTCTTACGCGTCTGCTTTGAATCTTAGCGAGCGTCGAGTACAGCCCAAGCATCGAGTCATCTTCTCGCGAATTTCGGTCATTAGATATCGATCGGCATGGACTATTCGACATCCCCGTCGACAAAACCGTGTGAATGAGAGAGACAAAAGGTTTATGAGTGTGTAGTTTGATTAGAATCTGCAATTTCTCACGTCTGCTCTCCATCTTAACGAGCGTCGACTACAGCCCGAGCATCGAGTCATCTTCTCGCGAATTTCGGTCATTGGATATCGATCGGCATGGACTATTCGACATCCCCGTCGACAAAATTGTGTGAATGAAAGAGACAAAAGGTTTATTCGTCGGTAGTTAGCTCATTTTCGCGATTTTTTACGCGTCTGCTTTGAATCTTAGCGAGCGTCGACTACAGCCCGAGCATCGAGTCATCTTCTCGCGAATTTCGGTCATTGGATATCGATCGGCATTGACTATTCGACATCCCCGTCGACAAAACCGTGTGAATGAGAGAGACAAAAGGTTTATTAGTGTGTAGTTTGATTAGAATCCGCAGTTTCTCACGTCTGCTCACCATCTTAGCGAGCGTCGACTCCAGCCCGAGCATCGAGTCATCTCCTCGCGATTTTCGGTAATCAAATATCGATCAGCATTGACTTATGACATCTCCGGTGACAAAATAGTGTGAATGGAAGAGACGAAATGTCAATTAGTCGGTAGTTTTATCAAAATCCGCAATTTCTTATGTCTGGTATGAATCGTAGCGACCGTCGACTACAGCTCGAGCATCGAGTCACCTTCTCGCCAAATTCTGGCACTGGATATCAATGAGGATTGACTTCCCAACATCTCCGGTGACAAAATCGTGTGGATGAAAGAGACGAAATGTCAATTAGTGGGTAATTCGATCATAATCCGCAATTTCTTACGCGTCGGCTTTGAATCTTAGCGAGCGTCGACTACAGCTCGAGCATCGAGTCATCTTCTCGCGAATTTCGGTCATTGGATATCGATCGGCATTGACTATTCGACATCCCCGTCGACAAGATTGTGTGAATGAAAGAGACAAAAGGTTCATTAGTCGGTAGTTAGCTCAAAATCCGCAATTCCTTACGCGTCTGCTTTGAATCTTAGCGAGCGTCGACTAAAGCCCGAGCATCGAGCCATCTTCTCGCGAATTTCGGTCATTGAATATCGATCGGCATTGACTTTTCGACATCCCCGTCGACAAAATTGTGTGAATGAAAGAGACAAAAGGTTTATCAGTCGGTAGTGAGCTCAAAATCCGCAATTTCTTACGCGTCTGCTTTGAATCTTAGCGAGCGTCGAGTACAGCCCAAGCATCGAGTCATCTTCTCGCGAATTTCGGTCATTAGATATCGATCGGCATTGACTATTCGACATCCCCGTCGACAAAACCGTGTGAATGAGAGAGACAAAAGGTTTATGAGTGTGTAGTTTGATTAGAATCTGCAATTTCTCACGTCTGCTCTCCATCTTAGCGAGCGTCGACTACAGCCCGAGCATCGAGTCATCTTCTTGCGAATTTCGGTCATTGGATATCGATCGGCATGGACTATTCGACATCCCCGTCGACCAAATTGTGTGAAAGAAAGAGACAAAAGGTTTATTAGTCGGTAGTTAGCTCATTTCCGCGATTTTTTACGCGTCTGCTTTGAATCTTAGCGAGCGTCGACTACAGCCCGAGCATCGAGTCATCTTCTCGCGAATTTCGGTCATTGGATATCGATCGGCATGGACTATTCGACATCCCCGTCGACCAAATTGTGTGAATGGAAGAGACAAAAGGTTTATTAGTCGGTAGTGAGCTCATTTCCGCGATTTCTTGCGCGTCTGCTTTGAATCTTAGCGAGCGTCGACTACAGCCCGAGCATCGAGTCATCTTCTCGCGAACTTCGGTCATTGGATATCGATCGGCATGGACTATTCGACATCCCCGTCGACAAAATTGTGTGAATGAGAGAGACAAAAGGTTTATTAGTCGGTAGTTAGCTCATTTCCGCGATTTTTTACGCGTCTGCTTTGAATCTTAGCGAGCGTCGACTACAGCCCGAGCATCTAGTCATCTTCTCGCGAATTTCGGTCATTGGATATCGATCGGCATTGACTATTCGACATCCCCGTCGACAAAACCGTGTGAATGAGAGAGACAAAAGGTTTATTAGTGTGTAGTTTGATTAGAATCCGCAATTTCTCACGTCTGCTCACCATCTTAGCGAGCGTCGACTCCAGCCCGAGCATCGAGTCATCTCCTCGCGATTTTCGGTAATCAAATATCGATCAGCATTGACTTATGACATCTCCGGTGACAAAATAGTGTGAATGGAAGAGACGAAATGTCAATTAGTCGGTAGTTTTATCAAAATCCGCAATTTCTTACGTCTGGTATGAATCGTAGCGACCGTCGACTACAGCTCGAGCATCGAGTCACCTTCTCGCGAAATTCGGGCACTGGATATCAATGAGGATTGACTTCCCAACATCTCCGGTGACAAAATCGTGTGGATGAAAGAGACGAAATGTCAATTAGTGGGTAATTCGATCAAAATCCGCAATTTCTTACGCGTCGGCTTTGAATCTTAGCGAGCGTCGACTACAGCTCCTGCATCGAGTCATCTTCTCGCGAATTTCGGTCATTGGATATCGATCGGCATTGACTATTCGACATCCCCGTCGACAAGATTGTGTGAATGAAAGAGACAAAAGGTTCATTAGTCGGTAGTTAGCTCAAAATCCGCAATTCCTTACGCGTCTGCTTTGAATCTTAGCGAGCGTCGACTACAGCCCGAGCATCGAGTCATCTTCTCGCGAATTTCGGTCATTGAATATCGATCGGCATTGACTATTCGACATCCCCGTCGACAAAATTGTGTGAATGAAAGAGACAAAAGGTTTATCAGTCGGTAGTGAGCTCAAAATCCGCAATTTCTTACGCGTCTGCTTTGAATCTTAGCGAGCGTCGAGTACAGCCCAAGCATCGAGTCATCTTCTCGCGAATTTCGGTCATTAGATATCGATCGGCATGGACTATTCGACATCCCCGTCGACAAAACCGTGTGAATGAGAGAGACAAAAGGTTTATGAGTGTGTAGTTTGATTAGAATCTGCAATTTCTCACGTCTGCTCTCCATCTTAGCGAGCGTCGACTACAGCCCGAGCATCGAGTCATCTTCTCGCGAATTTCGGTCATTGGATATCGATCGGCATGGACTATTCGACATCCCCGTCGACAAAATTGTGTGAATGAAAGAGACAAAAGGTTTATTCGTCGGTAGTTAGCTCATTTTCGCGATTTTTTACGCGTCTGCTTTGAATCTTAGCGAGCGTCGACTACAGCCCGAGCATCGAGTCATCTTCTCGCGAATTTCGGTCATTGGCTATCGATCGGCATTGACTATTCGACATCCCCGTCGACAAAACCGTGTGAATGAGAGAGACAAAAGGTTTATTAGTGTGTAGTTTGATTAGAATCCGCAGTTTCTCACGTCTGCTCACCATCTTAGCGAGCGTCGACTCCAGCCCGAGCATCGAGTCATCTCCTCGCGATTTTCGGTAATCAAATATCGATCAGCATTGACTTATGACATCTCCGGTGACAAAATAGTGTGAATGGAAGAGACGAAATGTCAATTAGTCGGTAGTTTTATCAAAATCCGCAATTTCTTACGTCTGGTATGAATCGTAGCGACCGTCGACTACAGCTCGAGCATCGAGTCACCTTCTCGCCAAATTCTGGCACTGGATATCAATGAGGATTGACTTCCCAACATCTCCGGTGACAAAATCGTGTGGATGAAAGAGACGAAATGTCAATTAGTGGGTAATTCGATCAAAATCCGCAATTTCTTACGCGTCGGCTTTGAATCTTAGCGAGCGTCGACTACAGCTCGAGCATCGAGTCATCTTCTCGCGAATTTCGGTCATTGGATATCGATCGGCATTGACTATTCGACATCCCCGTCGACAAGATTGTGTGAATGAAAGAGACAAAAGGTTCATTAGTCGGTCGTTAGCTCAAAATCCGCAATTCCTTACGCGTCTGCTTTGAATCTTAGCGAGCGTCGACTAAAGCCCGAGCATCGAGCCATCTTCTCGCGAATTTCGGTCATTGAATATCGATCGGCATTGACTTTTCGACATCCCCGTCGACAAAATTGTGTGAATGAAAGAGACAAAAGGTTTATCAGTCGGTAGTGAGCTCAAAATCCGCAATTTCTTACGCGTCTGCTTTGAATCTTAGCGAGCGTCGAGTACAGCCCAAGCATCGAGTCATCTTCTCGCGAATTTCGGTCATTAGATATCGATCGGCATTGACTATTCGACATCCCCGTCGACAAAACCGTGTGAATGAGAGAGACAAAAGGTTTATGAGTGTGTAGTTTGATTAGAATCTGCAATTTCTCACGTCTGCTCTCCATCTTAGCGAGCGTCGACTACAGCCCGAGCATCGAGTCATCTTCTTGCGAATTTCGGTCATTGGATATCGATCGGCATGGACTATTCGACATCCCCGTCGACCAAATTGTGTGAAAGAAAGAGACAAAAGGTTTATTAGTCGGTAGTTAGCTCATTTCCGCGATTTTTTACGCGTCTGCTTTGAATCTTAGCGAGCGTCGACTACAGCCCGAGCATCGAGTCATCTTCTCGCGAATTTCGGTCATTGGATATCGATCGGCATGGACTATTCGACATCCCCGTCGACAAAATTGTGTGAATGAAAGAGACAAAAGGTTTATTAGTCGGTAGTTAGCTCATTTCCGCGATTTTTTACGCGTCTGCTTTGAATCTTAGCGAGCGTCGACTACAGCCCGAGCATCGAGTCATCTTCTCGCGAATTTCGGTCATTGGATATCGATCGGCATTGACTATTCGACATCCCCGTCGACAAAACCGTGTGAATGAGAGAGACAAAAGGTTCATTAGTGTGTAGTTTGATTAGAATCCGCAATTTCTCACGTCTGCTCACCATCTTAGCGAGCGTCGACTCCAGCCCGAGCATCGAGTCATCTCCTCGCGATTTTCGGTAATCAAATATCGATCAGCATTGACTTATGACATCTCCGGTGACAAAATAGTGTGAATGGAAGAGACGAAATGTCAATTAGTCGGTAGTTTTATCAAAATCCGCAATTTCTTACGTCTGGTATGAATCGTAGCGACCGTCGACTACAGCTCGAGCATCGAGTCACCTTCTCGCCAAATTCTGGCACTGGATATCAATGAGGATTGACTTCCCAACATCTCCGGTGACAAAATCGTGTGGATGGAAGAGACGAAATGTCAATTAGTGGGTAATTCGATCAAAATCCGCAATTTCTTACGCGTCGGCTTTGAATCTTAGCGAGCGTCGACTACAGCTCGAGCATCGAGTCATCTTCTCGCGAATTTCGGTCATTGGATATCGATCGGCATTGACTATTCGACATCCCCGTCGACAAGCTTGTGTGAATGAAAGAGACAGTAGGTTCATTAGTCGGTAGTTAGCTCAAAATCCGCAATTTCTTACGCGTCTGCTTTGAATCTTAGCGACCGTCGACTACAGCCCGAGCATCGAGTCATCATCTCGCGAATTTCGGTAATTGAATATCGATCGGCATTGACTATTCGTCATCCCCGTCGACAAAATTGTGTGAATGAAAGAGACAAAAGGTTTATCAGTCGGTAGTGAGCTCAAAATCTGCGATTTCTTACGCGTCTGCTTTGAATCTTAGCGAGCGTCGAGTACAGCCCAAGCATCGAGTCATCTTCTCGCGAATTCCGGTCATTAGATATCGATCGGCATCGACTATTCGACATCCCCGTCGACAAAACCGTGTGAATGAGAGAGACAAAAGGTTTATTAGTCGGTAGTTAGCTCATTTCCGCGTTTTTTTACGCGTCTGCTTTGAATCTTAGCGAGCGTCGACTACAGCCCGAGCATCGAGTCATCTTCTCGCGAGTTTCGGTCATTGAATATCGATCGGCATTGACTATTCGACATCCCCGTCGACAAAATTGTGTGAATGAAAGAGACAAAAGGTTTATCAGTCGGTAGTGAGCTCAAAATCTGCGATTTCTTACGCGTCTGCTTTGAATCTTAGCGAGCGTCGAGTACAGCCCAAGCATCGAGTCATCTTCTCGCGAATTTCGGTCATGAGATATCGATCGGCATCGACTATTCGACATCCCCGTCGACAAAACCGTGTGAATGAGAGAGACAAAAGGTTTATTAGTCGGTAGTTAGCTCATTTCCGCGTTTTTTTACGCGTCTGCTTTGAATCTTAGCGAGCGTCGACTACAGCCCGAGCATCGAGCCATCTTCTCGCGAATTTCGGTCATTGAATATCGATCGGCATTGACTATTCGACATCCCCGTCGACAAAATTGTGTGAATGAAAGAGACAAAAGGTTTATCAGTCGGTAGTGAGCTCAAAATCCGCAATTTCTTACGCGTCTGCTTTGAATCTTAGCGAGCGTCGACTACAGCCCGAGCATCGAGTCATCTTCTCGGGAATTTCGGTCATTGGATATCGATCGGCATGGACTATTCGACATCCCCGTCGACCAAATTGTGTGAATTGAAGAGACAAAAGGTTTATTAGTCGGTAGTTAGCTCATTTCCGCGATTTTTTGCGCGTCTGCTCTGAATCTTAGCGAGCGTCGACTACAGCCCGAGCATCGAGTCATCTTCTCGCGAACTTCGGTCATTGGATATCGATCGGCATGGACTATTCGACATCCCCGTCGACAAAATTGTGTGAATGAAAGAGACGAAAGGTTCATTAGTCGGTAGTTAGCTCATTTCCGCGATTTTTTACGCGTCTGCTTTGAATCTTAGCGAGCGTCGACTACAGCCCGAGCATCGAGTCATCTTCTCGCGAATTTTGGTCATTGGATATCGATCGGCATTGACTATTCGACATCCCCGTCGACAAAACCGTGTGAATGAGAGAGACAAAAGGTTTATTAGTGTGTAGTTTGATTAGAATCTGCAATTTCTCACGTCTGCTCACCATCTTAGCGAGCGTCGACTCCAGCCCGAGTATCGAGTCATCTCCTCGCGATTTTCGGTAATCAAATATCGATCAGCATTGACTTATGACATCTCCGGTGACAAAATAGTGTGAATGGAAGAGACGAAATGTCAATTAGTCGGTAGTTTTATCAAAATCCGCAATTTCTTACGTCTGGTATGAATCTTAGCGACCGTCGACTACAGCTCGAGCATCGAGTCACCTTCTCGCGAAATTCGGGCACTGGATATCAATGAGGATTGACTTCCCAACATCTCCGGTGACAAAATCGTGTGGATGAAAGAGACGAAATGTCAATTAGTGGGTAATTCGATCAAAATCCGCAATTTCTTACGCGTCGGCTTTGAATCTTAGCGAGCGTCGACTACAGCTCGAGCATCGAGTCATCTTCTCGCGAATTTCGGTCATTGGATATCGATCGGCATTGACTATTCGACATCCCCGTCGACAAGATTGTGTGAATGAAAGAGACAAAAGGTTCATTAGTCGGTAGTTAGCTCAAAATCCGCAATTCCTTACGCGTCTGCTTTGAATCTTAGCGAGCGTCGACTACAGCCCGAGCATCGAGTCATCTTCTCGCGAATTTCGGTCATTGAATATCGATCGGCATTGACTATTCGACATCCCCGTCGACAAAATTGTGTGAATGAAAGAGACAAAAGGTTTATCAGTCGGTAGTGAGCTCAAAATCCGCAATTTCTTACGCGTCTGCTTTGAATCTTAGCGAGCGTCGAGTACAGCCCAAGCATCGAGTCATCTTCTCGCGAATTTCGGTCATTAGATATCGATCGGCATTGACTATTCGACATCCCCGTCGACAAAACCGTGTGAATGAGAGAGACAAAAGGTTTATGAGTGTGTAGTTTGATTAGAATCTGCAATTTCTCACGTCTGCTCTCCATCTTAGCGAGCGTCGACTACAGCCCGAGCATCGAGTCATCTTCTTGCGAATTTCGGTCATTGGATATCGATCGGCATGGACTATTCGACATCCCCGTCGACCAAATTGTGTGAATGAAAGAGACAAAAGGTTTATTAGTCGGTAGTTAGCTCATTTCCGCGATTTTTTACGCGTCTGCTTTGAATCTTAGCGACCGTCGACTACAGCCCGAGCATCGAGTCATCTTCTCGCGAATTTCGGTCATTGGATATCGATCGGCATGGGATATTCGACATCCCCGTCGACAAAATTGTGTGAATGAAAGAGACAAAAGGTTTATTAGTCGGTAGTTAGCTCATTTCCGCGATTTTTTACGCGTCTGCTTTGAATCTTAGCGAGCGTCGACTACAGCCCGAGCATCGAGTCATCTTCTCGCGAATTTCGGTCATTGGATATCGATCGGCATTGACTATTCGATGTCCCCGTCGAAAAAACCGTGTGAATGAGAGAGACAAAAGGTTTATTAGTTTGTAGTTTGATTAGAATCCGCAATTTTTTACGCGTCTGCTTTGAATCTTAGCGAGCGTCGACTACAGCCCGAGCATCGAGTCATCTTCTCGCGAATTTCGGTCATTGGATATCGATCGGCATTGACTATTCGACATCCCCGTGGACAAAACCGTGTGAATGAGAGAGACAAGAGGTTTATTAGTGTGTAGTTTGATTAGAATCCGCAATTTCTCACGTCTGCTCTCCATCTTAGCGAGCGTCGACTACAGCCCGAGCATCGAGTCATCTTCTCGGGAATTTCGGTCATTGGATATCGATCGGCATGGACTATTCGACATCCCCGTCGACCAAATTGTGTGAATGGAAGAGACAAAAGGTTTATTAGTCGGTAGTAAGCTCATTTCCGCGATTTTTTGCGCGTCTGCTTTGAATCTTAGCGAGCGTCGACTACAGCCCGAGCATCGAGTCATCTTCTCGCGAACTTCGGTCATTGGATATCGATCGGCATGGACTATTCGACATCCCCGTCGACAAAATTGTGTGAATGAACGAGACAAAAGGTTCATTAGTCGGTAGTTAGCTCATTTCCGCGATTTTTTACGCGTCTGCTTTGAATCTTAGCGAGCGTCGACTACAGCCCGAGCATCGAGTCATCTTCTCGCGAATTTCGGTCATTGGATATCGATCGGCATTGACTATTCGATGTCCCCGTCGAAAAAACCGTGTGAATGAGAGAGACAAAAGATTTATTAGTGTGTAGTTTGATTAGAATCCGCAATTTCTCACGTCTGCTCACCATCTTAGCGAGCGTCGACTCCAGCCCGAGCATCGAGTCATCTCCTCGCGATTTTCGGTAATCAAATATCGATCAGCATTGACTTATGACATCTCCGGTGACAAAATAGTGTGAATGGAAGAGACGAAATGTCAATTAGTCGGTAGTTTTATCAAAATCCGCAATTTCTTACGTCTGGTATGAATCTTAGCGACCGTCGACTACAGCTCGAGCATCGAGTCACCTTCTCGCGAAATTCGGGCACTGGATATCAATGAGGATTGACTTCCCAACATCTCCGGTGACAAAATCGTGTGGATGAAAGAGATGAAATGTCAATTAGTGGGTAATTCGATCAAAATCCGCAATTTCTTACGCGTCGGCTTTGAATCTTAGCGAGCGTCGACTACAGCTCGAGCATCGAGTCATCTTCTCGCGAATTTCGGTCATTGAATATCGATCGGCATTGACTATCCGACATCCCCATCGACAAAATTGTGTAAATGAAAGAGACAAAAGGTTTATCAGTCGGTAGTGAGCTCAAAATCCGCAATTTCTTACGCGTCTGCTTTGAATCTTAGCGAGCGTCGAGTACAGCCCAAGCATCGAGTCATCTTCTCGCAAATTTCGGTCATTAGATATCGATCGGCATTGACTATTCGACATCCCCGTCGACAAAACCGTGTGAATGAGAGAGACAAAAGGTTTATGAGTGTGTAGTTTGATTAGAATCTGCAATTTCTCACGTCTGCTCTCCATCTTAGCGAGCGTCGACTACAGCCCGAGCATCGAGTCATCTTCTTGCGAATTTCGGTCATTGGATATCGATCGGCATGGACTATTCGACATCCCCGTCGACCAAATTGTGTGAATGAAAGAGACAAAAGGTTTATTAGTCGGTAGTTAGCTCATTTCCGCGATTTTTTACGCGTCTGCTTTGAATCTTAGCGAGCGTCGACTACAGCCCGAGCATCGAGTCATCTTCTCGCGAATTTCGGTCATTGGATATCGATCGGCATGGACTTTTCGACATCCCCGTCGACAAAATTGTGTGAATGAAAGAGACAAAAGGTTTATTAGTCGGTAGTTAGCTCATTTCCGCGATTTTTTACGCGTCTGCTTTGAATCTTAGCGAGCGTCGACTACAGCCCGAGCATCGAGTCATCTTCTCGCGAATTTCGGTCATTGGATATCGATCGGCATTGACTATTCGACATCCCTGTCGACAAAACCGTGTGAATGAGAGAGACAAAAGGTTTATTAGTGTGTAGTTTGATTAGAATCCGCAATTTCTCACGTCTGCTCACCATCTTAGCGAGCGTCGACTCCAGCCCGAGCATCGAGTCATCTCCTCGCGATTTTCGGTAATCAAATATCGATCAGCATTGACTTATGACATCTCCGGTGACAAAATGGTGTGAATGGAAGAGACGAAATGTCAAGTAGTCGGTAGTTTTATCAAAATCCGCAATTTCTTACGTCTGGTATGAATCTTAGCGACCGTCGACTACAGCTCGAGCATCGAGTCACCTTCTCGCGAAATTCTGGCACTGGATATCAATGAGGATTGACTTCCCAACATCTCCGGTGACAAAATCGTGTGGATGGAAGAGACGAAATGTCAATTAGTGGGTAATTCGATCAAAATCCGCAATTTCTTACGCGTCGGCTTTGAATCTTAGCGAGCGTCGACTACAGCGCGAGCATCGAGTCATCTTCTCGCGAATTTCGGTCATTGGATATCGATCGGCATTGACTATTCGACATCCCCGTCGACAAGATTGTGTGAATGAAAGAGACAGTAGGTTCATTAGTCGGTAGTTAGCTCAAAATCCGCAATTTTTTACGCGTCTGCTTTGAATCTTAGCGACCGTCGACTACAGCCCGAGCATCGAGTCATCTTCTCGCGAATTTCGGTCATTGGATATCGATCGGCATTGACTATTCGATATCCCCGTCGACAAAATTGTGTGAATGAAAGAGACAAAAGGTTTATCAGTCGGTAGTGAGCTCAAAATCTGCGATTTCTTACGCGTCTGCTTTGAATCTTAGCGAGCGTCGAGTACAGCCCAAGCATCGAGTCATCTTCTCGCGAATTTCGGTCATTGGATATCGATCGGCATTGACTATTCGATATCCCCGTCGACAAGATTGTGTGAATGAGAGAGACAAAAGGTTCATTAGTCGGTAGTTAGCTCAAAATCCGCAATTTCTTACGCGTCTGCTTTGAATCTTAGCGAGCGTCGACTTCTGCCCGAGCATCGAGTCTTCTTCTCGCGAATTTCGGTCATTGAATATCGATCGGCATTGACTATTCGACATCCCCGTCGACAAAACCGTGTGAATGAGAGAGACAAAAGGTTTATTAGTGTGTAGTTTGATTAGAATCCGCAATTTCTCACGTCTGCTCTCAATCTTAGCGAGCGTCGACTACAGCCCGAGCATCGAGTCATCTCCTCGCGATTTTCGGTAATCAAATATCGATCAGCATTGACTTTATGACATCTCCGGTAACAAAATAGTGTGAATGAAGGAGACGAAATGTCAATTAGTGGGTAATTCGATCAAAATCCGCAATTTCTTACGCGTCGGCTTCGAATCTTAGCGAGCATCGACTACAGCTCGAGCATCGAGTCATCTTCTCGCGAAATTCGGGCACTGGATATCAATGAGGATTGACTTCCCAACATCTCCGGTGACAAAATCGTGTGGATGAAAGAGACGAAATGTCAATTAGTGGGTAATTCGATCAAAATCCGCAATTTCTTACGCGTCGGCTTTGAATCTTAGCGAGCGTCGACTACAGCTCGAGCATCGAGTCATCTTCTCGCGAATTTCGGTCATTGGATATCGATCGGCATTGACTATTCGACATCCCCGTCGACAAGATTGTGTGAATGAAAGAGACAAAAGGTTCATTAGTCGGTAGTTAGCTCAAAATCCGCAATTCCTTACGCGTCTGCTTTGAATCTTAGCGAGCGTCGACTACAGCCCGAGCATCGAGTCATCTTCTCGCGAATTTCGGTCATTGAATATCGATCGGCATTGACTATTCGACATCCCCGTCGACAAAATTGTGTGAATGAAAGAGACAAAAGGTTTATCAGTCGGTAGTGAGCTCAAAATCCGCGATTTCTTATGCGTCTGCTTTGAATCTTAGCGAGCGTCGAGTACAGCCCAAGCATCGAGTCATCTTCTCGCGAATTTCGGTCATTAGATATCGATCGGCATTGACTATTCGACATCCCCGTCGACAAAACCGTGTGAATGAGAGAGACAAAAGGTTTATGAGTGTGTAGTTTGATTAGAATCTGCAATTTCTCACGTCTGCTCTCCATCTTAGCGAGCGTCGACTACAGCCCGAGCATCGAGTCATCTTCTTGCGAATTTCGGTCATTGGATATCGATCGGCATGGACTATTCGACATCCCCGTCGACCAAATTGTGTGAATGAAAGAGACAAAAGGTTTATTAGTCGGTAGTTAGCTCATTTCCGCGATTTTTTACGCGTCTGCTTTGAATCTTAGCGACCGTCGACTACAGCCCGAGCATCGAGTCATCTTCTCGCGAATTTCGGTCATTGGATATCGATCGGCATGGACTATTCGACATCCCCGTCGACAAAATTGTGTGAATGAAAGAGACAAAAGGTTTATTTGTCGGTAGTTAGCTCATTTCCGCGATTTTTTACGCGTCTGCTTTGAATCTTAGCGAGCGTCGACTACAGCCCGAGCATCGAGTCATCTTCTCGCGAATTTCGGTCATTGGATATCGATCGGCATTGACTATTCGATGTCCCCGTCGAAAAAACCGTGTGAATGAGAGAGACAAAAGGTTTATTAGTTTGTAGTTTGATTAGAATCCGCAATTTTTTACGCGTCTGCTTTGAATCTTAGCGAGCGTCGACTACAGCCCGAGCATCGAGTCATCTTCTCGCGAATTTCGGTCATTGGATATCGATCGGCATTGACTATTCGACATCCCCGTGGACAAAACCGTGTGAATGAGAGAGACAAGAGGTTTATCAGTGTGTAGTTTGATTAGAATCCGCAATTTCTCACGTCTGCTCTGCATCTTAGCGAGCGTCGACTACAGCCCGAGCATCGAGTCATCTTCTCGGGAATTTCGGTCATTGGATATCGATCGGCATGGACTATTCGACATCCCCGTCGACGAAATTGTGTGAATGGAAGAGACAAAAGGTTTATTAGTCGGTAGTAAGCTCATTTCCGCGATTTTTTGCGCGTCTGCTTTGAATCTTAGCGAGCGTCGACTACAGCCCGAGCATCGAGTCATCTTCTCGCGAACTTCGGTCATTGGATATCGATCGGCATGGACTATTCGACATCCCCGTCGACAAAATTGTGTGAATGAAAGAGACAAAAGGTTCATTAGTCGGTAGTTAGCTCATTTCCGCGATTTTTTACGCGTCTGCTTTGAATCTTAGCGAGCGTCGACTACAGCCCGAGCATCGAGTCATCTTCTCGCGAATTTCGGTCATTGGATATCGATCGGCATTGACTATTCGACATCCCCGTCGACAAAACCGTGTGAATGAGAGAGACAAAAGGTTTATTAGTGTGTAGTTTGATTAGAATCTGCAATTTCTCACGTCTGCTCACCATCTTAGCGAGCGTCGACTCCAGCCCGAGCATCGAGTCATCTCCTCGCGATTTTCGGTAATCAAATATCGATCAGCATTGACTTATGACATCTCCGGTGACAAAATAGTGTGAATGGAAGAGACGAAATGTCAATTAGTCGGTAGTTTTATCAAAATCCGCAATTTCTTACGTCTGGTATGAATCTTAGCGACCGTCGACTACAGCTCGAGCATCGAGTCACCTTCTCGCGAAATTCGGGCACTGGATATCAATGAGGATTGACTTCCCAACATCTCCGGTGACAAAATCGTGTGGATGAAAGAGATGAAATGTCAATTAGTGGGTAATTCGATCAAAATCCGCAATTTCTTACGCGTCGGCTTTGAATCTTAGCGAGCGTCGACTACAGCTCGAGCATCGAGTCATCTTCTCGCGAATTTCGGTCATTGGATATCGATCGGCATTGACTATTCGACATCCCCGTCGACAAGATTGTGTGAATGAAAGAGACAAAAGGTTCATTAGTCGGTAGTTAGCTCAAAATCCGCAATTCCTTACGCGTCTGCTTTGAATCTTAGCGAGCGTCGACTACAGCCCGAGCATCGAGTCATCTTCTCGCGAATTTCGGTCATTGAATATCGATCGGCATTGACTATCCGACATCCCCGTCGACAAAATTGTGTGAATGAAAGAGACAAAAGGTTTATCAGTCGGTAGTGAGCTCAAAATCCGCAATTTCTTACGCGTCTGCTTTGAATCTTAGCGACCGTCGAGTACAGCCCAAGCATCGAGTCATCTTCTCGCGAATTTCGGTCATTAGATATCGATCGGCATTGACTATTCGACATCCCCGTCGACAAAACCGTGTGAATGAGAGAGACAAAAGGTTTATGAGTGTGTAGTTTGATTAGAATCTGCAATTTCTCACGTCTGCTCTCCATCTTAGCGAGCGTCGACTACAGCCCGAGCATCGAGTCATCTTCTTGCGAATTTCGGTCATTGGATATCGATCGGCATGGACTATTCGACATCCCCGTCGACAAAATTGTGTGAATGAAAGAGACGAAAGGTTTATTAGTCGGTAGTTAGCTCAAAATCCGCAATTCCTTACGCGTCTGCTTTGAATCTTAGCGAGCGTCGACTACAGCCCGAGCATCGAGTCATCTTCTCGCGAATTTCGGTCATTGAATATCGATCGGCATTGACTATCCGACATCCCCGTCGACAAAATTGTGTGAATGAAAGAGACAAAAGGTTTATCAGTCGGTAGTGAGCTCAAAATCCGCAATTTCTTACGCGTCTGCTTTGAATCTTAGCGACCGTCGAGTACAGCCCAAGCATCGAGTCATCTTCTCGCGAATTTCGGTCATTGGATATCGATCGGCATTGACTATTCGACATCCCCGTCGACAAGATTGTGTGAATGAAAGAGACAAAAGGTTCATTAGTCGGTAGTTAGCTCAAAATCCGCAATTCCTTACGCGTCTGCTTTGAATCTTAGCGAGCGTCGACTACAGCCCGAGCATCGAGTCATCTTCTCGCGAATTTCGGTCATTGAATATCGATCGGCATTGACTATCCGACATCCCCGTCGACAAAATTGTGTGAATGAAAGAGACAAAAGGTTTATCAGTCGGTAGTGAGCTCAAAATCCGCAATTTCTTACGCGTCTGCTTTGAATCTTAGCGACCGTCGAGTACAGCCCAAGCATCGAGTCATCTTCTCGCGAATTTCGGTCATTAGATATCGATCGGCATTGACTATTCGACATCCCCGTCGACAAAACCGTGTGAATGAGAGAGACAAAAGGTTTATTAGTGTGTAGTTTGATTAGAATCCGCAATTTCTCACGTCTGCTCACCATCTTAGCGAGCGTCGACTCCAGCCCGAGCATCGAGTGATCTCCTCGCGATTTTCGGTAATCAAATATCGATCAGCATTGACTTATGACATCTCCGGTGACAGAATAGTGTGAATGGAAGAGACGAAATGTCAATTAGTCGGTAGTTTCATCAAAATCCGCAATTTCTTACGTCTGGTATGAATCTTAGCGACCGTCGACTACAGCTCGAGCATCAAGTCACCTTCTCGCGAAATTCTGGCACTGGATATCAATGAGGATTGACTTCCCAACATCTCCGGTGACAAAATCGTGTGGATGAAAGAGACGAAATGTCAATTAGTGGGTAATTCGATCAAAATCCGCAATTTCTTACGCGTCGGCTTTGAATCTTAGCGAGCGTCGACTACAGCTCGAGCATCGAGTCATCTTCTCGCGAATTTCGGTCATTGGATATCGATCGGCATTGACTATTCGACATCCCCGTCGACAAGATTGTGTGAATGAGAGAGACAAAAGGTTCATTAGTCGGTAGTTAGCTCAAAATCCGCAATTTCTTACGCGTCTGCTTTGAATCTTAGCGAGCGTCGACTTCTGCCCGAGCATCGAGTCTTCTTCTCGCGAATTTCGGTCATTGAATATCGATCGGCATTGACTATTCGACATCCCCGTCGACAAAACCGTGTGAATGAGAGAGACAAAAGGTTTATTAGTGTGTAGTTTGATTAGAATCCGCAATTTCTCACGTCTGCTCTCAATCTTAGCGAGCGTCGACTACAGCCCGAGCATCGAGTCATCTCCTCGCGATTTTCGGTAATCAAATATCGATCAGCATTGACTTTATGACATCTCCGGTAACAAAATAGTGTGAATGAAAGAGACGAAATGTCAATTAGTGGGTAATTCGATCAAAATCCGCAATTTCTTACGCGTCGGCTTTGAATCTTAGCGAGCATCGACTACAGCTCGAGCATCGAGTCATCTTCTCGCGGAATTCTGGCACTGGATATCAATGAGGATTGACTTCCCAACATCTCCGGTGACAAAATCGTGTGGATGAAAGAGACGAAATGTCAACTAGTGGGTAATTCGATCAAAATCCGCAATTTCTTACGCGTCGGCTTTGAATCTTAGCGAGCGTCGACTACAGCCCAAGCATCGAGTCATCTTCTCGCGAATTTCGGTCATTCGATATCGATCGGCATTGACTATTCGACATCCCCGTCGACAAAACCGTGTGAATGAGAGAGACAAAAGGTTTATTAGTGTGTAGTTTGATTAGAGTCCGCAATTTCTCACGTCTGCTCTCAATCTTAGCGAGCGTCGACTACAGCCCGAGCATCGAGTCATCTCCTCGCGATTTTCGGTAATCAAATATCGATCAGCATTGACTTTATGACATCTCCGGTAACAAAATAGTGTGAATGAAAGAGACGAAATGTCAATTAGTGGGTAATTCGATCAAAATCCGCAATTTCTTACGCGTCGGCTTTGAATCTTAGCGAGCATCGACTACAGCTCGAGCATCGAGTCATCTTCTCGCGGAATTCTGGCACTGGATATCAATGAGGATTGACTTCCCAACATCTCCGGTGACAAAATTGTGTGGATGAAAGAGACGAAATGTCAACTAGTGGGTAATTCGATCAAAATCCGCAATTTCTTACGCGTCGGCTTTGAATCTTAGCGAGCGTCGACTACAGCCCAAGCATCGAGTCATCTTCTCGCGAATTTCGGTCATTCGATATCGATCGGCATTAACTATTCGACATCCCCGTCGACAAAACCGTGTGAATGAGAGAGACAAAAGGTTTATTAGTGTGTAGTTTGATTAGAATCCGCAATTTCTCACGTCTGCTCTCAATCTTAGCGAGCGTCGACTACAGCCCGAGCATCGAGTCATCTCCCCGCGATTTTCGGTAATCAAATATCGATCAGCATTGACTTTATGACATCTCCGGTGACAAAATAGTGGGAATGAAAGAGACAAAATGTCAATTAGTGGGTAATTCGATCAAAATCCGCAATTTCTTACGCGTCGGCTTTGAATCTTAGCGAGCGTCGACTACAGCTCGAGCATCGAGTCATCTTCTCGCGAATTTCGGTGATTGGATATCGATCGGCATTGACTATTCGACATCCCCGTCGACAAGATTGTGTGAATAAAAGAGACAAAAGGTTTATTAGTCGGTAGTTAGCTCAGGGTCCGCAATTCCTTACGCGTCTGCTTTGAATCTCAGCGAGCGTCGACTACAGCCCGAGCATCGAGTCATCTCCTCGCGAATTTCGGTCATTGGATATCGATCGGCATTGACTATTCGACATCCCTGTCGACAAAATTGTGTGAATGAAAGAGACAAAAGGTTTATTAGTCGGTAGTTAGCTCATTTCCGCGATTTTTTACGCGTCTGCTTTGAATCTTAGCGAGCGTCGACTACAGCCCGAGCATCGAGTCATCTTCTCGCGAATTTCGGTCATTGGATATCGATCGGCATGGACTATTCGACATCCCCGTCGACAAAATTGTGTGAATGAAAGAGACAAAAGGTTTATTAGTCGGGAGTTAGCTCATTCCCGCGATTTTTTACGCGTCTGCTTTGAATCTTAGCGAGCGTCGACTACAGCCCGAGCATCGAGTCATCTTCTCGCGAATTTCGGTCATTGGATATCGATCGGCATTGACTATTCGACATCCCCGTCGACAAAACCGTGTGAATGAGAGAGACAAAAGGTTTATTAGTGTGTAGTTTGATTAGAATCCGCAATTTCTCACGTCTGCTCACCATCTTAGCGAGCGTCGACTACAGCCCGAGCATCGAGTCATCTCCTCGCGATTTTCGGTAATCAAATATCGATCAGCATTGACTTTATGACATCTCCGGTAACAAAATAGTGTGAATGAAAGAGACGAAATGTCAATTAGTCGGTAGCTTTATCAAAATCCGCAATTTCTTACGTCTGGTATGAATCTTAGCGACCGTCGACTACAGCTCGAGCATCGAGTCACCTTCTCGCGAAATTCTGGCACTGGATATCAATGAGGATTGACTTCCCAACATCTCCGGTGACAAAATCGTGTGGATGAAAGAGACGAAATGTCAATTAGTAGGTAATTCGATCAAAATCCGCAATTTCTTACGCGTCTGCTTTGAATCTTAGCGAGCGTCGACTACAGCCCGAGCATCGAGTCATCTCCTCGCGAATTTCGGTCATTGGATATCGATCGGCATTGACTATTCGACATCCCCGTCGACAAAATTCTGTGAATGTGAGAGACAAAAGGTTCATTAGTCGGTAGTTAGCTCAAAATCCGCAATTTCTTACGCGTCTGCTTTGAATCTTAGCGAGCGTCGACTTCTGCCCGAGCATCGAGTCTTCTTCTCGCGAATTTCGGTCATTGAATATCGATCGGCATTGACTATTCGACATCCCCGTCGACAAAACCGTGTGAATGAGAGAGACAAAAGGTTTATTAGTGTGTAGTTTGATTAGAATCCGCAATTTCTCACGTCTGCTCTCAATCTTAGCGAGCGTCGACTACAGCCCGAGCATCGAGTCATCTCCTCGCGATTTTCGGTAATCAAATATCGATCAGCATTGACTTTATGACATCTCCGGTAACAAAATAGTGTGAATGAAAGAGACGAAATGTCAATTAGTGGGTCATTCGATCAAAATCCGCAATTTCTTACGCGTCGGCTTTGAATCTTAGCGAGCATCGACTACAGCTCGAGCATCGAGTCATCTTCTCGCGGAATTCTGGCACTGGATATCAATGAGGATTGACTTCCCAACATCTCCGGTGACAAAATCGTGTGGATGAAAGAGACGAAATGTCAACTAGTGGGTAATTCGATCAAAATCCGCAATTTCTTACGCGTCGGCTTTGAATCTTAGCGAGCGTCGACTACAGCCCAAGCATCGAGTCATCTTATCGCGAATTTCGGTCATTCGATATCGATCGGCATTGACTATTCGACATCCCCGTCGACAAAACCGTGTGAATGAGAGAGACAAAAGGTTTATTAGTGTGTAGTTTGATTAGAATCCGCAATTTCTCACGTCTGCTCTCAATCTTAGCGAGCGTCGACTACAGCCCGAGCATCGAGTCATTTCCCCGCGATTTTCGGTAATCAAATATCGATCAGCATTGACTTTATGACATCTCCGGTGACAAAATAGTGGGAATGAAAGAGACAAAATGTCAATCAGTGGGTAATTCGATCAAAATCCGCAATTTCTTACGCGTCGGCTTTGAATCTTAGCGAGCGTCGACTACAGCTCGAGCATCGAGTCATCTTCTCGCGAATTTCGGTGATTGGATATCGATCGGCATTGACTATTCGACATCCCCGTCGACAAGATTGTGTGAATAAAAGAGACAAAAAGGTTTATTAGTCGGTAGTTAGCTCAGGGTCCGCAATTCCTTACGCGTCTGCTTTGAATCTCAGCGAGCGTCGACTACAGCCCGAGCATCGAGTCATCTCCTCGCGAATTTCGGTCATTGGATATCGATCGGCATTGACTATTCGACATCCCCGTCGACAAAATTGTGTGAATGAAAGAGACAAAAGGTTTATTAGTCGGTAGTTAGCTCATTTCCGCGATTTTTTACGCGTCTGCTTTGAATCTTAGCGAGCGTCGACTACAGCCCGAGCATCGAGTCATCTTCTCGCGAATTTCGGTCATTGGATATCGATCGGCATGGACTATTCGACATCCCCGTCGACAAAACCGTGTGAATGAGAGAGACAAAAGGTTTATTAGTGTGTAGTTTGATTAGAATCCGCAATTTCTCACGTCTGCTCACCATCTTAGCGAGCGTCGACTCCAGCCCGAGCATCGAGTCATCTCCTCGCGATTTTTGGTAATCAAATATCGATCAGCATTGACTTATGACATCTCCGGTGACATAATGGTGTGAATGGAAGAGACGAAATGTCAATTAGTCGGTAGTTTTATCAAAATCCGCAATTTCTTACGTCTGGTATGAATCTCAGCGACCGTCGACTACAGCTCGAGCATCGAGTCACCTTCTCGCAAAATTCTGGCACTGGATATCAATGAGGATTGACTTCCCAACATCTCCGGTGACAAAATCGTGTGGATGGAAGAGACGAAATGTCAATTAGTGGGTAATTCGATCAAAATCCGCAATTTCTTACGCGTCGGCTTTGAATCTTAGCGAGCGTCGACTACAGCTCGAGCATCGAGTCATCTTCTCGCGAATTTCGGTCATTGGATATCGATCGGCATTGACTATTCGACATCCCCGTCGACAAGATTGTGTGAATGAAAGAGACAGTAGGTTCATTAGTCGGTAGTTAGCTCAAAATCCGCAATTTTTTACGCGTCTGCTTTGAATCTTAGCGACCGTCGACTACAGCCCGAGCATCGAGTCATCTTCTCGCGAATTTCGGTCATTGAATATCGATCGGCATTGACTATTCGACATCCCCGTCGACAAAATTTTGTGAATGAAAGAGACAAAAGGTTTATCAGTCGGTAGTGAGCTCAAAATCTGCGATTTCTTACGCGTCTGCTTTGAATCTTAGCGACCGTCGAGTACAGCCCAAGCATCGAGTCATCTTCTCGCGAATTTCGGTCATTAGATATCGATCGGCATTGACTATTCGACATCCCCGTCGACAAAACCGTGTGAATGAGAGAGACAAAAGGTTTATTAGTCGGTAGTTAGCTCATTTCCGCGATTTTTTACGCGTCTGCTTTGAATCTTAGCGAGCGTCGACTACAGCCCGAGCATCGAGTCATCTTCTCGCGAATTTCGGTCATTGGATATCGATCGGCATGGACTATTCGACATCCCCGTCGACAAAATTTTGTGAATGAAAGAGACAAAAGGTTTATTAGTCGGTAGTTAGCTCATCTCCGCGATTTTTTACGCGTCTGCTTTGAATCTTAGCGAGCGTCGACTACAGCCCGAGCATCGAGTCATCTTCTCGCGAATTTCGGTCATTGGATATCGATCGGCATTGACTATTCGACATCCCCGTCGACAAAACCGTGTGAATGAGAGAGACAAAAGGTTTATTAGTGTGTAGTTTGATTAGAATCCGCAATTTCTCACGTCTGCTCACCATCTTAGCGAGCGTCGACTCCAGCCCGAGCATCGAGTGATCTCCTCGCGATTTTCGGTAATCAAATATCGATCAGCATTGACTTATGACATCTCCGGTGACAGAATAGTGTGAATGGAAGAGACGAAATGTCAATTAGTCGGTAGTTTCATCAAAATCCGCAATTTCTTACGTCTGGTATGAATCTTAGCGACCGTCGACTACAGCTCGAGCATCAAGTCACCTTCTCGCGAAATTCTGGCACTGGATATCAATGAGGATTGACTTCCCAACATCTCCGGTGACAAAATCGTGTGGATGAAAGAGACGAAATGTCAATTAGTGGGTAATTCGATCAAAATCCGCAATTTCTTACGCGTCGGCTTTGAATCTTAGCGAGCGTCGACTACAGCTCGAGCATCGAGTCATCTTCTCGCGAATTTCGGTCATTGGATATCGATCGGCATTGACTATTCGACATCCCCGTCGACAAGATTGTGTGAATGAGAGAGACAAAAGGTTCATTAGTCGGTAGTTAGCTCAAAATCCGCAATTTCTTACGCGTCTGCTTTGAATCTTAGCGAGCGTCGACTTCTGCCCGAGCATCGAGTCTTCTTCTCGCGAATTTCGGTCATTGAATATCGATCGGCATTGACTATTCGACATCCCCGTCGACAAAAGCGTGTGAATGAGAGAGACAAAAGGTTTATTAGTGTGTAGTTTGATTAGAATCCGCAATTTCTCACGTCTGCTCTCAATCTTAGCGAGCGTCGACTACAGCCCGAGCATCGAGTCATCTCCTCGCGATTTTCGGTAATCAAATATCGATCAGCATTGACTTTATGACATCTCCGGTAACAAAATAGTGTGAATGAAAGAGACGAAATGTCAATTAGTGGGTAATTCGATCAAAATCCGCAATTTCTTACGCGTCGGCTTTGAATCTTAGCGAGCATCGACTACAGCTCGAGCATCGAGTCATCTTCTCGCGGAATTCTGGCACTGGATATCAATGAGGATTGACTTCCCAACATCTCCGGTGACAAAATCGTGTGGATGAAAGAGACGAAATGTCAACTAGTGGGTAATTCGATCAAAATCCGCAATTTCTTACGCGTCGGCTTTGAATCTTAGCGAGCGTCGACTACAGCCCAAGCATCGAGTCATCTTCTCGCGAATTTCGGTCATTCGATATCGATCGGCATTGACTATTCGACATCCCCGTCGACAAAACCGTGTGAATGAGAGAGACAAAAGGTTTATTAGTGTGTAGTTTGATTAGAATCCGCAATTTCTCACGTCTGCTCTCAATCTTAGCGAGCGTCGACTACAGCCCGAGCATCGAGTCATCTCCTCGCGATTTTCGGTAATCAAATATCGATCAGCATTGACTTTATGACATCTCCGGTAACAAAATAGTGTGAATGAAAGAGACGAAATGTCAATTAGTGGGTAATTCGATCAAAATCCGCAATTTCTTACGCGTCGGCTTTGAATCTTAGCGAGCATCGACTACAGCTCGAGCATCGAGTCATCTTCTCGCGGAATTCTGGCACTGGATATCAATGAGGATTGACTTCCCAACATCTCCGGTGACAAAATCGTGTGGATGAAAGAGACGAAATGTCAACTAGTGGGTAATTCGATCAAAATCCGCAATTTCTTACGCGTCGGCTTTGAATCTTAGCGAGCGTCGACTACAGCCCAAGCATCGAGTCATCTTCTCGCGAATTTCGGTCATTCGATATCGATCGGCATTAACTATTCGACATCCCCGTCGACAAAACCGTGTGAATGAGAGAGACAAAAGGTTTATTAGTGTGTAGTTTGATTAGAATCCGCAATTTCTCACGTCTGCTCTCAATCTTAGCGAGCGTCGACTACAGCCCGAGCATCGAGTCATCTCCCCGCGATTTTCGGTAATCAAATATCGATCAGCATTGACTTTATGACATCTCCGGTGACAAAATAGTGGGAATGAAAGAGACAAAATGTCAATTAGTGGGTAATTCGATCAAAATCCGCAATTTCTTACGCGTCGGCTTTGAATCTTAGCGAGCGTCGACTACAGCTCGAGCATCGAGTCATCTTCTCGCGAATTTCGGTGATTGGATATCGATCGGCATTGACTATTCGACATCCCCGTCGACAAGATTGTGTGAATAAAAGAGACAAAAGGTTTATTAGTCGGTAGTTAGCTCAGGGTCCGCAATTCCTTACGCGTCTGCTTTGAATCTCAGCGAGCGTCGACTACAGCCCGAGCATCGAGTCATCTCCTCGCGAATTTCGGTCATTGGATATCGATCGGCATTGACTATTCGACATCCCCGTCGACAAAATTGTGTGAATGAAAGAGACAAAAGGTTTATTAGTCGGTAGTTAGCTCATTTCCGCGATTTTTTACGCGTCTGCTTTGAATCTTAGCGAGCGTCGACTACAGCCCGAGCATCGAGTCATCTTCTCGCGAATTTCGGTCATTGGATATCGATCGGCATGGACTATTCGACATCCCCGTCGACAAAACTGTGTGAATGGAAGAGACAAAAGGTTTATTAGTCGGGAGTTAGCTCATTCCCGCGATTTTTTACGCGTCTGCTTTGAATCTTAGCGAGCGTCGACTACAGCCCGAGCATCGAGTCATCTTCTCGCGAATTTCGGTCATTGGATATCGATCGGCATTGACTATTCGACATCCCCGTCGACAAAACCGTGTGAATGAGAGAGACAAAAGGTTTATTAGTGTGTAGTTTGATTAGAATCCGCAATTTCTCACGTCTGCTCACCATCTTAGCGAGCGTCGACTCCAGCCCGAGCATCGAGTCATCTCCTCGCGATTTTCGGTAATCAAATATCGATCTGCATTGACTTATGACATCTCCGGTGACAGAATAGTGTGAATGGAAGAGACGAAATGTCAATTAGTCGGTAGCTTTATCAAAATCCGCAATTTCTTACGTCTGGTATGAATCTTAGCGACCGTCGACTACAGCTCGAGCATCGAGTCACCTTCTCGCGAAATTCTGGCACTGGATATCAATGAGGATTGACTTCCCAACATCTCCGGTGACAAAATCGTGTGGATGAAAGAGACGAAATGTCAATTAGTAGGTAATTCGATCAAAATCCGCAATTTCTTACGCGTCTGCTTTGAATCTTAGCGAGCGTCGACTACAGCCCGAGCATCGAGTCATCTCCTCGCGAATTTCGGTCATTGGATATCGATCGGCATTGACTATTCGACATCCCCGTCGACAAAATTGTGTGAATGTGAGAGACAAAAGGTTCATTAGTCGGTAGTTAGCTCAAAATCCGCAATTTCTTACGCGTCTGCTTTGAATCTTAGCGAGCGTCGACTTCTGCCCGAGCATCGAGTCTTCTTCTCGCGAATTTCGGTCATTGAATATCGATCGGCATTGACTATTCGACATCCCCGTCGACAAAACCGTGTGAATGAGAGAGACAAAAGGTTTATTAGTGTGTAGTTTGATTAGAATCCGCAATTTCTCACGTCTGCTCTCAATCTTAGCGAGCGTCGACTACAGCCCGAGCATCGAGTCATCTCCTCGCGATTTTCGGTAATCAAATATCGATCAGCATTGACTTTATGACATCTCCGGTAACAAAATAGTGTGAATGAAAGAGACGAAATGTCAATTAGTGGGTCATTCGATCAAAATCCGCAATTTCTTACGCGTCGGCTTTGAATCTTAGCGAGCATCGACTACAGCTCGAGCATCGAGTCATCTTCTCGCGGAATTCTGGCACTGGATATCAATGAGGATTGACTTCCCAACATCTCCGGTGACAAAATCGTGTGGATGAAAGAGACGAAATGTCAACTAGTGGGTAATTCGATCAAAATCCGCAATTTCTTACGCGTCGGCTTTGAATCTTAGCGAGCGTCGACTACAGCCCAAGCATCGAGTCATCTTCTCGCGAATTTCGGTCATTCGATATCGATCGGCATTGACTATTCGACATCCCCGTCGACAAAACCGTGTGAATGAGAGAGACAAAAGGTTTATTAGTGTGTAGTTTGATTAGAATCCGCAATTTCTCACGTCTGCTCTCAATCTTAGCGAGCGTCGACTACAGCCCGAGCATCGAGTCATCTCCCCGCGATTTTCGGTAATCAAATATCGATCAGCATTGACTTTATGACATCTCCGGTGACAAAATAGTGGGAATGAAAGAGACAAAATGTCAATCAGTGGGTAATTCGATCAAAATCCGCAATTTCTTACGCGTCGGCTTTGAATCTTAGCGAGCGTCGACTACAGCTCGAGCATCGAGTCATCTTCTCGCGAATTTCGGTGATTGGATATCGATCGGCATTGACTATTCGACATCCCCGTCGACAAGATTGTGTGAATAAAAGAGACAAAAAGGTTTATTAGTCGGTAGTTAGCTCAGGGTCCGCAATTCCTTACGCGTCTGCTTTGAATCTCAGCGAGCGTCGACTACAGCCCGAGCATCGAGTCATCTCCTCGCGAATTTCGGTCATTGGATATCGATCGGCATTGACTATTCGACATCCCCGTCGACAAAATTGTGTGAATGAAAGAGACAAAAGGTTTATTAGTCGGTAGTTAGCTCATTTCCGCGATTTTTTACGCGTCTGCTTTGAATCTTAGCGAGCGTCGACTACAGCCCGAGCATCGAGTCATCTTCTCGCGAATTTCGGTCATTGGATATCGATCGGCATGGACTATTCGACATCCCCGTCGACAAAATTGTGTGAATGAAAGAGACAAAAGGTTTATTAGTCGGGAGTTAGCTCATTCTCGCGATTTTTTACGCGTCTGCTTTGAATCTTAGCGAGCGTCGACTACAGCCCGAGCATCGAGTCATCCTCTCGCGAATTTCGGTCATTGGATATCGATCGGCATTGACTATTCGACATCCCCGTCGACAAAACCGTGTGAATGAGAGAGACAAAAGGTTTATTAGTGTGTAGTTTGATTAGAATCCGCAATTTCTCACGTCTGCTCACCATCTTAGCGAGCGTCGACTCCAGCCCGAGCATCGAGTCATCTCCTCGCGATTTTCGGTAATCAAATATCGATCTGCATTGACTTATGACATCTCCGGTGACAGAATAGTGTGAATGGAAGAGACGAAATGTCAATTAGTCGGTAGCTTTATCAGAATCCGCAATTTCTTACGTCTGGTATGAATCTTAGCGACCGTCGACTACAGCTCGAGCATCGAGTCACCTTCTCGCGAAATTCTGGCACTGGATATCAATGAGGATTGACTTCCCAACATCTCCGGTGACAAAATCGTGTGGATGAAAGAGACGAAATGTCAATTAGTAGGTAATTCGATCAAAATCCGCAATTTCTTACGCGTCGGCTTTGAATCTTAGCGAGCGTCGACTACAGCTCGAGCATCGAGTCATCTTCTCGCGAATTTCGGTCATTGGATATCGATCGGCATTGACTATTCGACATCCCCGTCGACAAGATTGTGTGAATGAAAGAGACAAAAGGTTCATTAGTCGGTAGTTAGCTCAAAATCCGCAATTTCTTACGCGTCTGCTTTGAATCTTAGCGAGCGTCGACTTCTGCCCGAGCATCGAGTCATCTTCTCGCGAATTTCGGTCATTGAATATCGATCGGCATTGACTATTCGACATCCCCGTCCACAAAATTGTGTGAATGAAAGAGACAAAAGGTTTATTAGTCGGTAGTTAGCTCATTTCCGCGATTTTTTACGCGTCTGCTTTGAATCTTAGCGAGCGTCGACTACAGCCCGAGCATCGAGTCATCTTCTCGCGAATTTCGGTCCTTCGATATCGATCGGCATTGACTATTCGACATCCCCGTCGACAAAACCGTGTGAATGAGAGAGACAAAAGGTTTATTAGTGTGTAGTTTGATTAGAATCCGCAATTTCTCACGTCTGCTCTCAATCTTAGCGAGCGTCGACTACAGCCCGAGCATCGAGTCATCTCCCCGCGATTTTCGGTAATCAAATATCGATCAGCATTGACTTTATGACATCTCCGGTGACAAAATAGTGGGAATGAAAGAGACAAAATGTCAATTAGTGGGTAATTCGATCAAAATCCGCAATTTCTTACGCGTCGGCTTTGAATCTTAGCGAGCGTCGACTACAGCTCGAGCATCGAGTCATCTTCTCGCGGATTTCGGTGATTGGATATCGATCGGCATTGACTATTCGACATCCCCGTCGACAAGATTGTGTGAATAAAAGAGACAAAAGGTTTATTAGTCGGTAGTTAGCTCAGGGTCCGCAATTCCTTACGCGTCTGCTTTGAATCTTAGCGAGCGTCGACTACAGCCCGAGCATCGAGTCATCTCCTCGCGAATTTCGGTCATTGGATATCGATCGGCATTGACTATTCGACATCCCCGTCGACAAGATTGTGTGAATGAAAGAGACAAAAGGTTTATCAGTCGGTAGTGAGCTCAAAATCCGCAATTTCTTACGCGTCTGCTTTGAATCTTAGCGAGCGTCGAGTACAGCCCAAGCATCGAGTCATCTTCTCGCGAATTTCGGTTATTAGATATCGATCGGCATTGACTATTCGACATCCCCGTCGACAAAACCGTGTGAATGAGAGAGACAGAAGGTTTATTAGTGTGTAGTTTGATTAGAATCCGCAATTTCTCACGTCTGCTCACCATCTTAGCGAGCGTCGACTCCAGCCCGAGCATCGAGTCATCTCCTCGCGATTTTCGGTAATCAAATATCGATCTGCATTGACTTATGACATCTCCGGTGACAGAATAGTGTGAATGGAAGAGACGAAATGTCAATTAGTCGGTAGCTTTATCAAAATCCGCAATTTCTTACGTCTGGTATGAATCTTAGCGACCGTCGACTACAGCTCGAGCATCGAGTCACCTTCTCGCGAAATTCTGGCACTGGATATCAATGAGGATTGACTTCCCAACATCTCCGGTGACAAAATCGTGTGGATGAAAGAGACGAAATGTCATTTAGTGGGTAATTCGATCAAAATCCGCAATTTCTTACGCGTCGGCTTTGAATCTTAGCGAGCGTCGACTACAGCTCGAGCATCGAGTCATCTTCTCGCGAATTTCGGTCATTGGATATCGATCGGCATTGACTATTCGACATCCCCGTCGACAAGATTGTGTGAATGAAAGAGACAAAAGGTTCATTAGTCGGTAGTTAGCTCAAAATCCGCAATTTCTTACGCGTCTGCTTTGAATCTTAGCGAGCGTCGACTTCTGCCCGAGCATCGAGTCATCTTCTCGCGAATTTCGGTCATTGAATATCGATCGGCATTGACTATTCGACATCCCCGTCGACAAAATTGTGTGAATGAAAGAGACAAAAGGTTTATCAGTCGGTAGTGAGCTCAAAATCCGCAATTTCTTACGCGTCTGCTTTGAATCTTAGCGAGCGTCGAGTACAGCCCAAGCATCGAGTCATCTTCTCGCGAATTTCGGTTATTAGATATCGATCGGCATTGACTATTCGACATCCCCGTCGACAAAACCGTGTGAATGAGAGAGACAAAAGGTTTATTAGTGTGTAGTTTGATTAGAATCCGCAATTTCTCACGTCTGCTCACCATCTTAGCGAGCGTCGACTCCAGCCCGAGCATCGAGTCATCTCCTCGCGATTTTCGGTAATCAAATATCGATCTGCATTGACTTATGACATCTCCGGTGACAGAATAGTGTGAATGGAAGAGACGAAATGTCAATTAGTCGGTAGCTTTATCAAAATCCGCAATTTCTTACGTCTGGTATGAATCTTAGCGACCGTCGACTACAGCTCGAGCATCGAGTCACCTTCTCGCGAAATTCTGGCACTGGATATCAATGAGGATTGACTTCCCAACATCTCCGGTGACAAAATCGTGCGGATGAAAGAGACGAAATGTCAATTAGTGGGTAATTCGATCAAAATCCGCAATTTCTTACGCGTCGGCTTTGAATCTTAGCGAGCGTCGACTACAGCTCGAGCATCGAGTCATCTTCTCGCGAATTTCGGTCATTGGATATCGATCGGCATTGACTATTCGACATACCCGTCGACAAGATTGTGTGAATGAAAGAGATAAAAGGTTCATTAGTCGGTAGTTAGCTCAAAATCCGCAATTTCTTACGCGTCTGCTTTGAATCTTAGCGAGCGTCGACTTCTGCCCGAGCATCGAGTCATCTTCTCGCGAATTTCGGTCATTGAATATCGATCGGCATTGACTATTCGACATCCCCGTCGACAAAATTGTGTGAATGAAAGAGACAAAAGGTTCATCAGTCGGTAGTGAGCTCAAAATCCGCAATTTCTTACGCGTCTGCTTTGAATCTTAGCGAGCGTCGAGTACAGCCCAAGCATCGAGTCATCTTCTCGCGAATTTCGGTCATTAGATATCGATCGGCATTGACTATTCGACATCCCCGTCGACAAAACCGTGTGAATGGGAGAGACAAAAGGTTTATCAGTGTGTAGTTTTATTAGAATCCGCAATTTCTCACGTCTGCTCTCAATCTTAGCGAGCGTCGACTACAGCCCGAGCATCGAGTCATCTCCTCGCGATTTTCGGTAATCAAATATCAATCAGCATTGACTTTATGACATCTCCCGTAACAAAATAGTGTGGATGAAAGAGACGAAATGTCAATTAGTGGGTAATTCGATCAAAATCCGCAATTTCTTACGCGTCGGCTTTGAATCTTAGCGAGCGTCGACTACAGCCAGAGCATCGAGTCATCTCCTCGCGATTTTCGGTAATCAAATATCGATCAGCATTGACTTTATGACATCTCCGGTAACAAAATAGTGTGAATGAAAGAGACGAAATGCCAATTAGTGGGTAATTCGATCAAAATCCGCAATTTCTTACGCGTCGGCTTCGAATCTTAGCGAGCGTCGACTACAGCTCGAGCATCGAGTCATCATCTCGCGAATTTCGGTCATTGGATATCGATCGGCATTGACTATTCGACATCCCCGTCGACAAAATTGTGTGAATGTGAGAGACAAAAGGTTTATTAGTCGGTAGTTAGCTCAGGATCCGCAATTCCTTACGCGTCTGCTTTGAATCTTAGCGAGCGTCGACTACAGCCCGAGCATCGAGTCATCTCCTCGCGAATTTCGGTCATTGGATATCGATCGGCATTGACTATTCGACATCCCCGTCGACAAAATTGTGTGAATGTGAGAGACAAAAGGTTTATTAGTCGGTAGTTAGCTCATTTCCGCGATTTTTCCCGCGTCTGCTTTGAATCTTAGCGAGCGTCGACTACAGCCCGAGCATCGAGTCATCTTCTCGCGAATTTCGGTCATTGGTTATCGATCGGCATTGACTATTCGACATCCCCGTCGACAAGATTGTGTGAATGAAAGAGACAGAAGGTTCATTAGTCAGTAGTTAGCTCAAAATCCGCAATTTCTTACGCGTCTGCTTTGAATCTTAGCGAGCGTCGACTACAGCCCGAGCATCGAGTCATCTTCTCGCGAATTTCGGTCATTGGATATCGATCGGCATTGACTATTCGACATCCCCGTCGACAAAATTGTGTGAATGAAAGAGACAAAAGGTTCATTAGTCGGTAGTTAGATCAAAATCCGCAATTTCTTACGCGTCTGCTTTGAATCTTAGCGAGCGTCGACTACAGCCCGAGCATCGAGTCATCTTCTCGCGAATTTCGGTCATTGGATATCGATCGGCATTGACTATTCGACATCCCCGTCGACAAAACCATGTGAATGAGAGAGACAAAAGGTTTATTAGTGTGTAGTTTGATTTGAATCCGCAATTTCTCACGTCTGCTCACAATCTTAGCGAGCGTCGACTACAGCCCGAGCATCGAGTCATCTCCTCGCGATTTTCGGTAATCAAATATCGATCAGCATTGACTTATAACATCTCCGGTGACAAGATAGTGTGAATGGAAGAGACGAAATGTCAATTAGTCGGTAGTTTTATCAAAATCCGCAATTTCTTACGTCTGGTATGAATCTTAGCGACCGTCGACTACAGCTCGAGCATCGAGTCACCTTCTCGCGAAATTCTGGCACTGGATATCAATGAGGATTGACTTCCCAACATCTCCGGTGACAGAATCGTGTGGATGGAAGAGACGGAATGTCAATTAGTGGGTAATCCGATCAAAATCCGCAATTTCTTACGCGTCGGCTTTGAATCTTAGCGAGCGTCGACTACAGCTCGAGCATCGAGTCATCTTCTCGCGAATTTCGGTCATTGGATATCGATCGGCATTGACTATTCGACATCCCCGTCGACAAGATTGTGTGAATGAAAGAGACAAAAGGTTCATTAGTCGGTAGTTAGCTCAAAATCCGCAATTTCTTACGCGTCTGCTTTGAATCTTAGCGAGCGTCGACTTCTGCCCGAGCATCGAGTCATCTTCTCGCGAATTTCGGTCATTGAATATCGATCGGCATTGACTATTCGACATCCCCGTCGACAAAATTGTGTGAATGAAAGAGACAAAAGGTTCATTAGTCGGTAGTGAGCTCAAAATCCGCAATTTCTTACGCGTCTGCTTTGAATCTTAGCGAGCGTCGACTTCTGCCCGAGCATCGAGTCATCTTCTCGCGAATTTCGGTCATTGAATATCGATCGGCATTGACTATTCGACATCCCCGTCGACAAAATTGTGTGAATGAAAGAGACAAAAGGTTTATCAGTCGGTAGTGAGCTCAAAATCCGCAATTTCTTACGCGTCTGCTTTGAATCTTAGCGAGCGTCGACTTCTGCCCGAGCATCGAGTCATCTTCTCGCGAATTTCGGTCATTGAATATCGATCGGCATTGACTATTCGACATACCCGTCGACAAGATTGTGTGAATGAAAGAGATAAAAGGTTCATTAGTCGGTAGTTAGCTCAAAATCCGCAATTTCTTACGCGTCTGCTTTGAATCTTAGCGAGCGTCGACTTCTGCCCGAGCATCGAGTCATCTTCTCGCGAATTTCGGTCATTGAATATCGATCGGCATTGACTATTCGACATCCCCGTCGACAAAATTGTGTGAATGAAAGAGACAAAAGGTTCATCAGTCGGTAGTGAGCTCAAAATCCGCAATTTCTTACGCGTCTGCTTTGAATCTTAGCGAGCGTCGAGTACAGCCCAAGCATCGAGTCATCTTCTCGCGAATTTCGGTCATTAGATATCGATCGGCATTGACTATTCGACATCCCCGTCGACAAAACCGTGTGAATGGGAGAGACAAAAGGTTTATCAGTGTGTAGTTTTATTAGAATCCGCAATTTCTCACGTCTGCTCTCAATCTTAGCGAGCGTCGACTACAGCCCGAGCATCGAGTCATCTCCTCGCGATTTTCGGTAATCAAATATCAATCAGCATTGACTTTATGACATCTCCCGTAACAAAATAGTGTGAATGAAAGAGACGAAATGTCAATTAGTGGGTAATTCGATCAAAATCCGCAATTTCTTACGCGTCGGCTTTGAATCTTAGCGAGCGTCGACTACAGCCAGAGCATCGAGTCATCTCCTCGCGATTTTCGGTAATCAAATATCGATCAGCATTGACTTTATGACATCTCCGGTAACAAAATAGTGTGAATGAAAGAGACGAAATGCCAATTAGTGGGTAATTCGATCAAAATCCGCAATTTCTTACGCGTCGGCTTTGAATCTTAGCGAGCGTCGACTTCTGCCCGAGCATCGAGTCATCTTCTCGCGAATTTCGGTCATTGAATATCGATCGGCATTGACTATTCGACATCCCCGTCGACAAAATTGTGTGAATGAAAGAGACAAAAGGTTCATTAGTCGGTAGTGAGCTCAAAATCCGCAATTTCTTACGCGTCTGCTTTGAATCTTAGCGAGCGTCGACTTCTGCCCGAGCATCGAGTCATCTTCTCGCGAATTTCGGTCATTGAATATCGATCGGCATTGACTATTCGACATCCCCGTCGACAAAATTGTGTGAATGAAAGAGACAAAAGGTTTATCAGTCGGTAGTGAGCTCAAAATCCGCAATTTCTTACGCGTCTGCTTTGAATCTTAGCGAGCGTCGACTTCTGCCCGAGCATCGAGTCATCTTCTCGCGAATTTCGGTCATTGAATATCGATCGGCATTGACTATTCGACATACCCGTCGACAAGATTGTGTGAATGAAAGAGATAAAAGGTTCATTAGTCGGTAGTTAGCTCAAAATCCGCAATTTCTTACGCGTCTGCTTTGAATCTTAGCGAGCGTCGACTTCTGCCCGAGCATCGAGTCATCTTCTCGCGAATTTCGGTCATTGAATATCGATCGGCATTGACTATTCGACATCCCCGTCGACAAAATTGTGTGAATGAAAGAGACAAAAGGTTCATCAGTCGGTAGTGAGCTCAAAATCCGCAATTTCTTACGCGTCTGCTTTGAATCTTAGCGAGCGTCGAGTACAGCCCAAGCATCGAGTCATCTTCTCGCGAATTTCGGTCATTAGATATCGATCGGCATTGACTATTCGACATCCCCGTCGACAAAACCGTGTGAATGGGAGAGAGAAAAGGTTTATCAGTGTGTAGTTTTATTAGAATCCGCAATTTCTCACGTCTGCTCTCAATCTTAGCGAGCGTCGACTACAGCCCGAGCATCGAGTCATCTCCTCGCGATTTTCGGTAATCAAATATCAATCAGCATTGACTTTATGACATCTCCCGTAACAAAATAGTGTGAATGAAAGAGACGAAATGTCAATTAGTGGGTAATTCGATCAAAATCCGCAATTTCTTACGCGTCGGCTTTGAATCTTAGCGAGCGTCGACTACAGCCAGAGCATCGAGTCATCTCCTCGCGATTTTCGGTAATCAAATATCGATCAGCATTGACTTTATGACATCTCCGGTAACAAAATAGTGTGAATGAAAGAGACGAAATGCCAATTAGTGGGTAATTCGATCAAAATCCGCAATTTCTTACGCGTCGGCTTCGAATCTTAGCGAGCGTCGACTACAGCTCGAGCATCGAGTCATCATCTCGCGAATTTCGGTCATTGGATATCGATCGGCATTGACTATTCGACATCCCCGTCGACAAAATTGTGTGAATGTGAGAGACAAAAGGTTTATTAGTCGGTAGTTAGCTCAGGATCCGCAATTCCTTACGCGTCTGCTTTGAATCTTAGCGAGCGTCGACTACAGCCCGAGCATCGAGTCATCTCCTCGCGAATTTCGGTCATTGGATATCGATCGGCATTGACTATTCGACATCCCCGTCGACAAAATTGTGTGAATGTGAGAGACAAAAGGTTTATTAGTCGGTAGTTAGCTCATTTCCGCGATTTTTTCCGCGTCTGCTTTGAATCTTAGCGAGCGTCGACTACAGCCCGAGCATCGAGTCATCTTCTCGCGAATTTCGGTCATTGGTTATCGATCGGCATTGACTATTCGACATCCCCGTCGACAAGATTGTGTGAATGAAAGAGACAGAAGGTTCATTAGTCAGTAGTTAGCTCAAAATCCGCAATTTCTTACGCGTCTGCTTTGAATCTTAGCGAGCGTCGACTACAGCCCGAGCATCGAGTCATCTTCTCGCGAATTTCGGTCATTGGATATCGATCGGCATTGACTATTCGACATCCCCGTCGACAAAATTGTGTGAATGAAAGAGACAAAAGGTTCATTAGTCGGTAGTTAGATCAAAATCCGCAATTTCTTACGCGTCTGCTTTGAATCTTAGCGAGCGTCGACTACAGCCCGAGCATCGAGTCATCTTCTCGCGAATTTCGGTCATTGGATATCGATCGGCATTGACTATTCGACATCCCCGTCGACAAAACCGTGTGAATGAGAGAGACAAAAGGTTTATTAGTGTGTAGTTTGATTAGAATCCGCAATTTCTCACGTCTGCTCACAATCTTAGCGAGCGTCGACTACAGCCCGAGCATCGAGTCATCTCCTCGCGATTTTCGGTAATCAAATATCGATCAGCATTGACTTATAACATCTCCGGTGACAAGATAGTGTGAATGGAAGAGACGAAATGTCAATTAGTCGGTAGTTTTATCAAAATCCGCAATTTCTTACGTCTGGTATGAATCTTAGCGACCGTCGACTACAGCTCGAGCATCGAGTCACCTTCTCGCGAAATTCTGGCACTGGATATCAATGAGGATTGACTTCCCAACATCTCCGGTGACAGAATCGTGTGGATGGAAGAGACGGAATGTCAATTAGTGGGTAATTCGATCAAAATCCGCAATTTCTTACGCGTCGGCTTTGAATCTTAGCGAGCGTCGACTACAGCTCGAGCATCGAGTCATCTTCTCGCGAATTTCGGTCATTGGATATCGATCGGCATTGACTATTCGACATCCCCGTCGACAAGATTGTGTGAATGAAAGAGACAAAAGGTTCATTAGTCGGTAGTTAGCTCAAAATCCGCAATTTCTTACGCGTCTGCTTTGAATCTTAGCGAGCGTCGACTTCTGCCCGAGCATCGAGTCATCTTCTCGCGAATTTCGGTCATTGAATATCGATCGGCATTGACTATTCGACATCCCCGTCGACAAAATTGTGTGAATGAAAGAGACAAAAGGTTCATTAGTCGGTAGTGAGCTCAAAATCCGCAATTTCTTACGCGTCTGCTTTGAATCTTAGCGAGCGTCGACTTCTGCCCGAGCATCGAGTCATCTTCTCGCGAATTTCGGTCATTGAATATCGATCGGCATTGACTATTCGACATCCCCGTCGACAAAATTGTGTGAATGAAAGAGACAAAAGGTTTATCAGTCGGTAGTGAGCTCAAAATCCGCAATTTCTTACGCGTCTGCTTCGAATCTTAGCGAGCGTCGAGTACAGCCCAAGCATCGAGTCATCTTCTCGCGAATTTCGGTCATTGGATATCGATCGGCATTGACTATTCGACATCCCCGTCGACAAGATTGTGTGAATGAAAGAGACAAAAGGTTCATTAGTCGGTAGTTAGCTCAAAATCCGCAATTTCTTACGCGTCTGCTTTGAATCTTAGCGAGCGTCGACTACAGCTCGAGCATCGAGTCATCTTCTCGCGAATTTCGGTCATTGGATATCGATCGGCATTGACTATTCGACATCCCCGTCGACAAGATTGTGTGAATGAAAGAGACAGAAGGTTCATTAGTCGGTAGTTAGCTCAAAATCCGCAATTTCTTACGCGTCTGCTTTGAATCTTAGCGAGCGTCGACTTCTGCCCGAGCATCGAGTCATCTTCTCGCGAATTTCGGTCATTGAATATCGATCGGCATTGACTATTCGACATCCCCGTCGACAAAATTGTGTGAATGAAAGAGACAAAAGGTTTATCAGTCGGTAGTGAGCTCAAAATCCGCAATTTCTTACGCGTCTGCTTCGAATCTTAGCGAGCGTCGAGTACAGCCCAAGCATCGAGTCATCTTCTCGCGAATTTCGGTCATTGGATATCGATCGGCATGGACTATTCGACATCCCCGTCGACAAAATTGTGTGAATGAAAGAGACAAAAGGTTTATTAGTCGGTAGTTAGCTCATTTCCGCGATTTTTTACGCGTCTGCTTTGAATCTTAGCGAGCGTCGACTACAGCCCGAGCATCGAGTCATCTTCTCGCGAATTTCGGTCATTGGATATCGATCGGCATTGACTATTCGACATCCCCGTCGACAAAACCGTGTGAATGAGAGAGACAAAAGGTTTATTAGTGTGTAGTTTGATTAGAATCCGCAATTTCTCACGTCTGCTCACCATCTTAGCGAGCGTCGACTCCAGCCCGAGCAGCGAGTCATCTCCTCGCGATTTTCGGTAATCAAATATCGATCAGCATTGACTTATGACATCTCCGGTGACAAAATAGTGTGAATGGAAGAGACGAAATGTCAATTAGTCGGTAGTTTTATCGAAATCCGCGATTTCTTACGTCTGGTATGAATCTTAGCGACCGTCGACTACAGCTCGAGCATCGAGTCACCTTCTCGCGAAATTCTGGCACTGGATATCAATGAGGATTGACTTCCCAACATCTCCGGTGACAAAATCGTGTGGATGAAAGAGACGAAATGTCAATTAGTGGGTAATTCGATCAAAATCCGCAATTTCTTACGCGTCGGCTTTGAATCTTAGCGAGCGTCGACTACAGCTCGAGCATCGAGTCATCTTCTCGCGAATTTCGGTCATTGGATATCGATCGGCATTGACTATTCGACATCCCCGTCGACAAAACCGTGTGAATGAGAGAGACAAAAGGTTTATGAGTGTGTAGTTTGATTAGAATCTGCAATTTCTCACGTCTGCTCTCCATCTTAGCGAGCGTCGACTACAGCCCGAGCATCGAGTCATCTTCTCGCGAATTTCGGTCATTGGATATCGATCGGCATTGACTATTCGACATCCCCGTCGACAAAATTGTGTGAATGAAAGAGACAAAAGGTTCATTAGTCGGTAGTTAGATCAAAATCCGCAATTTCTAACGCGTCTGCTTTGAATCTTAGCGAGCGTCGACTACAGCCCGAGCATCGAGTCATCTTCTCGCGAATTTCGGTCATTGGATATCGATCGGCATTGACTATTCGACATCCCCGTCGACAAAACCGTGTGGACGAGAGAGACAAAAGGTTTATTAGTGTGTAGTTTGATTAGAATCCGCAATTTCTCACGTCTGCTCACAATCTTAGCGAGCGTCGACTACAGCCCGAGCATCGAGTCATCTCCTCGCGATTTTCGGTAATCAAATATCGATCAGCATTGACTTATAACATCTCCGGTGACAAGATAGTGTGAATGGAAGAGACGAAATGTCAATTAGTCGGTAGTTTTATCAAAATCCGCAATTTCTTACGTCTGGTATGAATCTTAGCGACCGTCGACTACAGCTCGAGCATCGAGTCACCTTCTCGCGAAATTCTGGCACTGGATATCAATGAGGATTGACTTCCCAACATCTCCGGTGACAGAATCGTGTGGATGGAAGAGACGGAATGTCAATTAGTGGGTAATTCGATCAAAATCCGCAATTTCTTACGCGTCGGCTTTGAATCTTAGCGAGCGTCGACTACAGCTCGAGCATCGAGTCATCTTCTCGCGAATTTCGGTCATTGGATATCGATCGGCATTGACTATTCGACATCCCCGTCGACAAGATTGTGTGAATGAAAGAGACAAAAGGTTCATTAGTCGGTAGTTAGCTCAAAATCCGCAATTTCTTACGCGTCTGCTTTGAATCTTAGCGAGCGTCGACTTCTGCCCGAGCATCGAGTCATCTTCTCGCGAATTTCGGTCATTGAATATCGATCGGCGTTGACTATTCGACATCCCCGTCGACAAAATTGTGTGAATGAAAGAGACAAAAGGTTTATCAGTCGGTAGTGAGCTCAAAATCCGCAATTTCTTACGCGTCTGCTTCGAATCTTAGCGAGCGTCGAGTACAGCCCAAGCATCGAGTCATCTTCTCGCGAATTTCGGTCATTAGATATCGATCGGCATTGACTATTCGACATCCCCGTCGACAAAACCGTGTGAATGAGAGAGACAAAAGGTTTATGAGTGTGTAGTTTGATTAGAATCTGCAATTTCTCACGTCTGCTCTCCATCTTAGCGAGCGTCGACTACAGCCCGAGCATCGAGTCATCTTCTTGCGAATTTCGGTCATTGGATATCGATCGGCATGGACTATTCGACATCCCCGTCGACCAAATTGTGTGAATGAAAGAGACAAAAGGTTTATTAGTCGGTAGTTAGCTCATTTCCGCGATTTTTTACGCGTCTGCTTTGAATCTTAGCGAGCGTCGACTACAGCCCGAGCATCGAGTCATCTTCTCGCGAATTTCGGTCATTGGATATCGATCGGCATGGACTATTCGACATCCCCGTCGACAAAATTGTGTGAATGAAAGAGACAAAAGGTTTATTAGTCGGTAGTTAGCTCATTTCCGCGATTTTTTACGCGTCTGCTTTGAATCTTAGCGAGCGTCGACTACAGCCCGAGCATCGAGTCATCTTCTTGCGAATTTCGGTCATTGGATATCGATCGGCATTGACTATTCGACATCCCCGTCGACAAAACCGTGTGAATGAGAGAGACAAAAGGTTTATTAGTGTGTAGTTTGATTAGAATCCGCAATTTCTCACGTCTGCTCACCATCTTAGCGAGCGTCGACTCCAGCCCGAGCATCGAGTCATCTCCTCGCGATTTTCGGTAATCAAATATCGATCAGCATTGACTTATGACATCTCCGGTGACAAAATAGTGTGAATGGAAGAGACGAAATGTCAATTAGTCGGTAGTTTCATCAAAATCCGCAATTTCTTACGTCTGGTATGAATCTTAGCGACCGTCGACTACAGCTCGAGCATCGAGTCACCTTCTCGCGAAATTCTGGCACTGGATATCAATGAGGATTGACTTCCCAACATCTCCGGTGACAAAATCGTGTGGATGAAAGAGACGAAATGTCAATTAGTGGGTAATTCGATCAAAATCCGCAATTTCTTACGCGTCGGCTTTGAATCTTAGCGAGCGTCGACTACAGCTCGAGCATCGAGTCATCTTCTCGCGAATTTCGGTCATTGGATATCGATCGGCATTGACTATTCGACATCCCCGTCGACAAGATTGTGTGAATGAAAGAGACAGTAGGTTCATTAGTCGGTAGTTAGCTCAAAATCCGCAATTTCTTACGCGTCTGCTTTGAATCTTAGCGACCGTCGACTACAGCCCGAGCATCGAGTCATCTTCTCGCGAATTTCGGTCATTGAATATCGATCGGCATTGACTATTCGACATCCCCGTCGACAAAATTGTGTGAATGAAAGAGACAAAAGGTTTATCAGTCGGTAGTGAGCTCAAAATCTGCGATTTCTTACGCGTCTGCTTTGAATCTTAGCGAGCGTCGAGTACAAACCAAGCATCGAGTCATCTTCTCGCGAATTTCGGTCATTAGATATCGATCGGCATTGACTATTCGACATCCCCGTCGACAAAACCGTGTGAATGAGAGAGACAAAAGGTTTATTAGTCGGTAGTTAGCTCATTTCCGCGATTTTTTACGCGTCTGCTTTGAATCTTAGCGAGCGTCGACTACAGCCCGAGCATCGAGTCATCTTCTCGCGAATTTCGGTCATTGGATATCGATCGGCATGGACTATTCGACATCCCCGTCGACAAAATTTTGTGAATGAAAGAGACAAAAGGTTTATTAGTCGGTAGTTAGCTCATCTCCGCGATTTTTCACGCGTCTGCTTTGAATCTTAGCGAGCGTCGACTACAGCCCGAGCATCGAGTCATCTTCTCGCGAATTTCGGTCATTGGATATCGATCGGCATTGACTATTCGACATCCCCGTCGACAAAACCGTGTGAATGAGAGAGACAAAAGGTTTATTAGTGTGCAGTTTGATTAGAATCCGCAATTTCTCACGTCTGCTCACCATCTTGGCGAGCGTCGACTCCAGCCCGAGCATCGAGTCATCTCCTCGCGATTTTCGGTAATCAAATATCGATCAGCATTGACTTATGACATCTCCGGTGACAGAATAGTGTGAATGGGAGAGACGAAATGTCAATTAGTCGGTAGTTTCATCAAAATCCGCAATTTCTTACGTCTGGTATGAATCTTAGCGACCGTCGACTACAGCTCGAGCATCAAGTCACCTTCTCGCGAAATTCTGGCACTGGATATCAATGAGGATTGACTTCCCAACATCTCCGGTGACAAAATCGTGTGGATGAAAGAGACGAAATGTCAATTAGTGGGTAATTCGATCAAAATCCGCAATTTCTTACGCGTCGGCTTTGAATCTTAGCGAGCGTCGACTACAGCTCGAGCATCGAGTCATCTTCTCGCGAATTTCGGTCATTGGATATCGATCGGCATTGACTATTCGACATCCCCGTCGACAAGATTGTGTGAATGAAAGAGACAAAAGGTTCATTAGTCGGTAGTTAGCTCAAAATCCGCAATTTCTTACGCGTCTGCTCTGAATCTTAGCGAGCGTCGACTTCTGCCCGAGCATCGAGTCATCTTCTCGCGAATTTCGGTCATTGAATATCGATCGGCATTGACTATTCGACATCCCCGTCGACAAAACCGTGTGAATGAGAGAGACAAAAGGTTTATTAGTGTGTAGTTTGATTAGAATCCGCAATTTCTCACGTCTGCTCTCAATCTTAGCGAGCGTCGACTACAGCCCGAGCATCGAGTCATCTCCTCGCGATTTTCGGTAATCAAATATCGATCAGCATTGACTTTATGACATCTCCGGTAACAAAATAGTGTGAATGAAAGAGACGAAATGTCAATTAGTGGGTAATTCGATCAAAATCCGCAATTTCTTACGCGTCGGCTTTGAATCTTAGCGAGCATCGACTACAGCTCGAGCATCGAGTCATCTTCTCGCGGGATTCTGGCACTGGATATCAATGAGGATTGACTTCCCAACATCTCCGGTGACAGAATCGTGTGGATGAAAGAGACGAAATGTCAACTAGTGGGTAATTCGATCAAAATCCGCAATTTCTTACGCGTCGGCTTTGAATCTTAGCGAGCGTCGACTACAGCCCAAGCATCGAGTCATCTTCTCGCGAATTTCGGTCATTCGATATCGATCGGCATTGACTATTCGACATCCCCGTCGACAAAACCGTGTGAATGAGAGAGACAAAAGGTTTATTAGTGTGTAGTTTGATTAGAATCCGCAATTTCTCACGTCTGCTCTCAATCTTAGCGAGCGTCGACTACAGCCCGAGCATCGAGTCATCTCCCCGCGATTTTCGGTAATCAAATATCGATCAGCATTGACTTTATGACATCTCCGGTGACAAAATAGTGGGAATGAAAGAGACAAAATGTCAATTAGTGGGTTATTCGATCAAAATCCGCAATTTCTTACGCGTCGGCTTTGAATCTTAGCGAGCGTCGACTACAGCTCGAGCATCGAGTCATCTTCTCGCGAATTTCGGTGATTGGATATCGATCGGCATTGACTATTCGACATCCCCGTCGACAAGATTGTGTGAATAAAAGAGACAAAAGGTTTATTAGTCGGTAGTAAGCTCAGGGTCCGCAATTCCTTACGCGTCTGCTTTGAATCTTAGCGAGCGTCGACTACAGCCCGAGCATCGAGTCATCTCCTCGCGAATTTCGGTCATTGGATATCGATCGGCATTGACTATTCGACATCCCCGTCGACAAAATTGTGTGAATGAAAGAGACAAAAGGTTTATTAGTCGGTAGTTAGCTCATTTCCGCAATTTTTTACGCGTCTGCTTTGAATCTTAGCGAGCGTCGACTACAGCCCGAGCATCGAGTCATCTTCTCGCGAATTTCGGTCATTCGATATCGATCGGCATTGACTATTCGACATCCCCGTCGACAAAACCGTGTGAATGAGAGGGACAAAAGGTTTATTAGTGTGTAGTTTGATTAGAATCCGCAATTTCTCACGTCTGCTCACCATCTTAGCGAGCGTCGACTCCAGCCCGAGCATCGAGTCATCTCCTCGCGATTTTCGGTAATCAAATATCGATCTGCATTGACTTATGACATCTCCGGTGACAGAATAGTGTGAATGGAAGAGACGAAATGTCAATTAGTCGGTAGCTTTATCAAAATCCGCAATTTCTTACGTCTGGTATGAATCTTAGCGACCGTCGACTACAGCTCGAGCATCGAGTCACCTTCTCGCGAAATTCTGGCACTGGATATCAATGAGGATTGACTTCCCAACATCTCCGGTGACAAAATCGTGTGGATGAAAGAGACGAAATGTCAATTAGTGGGTAATTCGATCAAAATCCGCAATTTCTTACGCGTCGGCTTTGAATCTTAGCGAGCGTCGACTACAGCTCGAGCATCGAGTCATCTTCTCGCGAATTTCGGTCATTGGATATCGATCGGCATTGACTATTCGACATCCCCGTCGACAAGATTGTGTGAATGAAAGAGACAAAAGGTTCATTAGTCGGTAGTTAGCTCAAAATCCGCAATTTCTTACACGTCAGCTTTGAATCTTAGCGAGCGTCGACTTCTGCCCGAGCATCGAGTCATCTTCTCGCGAATTTCGGTCATTGAATATCGATCGGCATTGACTATTCGACATCCCCGTCGACAAAATTGTGTGAATGAAAGAGACAAAAGGTTTATCAGTCGGTAGTGAGCTCAAAATCCGCAATTTCTTACGCGTCTGCTTTGAATCTTAGCGAGCGTCGAGTACAGCCCAAGCATCGAGTCATCTTCTCGCGAATTTCGGTCATTAGATATCGATCGGCATTGACTATTCGACATCCCCGTCGACAATTCGTGTGAATGAGAGAGACAAAACGTTTATTAGTGTGTAGTTTGATTAGAATCCGCAATTTCTCACGTCTGTTCTCAATCTTAGCGAGCGTCGACTACAGCCCGAGCATCGAGTCATCTCCTCGCGATTTTCGGTAATCAAATATCGATCAGCATTGACTTTATGACATCTCCGGTAACAAAATAGTGTGAATGAAAGAGACGAAATGTCAATTATCGGGTAATTCGATCAAAATCCGCAATTTCTTACGCGTCGGCTTTGAATCTTAGCGAGCGTCGACTACAGCCCGAGCATCGAGTCATCTCCTCGCGATTTTCGGTAATCAAATATCGATCAGCATTGACTTTATGACATCTCCGGTAACCAAATAGTGTGAATGAAAGAGACGAAATGTCAATTAGTGGGTAATTCGATCAAAATCCGCAATTTCTTACGCGTCGGCTTCGAATCTTAGCGAGCGTCGACTACAGCTCGAGCATCGAGTCATCTTCTCGCGAATTTCGGTGATTGGATACCGATCGGCATTGACTATTCGACATCCCCGTCGACAAGATTGTGTGAATAGAAGAGACAAAAGGTTTATTAGTCGGTAGTTAGCTCAGGATCCGCAATTCCTTACGCGTCTGCTTTGAATCTTAGCGAGCGTCGACTACAGCCCGAGCATCGAGTCATCTCCTCGCGAATTTCGGTCATTGGTGTCGATCGGCATTGACTATTCGACATCCCCGTCGACAAAATTGTGTGAATGTAAGAGACAAAAGGTTTATTAGTCGGTAGTTAGCTCATTTCCGCGATCTTTTACGCGTCTGCTTTGAATCTTAGCGAGCGTCGACTACAGCCCGAGCATCGAGTCATCTTCTCGCGAATTTCGGTCATTGGATATCGATCGGCATTGACTATTCGACATCCCCGTCGACAAGATTGTGTGAATGAAAGAGACAGAAGGTTCATTAGTCAGTAGTTAGCTCAAAATCCGCAATTTCTTACGCGTCTGCTTAGAATCTTAGCGAGCGTCGACTACAGCCCGAGCATCGAGTCATCTTCTCGCGAATTTCGGTCATTGGATATCGATCGGCATTGACTATTCGACATTCCCGTCGACAAAATTGTGTGAATGAAAGAGACAAAAGGTTTATCAGTCGGTAGTTAGCTCAAAATCCGCAATTTCTTACGCGTCTGCTTTGAATCTTAGCGAGCGTCGAGTACAGCCCGAGCATCGAGTCATCTTCTCGCGAATTTCGGTCATTGGATATCGATCGGCATTGACTATTCGACATCCCCGTCGACAAAATTGTGTTAATGAAAGAGACAAAAGGTTCATTAGTCGGTAGTTAGATCAAAATCCGCAATTTCTTACGCGTCTGCTTTGAATCTTAGCGAGCGTCGACTACAGCCCGAGCATCGAGTCATCTTCTCGCGAATTTCGGTCATTGGATATCGATCGGCATTGACTATTCGACATCCCCGTCGACAAAACCGTGTGAATGAGAGAGACAAAAGGTTTATTAGTGTGTAGTTTGATTAGAATCCGCAATTTCTCACGTCTGCTCACCATCTTAGCGAGCGTCGACTACAGCCCGAGCATCGAGTCATCTTCTCGCGAATTTCGGTCATTGGATATCCATCGGCATTGACTATTCGACATCCCCGTCGACAAAACCGTGTGAATGAGAGAGACAAAAGGTTTATTAGTGTGTAGTTTGATTAGAATCCGCAATTTCTCACGTCTGCTCACAATCTTAGCGAGCGTCGACTACAGCCCGAGCATCGAGTCATCTCCTCGCGATTTTCGGTAATCAAATATCGATCAGCATTGACTTATAACATCTCCGGTGACAAGATAGTGTGAATGGAAGAGACGAAATGTCAATTAGTCGGTAGTTTTATCAAAATCCGCAATTTCTTACGTCTGGTATGAATCTTAGCGACCGTCGACTACAGCTCGAGCATCGAGTCACCTTCTCGCGAAATTCTGGCACTGGATATCAATGAGGATTGACTTCCCAACATCTCCGGTGACAGAATCGTGTGGATGAAAGAGATGAAATGTCAATTAGTGGGTAATTCGATCAAAATCCGCAATTTCTTACGCGTCTGCTTTGAATCTTAGCGAGCGTCGACTACAGCCCGAGCATCGAGTCATCTTCTCGCGAATTTTGGTCATTGGATATCGATCGGCATGGACTATTCGACATCCCCGTCGACAAAATTGTGTGAATGAAAGAGACAAAAGGTTTATTAGTCGGTAGTTAGCTCATTTCCGCGATTTTTTACGCGTCTGCTTTGAATCTTAGCGAGCGTCGACTACAGCCCGAGCATCGAGTCATGCCTTCTCGCGAATTTCGGTCATTGGATATCGATCGGCATTGACTATTCGACATCCCCGTCGACAAAACCGTGTGAATGAGAGAGACAAAAGGTTTATTAGTGTGGAGTTTGATTAGAATCCGCAATTTCTCACGTCTGCTCACCATCTTAGCGAGCGTCGACTCCAGCCCGAGCATCGAGTCATCTCCTCGCGATTTTCGGTAATCAAATATCGATCAGCATTGACTTATGACATCTCCGGTGACAGAATAGTGTGAATGGAAGAGACGAAATGTCAATTAGTCGGTAGTTTTATCAAAATCCGCAATTTCTTACGTCTGGTATGAATCTTAGCGACCGTCGACTACAGCTCGAGCATCGAGTCACCTTCTCGCGAAATTCTGGCACTGGATATCAATGAGGATTGACTTCCCAACATCTCCGGTGACAAAATCGTGTGGATGAAAGAGACGAAATGTCAATTAGTGGGTAATTCGATCAAAATCCGCAATTTCTTACGCGTCGGCTTTGAATCTTAGCGAGCGTCGACTACAGCTCGAGCATCGAGTCATCTTCTCGCGAATTTCGGTCATTGGATATCGATCGGCATTGACTATTCGACATCCCCGTCGACAAGATTGTGTGAATGAAAGAGACAAAAGGTTCATTAGTCGGTAGTTAGCTCAAAATCCGCAATTTCTTACGCGTCAGCTTTGAATCTTAGCGAGCGTCGACTTCTGCCCGAGCATCGAGTCATCTTCTCGCGAATTTCGGTCATTGAATATCGATCGGCATTGACTATTCGACATCCCCGTCGACAAAATTGTGTGAATGAAAGAGACAAAAGGTTTATCAGTCGGTAGTGAGCTCAAAATCCGCAATTTCTTACGCGTCTGCTTTGAATCTTAGCGAGCGTCGAGTACAGCCCAAGCATCGAGTCATCTTCTCGCGAATTTCGGTCATTAGATATCGATCGGCATTGACTATTCGACATCCCCGTCGACAATTCGTGTGAATGAGAGAGACAAAACGTTTATTAGTGTGTAGTTTGATTAGAATCCGCAATTTCTCACGTCTGTTCTCAATCTTAGCGAGCGTCGACTACAGCCCGAGCATCGAGTCATCTCCTCGCGATTTTCGGTAATCAAATATCGATCAGCATTGACTTTATGACATCTCCGGTAACAAAATAGTGTGAATGAAAGAGACGAAATGTCAATTAGTGGGTAATTCGATCAAAATCCGCAATTTCTTACGCGTCGGCTTTGAATCTTAGCGAGCGTCGACTACAGCCCGAGCATCGAGTCATCTCCTCGCGATTTTCGGTAATCAAATATCGATCAGCATTGACTTTATGACATCTCCTGTAACCAAATAGTGTGAATGAAAGAGACGAAATGTCAATTAGTGGGTTATTCGATCAAAATCCGCAATTTCTTACGCGTCGGCTTCGAATCTTAGCGAGCGTCGACTACAGCTCGAGCATCGAGTCATCTTCTCGCGAATTTCGGTGATTGGATACCGATCGGCATTGACTATTCGACATCCCCGTCGACAAGATTGTGTGAATAGAAGAGACAAAAGGTTTATTAGTCGGTAGTTAGCTCAGGATCCGCAATTCCTTACGCGTCTGCTTTGAATCTTAGCGAGCGTCGACTACAGCCCGAGCATCGAGTCATCTCCTCGCGAATTTCGGTCATTGGTGTCGATCGGCATTGACTATTCGACATCCCCGTCGACAAAATTGTGTGAATGTAAGAGACAAAAGGTTTATTAGTCGGTAGTTAGCTCATTTCCGCGATCTTTTACGCGTCTGCTTTGAATCTTAGCGAGCGTCGACTACAGCCCGAGCATCGAGTCATCTTCTCGCGAATTTCGGTCATTGGATATCGATCGGCATTGACTATTCGACATCCCCGTCGACAAGATTGTGTGAATGAAAGAGACAGAAGGTTCATTAGTCAGTAGTTAGCTCAAAATCCGCAATTTCTTACGCGTCTGCTTAGAATCTTAGCGAGCGTCGACTACAGCCCGAGCATCGAGTCATCTTCTCGCGAATTTCGGTCATTGGATATCGATCGGCATTGACTATTCGACATTCCCGTCGACAAAATTGTGTGAATGAAAGAGACAAAAGGTTTATCAGTCGGTAGTTAGCTCAAAATCCGCAATTTCTTACGCGTCTGCTTTGAATCTTAGCGAGCGTCGAGTACAGCCCGAGCATCGAGTCATCTTCTCGCGAATTTCGGTCATTGGATATCGATCGGCATTGACTATTCGACATCCCCGTCGACAAAATTGTGTTAATGAAAGAGACAAAAGGTTCATTAGTCGGTAGTTAGATCAAAATCCGCAATTTCTTACGCGTCTGCTTTGAATCTTAGCGAGCGTCGACTACAGCCCGAGCATCGAGTCATCTTCTCGCGAATTTCGGTCATTGGATATCGATCGGCATTGACTATTCGACATCCCCGTCGACAAAACCGTGTGAATGAGAGAGACAAAAGGTTTATTAGTGTGTAGTTTGATTAGAATCCGCAATTTCTCACGTCTGCTCACCATCTTAGCGAGCGTCGACTACAGCCCGAGCATCGAGTCATCTTCTCGCGAATTTCGGTCATTGGATATCGATCGGCATTGACTATTCGACATCCCCGTCGACAAAACCGTGTGAATGAGAGAGACAAAAGGTTTATTAGTGTGTAGTTTGATTAGAATCCGCAATTTCTCACGTCTGCTCACAATCTTAGCGAGCGTCGACTACAGCCCGAGCATCGAGTCATCTCCTCGCGATTTTCGGTAATCAAATATCGATCAGCATTGACTTATAACATCTCCGGTGACAAGATAGTGTGAATGGAAGAGACGAAATGTCAATTAGTCGGTAGTTTTATCAAAATCCGCAATTTCTTACGTCTGGTATGAATCTTAGCGACCGTCGACTACAGCTCGAGCATCGAGTCACCTTCTCGCGAAATTCTGGCACTGGATATCAATGAGGATTGCCTTCCCAACATCTCCGGTGACAGAATCGTGTGGATGAAAGAGACGAAATGTCAATTAGTGGGTAATTCGATCAAAATCCGCAATTTCTTACGCGTCGGCTTTGAATCTTAGCGAGCGTCGACTAGAGCTCGAGCATCGAGTCATCTTCTCGCGAATTTCGGTCATTGGATATCGATCGGCATTGACTATTCGACATCCTCGTCGACAAGATTGTGTGAATGGAAGGGACAAAAGGTTTATTAGTCGGTAGTTAGCTCAAAATCCGCAATTTCTTACGCGTCTGCTTTGAATCTTAGCGAGCGTCGACTACAGCCCGAGCAACGAGTCATCTTCTCGCAAATTTCGGTCATTAGATATCGATCGGCATTGACTATTCGACATCCCCGTCGACAAAACCGTGTGAATGAGAGAGACAAAAGGTTTATTAGTGTGTAGTTTGATTAGAATCCGCAATTTCTCACGTCTGCTCTCAATCTTAGCGAGCGTCGACTACAGCCCGAGCATCGAGTCATCTCCTCGCGATTTTTGGTAATCAAATATCGATCAGCATTGACTCTATGACATCTCCGGTGACAGAATAGTGTGAATGAAAGAGACGAAATGTCAATGAGTGGGTAATTCGATCAAAATCCGTAATTTCTTACGCGTCGGCTTTGAATCTTAGCGAGCGTCGACTACAGCTCGAGCATCGAGTCATCTTCTCGCGAAATTCTGGCACTGGATATCAATGAGGATTGACTCCCCAACATCTCCGGTGACAAAATCGTGTGGATGAAAGAGACGAAATGTCAATTAGTGGGTAATTCGATCAAAATCCGCAATTTCTTACGCGTCGGCTTTGAATCTTAGCGAGCGTCGACTACAGCTCGAGCATCGAGTCATCTTCTCGCGAATTTCGGTCATTGGATATCGATCGGCATTGACTATTCGACATCCCCGTCGACGGGATTGTGTGAATGAAAGAGACAAAAGGTTTATTAGTCGGTAGTTAGCTCAAAATCCGCAATTTCTTACGCGTCTGCTTTGAATCTTAGCGAGCGTCGACTACAGCCCGAGCATCGAGTCATCTTCTTGCGAATTTCGGTCATTGGATATCGATCGGCATTGACTATTCGACATCCCCGTCGACAAGATTGTGTGGATGAAAGAGACAAAAGGTTTATTAGTCGGTAGTTAGCTCAAAATCCGCAATTTCTTCCGCGTCTGCTTTGAATCTTAGCGAGCGTCGACTACAGCCCGAGCAACGAGTCATCTTCTCGCGAATTTCGGTCACTGGATATCGATCGGCATTGACTTTTCGACATCCCCGTCGACAAAATTGTGTGAATGAAAGAGACAAAAGGTTTATTAGTGTGTAGTTTGATTAGAATCCGCAATTTCTCACGTCTGCTCTCAATCTTAGCGAGCGTCGACTACAGCCCGAGCATCGAGTCATCTCCCCGCGATTTTCGGTACTCAAATATCGATCAGCATTGACTTTATGACATCTCCGGTGACAAAATAGTGGGAATGAAAGAGACAAAATGTCAATTAGTGGGTAATTCGATCAAAATCCGCAATTTCTTACGCGTCGGCTTTGAATCTTAGCGAGCGTCGACTACAGCTCGAGCATCGAGTCATCTTCTCGCGAATTTCGGTGATTGGATATCGATCGGCATTGACTATTCGACATCCCCGTCGACAAGATTGTGTAAATAAAAGAGACAAAAGGTTTATTAGTCGGTAGTTAGCTCAGGATCCGCAATTCCTTACGCGTCTGTTTTGAATCTTAGCGAGCGTCGACTACAGCCCGAGCATCGAGTCATCTCCTCGCGAATTTCGGTCATTGGATATCGATCGGCATTGACTATTCGACATCCCCGACGACAAAATTGTGTGAATGAAAGAGACAAAAGGTTTATTAGTCGGTAGTTAGCTCATTTCCGCGATTTTTTACGCGTCTGCTTTGAATCTTAGCGAGCGTCGACTACAGCCCGAGCATCGAGTCATCTTCTCGCGAATTCCGGTCATTGGATATCGATCGGCATGGACTATTCGACATCCCCGTCGACAAAATTGTGTGAATGAAAGAGACAAAAGGTTTATTAGTCGGTAGTTAGCTCATTTCCGCGATTTTTTACGCGTCTGCTTTGAATCTTAGCGAGCGTCGACTACAGCCCGAGCATCGAGTCATCTTCTCGCGAATTTCGGTCATTGGATATCGATCGGCATTGACTATTCGACATCCCCGTCGACAAAACCGTGTGAATGAGAGAGACAAAAGGTTTATTAGTGTGTAGTTTGATTAGAATCCGCAATTTCTCACGTCTGGTATGAATCTTAGCGACCGTCGACTACAGCTCGAGCATCGAGTCACCTTCTCGCGAAATTCTGGCACTGGATATCAATGAGGATTGACTTCCCAACATCTCCGGTGACAAAATCGTGTGGATGAAAGAGACGAAATGTCAATTAGTGGGTAATTCGATCAAAATCCGCAATTTCTTACGCGTCGGCTTTGAATCTTAGCGAGCGTCGACTACAGCTCGAGCATCGAGTCATCTTCTCGCGAATTTCGGTCATTGGATATCGATCGGCATTGACTATTCGACATCCCCGTCGACAAGATTGTGTGAATGAAAGAGACAAAAGGTTCATTAGTCGGTAGTTAGCTCAAAATCCGCAATTTCTTACGCGTCTGCTTTGAATCTTAGCGAGCGTCGACTTCTGCCCGAGCATCGAGTCATCTTCTCGCGAATTTCGGTCATTGAATATCGATCGGCATTGACTATTCGACATCCCCGTCGACAAAATTGTGTGAATGAAAGAGACAAAAGGTTTATCAGTCGGTAGTGAGCTCAAAATCCGCAATTTCTTACGCGTCTGCTTTGAATCTTAGCGAGCGTCGAGTACAGCCCAAGCATCGAGTCATCTTCTCGCGAATTTCGGTCATTAGATATCGATCGGCATTGACTATTCGACATCCCCGTCGACAAAACCGTGTGAATGAGAGAGACAAAAGGTTTATTAGTGTGTAGTTTGATTAGAATCCGCAATTTCTTACGCGTCTGCTTTGAATCTTAGCGAGCGTCGACTACAGCCCGAGCATCGAGTCATCTTCTCGCGAATTTCGGTCATTGGATATCGATCGGCATTGACTATTCGACATCCCCGTCGACAAAACCGTGTGAATGAGAGAGACAAAAGGTTTATTAGTGTGTAGTTTGATTAGAATCCGCAATTTCTCACGTCTGCTCACCATCTTAGCGAGCGTCGACTACAGCCCGAGCATCGAGTCATCTTCTCGCGAATTTCGGTCATTGGATATCGATCGGCATTGACTATTCGACATCCCCGTCGACAAAACCGTGTGAATGAGAGAGACAAAAGGTTTATTAGTGTGTAGTTTGATTAGAATCCGCAATTTCTCACGTCTGCTCACAATCTTAGCGAGCGTCGACTACAGCCCGAGCATCGAGTCATCTCCTCGCGATTTTCGGTAATCAAATATCGATCAGCATTGACTTATAACATCTCCGGTGACAAGATAGTGTGAATGGAAGAGACGAAATGTCAATTAGTCGGTAGTTTCATCAAAATCCGCAATTTCTTACGTCTGGTATGAATCTTAGCGACCGTCGACTACAGCTCGAGCATCGAGTCACCTTCTCGCGAAATTCTGGCACTGGATATCAATGAGGATTGCCTTCCCAACATCTCCGGTGACAGAATCGTGTGGATGAAAGAGACGAAATGTCAATTAGTGGGTAATTCGATCAAAATCCGCAATTTCTTACGCGTCGGCTTTGAATCTTAGCGAGCGTCGACTACAGCTCGAGCATCGAGTCATCTTCTCGCGAATTTCGGTCATTGGATATCGATCGGCATTGACTATTCGACATCCTCGTCGACAAGATTGTGTGAATGGAAGAGACAAAAGGTTTATTAGTCGGTAGTTAGCTCAAAATCCGCAATTTCTTACGCGTCTGCTTTGAATCTTAGCGAGCGTCGACTACAGCCCGAGCAACGAGTCATCTTCTCGCAAATTTCGGTCATTAGATATCGATCGGCATTGACTATTCGACATCCCCGTCGACAAAACCGTGTGAATGAGAGAGACAAAAGGTTTATTAGTGTGTAGTTTGATTAGAATCCGCAATTTCTCACGTCTGCTCTCAATCTTAGCGAGCGTCGACTACAGCCCGAGCATCGAGTCATCTCCTCGCGATTTTTGGTAATCAAATATCGATCAGCATTGACTTTATGACATCTCCGGTGACAAAATAGTGTGAATGAAAGAGACGAAATGTCAATGAGTGGGTAATTCGATCAAAATCCGTAATTTCTTACGCGTCGGCTTTGAATCTTAGCGAGCGTCGACTACAGCTCGAGCATCGAGTCATCTTCTCGCGAAATTCTGGCACTGGATATCAATGAGGATTGACTCCCCAACATCTCCGGTGACAAAATCGTGTGGATGAAAGAGACGAAATGTCAATTAGTGGGTAATTTGATCAAAATCCGCAATTTCTTACGCGTCGGCTTTGAATCTTAGCGAGCGTCGACTACAGCTCGAGCATCGAGTCATCTTCTCGCGAATTTCGGTCATTGGATATCGATCGGCATTGACTATTCGACATCCCCGTCGACGGGATTGTGTGAATGAAAGAGACAAAAGGTTTATTAGTCGGTAGTTAGCTCAAAATCCGCAATTTCTTACGCGTCTGCTTTGAATCTTAGCGAGCGTCGACTACAGCCCGAGCATCGAGTCATCTTCTTGCGAATTTCGGTCATTGGATATCGATCGGCATTGACTATTCGACATCCCCGTCGACAAGATTGTGTGGATGAAAGAGACAAAAGGTTTATTAGTCGGTAGTTAGCTCAAAATCCGCAATTTCTTCCGCGTCTGCTTTGAATCTTAGCGAGCGTCGACTACAGCCCGAGCAACGAGTCATCTTCTCGCGAATTTCGGTCACTGGATATCGATCGGCATTGACTTTTCGACATCCCCGTCGACAAAATTGTGTGAATGAAAGAGACAAAAGGTTTATTAGTGTGTAGTTTGATTAGAATCCGCAATTTCTCACGTCTGCTCTCAATCTTAGCGAGCGTCGACTACAGCCCGAGCATCGAGTCATCTCCCCGCGATTTTCGGTACTCAAATATCGATCAGCATTGACTTTATGACATCTCCGGTGACAAAATAGTGGGAATGAAAGAGACAAAATGTCAATTAGTGGGTAATTCGATCAAAATCCGCAATTTCTTACGCGTCGGCTTTGAATCTTAGCGAGCGTCGACTACAGCTCGAGCATCGAGTCATCTTCTCGCGAATTTCGGTGATTGGATATCGATCGGCATTGACTATTCGACATCCCCGTCGACAAGATTGTGTAAATAAAAGAGACAAAAGGTTTATTAGTCGGTAGTTAGCTCAGGATCCGCAATTCCTTACGCGTCTGTTTTGAATCTTAGCGAGCGTCGACTACAGCCCGAGCATCGAGTCATCTCCTCGCGAATTTCGGTCATTGGATATCGATCGGCATTGACTATTCGACATCCCCGTCGACAAAATTGTGTGAATGAAAGAGACAAAAGGTTTATTAGTCGGTAGTTAGCTCATTTCCGCGATTTTTTACGCGTCTGCTTTGAATCTTAGCGAGCGTCGACTACAGCCCGAGCATCGAGTCATCGTCTCGCGAATTCCGGTCATTGGATATCGATCGGCATGGACTATTCGACATCCCCGTCGACAAAATTGTGTGAATGAAAGAGACAAAAGGTTTATTAGTCGGTAGTTAGCTCGTTTCCGCGATTTTTTACGCGTCTGCTTTGAATCTTAGCGAGCGTCGACTACAGCCCGAGCATCGAGTCATCTTCTCGCGAATTTCGGTCATTGGATATCGATCGGCATTGACTATTCGACATCCCCGTCGACAAAACCGTGTGAATGAGAGAGACAAAAGGTTTATTAGTGTGTAGTTTGATTAGAATCCGCAATTTCTTACGTCTGGTATGAATCTTAGCGACCGTCGACTACAGCTCGAGCATCGAGTCACCTTCTCGCGAAATTCTGGCACTGGATATCAATGAGGATTGACTTCCCAACATCTCCGGTGACAAAATCGTGTGGATGAAAGAGACGAAATGTCAATTAGTGGGTAATTCGATCAAAATCCGCAATTTCTTACGCGTCGGCTTTGAATCTTAGCGAGCGTCGACTACAGCTCGAGCATCGAGTCATCTTCTCGCGAATTTCGGTCATTGGATATCGATCGGCATTGACTATTCGACATCCCCGTCGACAAGATTGTGTGAATGAAAGAGACAAAAGGTTCATTAGTCGGTAGTTAGCTCAAAATCCGCAATTTCTTACGCGTCTGCTTTGAATCTTAGCGAGCGTCGACTTCTGCCCGAGCATCGAGTCATCTTCTCGCGAATTTCGGTCATTGAATATCGATCGGCATTGACTATTCGACATCCCCGTCGACAAAATTGTGTGAATGAAAGAGACAAAAGGTTTATCAGTCGGTAGTGAGCTCAAAATCCGCAATTTCTTACGCGTCTGCTTTGAATCTTAGCGAGCGTCGAGTACAGCCCAAGCATCGAGTCATCTTCTCGCGAATTTCGGTCATTAGATATCGATCGGCATTGACTATTCGACATCCCCGTCGACAAAACCGTGTGAATGAGAGAGACAAAAGGTTTATTAGTGTGTAGTTTGATTAGAATCCGCAATTTCTCACGTCTGCTCTCAATCTTAGCGAGCGTCGACTACAGCCCGAGCATCGAGTCATGTCCTCGCGATTTTCGGTAATCAAATATCGATCAGCATTGACTTTATGACATCTCCGGTAACAAAATAGTGTGAATGAAAGAGACGAAATGTCAATTAGTGGGTAATTCGATCAAAATCCGCAATTTCTTACGCGTCGGCTTTGAACCTTAGCGAGCGTCGACTACAGCCCGAGCATCGAGTCATCTCCTCGCGATTTTCGGTAATCAAATATCGATCAGCATTGACTTTATGACATCTCCGGTAACAAAATAGTGTGGATGAAAGAGACGAAATGTCAATTAGTGGGTAATTCGATCAAAATCCGCAATTTCTTACGCGTCGGCTTTGAATCTTAGCGAGCGTCGACTACAGCTCGAGCAACGAGTCATCTTCTCGCGAATTTCGGTGATTGGATATCGATCGGCATTGACTATTCGACATCCCCGTCGACAAGATTGTGTGAATAAAAGAGACAAAAGGTTTATTAGTCGGTAGTTAGCTCAGGATCCGCAATTCCTTACGCGTCTGCTTTGAATCTTAGCGAGCGTCGACTACAGCCCGAGCATCGAGTCATCTCCTCGCGAATTTCGGTCATTGGATATCGATCGGCATTGACTATTCGACATCCCCGTCGACAAAATTGTGGGAATGTGAGAGACAAAAGGTTTATTAGTCGGTAGTTAGCTCATTTCCGCGATTTTTTACGCGTCTGCTTTGAATCTTAGCGAGCGTCGACTACAGCCCGAGCATCGAGTCATCTTCTCGCGAATTTCGGTGATTGGATATCGATCGGCATTGACTATTCGACATCCCCGTCGACAAGATTGTGTGAATAAAAGAGACAAAAGGTTTATTAGTCGGTAGTTAGCTCAGGATCCGCAATTCCTTACGCGTCTGCTTTGAATCTTAGCGAGCGTCGACTACAGTCCGAGCATCGAGTCATCTCCTCGCGAATTTCGGTCATTGGATATCGATCGGCATTGACTATTCGACATCCCCGTCGACAAAATTGTGTGAATGTGAGAGACAAAAGGTTTATTAGTCGGTAGTTAGCTCATTTCCGCGATTTTTTACGCGTCTGCTTTGAATCTTAGCGAGCGTCGACTACAGCCCGAGCATCGAGTCATCTTCTCGCGAATTTCGGTGATTGGATATCGATCGGCATTGACTATTCGACATCCCCGTCGACAAGATTGTGTGAATAAAAGAGACAAAAGGTTTATTAGTCGGTAGTTAGCTCAGGATCCGCAATTCCTTACGCGTCTGCTTTGAATCTTAGCGAGCGTCGACTCCAGCCCGAGCATCGAGTCATCTCCTCGCGATTTTCGGTAATCAAATATCGATCAGCATTGACTTATGACATCTCCGGTGACAGGATAGTGTGAATGGAAGAGACGAAATGTCAATTAGTCGGTAGTTTTATCAAAATCCGCAATTTCTTACGTCTGGTATGAATCTTAGCGACCGTCGACTACAGCTCGAGCATCGAGTCACCTCCTCGCGAAATTCTGGCACTGGATATCAATGAGGATTGACTTCCCAACATCTCCGGTGACAAAATCGTGTGGATGAAAGAGACGAAATGTCAATTAGTGGGTAATTCGATCAAAATCCGCAATTTCTTACGCGTCGGCTTTGAATCTTAGCGAGCGTCGACTACAGCTCGAGCATCGAGTCATCTTCTCGCGAATTTCGGTCATTGGATATCGATCGGCATTGACTATTCGACATCCCCGTCGACAAGATTGTGTGAATGAAAGAGACAAAAGGTTCATTAGTCGGTAGTTAGCTCAAAATCCGCAATTTCTTACGCGTCTGCTTTGAATCTTAGCGAGCGTCGACTTCTGCCCGAGCATCGAGTCATCTTCTCGCGAATTTCGGTCATTGAATATCGATCGGCATTGACTATTCGACATCCCCGTCGACAAAATTGTGTGAATGAAAGAGACAAAAACTTTATCAGTCGGTAGTGAGCTCAAAATCCGCAATTTCTAACGCGTCTGCTTTGAATCTTAGCGAGCGTCGAGTACAGCCCAAGCATCGAGTCATCTTCTCACGAATTTCGGTCATTAGATATCGATCGGCATTGACAATTCGACATCCCCGTCGACAAAACCGTGTGAATGAGAGAGACAAAAGGTTTATTAGTGTGTAGTTTGATTAGAATCCGCAATTTCTCACGTCTGCTCTCAATCTTAGCGAGCGTCGACTACAGCCCGAGCATCGAGTCATCTCCTCGCGATTTTCGGTAATCAAATATCGATCAGCATTGACTTCATGACATCTCCGGTAACAAAATAGTGTGAATGGAAGAGACGAAATGTCAATTAGTGGGTAATTCGATCAAAATCCGCAATTTCTTACGCGTCGGCTTTGAATCTTAGCGAGCGTCGACTACAGCCCGAGCATCGAGTCATCTCCTCGCGATTTTCGGTAATCAAATATCGATCAGCATTGACTTTATGACATCTCCGGTAACAAAATAGTGTGAATGAAAGAGACGAAATGTCAATTAGTGGGTAATTCGATCAAAATCCGCAATTTCTTACGCGTCGGCTTTGAATCTTAGCGAGCGTCGACTACAGCTCGAGCATCGAGTCATCTTCTCGCGAATTTCGGTGATTGGATATCGATCGGCATTGACTATTCGACATCCCCGTCGACAAGATTGTGTGAAGAAAAGAGACAAAAGGTTTATTAGTCGGTAGTTAGCTCAGGATCCGCAATTCCTTACGCGTCTGCTTTGAATCTTAGCGAGCGTCGACTACAGCCCGAGCATCGAGTCATCTCCTCGCGAATTTCGGTCATTGGATATCGATCGGCATTGACTATTCGACATCCCCGTCGACAAAATTGTGTGAATGTAAGAGACAAAAGGTTTATTAGTCGGTAGTTAGCTCATTTCCGCGATTTTTTACGCGTCTGCTTTGAATCTTAGCGAGCGTCGACTACAGCCCGAGCATCGAGTCATCTTCTCGCGAATTTCGGTCATTGGATATCGATCGGCATTGACTATTCGACATTCCCGTCGACAAAATTGTGTGAATGAAAGAGACAAAAGGTTTATCAGTCGGTAGTTAGCTCAAAATCCGCAATTTCTTACGCGTCTGCTTTGAATCTTAGCGAGCGTCGAGTACAGCCCGAGCATCGAGTCATCTTCTCGCGAATTTCGGTCATTGGATATCGATCGGCATTGACTATTCGACATCCCCGTCGACAAAATTGTGTGAATGAAAGAGACAAAAGGTTCTTTAGTCGGTAGTTAGATCAAAATCCGCAATTTCTTACGCGTCTGCTTTGAATCTTAGCGAGCGTCGACTACAGCCCGAGCATCGAGTCATCTTCTTGCGAATTTCGGTCATTGGATATCGATCGGCATTGACTATTCGACATCCCCGTCGACAAAACCGTGTGAATGAGAGAGACAGAAGGTTTATTAGTGTGTAGTTTGATTAGAATCCGCAATTTCTCACGTCTGCTCACCATCTTAGCGAGCGTCGACTACAGCCCGAGCATCGAGTCATCTTCTCGCGAATTTCGGTCATTGGATATCGATCGGCATTGACTATTCGACATCCCCGTCGACAAAACCGTGTGAATGAGAGAGACAAAAGGTTTATTAGTGTGTAGTTTGATTAGAATTCGCAATTTCTCACGTCTGCTCACAATCTTAGCGAGCGTCGACTACAGCCCGAGCATCGAGTCATCTCCTCGCGATTTTCGGTAATCGAATATCGATCAGCATGGACTTATAACATCTCCGGTGACAAGATAGTGTGAATGGAAGAGACGAAATGTCAATTAGTCGGTAGTTTTATCAAAATCCGCAATTTCTTACGTCTGGTATGAATCTTAGCGACCGTCGACTACAGCTCGAGCATCGAGTCACCTTCTCGCGAAATTCTGGCACTGGATATCAATGAGGATTGACTTCCCAACATCTCCGGTGACAGAATCGTGTGGATGAAAGAGACGAAATGTCAATTAGTGGGTAATTCGATCAAAATCCGCAATTTCTTACGCGTCGGCTTTGAATCTTAGCGAGCGTCGACTACAGCTCGAGCATCGAGTCATCTTCTGGCGAATTTCGGTCATTGGATATCGATCGGCATTGACTATTCGACATCCCCGTCGACAAGATTGTGTGAATGGAAGAGACAAAAGGTTTATTAGTCGGTAGTTAGCTCAAAATCCGCAATTTCTTACGCGTCTGCTTTGAATCTTAGCGAGCGTCGACTACAGCCCGAGCAACGAGTCATCTTCTCGCAAATTTCGGTCATTAGATATCGATCGGCATTGACTATTCGACATCCCCGTCGACAAAACCGTGTGAATGAGAGAGACAAAAGGTTTATTAGTGTGTAGTTTGATTAGAATCCGCAATTTCTCACGTCTGCTCTCAATCTTAGCGAGCGTCGACTACAGCCCGAGCATCGAGTCATCTCCTCGCGATTTCCGGTAATCAAATATCGATCAGCATTGACTTTATGACATCTCCGGTGACAAAATAGTGTGAATGAAAGAGACGAAATGTCAATTAGTGGGTAATTCGATCAAAATCCGTAATTTCTTACGCGTCGGCTTTGAATCTTAGCGAGCGTCGACTACAGCTCGAGCATCGAGTCATCTTCTCGCGAAATTCTGGCACTGGATATCAATGAGGATTGACTCCCCAACATCTCCGGTGACAAAATCGTGTGGATGAAAGAGACGAAATGTCAATTAGTGGGTAATTCGATCAAAATCCGCAATTTCTTACGCGTCGGCTTTGAATCTTAGCGAGCGTCGACTACAGCTCGAGCATCGAGTCATCTTCTCGCGAATTTCGGTCATTGGATATCGATCGGCATTGACTATTCGACATCCCCGTCGACGGGATTGTGTGAATGAAAGAGACAAAAGGTTTATTAGTCGGTAGTAAGCTCAAAATCCGCAATTTCTTACGCGTCTGCTTTGAATCTTAGCGAGCGTCGACTACAGCCCGAGCATCGAGTCATCTTCTCGCGAATTTCGGTCATTGGATATCGATCGGCATTGACTATTCGACATCCCCGTCGACAAGATTGTGTGAATGGAAGAGACAAAAGGTTTATTAGTCTGTAGTTAGCTCAAAATCCGCAATTTCTTACGCGTCTGCTTTGAATCTTAGCGAGCTACGACTACAGCCCGAGCATCGAGTCATCTTCTCGCGAATTTCGGTCATTGGATATCGATCGGCATTGACTATTCGACATCCCCGTCGACAAGATTGTGTGAATGGAAGAGACAAAAGGTTTATTAGTCGGTAGTTAGCTCAAAATCCGCAATTTCTTACGCGTCTGCTTTGAATCTTAGCGAGCGTCGACTACAGCCCGAGCAACGAGTCATCTTCTCGCAAATTTCGGTCATTAGATATCGATCGGCATTGACTATTCGACATCCCCGTCGACAAAACCGTGTGAATGAGAGAGACAAAAGGTTTATTAGTGTGTAGTTTGATTAGAATCCGCAATTTCTCACGTCTGCTCTCAATCTTAGCGAGCGTCGACTACAGCCCGAGCATCGAGTCATCTCCTCGCGATTTTCGGTAATCAAATATCGATCAGCATTGACTTTATGACATCTCCGGTGACAAAATAGTGTGAATGAAAGAGACGAAATGTCAATTAGTGGGTAATTCGATCAAAATCCGTAATTTCTTACGCGTCGGCTTTGAATCTTAGCGAGCGTCGACTACAGCTCGAGCATCGAGTCATCTTCTCGCGAAATTCTGGCACTGGATATCAATGAGGATTGACTCCCCAACATCTCCGGTGACAAAATCGTGTGGATGAAAAAGACGAAATGTCAATTAGTGGGTAATTCGATCAAAATCCGCAATTTCTTACGCGTCGGCTTTGAATCTTAGCGAGCGTCGACTACAGCTCGAGCATCGAGTCATCTTCTCGCGAATTTCGGTCATTGGATATCGATCGGCATTGACTATTCGACATCCCCGTCGACGGGATTGTGTGAATGAAAGAGACAAAAGGTTTATTAGTCGGTAGTTAGCTCAAAATCCGCAATTTCTTACGCGTCTGCTTTGAATCTTAGCGAGCGTCGACTACAGCCCGAGCATCGAGTCATCTTCTCGCGAATTTCGGTCATTGGATATCGATCGGCATTGACTATTCGACATCCCCGTCGACAAGATTGTGTGAATGGAAGAGACAAAAGGTTTATTAGTCTGTAGTTAGCTCAAAATCCGCAATTTCTTACGCGTCTGCTTTGAATCTTAGCGAGCTACGACTACAGCCCGAGCATCGAGTCATCTTCTCGCGAATTTCGGTCATTGGATATCGATCGGCATTGACTATTCGACATCCCCGTCGACAAAATTGTGTGAATGAAAGAGACAAAAGGTTCATCAGTCGGTAGTTGACTCAAAATCCGCAATTTCTTACGCGTCTGCTTTGAAGCTTAGCGAGCCTCGAGTACAGCCCGAGCAACGAGTCATCTTCTCGCGAATTTCGGTCATCAGATATCGATCGGCATTGACTATTCGACATCCCCGTCGACAAAACCGTGTGAATGAGAGAGACAAGAGGTTTATCAGTCTGTAGTTTGATTAGAATCCGCAATTTCTCACGTCTGCTCTCAATCTTAGCGAGCGTCGACTACAGACCGAGCATCGAGTCATCTCCTCGCGATTTTCGGTAATCAAATATCGATCAGCATTGACTTTATGACATCTCCGGTGACAAAATAGTGTGAATGGAGAAGACGAAATGTCAATTAGTCGGTAGTTTTATCAAAATCCGCAATTTCTTACGTCTGGCATGAATCTTAGCGAGCGTCGACTACAGCTCGAGCATCGAGTCACCTTCTCGTGAAATTCTGGCACTGGATATCAATGAGGAGTGACTTCCCAATATCTCCGGTGACAAAATCGTGTGAATGAAAGAGACGAAATGTGAATTAAGGGGTAATTCGATCAAAACCCGCAATTCCTTACGCGTCGGCTTTGAATCTTAGCGAGCGTCGACTACAGCTCGAGCATCGAGTCATCTTCTCGCGAACTTCGGTCATTGGATATCGATCGGCATTGACTATTCGACATCCCCGTCGACAAAATTGTGTGAATGAAAGATACAAAAGGTTTATTAGTCGGTAGTTAGATCAAAATCCGCAATTTCTTACGCGTCTGCTTTGAATCTTAGCGAGCGTCGACTACAGCCCGAGCATCGAGTCATCTTTTCGCGAATTTCGGTCATTGGATATCGATCGGCATTGACTATTTGACATCCCCGTCATCAAAATCGTGTGAATGAAAGAGACAAAAGGTTTGTTAGTACGTAGTTTGATTGAAATCCGCAAATCCCTCACATCTGCTCTGAATCTCAGCGAGCGTCGACTACAGCTCGAGCATCTAGTCATCTCCTCGCGAATTTCTGTCACTGAATATCAATGAGGATTGACTTCCCAACTTATCCGGCGAAAGAATCGTGTGAATGGGAGAAACAAGTTATCGATGAGTCTGTAGTTTGATCAAATTCCACAAACTCTCACACGTCTTCTTTGGGTCTCAGCGAGCGTCGACTACGGCTCGAGCATCGGGTCATCTCCTCGCGAATCTCGGTAATTAAATATCGATCGGCATTGACTTCATGACTTGTCCGGGGACAAAATAGTGTGAATGAAAGAGACAAATGGTTTATTAGTGTGTAGTTTGATTGAAATCCGCAAATTCGTTACATCTGCTCTGAATCTTAGCGAGCGTCGACTACAGCTCGAGCAACGAGTCATCTTCCCGCGAATTCTGGTCAATGGATATCGATCGGCATTGACTCTTCAACGTCCTCGGCAACGAAATCGTGTGGATGAAAGAGAGGAAATGTCGATCGGTCTGTAGTTTGATCAAAATCCGCGAATTTCTCACATCTGCTCTGAATCTCAGCGAGCGTCGACTACAGCTCGAGCATCGAGTCATCTCCTCGCGAATTTGTGTCACTGAATATCAATGAGAATTGACCTCCCAACATCTCCGGCGACGAAATCGTGTGAATGAAAGAGAGGAAATGTCGATTGATCTGTAGTTTGATCAAGATCCGCGAATTTCTCACATCTGCTCTGAATCTTAGCGAGCGTCGACTACAGCCCGAGCATCGAGTCATCTCCTCGCGAATTTCGGTCATTAGATATCGATCGGCATTGACTATTCGACATCCCCGTCGACAAAACCGTGTGAATGAGAGAGACAAAAGGTTTATCAGTGTGTAGTTTGATTAGAATCCGCAATTTCTTACGCGTCTGCTTTGAATCTTAGCGAGCTACGACTACAGCCCGAGCATCGAGTCATCTTCTCGCGAATTTCGGTCATTGGATATCGATCGGCATTGACTATTCGACATCCCCGTCGACAAGATTGTGTGAATGTAAGAGACAAAAGGTTTATTAGTCTGTAGTTAGCTCAAAATCCGCAATTTCTTACGCGTCTGCTTTGAATCTTAGCGAGCTACGACTACAGCCCGAGCATCGAGTCATCTTCTCGCGAATTTCGGTCATTGGATATCGATCGGCATTGACTATTCGACATCCCCGTCGACAAGATTGTGTGAATGGAAGAGACAAAAGGTTTATTAGTCGGTAGTTAGCTCAAAATCCGCAATTTCTTACGCGTCTGCTTTGAATCTTAGCGAGCGTCGACTACAGCCCGAGCAACGAGTCATCTTCTCGCAAATTTCGGTCATTAGATATCGATCGGCATTGACTATTCGACATCCCCGTCGACAAAACCGTGTGAATGAGAGAGACAAAAGGTTTATTAGTGTGTAGTTTGATTAGAATCCGCAATTTCTCACGTCTGCTCTCAATCTCAGCGAGCGTCGACTACAGCCCGAGCATCGAGTCATCTCCTCGCGATTTTCGGTAATCAAATATCGATCAGCATTGACTTTATGACATCTCCGGTGACAAAATAGTGTGAATGAAAGAGACGAAATGTCAATTAGTGGGTAATTCGATCAAAATCCGTAATTTCTTACGCGTCGGCTTTGAATCTTAGCGAGCGTCGACTACAGCTCGAGCATCGAGTCATCTTCTCGCGAAATTCTGGCACTGGATATCAATGAGGATTGACTCCCCAACATCTCCGGTGACAAAATCGTGTGGATGAAAGAGACGAAATGTCAATTAGTGGGTAATTCGATCAAAATCCGCAATTTCTTACGCGTCGGCTTTGAATCTTAGCGAGCGTCGACTACAGCTCGAGCATCGAGTCATCTTCTCGCGAATTTCGGTCATTGGATATCGATCGGCATTGACTATTCGACATCCCCGTCGACGGGATTGTGTGAATGAAAGAGACAAAAGGTTTATTAGTCGGTAGTTAGCTCAAAATCCGCAATTTCTTACGCGTCTGCTTTGAATCTTAGCGAGCGTCGACTACAGCCCGAGCATCGAGTCATCTTCTCGCGAATTTCGGTCATTGGATATCGATCGGCATTGACTATTCGACATCCCCGTCGACAAGATTGTGTGAATGGAAGAGACAAAAGGTTTATTAGTCTGTAGTTAGCTCAAAATCCGCAATTTCTTACGCGTCTGCTTTGAATCTTAGCGAGCTACGACTACAGCCCGAGCATCGAGTCATCTTCTCGCGAATTTCGGTCATTGGATATCGATCGGCATTGACTATTCGACATCCCCGTCGACAAAACCGTGTGAATGAGAGAGACAAAAGGTTTATCAGTGTGTAGTTTGATTAGAATCCGCAATTTCTCACGTCTGCTCTCAATCTTAGCGAGCGTCGACTACAGCCCGAGCATCGAGTCATCTCCTCGCGATTTTCGGTAATCAAATATCGATCAGCATTGACTTTATGACATCTCCGGTGACAAAATAGTGTGAATGGAGAAGACGAAATGTCAATTAGTCGGTAGTTTTATCAAAATCCGCAATTTCTTACGTCTGGCATGAATCTTAGCGAGCGTCGACTACAGCTCGAGCATCGAGTCACCTTCTCGCGAAATTCTGGCACTGGATATCAATGAGGAGTGACTTCCCAATATCTCCGGTGACAAAATCGTGTGAATGAAAGAGACGAAATGTGAATTAAGGGGTAATTCGATCAAAACCCGCAATTCCTTACGCGTCGGCTTTGAATCTTAGCGAGCGTCGACTACAGCTCGAGCATCGAGTCATCTTCTCGCGAACTTCGGTCATTGGATATCGATCGGCATTGACTATTCGACATCCCCGTCGACAAAATTGTGTGAATGAAAGAGACAAAAGGTTTATTAGTCGGTAGTTAGATCAAAATCCGCAATTTCTTACGCGTCTGCTTTGAATCTTAGCGAGCGTCGACTACAGCCCGAGCATCGAGTCATCTTTTCGCGAATTTCGGTCATTGGATATCGATCGGCATTGACTATTCGACATCCCCGTCATCAAAATCGTGTGAATGAAAGAGACAAAAGGTTTGTTAGTACGTAGTTTGATTGAAATCCGCAAATCCCTCACATCTGCTCTGAATCTCAGCGAGCGTCGACTACAGCTCGAGCATCTAGTCATCTCCTCGCGAATTTCTGTCACTGAATATCAATGAGGATTGACTTCCCAACTTATCCGGCGAAAGAATCGTGTGAATGGGAGAAACAAGTTATCGATGAGTCTGTAGTTTGATCAAATTCCACAAACTCTCACACGTCTTCTTTGGGTCTCAGCGAGCGTCGACTACGGCTCGAGCATCGGGTCATCTCCTCGCGAATCTCGGTAATTAAATATCGATCGGCATTGACTTCATGACTTGTCCGGGGACAAAATAGTGTGAATGAAAGAGACAAATGGTTTATTAGTGTGTAGTTCGATTGAAATCCGCAAATTCGTTACATCTGCTCTGAATCTTAGCGAGCGTCGACTACAGCTCGAGCAACGAGTCATCTTCTCGCGAATTCTGGTCAATGGATATCGATCGGCATTGACTCTTCAACGTCCTCGGCAACGAAATCGTGTGGATGAAAGAGAGGAAATGTCGATCGGTCTGTAGTTTGATCAAAATCCGCGAATTTCTCACATCTGCTCTGAATCTTAGCGAGCGTCGACTACAGCTCGAGCAACGAGTCATCTTCTCGCGAATTCTGGTCAATGGATATCGATCGGCATTGACTCTTCAACGTCCTCGGCAACGAAATCGTGTGAATGAAAGAGAGGAAATGTCGATTGATCTGTAGTTTGATCAAGATCCGCGAATTTCTCACATCTGCTCTGAATCTTAGCGAGCGTCGACTACAGCCCGAGCATCGAGTCATCTCCTCGCGAATTTCGGTCATTAGATATCGATCGGCATTGACTATTCGACATCCCCGTCGACAAAACCGTGTGAATGAGAGAGACAAAAGGTTTATCAGTGTGTAGTTTGATTAGAATCCGCAATTTCTCACGTCTGCTCTCAATCTTAGCGAGCGTCGACTACAGCCCGAGCATCGAGTCATCTCCTCGCGATTTTCGGTAATCAAATATCGATCAGCATTGACTTTATGACATCTCCGGTGACAAAATAGTGTGAATGGAGAAGACGAAATGTCAATTAGTCGGTAGTTTTATCAAAATCCGCAATTTCTTACGTCTGGTATGAATCTTAGCGAGCGTCGACTACAGCTCGAGCATCGAGTCACCTTCTCGCGAAATTCTGGCACTGGATATCAATGAGGAGTGACTTCCCAATATCTCCGGTGACAAAATCGTGTGAATGAAAGAGACGAAATGTGAATTAAGGGGTAATTCGATCAAAACCCGCAATTCCTTACGCGTCGGCTTTGAATCTTAGCGAGCGTCGACTACAGCTCGAGCATCGAGTCATCTTCTCGCGAATTTCGGTCATTGGATATCGATCGGCATTGACTATTCGACATCCCCGTCGACAAAATTGTGTGAATGAAAGAGACAAAAGGTTTATTAGTCGGTAGTTAGATCAAAATCCGCAATTTCTTACGCGTCTGCTTTGAATCTTAGCGAGCGTCGACTACAGCCCGAGCATCGAGTCATCTTTTCGCGAATTTCGGTCATTGGATATCGATCGGCATTGACTATTCGACATCCCCGTCATCAAAATCGTGTGAATGAAAGAGACAAAAGGTTTGTTAGTACGTAGTTTGATTGAAATCCGCAAATCCCTCACATCTGCTCTGAATCTCAGCGAGCGTCGACTACAGCTCGAGCATCTAGTCATCTCCTCGCGAATTTCTGTCACTGAATATCAATGAGGATTGACTTCCCAACATATCCGCCGAAAAAATCGTGTGAATGGGAGAAACAAGTTATCGATGAGTCTGTAGTTTGATCAAATTCCACAAACTCTCACACGTCTTCTTTGGATCTCAGCGAGCGTCGACTACGGCTCGAGCATCGGGTCATCTCCTCGCGAATCTCGGTAATTAAATATCGATCGGCATTGACTTCATGACTCGTCCGGGGACAAAATAGTGTGAATGAAAGAGACAAATGGTTTATTAGTGTGTAGTTTGATTGAAATCCGCAAATTCGTTACATCTGCTCTGAATCTTAGCGAGCGTCGACTACAGCTCGAGCAACGAGTCATCTTCTCGCGAATTCTGGTCAATGGATATCGATCGGCATTGACTCTTCAACGTCCTCGGCAACGAAATCGTGTGGATGAAAGAGAGGAAATGTCGATCGGTCTGTAGTTTGATCAAAATCCGCGAATTTCTCACATCTGCTCTGAATCTCAGCGAGCGTCGACTACAGCTCGAGCATCGAGTCATCTCCTCGCGAATTTGTGTCACTGAATATCAATGAGAATTGACCTCCCAACATCTCCGGCGACGAAATCGTGTGAATGAAAGAGAGGAAATGTCGATTGATCTGTAGTTTGATCAAGATCCGCGAGTTTCTCACATCTGCTCTGAATCTTAGCGAGCGTCGACTACAGCCCGAGCATCGAGTCATCTCCTCGCGAATTTCTGTAATTTGATATCGATCGGCATTTAATTCATAACTTCTCCGGGGACAAAATAGTGTGAATGAAAGAGACGAATGGTTTATTTGTGTGTAGTTTGATCAAAATCCGCGAATTCCTTACATCTGCTCTGAATCTTAGCGAGCGTCGACTACAGCCCGAGCATCGGGTCATCTCCTCGCGGATTTCGGTAATTAAATATCGATCGGCATTGACTCCATGACTTCTCCGTCAACAAAATCGTGTGAATGGAAGAAACGAAATGTCAATTAGTCAGTAGTTTGATGAAAATCCGCAATTTCTTACGTCTGCTTTGAGTCTTAGTGAGCGTCGACTACAGCTCGAGCATCGAGTCATCTTCTCGCGAATTCCGGTCAATGGATATCGATCGGCATTGACTTCTCAACATTTCCGTCAACAAAATCATGTGAATGAAAAGAACAAAACCTCGATTGGTCTGTAGTTTGATCAAAATCCGCGAATTTCTCACATCTGCTCTGAATCTTAGCGACTGTCGACTACAGCCCGAGCATCGAGTCATCTCCTCGCGAATTTCGGTAATTAAATATCGATCGGCATTGACTCCATGACTTGTCCGGGGACAAAATAGTGTGAATGAAAGAGACAAATGGTTTATTAGTGTGTAGTTTGATTGAAATCCGCAAATTCGTTACATCTGCTCTGAATCTCAGCGAGCGTCGACTACAGCTCGAGCATCGAGTCATCTTCTCGCGAATTCCGGTCAATGGATATCGATCGGCATTGACTCTTCAACGTCCTCGGCAACGAAATCGTGTGGATGAAAGAGAAGAAATGTCGATCGGTCTGTAGTTTGATCAAAATCCGCGAATTTCTCACATCTGCTCTGAATCTCAGGGAGCGTCGACTACAGCTCGAGCATCGAGTCATCTCCTCGCGAATTTCTGTCACTGAATATCAATGAGAATTGACCTCCCAACATCTCCGGCGACAAAATCGTGTCAAATTGGATAAAATTACTCATGGAATCTTAACTACTCGTTGAGAGAGTAGTGCACCTCGATCTTCATCTGGTGATTTAGTTTATCTGTTGAATGATTGAAAACACCATCACTTGAGGATCATCTTTTTCAACGCTTTGAAACAAATGAGAAGTGTGCAAGCAAATTCAGCTCCCGAATGGTTCACCAGTTGAAGATTGAGGTGCACTGTTTCCATGGCTAGCTTTTCAAACTCTATCACAAACTGCATTCATTTGAAACCTTGAATACAAACATTGTCTGTAAAACAATCTGTCTCAAAGTTTGGAAGTTCTATGTGCAAAGGTCTGACAACGACAAGCTCCACGCCAGTTTGTTTTTCAATCAGTGTTTGTATTCAAGGTCTGAATTCAATCCAGCTTTCAATAGTTTCATTTATAACTACATGCAAAGAGATAGTGCATCTCAAACTTTGACCGGTAATTTAGTTTATCTGTGGAGTGATAAATCAAAACATCACAAAAGGGCAACCTTCCATTAAACTTAGAAAGTAGTTAGATGGGAGCAAGGTGGTAACAGTTAACAAAATGACTTCATGTAATGTTGTTGTTCATAACTCGCTCGATGGATTCAGACACCGGTCAAAGTAAGAGGTTCACTACTCTCTCAACAATTAGTTGGGATTATTGAAAGCTGCAACCAACATAAAAATTTAATACAAACACTGATTGAAAAAGAAACTGGCATGGAGATTGTCGTTGGCCAACTCCCATGCTCAGAATTGCCAAGCTCCATCTCACTTTGGTTTTCCAAACAATGTTTGTATGCAAGATCTAATTGAATGAAATTTCCTCATAGAGTTTCAAATACTTATTGAAAAAGTAGTGCACCTCCATCTTCATCTGGTGATTCAGTTTATCTGCTAAATAACGGAAAACACATCACCTAAGGCCCATCTTTTCCCACGTGCGCTTTGGAGCTAATGAGATGTGGGCGAGTGGATTCAGCTACAAAATGGTTCACCAATAAATCACCACTTGAAGATTGAGGTGCACTATCCCCATGACTGGTATTTCAGACTCTATCACAAACTGCATTCAATTCAGACCTTGAATACAAACATTGCTTATAAAACAATATGTCTTGGAGTTTGAGAGTTCTATGAGCAGAGATCTGACAACGACAAGCTCCACGACAGTTTTTTTTCCAATCAGTGTTTGTATCCAAGGTCTGGATTTAATGCAGCACTCAATAGATTCAAATCCTTGTTGAAAAAATAGTGCATCTCAAACTTTGACCAGTTATTTAAATTATCTGTGGAGTGATGAATTACAACATCACATGCACGAGGGCCACCTTCTTTGATACACTAAGACTATGTGAGCAAAGGTGAATTCAGTTCTCAGTATCATGTCATGATGTTTACCATAAGTTTGAGGTTCACTGATTTCAGAACACTTAATTGAAACTGTTGAAAACTGCACTTGATCTTGAACTCAACACAGAAATTGAGCAGAGCGAAAAAAACTATCACGGAGCTTGTGCCCTTGTCCCATTCTTGCGCACCAAACTCCGCATTCAACGCTTTTTTCGTTGCAGTGCAAAATATACACCAACAGCATCCGAACATGCAGTAATTTAAACTGGATATTGCTGTGCGGTGATCCACTGCCACTACATGTAAGGCCCGCGAGACGCGCAACAGCTGATGTGTCCAACAACTGATGCCGCCTCAATTGCCACTGAAAAAAGAATCATACATGCACACACTACACCCACGGCAGAGCGTGAAAAGATGACATTGCGCGTAATCAGGACAAGAAAATACAGCAGCCACGAACAGAAAAAAACACGCGGACCATAACCTCCGTCAAGCGTCTCGTCTAGCGTCTCGCGACTCGCGTCTCAAGCTGCTTTTGCTCGATTGTAATTCGCCGCTGCGACGAGCAATCGCTTCGGCATCGGGGGAGAGAACCACAGTAGGACTCCCTTTTCACACTCGCGCTGATGAATTAGATTGCTCGGCCCAGCGGCGATCTGCAACCGTGAAACAACGGCGCGAGACGCTCTCGTGAGACGCCTCGAAAGATGCCAGCGCGAGACGAACGAGACGATCGAGGCTTCAAAAACTAGACGGCATTCAAACTTGATTCTCAAAATGACCAGGCCCCCAATCCTAATTTTGCCTACGCGATTGGGACCGGACAAGCAAGATCTCCAGCCCCTTCCCGGACTTACCTATACTTCTGAATGACCGTGTAGAACTTTTGGATCAATCATACGCATAGGAAGATGCAATAAATCTTCAAAATCAATAATATGTGTCTAAGGATGCAGAGATCCACTGAAACGATCGTTCTGAAACCGCAATTCACGTTCAAGGGTAATAGAGATCCTTACATTTGAGCATGAGTCAAATGGTGACTGTTCGTGAAAATATATGCATATTTGGACTGAGTTCATTGGTTGATAGATTGATTGATTAATTCCCTGTTTACATGATTATGACACGATTTATTCTGTTGTCTATTAGATTCGTGGTTGACAATGCAAATTTTGGCAACAACCAAGATAAGCTGACTGTATATAAAGATTCTAAACACGTATGATCGCATCATCATGTAAAGCTCATGAAAAGTTCCAAAATTTGGATATTGATAATTCAGTGGATTCACAGACACTTAGTCCATAACTCGGCATGCTCTGCCAATCTATATAGGTTGGGAAGAATGGACAGTTTGGTACCAAAAAGGGAGTAATAGCGCAAGACTGAAATTTCAACATTTGTGATATTCAGCAGTAGTTTTTTGGTGGGTTGTTTAAAAGCAACAGTGTCAAATGAATAAGAGGACGTTTCACGATATATTTATTGAACTTCTTAAGACAGAAGGATTGCAACAGCTAGGCATGTTGCTGACAGCTTGAGAATGTATTTCTGAAAAACGATATTAACATGAGTTGTTAATATGAATTCATGAGAATTATTGTGGGAAGTAGAATGGCATGATTAGAATGTATCTGGAAAAGCGATATAAACGCGAGTTGTTTATACCGTGTTTCGTTTATTATAAGACCTGGCCTATAGCTTTTCAGGCCTGACTGAGAGTCCCTATATTCGAGATAGGCCTTATTTTCGAGATAGGTTTTATCTTTCCAACCCCGGAAGATATGACCTATCCAATTTCCGATCACAACTGCTCCATGAGAAAAGTGCAAGAATCACAAGACCTGGGATGAATATTTATATACTCTCGAGATTTAAAATGGTTCAAAATGTCATGGACACTCACTTTCAGGGATAGCTTATACTTGAGAGGTGTTCCATATTTGAGGGTGTCTTGTATTCGAGATAGGTCTTATATTCCACCGGATCCTCGATAGGGGTGTCTTAGATTTGACGGGGTCATATATTCGAGAATGTCTTATAATAGGCGAAACACGGTATGTATTCATGAAAATAATTGGAAGAGTAGAATGGCATGATTGCGATCGACAAAAAAAATTCTGGCAATTCTAAGCAGAAACAATCACATAGATGAGACGTCACTCGAACAACACACATCCAAAGATGTGCCATTCAACATTGCCTTTCGTAACCTCACATTTGCATCGTGGCAGAGGGACTCAGATAATGAGTGAACACTATTAGTTGTTTTCACTGTTGAGTGTCACAGATGAGCGTTGGAGAGATAAGAAAATGATATCATATCGTTAAATGTATTTTTACTAACCACTCATTTCACCTAACTCACGCGCCACATAACCTTTTGGTATTGTGCACTACCGTGGTGGCGCCACTTGCTGGGCTCGAACTCTTACATTTGTAAAATTTGAGACGGTGGTGGGGACACCACAATTCCCTAGGCTTGGATCGACCACGTGACAGTGTACGGACTCGCCTGAATCAAAAAGTTTTAATGGGCATTCCTCATTTTCCTCATGTTGCAGGATCTATAACTGTGCTGTACCAAACATGATTGTTGTGAAGAGTTAGATACAGTCGTTCAAATTGTAGCCCATAGCTGTATGTGTGTGTGGCTAACTGATCGGCTGATCGGCGCAGCTGTACATTTGCTGTCTCTCTTGCCCTCTTGGAAGATTTGTTCACTTACAGTATTGCTGAAGATATCGACCAGCTGAGCGACTGCTGCATATTATACGTACGGAACCCGTCTACGATTGTATACAATTGTATATATGTATCTGTACCGAACCTTGTCTACAATTGTGATTATGTCAGCCTGCCAATCGTGTGACTGTGCTTTTGTTGAAGGAGACTCGATTGCTGCATGCCATCTCTGTACTTTACCATGCAACTAAAGAATGTGCGAGCGTTTCGGCGTCCGAGATAAAAGTGCTTCAACTCAAGACGAAGACACCAATGATGGTCTATAAGTGTGCCGATTGTAAAGCGAACGGTAATGTTCACCCGAGTCTGGCTGAATGTGTATCTGCACTCCAGAGTTCAATGCAGAACCTGGCTACAATTGTTGAATGAGTCAAGGACGTCCCAAATGAAGTGGTAGCATTACGAGCAGGAGTGCAAGGAATGCATCCTGAAGTGGACCAAATTCCTATGCTGGAAACTGAAATAAATAAGTTGAAAGAATCTTTTCAGACAAATTTGGCTTCCAGAGATGAAGTTCCTGTAAGAAATGTTATCACGGCAAATTCTGGCTACAGTCAAAATAAATCAATCGACACCATTTCTGCTGAAATGAGGGACCGTAATCTCAGGATGAATAATATCCTGCTTCATAACGTTGTTGAGTCTGTTCCAATTGGTGATGTATCAAAGGATTTGCAGAGAGTAAAGAACTACTTGCAGGTGATTGAAGGTCTCAAGCTCGAGCTTATAAATATTCGTAGGATTGGATCTGCCGTAGGTAAAGATAAGCCCGGTCCAGTACTAGTTTGGTTTACTTGTCATGCTGAAGTGTTGTCAGTAATGAAAAATAGGACGAGCCTTCTTCAAGGAATATCAGCCTCCACTGATAGGGCCGTTGCGCAGAGAGAGCAGCTGAGAGCCTTGAGAGATCAAGTGAAACGTATCGACGATGAGAAAGGTTATCGCTGCAAGATTATGAAATACATCAATGGAACACGGACAATTATTGATAATAAGAATACTCCTGGTCAGCAACCTCAAGTTTCAGATCCAGCAAGTCAGTCGGGATCTGCGGACTTTCAGATTGGCGGACTGCCTGATGCAAAAAACTAACTCGTAGCAAGGACCATGTTCTATTTCACGATCAAAATGCCCATTCTATTGTGAACAAACTCATTTCGATGAAAACTCACGTCCATTTTTTTACTAAGACACCTGATATAATCTCTATAACAGGAACATGGTTGAAACCTTATATTCTGAATACTAAAATTGGTCTCGAAAATTTCACTACTTATAGAGCAGACAGAAAAATCAAACGTGGCGGAGGAGTGTTGATTGGTACTGCAAAAACCCAGAAGTTCAAGACGAAGAAGATTTTCTTTGAGGATTTACTTGGGGCAGACGTCTTAATAGTGAGTGTTTCTGGGAAAAATTCGAAATAAACCGTTGCTGTAGTGTACATCCCGCCAGACTCTTTGCAAGCAGTGTTTCAGGTAGTAGCTGACTGCCTTGAGGAAACTATGACTGAATTTTCTGGCTACGAGTGCCTTGTTGATGGTGACTTCAACTTGCCTAATGTAAAATTGAGTAGCCTTCCTCTGAAAGTTGAGGTACTGGGCACCACCACTCAGGACCGCCTCCAATGTGCCGGAATTTTATGTCACCTATTTGCCGGATTGGATGTGTCTCAAATCTATCCAGCTCACTCAAACAAAGGATATACATTGGATCTGCTTTTTGCCGACCCTGCTCTCCACAATTAACTTGCCTGTACGGACCATCTCATTTCATGCGACGCTCATCATGAAGCATTCATTGGTGAATTTTTAAGCGATAATCCGCAATCATTTCTGAAAGAGACTGGCAGTTACTTAGACTTTAGATCTGCGGACTATGATGGTATTATAAATGCCCTAGGAGACATAGATTTTAGTGATGCCTCACTCTCGGTGAGATCGTCGAGAAACTTGTTTGCAATCTCATTGATTGCAAGATCTTTCTGGATTTGTTGAGATAAGTCTGTTAATTGGGAGAAGTGGTGTTGCCCATCATACCTCGCCATAACCGCATAGACCATTGATTGCAGAAACAGTTTAATTTTCGAAAACATATTCATCGAGATTTGATGAGTTTCTGAAGCAGAAAGTTGCGAAATTTAGACTTTTGTTATTGATGATTGTGTTATGAAGCTTACATACATGGAATCATTGAACCACGCATTTCTTCCTTTTCACCCTCTGCTGCCGTTGTTGCTGATGACGTGAGAGACTCGCTCGCGATAGTCTGCGAATGATTATTACGTGGATCTGTATTTTCAGCAGACGAAAGAGAAGATACACTAGGAAGCTGATCGTTCTTTTGCGATCCGCCTGCATTTCCCTCCATGTTATTGAGTGAGGCCATTATGTCTACGTGATTTACGATACAGAGATTTGTACTCGTCGGGAGATTCGGCGCGAGTGCTGGATTTTGATAGATCCGATACCTCATATTATGGAGCCCCCACCTCGCATCTCTTCAAGGATTCCTAGTATCTGGAAATTCCATGATGTTGTGTAAGGTCAATGTACCCAACTTGCCCCCGTTGAGCCATTTTCTTAACAACTCTGGCCCATCTTGATATTTTCAACGTACCTTAACTCATTTTGAAGCTTGACTCGAGACCGTCAGAATGAGCTGAGATACGTTTAATCTAAATGAATTGCGGCCTAATATATCCATCCAAGCACGGCTTGGGGCCAGTCTATTTTATTTGGTAATTTGAAACTAGGAAAAAAAAAACAGAAAAAATGAAACTATCCAAACAATTCTTTGAGGTTAAAAACACTCACTCATGAGGAAATTGCACTACTCACAGAAAGATTTTTGGTGTGATATTTTGAAAAAACTGTCATCTCTGTTTTGAAGGAAGATGTTATTTCCTTCTGTTGTCGATGTTATAACACACGAGAGACTAAAGGCAGGAGAAAGAAAAAGAGCGAAAGACAAACAGAGGCATGAAATTCAGAAATTTGACAATACGGGGACATCTATTCGTCAACCTTATCAACTAAATCATTAACGTTTGGTTATCGATCGAGAGAAACTGCTTCAAAGTGATCAATGGGATTCTTATAAATTATTCTTAAGCGAAATGTGTCTTCCATACGGTTGAGAGTGTTGGGATAGTGGTGGGTGTTTAACATTTCAGAAAACAATCTCAACCTGTATCTATTTTCCAAATCTAGTATTTGAGCTTCTTCAAAATTGATTTTGTGGTTTGTATTGGAAACATGAATGGCTAGAGCTGATGTGTCTTTTCCATTTTTGACATCTCGTTCGTGTTCTTGGATTCTCTTTCTCAGTTTACGTTTGCTCGTGCCGACATACGTTTTTCACAATCAGAACAGTCTATCTTATAAACAACATTATGATTATCGAGTCTATCTAGAGAATATTTACCCAATCTGATCATATTGTTGAGCTGATTTCCATTGAAATTCATGGTGGTAAGAGAGAACTTTTTCAGGATTCTATTAATGGAGGGTGTCAAATTTTTTATGTGAGGAAAAACTATTTTTGGAAGATCTACAGACAGAAACTTATGACAATTGATCTCTAAGTATATTTGATGGTGAATCCGTTTATTTATGAATCTATTCATGAAATTTGGAGAATAATCATTAGCTTCTAGGATCAGACGGATTAGCTCAAGATTTTTTTCATGATATTGAGGATCTGAAAGTTTCATACATTCATCCACTAAGCTATAAATAATGGCAACTTCTTAAGACTGAGGATGATGAGAAAAATAGTTGATATATCTTCCAGAAGCTGTGTCTTTCCGGAACCAGTCTGTGGAACAAGGAAGATTAGGTCTTCGAATTACTTTCAGATCTGAAAAACTGATGCTGTCCTTTTTCTCTGATTCTAGTGTAAATTGCAAGTGATCATCATAGCTGTTGAAGACTTTGAGAATTTCGGGAATCGCTTTTTTGGCTGCAATGAAAAAGTAATCATCTACATACCTTTTATACAACAAAATATTACTTTTGAGAATTTTTAAACAATGGGTTTCAAGCATTTCAAGAACAATTTCTGCAGAAAAGGGACTTGTGCACCCACTCATCGGTGCACCTATCTTTTGTCTATAAAACTTATCATTGAATTAGAGAAAAGTTGATTTTAGCAGCGTATCCATGCCTGAGAGAAATTCTTGTTTGCTCAAATACCTTTCAATAGAATTCTTGAAAAATTTCCATTTTCCTCCTAAAGCTCTTTTGATGATATCATGGGTGAGATTTGTGTACATAGTTTTAACATCGAGAGATTCAATCTCACAATCTTCAGGTACAGGAAAATCATTCAAAGAGGTTTTCATTTCGATGCTGTTCTGAACTCTTGATTCTGGAGGGGGAACATATTTGTTGAAGTATTCCGACAGACACTTATCAAATTCATAAATCGGACTATTGATCGCAGAAACTATGATTCTAACCGGGTTGTCTTTTTTATGAATCTTAGGGACCCCATACGCACGAGCAATGTTGGTTCGTGAAAGATCGTCAGAGATATAATTAAAGCATGGGTCGGACTCAAAGACACCTTTTTTCTTCCAGTCTTCTCTATTGAATCGATCAAAACTTTGTTTCAAAGTTCAGGATTCAACTGATCCCAGGACTGATAAGTATGTTCTCAATTTTTTCAAAAAGGAAAATAAAACTTTTTATCAAGATGTAATGAAAAATTGAATTCTTCTCCGAGGCTCAAAGAATCAATGACTAAGTCTGGAAGTTCGATGTCTGTGAGGTTTACGAGCCATTAGTTTTTAATCTGGCTTATATCATCCACATGGTTCTGTATGGGGTCAGAGACATAAGCTTCTTCGTGTGTTACGGGATTTGGAAGATTCTCTCGGACAGTTAAACTATGTGATGAATCATGTTGTGAAGTATAGAGAAAATTGAATATTTTCGTATGCGTCGAGCGTTTTCTGAGCTTGATATACTCAGTAACTAAAGCGAAGGCTGACTTAAAATCGGAAACAAGTCCACATCTAATGGATTTGTCGAGTGTATCTGTGATTTTTTTGATTTCCCTATCCAAAAAATTGAGGTGGAAATTGAGATCTTTGATTTCTAAATTCAAGATTTTTTTCTGAAGTTGGAAAAGAGATATGTGTATGCGACGATTTGCAAAGTTTGTGTGAAACGAGATATATCAGCTTCCAGATTTAATGCAATTCTCAAGATGAGTCGGAACGATATCATAAGATCTGCACTTTAGCAGGAATTTCAAGTGTTCTGAAGAGATTGTTTTTCTTTCAAGAAGTTTGGATAGTTGTACAAACAGTTGTTGTATCTCGACGTTGAAAATCAATTTGACCTGACGTAGAAAGTGAAACATAGAAACTGGACGTTGACTCAAACAGGAAAGTAATAATGATGCAGTGTGTGAAGATGTATAAAAACAGTCATACATAGGCTTGATATCATCTTCGCCAGGTGGTAGTGAAGCTTGCGTGTGTACCGCTAAGTCGAGAGCCATTTGTTTGGCTCGTTCTCTTGTAATAGGCAGATCAAGTACCCAATGCCGATTCGATTTCACAATGTAAGAGCTCTATCGCAGGATATTTCTTGAATCGAGAGATTGAAACTATCGGTTTTTCCTGCAAATTTTATTTAGCACTGTTTGTGCGACGTTTCGGTTGCTTTGATCCTGCAACCCTTTTCAAGCTAAAATTATAAATTGTACATTATTTCAAAACACTATGACTGCTACACACACTGCATTTTGATATGAACATCTTCATAATCACCTTATAATTCACAAATAATATCCATGGTAAACCCATGGTCCTAATATATCCATCCAAGCACAGCTTGGGGTCAGTCTATTTTCTCTATACTTCACAACATGATTCATCACATAGTTTGACTATCCAAGAGAATCTTCCAAATCCCGTAACACACGAAGAAGTTCATGTCTCTGACCCCATACAGAACCACGTAGATGATATAAGCCAGATTGAAAACAAATGGCTCGTAAACCTCACAGACATCGAACTCCCAGACTTTGTCATTGATTCTTTGAGCCTCGGAGAAAAATTCAATTTTTCATTACATCTTGATAAAAAGACTCATTTTCCTTTTTTAAGAAATTTAGAACATACTTATCAGTCCTGGGATCAGTTGAATTCTGAACTTCGAAACAAAGTTTTGAAAGAAATTGATCGATTCAATAGTCAGAAACGCCACATTTCCATAGAAGACAAAATTATTCCCCACAAATCTAATCTAACGAAGAAATTTATCAAAGATCACAAGGACATTTTGATCACAAAAGCTGATAAATGGAATGCCGCCGTCACGGCGGGACGTCATATATTCATTGTATACCTAGTCAAGATCGACCAATGACATATGAGCTTGCTCATTTTTGCAGGGCTGAAAACTTGATTGACGTTGTAATAATTGATAATTTTAGTATACTGAATATACTGAATGAATGTCCTTCTTATCTCACGATTACCCACACAATTATTTCATACGAAGAAGTCCAACATGATCCTTAAAAGTTACGATGCGAGACACTAACATCCTTATAATTGGAATGGAAATAGAAATTTTTCCATGTATTCCTCATGTCACATGTTTTTCATTCGAAAAAAATTTTCGAATGCACTTGAGCACCGCACAATCAATAAAATCGCGTCGATTTCTTGCGTGATGGCAATATCTCCAAAGTGTTTTGAGCTATTCTATGGGTTTGTAGCACCTGTATGGGCCGTGTGGGCAAAGGTACCCTGGCACCGAATTTGTGAGCTGTAGAAAATCCAATAAACAGATTGATGCATCAGAAACACTACTTACCGAATTTGCGACCAGAGAAACTCTACCTTTTCCAAATTGTTGCAAAAAACATGTTCATCCAAGTCACTCCAGTACGCTTCGACTGTTGCACGTAGTCATGCACTCTTTAGTTAGAAAAACTCTAATTGATCTGAAAATGATTCTGCACCTTCAAATCTTCACGTTTTTTATAAGTTTTTGCCGTGGGGTGAGTTTTCCAGTAAAAAAATTTAAAGGTGTAGAATTATTTTCAGATCGAGTGAAATTTTTCTAGCCAAAGAGTGCATCACTACGAGCAACAGTCGAAGCGTACCGGAGTGTTTTGGATGAGCATCTTTTCTTGCTGTGTTTGAAATGATTGGAAAAGGTATAGTGTTTTTGGTCGCGAACCTGGCAAATAGAGTTTATTGCGCATGGATCTGTCTTTTTGGATTTTCTACACCTCACAAGTTCGGCGTATTCGGTGTATTCGGGGTACTTGGCCCGACCTTGATCATGCCACATGCATGGCGTTGATCTCAGCAGAGTTTGCTATTGCTTCAAAATCCAAAAAGTCGCGCGAAGTGCGCAATGCACTGACCCCATGCACATCCGAAGATCAGACAAGCGTTTTATATTGACGAGTCATTCTTTGCTGTCTTTGAAAGAATATAGATTATTATGAGTTATACTATTATTATCATTCTTATCAGTTGTTTTTTGAGCGAAGAATCGATCTTATTTGTAACAAGATACGCGTCTTTTGAAAATACGCAGGCGCGTTTGTTCGATATGTGTGATGTAAGCTGTCTCTTTCGACAACTCGGCAAATGTTTCTATAAGTTTTGCGAGCTCTGACACACGGTAATGGTACTATTCTTGGCATCCACACCGCGATCGGCACGACGCGTCGTACCGATCGTGGCGACGGGGAAAATTTTCGGCCATAAAGCCATTAACAGCCCTCCCTGGGCAGTCTTCGCGATTGCATGACTAAATCGTGTTGACAAAGCCAACGTCTTCGAAATTCAAGAGCGGAAAAATGGAATACTCTGTGTACAACCATTGTACAACAGTATTTACCGATAGAAAGATCAGAGTGGCGCGCGGGCCAGCCCCAAGCGACGCGACGGCGCGCGATAGCAGCAGGTGGCGCGTTTCACTCGGTACTAATGGGCAGCGACGGGCTTTCAAGGCAATCTTGGAGCATTTCAAGAAGAGGAAAAGAAAATTTATTTATTGACATGGATGAGAGATGGAACTATTCACATCTCGACAGGTTTATGATTTTGAATTATTTTCCGGTTCGTCATGTAGAGTTTTGAAACGAGGTGTCATGCAGTCATGAGAGATGTTCTATTCCAAAAGAGAAGTGATTTGAAATCTCCCGTGAGAATATTCAGCGGAAAAGCGAGACCATGCTATCGGATTGCGAGATTCATTTGGCTATCGTAAATTATACGTTGATATAAAAATGTTTCAAAATTCTCCAGAGAACCATATGAGCTTCCCAGTGTAATTCGTACGAACTTTTGTAAAGACGACGAAGAACTTTCGGGTGATGAGCTAACATTTTTTAAATTGTATTAATTATTTTACTTCATGAAATTATCAAGTTCTCACAATAGCTGTTATCTCTAAGCATCCGAGCATGGATACACTCGAAAATTGAAAGCAATTTTTTATCACAATATGCGTGTTGGCACACATTTCTGGATACCATCGATATATATTTTCATGCTGCTTTATACTCTCAACATTGAAGCACCAACATTAGAACACTAACTTACTTTTCAAGAGCTCAGAACCAGCAAAATCTCTGTCGTTGATAGCTTCATTCTGTTTTCTATCAACTTCATCTATCACTGATATCAAACTTCCAGAAATATTCGCTGATACAGAAAAATAAGTATATTTCAAACGTTTCTGTCGATTATTGAACGCTCAATCGGCCAAATTGACGAATTGCGAAGATTTTTAATTAATTGACGTATCAAAGTACTTTTGAACAATTTAGTTCACTCAGTGGAAATGAATTATGTTGAATTTTTTAAATGCTTCAGCAGTTCCGGTTGGAAAACTTTACTTCAATCCGTTAGAGATGATTGTAAATATTTTTTCCACGTTGAAGTTGGATTAATTATTATTCAACTATGAATACAATCGGAATCAACTGTGTGATTTACCGAGAATTGCAACGATGATCATGGGGAATACTCAGATCACTGGAAAGATCACCGGTGACATGCACAGTGTACAACCTAAAATTATTCGACACCGGTGAAACGAAAATTGACGAAAAGCACCGGTGACTTCTTTCCTAAGGGTTGGCCTATCGATGTCAATTTCAAACAAGCCTTCATTTATGAATTCAATTACATTTTTCTCAATTTGTTTGAGTCTGAAGCAACCAAGTTTCTCAACCAAGATAATCCAAGTTTCCAGGGGCTGTTGAGAAGCATACTATTCCCAATGTGCAAGTTTGAAAGACTTGTCGTCATAAACCATTATTTGATCGGAAAAGAAAACTACGTAGTATACAAATTGATGTGTTATCTTCAATTAGAATATGATACTGTTTTTGACTCCAACCAGTTAGTACATAGTTTCAGAAAATTATGATTGACTATAATTTCAACCCTTAGTGGTTCTGAAACAAAATACGCTGCCAAAAGAATTTAGCAGAATGCTTTCTCATTGCCATAGAAGATGTCAACTAATCTCATATTATTCACTCAAAAATTCCAATACATTAATTTGTTATATTGATCAATTCTCGTCATAAAATTTTTATTAAAATATTTATTCATACAAAATATGAATATAATCAAATGATAAACTTTATCAAATATTCAATCCACTAGATAATAAATTGTTTCTCAATCATTTCCATATAATCCTACAAAATTTTCATGTTTACTAAGGATACTCTTCAAAAATTCCAGTCAATAATATTTTCATCAAATGATTCCGCAGTATTATTTCATCAGTACAATAATTCCTCAATGACGGATCTCTACCAAAACAGATTGTTACTGCGTATGCTGTTGCTAACAGACCGCAAGAACTATAATCAATCTGTTTTTGCACCTTCTTGAATACTACGAAATCATCTTCTAGTGAAGGATACCGCTTTTCTATGGAATCCCTTTCTTTATCATCTAAATCTTTCATATGAAAGTCACAATACAGGCTGTCATAAATGAATAGAAATGGTGATTTATAATGTAAGCACCTCCAATGCTTGAAATCATTCGAGTAGAGAATTTGGATATCTTCACAATAAGTTTCATCAATCATTCCACTTAACTGTGTCAATACCGTGTCTATAGGATCGAAATTGGGATAATTTTGTTTCAAAACCTTCAGAAATGCATTGATTGATTCATCTCCTAACCATGATCCAGAACATATTATATTCTTTCGAATTCCATTAAACTGACTTTCTGTAATATCAATTCTTGAACATCCATGATCCTTCATTTGTCTTTGATCTTCATCTTCTACATCAATCAAATTCACAATACCCTTCTCAACGTTTTGTTCTGTACTATCTTGATGCAATTCATCATTTGTTTGACATATTACTATGTAAACAGGTTTATGGTCTGATAAATATGACTCATATACACCCGACAAAAATTTTTTAATACTCTTCTTAATGAAGATATTATCTATTTGCGTGTTAAAATTTGTAGTTGATACACCTGCCCCAAGACAATTCTTCAAACCAAAATCTGATAGAAATAATTCGAATCTATGACCTTCTTTGTAAGTATCATGATTGAAATCACCTATCAATAGATCATTCAGTTTTGAAGAGTCAAGTCTTCCAACAAATATGAATTCAGAAAGATATCTTTTGAATTCATTGCTGTTTGTTCTGGGTGATCTGTATCCCGTAAATATGTTTGTGTTCTTTATTTGCAACTGTACCAAGTCAATGTGACTCTCTTTTCTACTGTCATTTATCCATAATTTATTGATTACCTCAAATTCTATACCTTTTTTCAAAAAACAAATCATTCCCTTGTTTGAACGTTCGCTGACATTGTTATCTGATCTATAAATCAAGTCATATTCAATCATCTCAAAACAATCCTCCCACGTAGTAAACGTTTCCGTGAATATCAAAAGATCAAATTGTGAGAACCATTGGTCTTTGACTAAATATTGATAATTTTTTTTCATCGATCGTATATTATTGTACACCACTTTTAACCCTTCATCGTCAATATTCTGTGGGAACGATAATATCAGTCTTTTTTCTTCCCTCAATCTTGCCATCTCTTTGTTTGTCATTCCCGCAACCATACTCGTTCTTGTCGAAGGCTTAAATTCACCAATTAGATACAAATCGCTCAAATTCCTTGTTCTGCTCATTGCCACGTAGTACAGACAATTTTGTAAAGATTTTGATTTGGTTAGATCAAAGCATACTTTACTGTATGTTTGTCCTTGACTCTTATGAATCGTCATAGCTTCAGCTGGAACAACTGGGAATTGTTCTCTGTATACCTCATGTTTCATTTGCTTTGTATTTATACGCAATTTTATACGCTGAATTGGGACATTGTCAGTTGATATGTCTTCGCGTAACATTATCTTATGAAATTTGTTCCTCTGAGCTCTACCTATATTGTAATCATCGAAATCCATCCAGAGTAAATGTGGAACTTTTTTAGTTTCTAGGAATGTTATATGCTTCAAAATTCCAGTTGCTCCGTTGACCAAGCCATCTTGAATGCTGATATTAGATACAATCATGTATTTTATACCAATTTTCAAATCGACTTCAAAGACTAAACCTCCACAGTCTTTAGCTTGTTTAGTCTTCATTGAATCCAAGAATTTCTCATTTTGATTCTTCAAAAGTCCATTGCAAGTGAGATGATCAGTTGCTACCACTGTGTACAGCTGTCCTGGTTTTTTTTCAATTTTTTCCTTATTGAATTTGTTCACATGTTCATTTTTATAGTAAAGTCTTATCGCATCTTCTGGAACTTGTTCTTCTTTCACAGACCTGCTATTAAGCAATAATACTTGTTCATCAGTCATATTCCCTCTTGCCATATTGTTAAGACATTCTATGAACTCTTTATCCCCTTTCTGTCTCATGATTTCGGTTAATTCGAAAAACTCGAATTCTTCCCAGAGACTGTTCAGCGATAATATACTCAGGTCGTTAACTCTTGGTGTATTGAATATAAGTCTGTCATTCACAGGTGGCAGTTGATAAAGGTCTCCCACTACAACAACTGACATTCCTCCAAAATTCGCATCCACTCCTTTTATCTGTCTCAATCTGGAATCGATTCTTGAGAAACATCTTGATCCAACCATCGAAATTTCATCGATAATCAAAATTTCAGCATCAAGCAGTTCGCTCCTCAATTTGTTCGCAACGTCTGCTGAAAGCTCTGGCATTTGACCGCCAAATTCCGACACAGGCAAACAAAACAATGTATGGAGAGTTATGCCACCGATCAAAAAAGATGCTTTACCAGAGAATGCAGCCAACAATATTTTCTCAGACGTGGATCTTTTCCCAATCTTCTTTTGATAATGCCACGATAGTAATTGGTATAAGGCATGAATTGTTTTACTCTTCCCCACACCAGCTGAACCAGAGATAAATATTTTTAGGGAACCATTTTCTGATTTTATTGACTTGTAAATATGCATTACTATTTGTCTCTGTTTGTAATTTAGTTCGTCCATCAAAATTATTATCTCTTCATGTTTCAGTTTGTCTGGCACTACTACTCTGTTTCCGAATTCTTTCTTTTCCACATGTTTTTGATCATCAAATTGATTCTCAATATCTATTTCATCTTCTACAGGTATTTTGTTCTTCATGAATTCCTCAATCTCTTGGTTACTTTCTTCAGCCATGTCAGATATTACTTGTTCTTCGTACTTATCTATGATTTCATCTTTTATGAAGGTGTATTTGCTCATATTTTTGCGTATCAATTCTATATTCTTATTGAAGAGAATTTCGCAGTTATTCGATTCCACTTCTTCCCATTCATCGCGCCATGGCACGAATAAAAGCACTTTCTCTCTGAAATAGTTTGCACTATCCTGTTCAAGCTTGTATCTTCTATATCTCAAGATTTTCGGCTTTTTTCTTCTTTTATCTTCAATGCTTTCATCATCATCACTGCCATGAATATCCACCTCTTTTTTGTTGGTCACAAGTCTATGCTCTGTTGCAAATTCGGCTAAACAGCAATCTTCCAGAAATTGGGGCCTATTTGAATAATGATGAAATATATTGGGATAGTAGATATCATCAGAGTCATCGTCAAGATTTTTCAACTCTTTCATCGTTTTTAGCATCCTTACGCGTTCATTGATTGGAACAGTATTTACATAAATACTTTTACGACTACATTGCACTAATGGTAACCCGAGGCAATGGTATATTGCTTCTTGGGCTGTCATGACATTGCTGTTTAAAAATGCATTGCCTACTTTTCTCAGTCTTTGTCGTAAGTCAAAGAATCTTCCATCTTCAGCATCGCAAGTAGCTTCACGCAAGATCTTCGTCATTCCACCATCTATTTTTGTCACGTATTTCAACATGTAATTCAAACAGCTATAAGGGCTGATTATAAGTTGAATATCCATATTTGATTCGGTCAATTTTAGGATTGTTGGATTGTAAGCATTTATTCCTACTTCATTGCTTCTCCGTTTCAGGAACAACTTTGGATGTTTCAGGGAAACACTTATTGCATCTATATATTCCACCTTGGATAATGATAATGTGTCCAATGTGTCTTGGAAAGTTACTAGAATGTTGGTTTCGTAGTATTCTTGCATCAAATCCTTTATTCGTTCCAAATTCTTTTTCTTGACAGATTTTGACTCCTCATTCTCATCCGAAGGGAATATTATGGTTGTTTCCTCCATCACAAAGTTGGGAATGTTAAATCTGCATCTTTTCAACTTATTTTTCGTCCCTTTATAACATGTTGGCTTGTGTACATGACGTTGGAATGCCATTAATGGATTGCTTGGATCGTATGCACATGTTATGATTTTATCAGCAAACATTACACATTTTTTTATAGATTCAGCGTCTGACTCATCCAAAATTGGAGCATCATTACAATAAAGGACCCCATGTTTATGAACTGATCCCCTAGCTTGGAATTCATTCCTACTAAAGGAATCAGTTACATAATTTTCTTCAAAAGGTCCATCAGGATTTTCCAATATTGACAATATTTTTCTGAATCTATTGTCAATGTATCTCACACAAGTTCCAGGGTCATCTCTTATCAGTTTCGTCTTTACTGACATATCCAAATGCATTGCATCGTAGTTGCTTATATTTCTTCCATGTTTCAATTTGAACAACATTCTCAATAAATCTGGATTTTTTGACTCCGTTGCTGGAACTGTGAAATATATATTAGGCATTCCTATTTGCCTAAGCATTGCAAAAACTGAATTTTTTATTTTTTGCCAATAAGCTGGAGAAGATCTGATTTGTTTGAGAAATTTATATCCTTCATCGTATTTCACCATGTCATCAATTATGTTTTGATCTTTAACGTGTTTTGCTCTCAGTTTTTGTGATCGGAATGTTTTTCTCAAGCATGTGTTTATGCTCGACGCAACACTCATCTCTAATTTCTTCTTTGCTTTGAATAAAACTTGAGTCGGATTGCAAGCTCTTCTATCCATGTGCCGAATCTCATACTTCACCCTCTCACTGTAGCTCAATTTCTTATCAACATCAAATTCATACCCTCCGTAAGTTCTAGGGAAGCAAAGTTCATCAAAATTCTCGCGACTGTGCCATGGTACTGGTTTTTTATCTTGACCCGGGGCAATTATTCTGATATCGTCCGACAATTCTTTGTTCCGGTCGATTATCAGTACTTCGCCATCTTCTTCATTGTCATCAATCATCTCCCCATCCTTCTCCTCATCATCTGAGATTGAATCTGTTCCTAATTTTTCATCAAGATCAATTTTCTCGCTGTTCAATTGGTCTATCGGGTCAACAATGAAATTTAGTTTATCCACAGACATTGTGTGTTTTTCCAAATAATCTCTATTTACTCTGATATCGTTCTTAAGATAGAGTAGTGTTTTCATCAACCAATGTAGGGCATTCATAACTTTGGACGGAGAGATAGTTTCATACATATAATATGATTTATGTTCAACGTGCCTTTTCAATTGTATCTGAATTGTTGATAACTGATCGAAACTTCTTGGCAAACATTTTAACATGTCATTTATATCCACGAAAATATTCACGATACTTCCGTTCAATGAGAGTTGAGGGTTCAATGAAAATGGCAGCAATGGTTTTATCTGCATAAAAGGAAGATACGGGGCTACCATTCTTTCTTCAACATCTGATAGAGAAGTTATCATTTCTGGTAAATCATGAAAACCTAAGTTCGGAGTTGCTGTAGTTTTTGGTATTATACGTTTATTGATTGTCTTGTAACATGTCCTGCAAAGCCATTCCGATATCGGATCGAGATTGGCCAGAAATTGATCGAAATCTTTACTTTCACCTGATAATTTGGCAGTTAGGAAATCAATGTTGAAGGATCTCATCGATTTAAAAAAGAAGAGATTGTGACAACACACACATATGTATTCGGGGCCATGTTTTCTATCATCCAAGAAAGATTTGATTAAAAGTGACTGCTTGTATTTTGGGTGTTCTGGATTCTTGCAGATATCACTCACAGTCCTAACGTAAGCCTCCCTATATCTGTGTAATTCGTCTAATCGCTCAACGTTCTTTTTGATCTTATTCTTCAATCTCTCGATTTTTCGATACTCGTCTTTTTTTCGCACGCCTTTCATTCTCTTAGAATTAAGATTAGACTCTTCAGTTCTATAACTAGAATCTTTCCTGATTTGTTTCATTCTTAATCGATTATTCTCATTCTCCTTTTCTCGATAATCCTCGTCCAATCTTTGTTTTCTAATGTTTAATTTGTTTCTTTCATTTTCAACCATTCTTCTACATGGATCTACTCGTAAATCTTGAATTCTTTTCTTGTTTACAATTTTGTCTCGACTGCTGAATTCATGGTTTTTCCGTATAAAAGCTATTCGCTCACGATTAATATTCCTTTCCGAATCTCTGTAATTTATAGAGCTCCTTAATCGCATATTCCTATTTCTGTTGTACTTTCGTTTGTCGGGGGTGATTTGGACTTGGCGATCAGATTTAGAACTTTTTCCCTTCATTCTTAATCGCTTAAGCTTATTCTTGTATTCAATAGATCTTTTGATTCTCTTTTTTGATGATACTTTGACATCTGAGATTTGTGATCGTCGATCGGAATCCTGTTTGTGTTCATTCTGAGATTGAGATTTTTCTTCTTGTAATTTTGATTTCTTCTTCCTTCTCTTCGATTTATCACTCTTCTTTTTTTTTTCATTCTTGGGTTAGAAGAATTGATCACAATTGATATACACAATATTGATCAAAAGATAATGTTTGTTGCAATCATATGAGAAGATTCACCATCTCATGATTCATCAGAAATTTGAACCATAGTGTCATGGTAAGATTGAGTTAATAGAGTTGAATCATTGTCTAATCTTGGTGGTCTGTTTAAAAATTTTCTATTCTCATCTTCATTCTCGATTGATCATAAATCCATGAGGACAAACCTGTAAACAATATGATATGTCTTTTAAATCGGGGAGGAGGGTTGGGGCAAGGGGTTCCAAATAATCAGACAACAATTTCAAAATAAGGTGAGTGTAATCAACTTGCCCCCGTTAAGCCTTTCCCTTAATAATTCTGTTTCATGTCAATAAAATCCACCGTACGATAGCTCATTTCGAAGATTGTCTTAAGACCTTCAAAATGAACCAAAGTAGATTGAATTTGAATCAATTTTAGCTAAACTCATTCAATCCTGTCAGAAAGTGATTTTCAAAGCTTATAAAAGTGTTTACACGATTCGCGCTCATCTTTGAAAACGATGTCAGTCTACCATAAAGGGCAAATATAAAATCGATTTGATACGTTTCAATCACTGTGCAAGAAAATTCGTATCTTTTAGGTAGGCCAATACATTATTTCGGTTGTTATTTTGATGCGGTAAACACCTTTCGAGTGGTAGAAACACCGTGTCTATAGCGGAAAAATTTTTGGACCAATTCTAAATGTCCCCCGCGTTTCTTGGAACGAAAGAGTACAGAAATTTGCGCGAAAAAATGGTCGGAACTAATCTTAACGTAAATTATCTAATTTACTTCAATTTTGTCTCAACTTTTCTTCGCCCAATTGCAACATTCAATTTTTAGCCGATTCTACGCCTATATTACTAGAAGATTGCAGTGTTTCTAATTTGTCCCGATAATTTTTTTTCAAACTCGTTCTTCACTCCCTTCAAATACATCGATCTCACTCAAAAAATTTGAAAGGGAGTAAAAAAGCTACAAAATGATCTGAACCACGTCTCGTTTGGGGGTTTGGGAGTCGAAATATTCCGATTTCACGAAAAACCCGTATCATCTCATAGAAATAGGCCTCTTTCCCACGAGGGGGCAAATTACGAAGAGACTGTGAAAAACAATCAACAAATTTCCTTTTGGAAAAATCAAGCTCATTTTAAAGGTATTGAAAGGAGCTTTAAAATGAGTTAAAGTACGTTGAAAATTATTGAGACAAGTTAGAATGGCGAGCACAACAAAAGTATTGGGGTCAAATTAGGCACGCTTCCTAACAACTTTTCTCAAATTGAGATACAGCTTCGATTTTCAATAATGATAACGCCCTCAGCGATTTTTTAAGGGACCTCAATCACTGATATTTTATCCTTCCAATCGATCTTGCAGGACTAGGTAGATGGTCTAGGTAGATAGAGGACTAAAAAACTGTAGATGGACAAAACATGTGATTTTTCCATCTACACAATCCTAGTCCTCCAAGATCGAATGAATGGATTTTATACAACTTCATGTATCAACAAGAGCACAATCTAAAATAGTAATGATTCATTCTAGTCCTTCAATTGATTCATTTTGGTCATTGAAAGTTTCTTAAAAAGTTTTTTATTGCCCCGCAGAGAATCCGGTAGACATCCTGTCTTCCCTTTAAAAACTTTCACGGAAATAGTCGGGGATTCAAGAAAATTTTATCGGGAAAAAACGGAAAACCATCTGGAATTTAGCTCGATCGTCGTAATAGACATCGTATAGAAAGGCAAATACTGCACATTTTTTCGAGATAACAATATGAGGGCATTCTTGGTCGATTTGGATGTCGGCTTTATTGATTCTCAAATCATCTCTGTTTTTCTAACATGAAATTGCTACAAATCAGAGCTTCGCAAATCTAAAGAACACATTTGGTAGTTTAGACAAGGAATCGAATGCGCTGAAGCACTTTGAGATTGGTCGAATAACAATGAATTTGCACCGATTTTAGTGAGAGCGATTTCCTATGTGATTTCTTAGCCGTGCGAACAGGAAGCATGGAAAATTCACTTTAAATCCTCTGTAGGAGTCACGAATGATTAAGGGTCGATGCAAACTAATTACTTTCTAATTTTTCAAAATCACAAATGTAGAAAGTGATGAATATGCGGCAAGGTCCATGAGTAGCGATTTCTGAGATTGGAATATGTGGGAAAGTTGGGAACAGAGGCAAGTTGGCTAGACTTAACTTAATTATGTTTCTCTGCAAATTAAGACTAAAAAAATCCTTTTTAATGAAAATCGTAGTTGCTAATTCAATAAAGAATTAAGTTGACTACTTGTGTTTTTTGGCATTTGTGAATGTATATGAGTGATCGCGCGAAAAGTGTGATTTTACGTGTTTCAGCCTATTTCGAGTTTCTGAGAGTTGAATTTTGAATTATTTCAAGTTTCACAATTTTTTAGCAGAAGCGGAAGTTTGCGTATCTTTCAGTCCTTGACAAAGGGTAGAAATGTGAGTTCTGTCCACTGTATTCAGCCGACTTTCTATTCTGGAATTGACTGCAACGCATATTGAGTCTAAACAATTTCGTAGAAAACCATGGGAAGGAGATTATTTTTTATGAACGATATAGTTGTTGTGATGATGATGACTCATATCGAGAAGTTCCGAAATACTTACTCTCCGGTCGTAGGTAACTTGGACAACTGATGGGCATTTGCAATTTTCAAAGAATTAAGAGTAGATTGTCAAAAGAGGTCTTCTTGACGATGTAATGTGATATTGAAAATTGCACACACCGTTATTCTACGATCGATGACGAGTGATCATGACACATCAAGGATACCAAGAAGTCGTCTATAGGGCATGGAAATGGGTAATTATTAGAGACATTGTTATATAAGATTCATTGATTTAGGGAAACGGGTTCGTAGAGAAACAAAAATGATTGAAACTATACAAGAAATAGGACTCACCTGATGAAATGGTGCAAGAATATCTTTGTGAATGTATAGATGACAATGTGAGAATGTTTCGCATTCCATGGGAATTGAGAGTGGTTAAAATGAGCCTGATTTTGGAAGTTTTCTCTCTGTAGCGATTCCAAGATCGGATATTTATATATATCTCGATTGCAGTTCCAGTTGTTGTAAGGTTGAGTGTTGAAGGCGACACAATATTGCTACAAATGTGGTCATCTTGATGAGAAATATAGTTTGGAATTATATGGCCAAATTGTGGTCACGTTGAATCAGGTTTCTGAGTGTAGAGTGACATTTTCTTTGATCTGCTTGAAGCCAATTATTGATGGAGTAATCTATTAGATGTGAGGAATAAATATTATACAAGGAATGGAATATAGGAATCCAAGAACAACTTTGAAGCAATGAAAAGTCGTCTACGTACCTCAGCTGAATTTTAGGATCCCAATATTTCGTTGATTGGTTTTTAGTAGGAATCAATCAAACAAATAATTCAGTGTTCTTCCAAAAGTGATGTGATATGAGTCAGATTCATCATACCAATATCTGTAAAGTAATTTCAAAAAAATTTCAGTGTGAATGAACACAATAAAGAACGTGGAAGAATCAATAGATGATGATAAGGAAATCAGATTTCTCTGATGGTTATGAATCGGGATGAGCAATGTAAATAGAACACTCTTTCCGAGTGAAAACAATGCATTTTTAACCTGAATAGTTATTAGTGTTAACGAATCGGTCAAAATACTTTTGGCGAAAGATGGATAGTGACTTTCCAAATTACGAAGGTAATATAACTTTTATTGTTTCATAGGTGGAAGTAATGACGATTTTTCCTCCATTTAGAAGAACAAATTGATTTTGACAATAGATACATAGATTATCTAATTGAAAATGTGATGGATGCTGATAACATACGAGTTGACGGTAAATATTCATGATGACTGCTTAAGAATATAGAAATGAGAAATTTTAGTTGAAAGACTTTTTTTAATTTTCTGAGATTTCAAGATCAAAGTATGTTTATGAGTTGACAATGTGAAAAATACGTTTCCAGATTTTCAAATTGATTCTGGAATCAGATATGGTGATTTTGATGATGAATTTGAGCATAATGATATTATTAATGGAGATCCAAGAAATGATGTACAAAATCTGCAATTAGAACATGTTTCGTCAACAACGTGTGATGAAGAATTGGTTCAAATGAAGAAAAACGAAAAAGTAGGAAAATCAGAAAGGAAGAAAACTTTCAAAGACTTGAAGAAAAAATTGAAGAGATTATCAAATATGAAATTGAAGTTTTCAAAAAGGAATCTTGATATTATTCATGAAAATAAGGAATTTATGATAGACTTCATGGATTTTTTAAGAACTCTAGATAAAAAAAACTAAATGGATGAATTGGAGGTTTTGATAATTCATTGTTTGAAAGATGTGTATAGAGTTGTGAAATAATTTGATATTGAAATGGGGATGGAAGAACGAGACTTCCGATAAGATGACATAGAGCGAAAGTTATTGATTAGAGTGTTCAAATGGGTAATTTCTTGGTGAAATAATATTGAAAATCAAAAAAACACTATTTCGATAGAGTCACTCACCTCTCTATAGTTGAAGGTGGATTGAAGTGTTTCCTTTGACATCGTGAACTTTTCTTTGAGATTTCTGTCAAGTTACACATAGTTAACTTGGATATCAACAGATTCTCCTTCAAATGTGCACTGTTATCAACTAGTACAGAATATTTGATTATGTTCTGCTAAGCTGGACAATGAAGACTGTCTTCGATCAAGAGATACTGTTTTCAAGTACACGAGTGGATTGTGAGCTGCAGATAAATATCTTTGGCAGTAATATTTGGAAACATGAATCTTTTGTGTACGAATGATTCAACATGGCTATATTTGGCTATTCTGCTCCAAAGGTACACCAAGATGGTGAAGTCCAAATTTGTTCAAGTTATCAACGACATACTTGATAAGATAGCTATAGAAGTAAATTGCTCTGATGATTCAATAGATATTCAGATAACTATTCTCTTAACTGAGTGGCAATCATATACCCACCTGAAGACTCAGTAAGATGTGATGTATCTGGGGTAATGTCAAGAATATGTATTCTGCGAAGTATAAATGTCGAGTCTGGATGAGCGTATTGGAAATTGTTCCCCCAAAGTTGTTTTGAGAAGGATGTGTTCATGATAGTGAAGTTTCCATTCTTCTTCTGTGATAATAATTGTAGGGAACATTTTCTTAAGCTAGTTTAGTAAATGGAGTAATCTTGATTGTTGGAGTGAGTACGTCGACTGATGGATTAGTATCATTCAATAACCTGGAAAAATGAAGAAAATATTGAAAAGTTCTTGACAAATGAATTGATTAAAGTAGGATGTCTGAACTGTGATTTGGACTTTGAAAAGCATCTAATTAGAATTAGGAGTTTGGAGGCTGTATACCTGGCTCTGATAAAAATTGGGAACAGCTACGTTCCATAATTGAAATATGATATAGATAATCTTTGTACAGAGAAATTACATGATTATTGAGGGTAAGTCCTTGATATTGTGTACAGTTTGTGGAAAAGAGAACAGTATTGAGTGTTCAAGTACATTGTTTACAAAGGACACGGTTAATCAAATTTGAGAAACTTTTATTCAGTATGCAAATGAGAATTTCACTATGAAAAAAATGTGATGGGAGAATGAAGAGTTTGTTAAGTTAGAAGAAAAGTTGCTCCAGGAAAAGTGTAGCTATTGTGTTAGGGAAGTCTAGTCAAAGAAATCTATTGATTTGAGAAATGAATTTTGAAGAATTCAAGGATTCAGGTTCTTCGTCGACCCATAAATATATGTTTTAAATAAATAAGCTTTGAAACTTTCTACACAAATTTATAAAAGTGAGGTGGTTATTGCAAACCTGTTTGTCTGTATTATACATAGGATCAAAGGGTTAGTGTGATGAAAAAAGTTTTGCCTCTTGATCTACATTATGAGTTAAGCTATCTCTTGAAAAATACATGATGACAAGGACTTGTGTATAAAATGTTCCAAAATATGTTCATGAAAACATGAAAGGAAAAGTTGGAAAAGATATATATACTTATGCCATCAGTAGTTACATGCACATCATCGTGTGATTAAGAGTTCACCTGTGGAAATTTTCAGGCTTTGTCAGGCTGCCTGATTTAGCCTGAAATGTTTCAAGCATATGTACGCCATGATGTACAGTATAGTTTTGAGACCCTTTTGCGCATGCATGCATGAGGGATCGAGCAGAATGAAAGCAACGAGTATGAAAAAGCAGATGAAGTCTTCTGCTACTGTGTATTTCTATGAATGAAACATATCATTTCAAGGTGGAAATTCTTAGAGATTTTGATTATGAATTGATGTTTATTGAACATTTTTCACAATATATTATGAATGTGAGTTCACCAGGTTTAAGGATAGGTATGTGGAATGTTTGTGCTCTTAGTGAGACAGCTCAATAATTAGACAACTACCAGGGGTCGAAGAGAAGCAGTGGTAGCTAATCGAGTGAAATGATATTAGTTCACTGAATACATGGTCTATTTCGTAGAGGTCAACCAAAACTTCTCTAAACTGAAAAAAATTTTGATGTTAAAGGAAAGTCAATGACTTGCAATAGTTTGTAGTGATGTTGATGACATACGTTTTCTTTTCTTTTCCCTCATAGTCATGAATGATGATGCTGCTATTTGTTGTCGACAATCGTATAATGCCTTGATAGATGGTTAATTTAGCTCTTTTGATGACTATGATATCACCGATAGCTGATTTGAAGTTTGTTGCATGATCACCCCACAGAGTGAGAGAAATCTGGAAGATGAAAAGATATTGTGAATGTAGGATTCTTGAACAGAATGTTGTGATGAATATGAAAATTACCATGGTTCCGGAGTCATCAATTAATTCAATGTCCCTCTTTCTGTAAGTCATGTTCTTGGTGGTACTATATGTCTCTGTGTCATCTTCAAAACTTTTTATGATGGCAATAATATCTAGAAGAAGAATTGGAATCAGTAATATAGGAGCGAGACAGCAATTGATCATTTCAAGTATGTGGAATCTTACCTTTACAACACTCTTCAGTTGATTGTGATATCGCTCGAAGATTTTCAAAACTTAGATTAAGTTTTATTGACTTACTAGGTGTAGATTCATCCAAATCAAAAGTTGTATTAGTGACTGCATTGAGTTCATAAGGATGGTCCAAATCATTGTATTGCTTTGAAGCTGAATTCACTTTTACATATCGGATTTCATATATTTTGCCAACTTGAATAATTTTGAAGAATTTTTTGGCTTGATCAGCAAAAAATGTCATTCTTATCTCAGCAGTGGAATCTAAGAGCTGGCAGGAGAACATTTGGGATTCTCTACCATTAGTAATCCACTCCCTCATTGAGGTTTTGGCAGTTACTTTTGCTTTGAGAAATAAGCTGCAAGGAATATGTGGCAGAATGAAGTTGTCATTGGGATATTTTATGAAATAATGGTATATTGAGAATTATGATCAAAACTTACTTGGGTTGGTACGGTATGATGTGAAGAATACCAATAGTATTTTCAAGGGGTCTTTTATTGTTGTTAGGCATTATACTAGACTTTTGTATGAAAGAGGACTAAAAAAATTGGGAAAAAAATACTATAAAAGGGATAGAAAGAATACTTGAGAAATGAATTGTTTTGCGGATATAAACAAATCAAAATGATCATAAAGTGAAGAAAGTTGGTTATGAAATATAAGAATAAAAAAAGAATACGTCGGTTTACTAACATATGGGTTAGGGATGACTATTGTCTGTTGTAAATAACATTCGAATTGAAAACCAATTAATCATGGGGATTATATTGGGAAGGAAATGAACCGCTTTCTACAAATTAGTTATTTGAAGAATAAATTACGGGGTTTAAATTTTAATTTCCAGTAGGTGTGACAGAGTGATAGGAATGTAAAGGTCTTTATTCGTTTGCATTAACGCGAGAATTCGATTGATGATAGAGAATTTTGGTAAACAGGTGATTACATTAGGGAAGGAACAAATCAACTGTCGGTGAACTTGGAAATTGGGAAAAAATGTATCATTCGGAACGCAAAATTTCGAGATCGATTTGACAAAATCTTTTGAAACTTTGTACGTGTATTTTGGAGACTGTGGTGATGATGCCAGTGAATTTTGAGCATGATCGGATGGATACTTTTTGACTTGTGAATTTTTTAATGAGAAATTTGGAATTTTTCGGAAAGAAGCAAATCTTACAAGTCACTTGTACTTCATTTTGCTACATAAAAAAATGTAAAGGAAGTAATTTAGATGTTTCTCGACGTGCTGAATCGATTGGTTGATACGGAATTTTGATAAATTGTGATTATAAAGGTTTTCTAGCGCAACGGAAGAGAGGTATGTAAAAGATAGAATAAAATGAGCTCCAATCGAAATTCCGTATTAACCAATCGATTTAGCACGTCGAGAAACGCGTAAATCAACAGTCTCAGATTTTTTAAGGAAGAAGGAGAGAATATTTTTAGTTTTTAAGATGAAAAAAAATTACAAATAAATGAAGAAAAATTCATAAGTATAAAAGTAATCATCGGGGGGCACTTAAAATCTAGCTTTCCCATCTAGAGACGACTCCGAACATGGCATAAAAATTTCAGGATGATCGATCAAACCAGTGAGGAGTTTTGCTGAGCGATAGAAAACAACATACATACATACACACACACAGACACGGACAGAGGGCTCGAAAGACGGGGCTGTAGTAATTTTGTGAGGGCTTATAACGAAAAACTGTTACCTACATTCGATAGATCTTGGCGAAAGGAAGAGGACTGTACCAATTTAATGTGTTCAAGAGGTTCACTGGAGGAGAAAAAAATTTTTTTAGAAAAAATTTGCCGAAAATTCCGCTGGCACCGAATGAATGCTTTCTCTTTCGAGAAAGCAATTATCAGTATGCGTCACGTATACTCTCCCATTCTCTTCTACTTATGTTGCTGATGGGTACTCTACATTTATACACATATTGAATACCTATTTTAATATTATTGGATAGTCAAGAATGAGACCAGTGCTGGCAATGATCCTGTATAACCCTAAAAAAAGCAATATCTAGCCATAAAAGAGGACCACCTCACATAATTTAGTGAACTGTCGGATAAAAGTATTCATTCCTTGGAAAACTTGAAATAAAAGTCAAAATCCCCTAAAAATTCATGGATCCGCCAATGTGAGACCTGATGATTGTTCTTGATGTGTAGATTGAAACAAAATCTGATGATCTCCTAATACTTTGATGAAAATCACCTGAGTGATAAGAGACACTAGGGGGAAGCATCACAGTCTAGGTGTATTTGAAATATACACTCATCTTCGAAAGATATCATCTCCTCGAAAGAACATTAATGTACTCTCTGGATTGAAATTGGAGCCTTAATAATTAATATATTGCTTCCTGCCCGATCTATACAATGAGGACATTTATTTGATCATGGTAAGTCAGTTTTGATTCTTGATTCTTGATGATTTCCACAAATCTTTTGAGTGTCAATAATCGAGACTCAAAGGGACTAGGCGGTTAAGCATGGTGAAGTGGACATTGTCAGGTATGGCCCCGAAAGTGTTTTTCCCCACTTTCGAACACCAAATTATGACGAAAGCACAGGTTTGTAGGTCCCGAAGTGACCCCTGTTTTCTACGGTACCCTAGGAATCCTCTAAAAAAACCTCGAAATCGATGTTCCTTCTATCAAATCGCATTCTGGTATATTTCAACGAATCGATCTGAAATTTTTTTGACATATTCTTGAAACTCCACCAAATAGGGGGAAGATATTTGCATACTGACAAATTTGGATTTAGGCCCCGAAAAAAATTCTTGAATATTGAAAAACGATTTTTCTCATAGAGGTTGGGGATTAGCACGGAATTTGAACATTCCACCGCGTTTGTCAGGTAATTTTACATCGACAACTGCTTTGACACATATAACTTCAGGTGCATGGTGGAGAGTGGTCAAAAGAGCCAATAAACATTTTTAAGGCAAATTTTGATTCAGTGATTTGCATCCGCTGCGCATGCGCGTCCTTCTACGTCTCTGAAAGTATTTTCAATCGATAGCTGATGCAATTTCATTCAAAATGACTTCTTGAGGAAGTCGATTTGATGCAGTAAAACCTGAGATCTAGCTGGTCCAAAAAATGAGAAATCCAAGGTATCAAATCCGTGAAGCCGTGGCTCCTTCAATGGGACCGAAAAGTGCGAATTTTGAGTCGGACTGTTTCAAGGATGTGAACATGTGTTTTCGATGTAATTTTCGACGTAGAAACCGAATCCGTGGTCAGTTTTGTTCCAAACCTTCGAGATTTTTGATGATTCTCAAAAAACCGACCGGAGGGTGTACGGCCATTCCCAGCCTCTTTCTACACAAATAATTTTCAGAATGGGTATGGGATTATCTCATACAGTACAAGTACTAGCAAAAGTAAAATCAGGCCCGCGAGGCTGACTGAGGCTGCAGCCGGCGCGCGGGGCTCGAATCCCTTGCCACGACGTGGTCATCCTTCCACGTAGGAGCAGGGCTCAGTGGATTTAAACTAATCTGTCAGCAGAATCGATGCTCTCTCAAAGGGACTAGCTACTGATCTCTGGCATTTTGTGAAATCCTGATATCTTGTTGTTTGGGGAGGAACAGAAATTGTCTATAGTTCTACGTTAGATATTTGGTGGCCCTGAAAAGGGCCTTTTGTGCGATATTCCATGAAAATCCTCGAGATTGTCTTGAGCTCATTTCATCTTGGATTTCTTCAGCTGCGGGCGACTTTTCTTGACTGGCAAAGACACTTCTTGCAGGATCTCCACGGTCATTTTCCTCTTGACGTGTGACTTGGGAAAGAGGTCTACTTCAAGTGAAGCAGAGTAGAGTCTACATGGCAGCTGCTTCGTTTCTTGTACAACCTTCATCGAATGGTATGACTGGGTACCAGGAATTGTTACTGCATTCAAGTATCTTTCAGCAAGAGTATCTCTAGTCTTGAGATACTCTTCCTTTGGAATGAAAAAAACATCCATATTCTTCATTGTCCGGCTTGCCCAAACATAAAGCTCGTAAGGGGTTGTGATCTGATCTCCTGCGATACATTGTATACTAGCTCGTCGAGCATTGAACTTGAGATTTGCTCCTAGGCCATCGCATGCATTCTTTCAATGGGCAGTCGCATTGAAATGCCATTCAGCAATGATAGAGAAATCGTCTCTATGGTGAATCAAATTCTGAAAATTAAACTTATTCTTGAAGTGTTGCGCAGCACCATCAGTAAAGTACGTCATCTTGAGAATCAAATCGAAATTCTTCTTGAGGTGATCTGTCACTATCTTCTGGACGCAATAGATAGCTGTCGAATCATGGACCAAATTGTCAGATAGAACAACTAAGCTTTTGTGGTGGAGTTTTGAATCTTTTATGAAATAGATAACGACCGTGACGATGGTGCACTGATCGTCATTATAATGAAAAGACTGAACGGCATCTTGGATAAGGAATGCATAGTTTTCTGCGAAATCCAGGAGGATCAAAAATTCTTCCTCTCTGAGATTGTCTTTAAGCCATTGCAGGTATGATGCTTGTTGTTTTGCAGTGGAAGCATGAGTCTCTAATTTGAAAATGAGTTTAGCAAGTTCCTCTACAAATTCTTCCGCTGATGTCACGCGAGTCTGAGGCTTGCAACGATCAGTAGTAAGCCAAAATTGGAATTGAACTTGGTCGATCTCTTTGTGTTTGAAAGATTCAAGGAGAAGACTTTTCAATGGCTCCACGCCTGAACACTGCCGACATTGGTCCAAAGAACGTTTGTTGCTCGGCTCCTCACAGACGATCAACGAAATACAGTCTTTGTAATTATTCAACTTTCCTGGTGTGAGTTTTGAAACATCCACGCCTTCTAATATAAGTTTGACGTTTTGATGATGAATGCAAACGCATACGGCGTGTGTTCCACTCGATCCAGGTAACACACAGTGTTTTGGGGCAGAACTGGGCAAACTTGCTGAATCCAATCTTGATTTGAGGGTGCGAATCTTTGAACGAAATATATAATTCTCTCAAAGTAGACAAAACCAATCTTTTCTGAGTGTAAACTTTCTCGACATTCTTATCTTTCGAACAAACTACATCTTTCATACCGGGCACTACTCTACTGTGACGATCGTCTTTATAGAATTCTTCCACCGATTCAACCGTCTCCTCTGGAAGTTTTCGAGTCACGGTCGTTTACGTAAAAGCCTTATCTGTGCTTGTGACAAAATGTTTTGTTGCACCGGAAAAATCAGCTCTTCTCCGAATACTCCAATCCCTTGGGAAAAAGCTCATGATCAGTTCTCTCTCTTTTTGATGACGGAGTCATCTTTCGGTGCGGTGCGAATGAATCCGTGATTGGGAATCCATGTCGACACGCTCTCAGTTGACGGGATCGTTTGCTATGTTATGTGCAGGGGCCGCGTGCCGCGCTATACTTATTAGTAATATATGCTCACCATTATATCAGGTGCTGTATATATGTGCTATGGCCTGATGCTGTATGTGTGTGTATTCTTCTACAAATTAAGGGAACTCGTTCATGGAAATTTTGATGACATTCGCAATGCGTGTGCATTATATATTTGAAAACTCGTTTGAGATTGAAATCATATCCATATTAGGAATTTCAATGTGGACTTTTTTGAGAATTCTTTTTGGCGATTGCTAGAATTTCCAAGAGTAACCTTTGTCTGAGATTTGAAGAAAAATTCACATCAAGCGACAACAAAACACCATTCTCGAAACTCTGATATACCACCGAGCTCAAGTCTAGACTATTCTAGCCTGATATCTATAGTATATATAGAATTGGAAACTTTTCTCTCATATCATACATTTTATAATAAATGTATGATGAAGCTAGTCCTCAATTTCAGAGCGTCGCATTATAGGTCTCCCAGATGTTAAAATTTTGAGTTTACAATCACCAATTTCTAAGATCGGAACAATGGACGTAATGAACCAATTCCTGATCATATATGAATGAGACTTCGAGGCACCACACTGTTATTGAAAATATGTTTTGTGATTCCAACTAATGTAGGGTATCCTCATCAAGCCAATTTCTCAATAACTTTAGCCCATCTCAATATTCTCGAACGTACTTCAACTCGTTTGGAAGCTTGTCTCAAGAACTTCGAAATGAGCTGAAGTACGTCTGATTTTTATGAATCGGAGGCAAGCTGTTTAAAATTTCCTAGAAAGTGATTTCTAGGGGTTCACAAAAGTGTGTACCCACCTTGCCGAGCAACTTGCCCCCATCATTTAAAAAGATGTAAATTGGCGATAAAATGCATGAAATCGTTTTCATATGATTTTATCGCCGTGCGACCACATTTGGAGCTTTTCGCCGGTCCGAACCACTATTCCCGTTTACCTCCAAATTTTGCATATTCCAGATCGATGTTTTCCAACTCCAAAAATGGGTTTCGAAGGTCTTGAAACAAGGTATCAAATACGGTTTAGAACTTGAAGATCCGCCGAACTAAAAAAATTCGCACCGGTTTCACTAAACGCAATTTCTTCGTTGATTCCTTGGCTGTGCAATCGCGAAAAATGGAAAAACCACCTTGAGGTTTTTGAAGGAAGCGGAAACGATTATAGGTTGGTATAACCCATCACCTATTTTCTCGAGTTTTAGTTCAACAAACGTGAAAGAATTATGGGGAAGGTGAAGGTGTACCCATTCCTGAGATTGGCATATTGTGACAAGTTGGGTGCACTCATGGTACTGTACAAAACTCAATGTGAGAAAAAATTCATGGATGACTCCGTCATTTTTTGCGCGTTCTATCTGGACGCACTAATTTTTTTTGAAGTCTTCTCATCGCTGAATTTTTCAATCATACTCTGAATGATAGCCTCATACTCGTGAGTATTCGTCGATTGTTGACAATCAATTTTCTTCCTACATTCATCATATATCTTAGAAGCCGTATCTAATAAAGGGAATTGGTTTAAGATTTTATCTGGAACATTACGAAGAACTTTCGAATGACTGACAACGTCATTCAAGGGATTGCAACATTTACCAAAACGACGTCACATTTTGACTGATTGCCAAGCAGATCATCTCATACAATCTCGTTTTGAAAGTATTAATCGATAAAGGGAGAGATAACTGCCCAAAAACTTGTATCCGGCTAGAAGGAACGATCAAGACGAAATGGAGCACAGACCTGAACAAGCAAAGGGATTCAGACAATCTCTTGGATAACTCTGGCACGTACTGATGTTTAGCAAAGAAATGCATCTGGTTTTGAAGCGATTCCCCCTTCTTTATCATCAGTTGCATCTTCCCATCAACTATTTGTTGGAGGAGAGAGGGAACCTCAGAATTGGAACTTGTAACAGTGTCGGCAAAATGACTTCTATAAAACTTCGTCCTTGCTGTAATGATAAATTTGGGCAAAAGTCTGAGTGGCATTCAAATCTATTAGTTCTGCTGACAGATTAATTTAAATCCGCCGAGCCCTGCCCCTACGTGGAAGGATGACCACGTCGCGGCAAGGGATTCGAGCCCCGCGCGCCGGCTGCAGCCCCAGTCAGCCACGCGGGCCTGATTTTACTTTTGCTAGTATTTGTACTGTATGAGATAATCCCATACCCATTCTGAGAATTATTTGTATGCATAGTATATTGGTTCAAGAGCCATCTCAAAAATTTTCGCGGAGTTTGAAGATGGGCTATTTTTGCAATCACTATCTCAACTTTGCGATCATTTTTGGGCAGTTCTCGGCCATTTCGCTCAAATCTGACTGCTTTATTGGAAAGAGTAGAAAAAAATCATTCAAAATATGACTCGACATAATTTTTTAGATCCGTCTGAGCCCCCTCCATCGCAAGTTTAAAACAAGCCGTTAGCGCCCGAAATCGGGCAGAGCGCGAGTGCTGTCCGGGATAACGTGGACGCTCCCATATTTAGGCGTACAATTGTGCGTGAATTAGGTGCTGAAGTTGTGTAAGGTCTTTATGCAAATGGTAGAAAGTCACATGGTCGTTCGAATCGATCTCTATCAATCTCAGCCGTCGAATCTCTAAGAAAATTGTTGTGGATATGAGGTATGACTCGCTAGATTACTTCGTCAAGTTTGCAGATTGCAAACGAAGACGTAAGCTCTGCGTAAGGAGAAAAGTATAGTCTTCTTGTGAGAAGTGTCAAGTAACTTCTAGCTGGAATGTATCCAAAAAACTGTTTCTCTCACTTCCATCATAAGAATTATCCTCCGATACCAGGCCAAAAAATCAACGAATACTTGAAATGTGGCAAACAACCTGGGACGAGGGTTCAAAAAGGAACCTGTGAATACCAAAGATGAAATACATTTTATTTCTACATTCTCGAGATCATAACAATGAGAGAACAAGAATAATAACAACCCTTGAAGTTCATCCATAAAACAACTCATGATCTTGAAATCAACGTTCTCAAAGATAACATGAATAACACAAAATAACAAAATTATGATTCCTCGACCAAGTTTGTGAAGCACACATTTTTCATTTCACTTCATAATCTCCAGACCACAAACATTACCTGCACTTCTGAGGCTCCGCTTTTCTATTATCCCTCCATCTTTCAAAACTCTTTGAGTTGCCGTATCAGAAGAATCTTTTGCATCAGCTTGATTCTGATGCTTCCTTTTCTTAAGATTCCGCTTCGTATTCTTACCGATCTTTCGTTCCATGGACGCAGTATTTTTTGTCAAGATCTCCACATAAATCGTGATGTACATAAAATTCGGAGAATTTCATGTATACTCCGTCAATGCGAACATTACATACTTAAACAAGGTGCTGGTCAATGTAACTCGCGACGTACACATTAACTCTTTACAGTCATGATGTGTACTCTACTCCACAGGCTCAAGTGCAAAAATGAACATATGAGCTTGCCATATCAATAATCAACCAAATAGTGATCGAAATGAGCGTGTACAAACACATCCAGATCCAAAAAATTAGATCCGTCGATGTGCCGTTCAAAAAATCACCTCCATCTAGAAGTTCACGCAGGTAGAAATTATTTTCTCCGAGCTCTCAATCGAGTGCAGATTGCAGCACATCGACGAAAAATGGCTCAAATTCGTTGTTTTTGATTATATATATCTTTTTGCCATTGGCATTGTTTCCACGGCATGAACATTATGAACGAAATAGTACGACAATTGAGAGAACCTAAAACTGTGGTAACACGTTTTGAAGTACTCGTCATCCTTTTCCACCTGCAGCACATCAGTGGGGCTGATTCCAGATATATTCTATGGTACAATCTTGTTTATTCCGTTGGATCTGAGACGATTGCTTGTTTGGCATAGCAACACTTCCAAGAATAAAAATAAGAATCGAGCTAGTAACAAACGATTTTCCTGTTTTTCTCTGATTGCAGTGGTCATGAATAGTTCTGAGACCTTCGAAACGACCCAGAAATCCACAAATATATTGACTTTCTATCAATTAAGAACTTTGGAGTATTATCAAGCATGAAACCAGAGTCGACGAGATGCAAGACTTCGCGATAGCCTAGTAACACAAAAATCAAAAGTTCCTGCGAATCACCCATATTCATCCATATCATTCGCTGGTCTGGCCTAAACCCGCCAGAGATGAAGCTGTGGTGATATACCTTGAGATTAGTGTTAGTGAGGAGGAATACCCACGTTATTTTGATCAAAAGTCGTCCAAAACGAGCATCCAGTCAGGATTCAGTATCATTCATGCACCACTATGATCCATAATAGTTACATCACATTCAACATTACACGTGTATGTGATGTCCATGCATGTTCGAGACTCACTGGTCTGCAAAATATGTAAAATACTCATGGAGATTCACGATAGATATAAAAAAGACTAGACCTTTCTATTTTATCTTTCTTGAATGACTAGGTTTCATCATATCCATAAATTATCAGAGTTGATCTCGAATCCTTAAGGTTGAGAATGATCTTGAGAGTTTATTATCAGCGCCCAATACTTGTTGAGTTTGGATTTCAATTTCGAAAAGAGCCCAAATTTGTCATAGCGAGCAGACTTTTGAGTCCATACATCACAGTGTTTTCCAACTGTCGACGGAGGATGAGATTCATCACGGTCATCCCAAATGTCCAAATTGCGGACTACGAGTTGTATGTGAGTTCAATGGATTACATTTGGAATTGATTATCTATTGATTGAACAGGAAGAGTGATATAATTTTGTTCCAATGAGGTTGTAATTCCAGCCCTATCCGCTCCCTTAACCTCTCCGAGTGAGCACCCCCCCCCTCCTGTTGTGGCGAATTGAGAAGAGTGAGATTCACTCGAGCATGAGTGGAATTTTCACCCCGAAAGAGTTTCGGAGTTGCCACGAAGAAGGGGGGACGGAGTAACTGGGGAGGGTCGAGAGAGCGCTCATAACAAAAAAAGGCGACGTATGAAAAGTTCTTATATCCCAGTTGGCGATCGGAGGATGTCATTGATGTTCAAACATGACTGTGGGATACGATTAATACCTCAGTGAATTCAAAAATGATGTATGATTTGTTCAAAAAGTATAGATCAGTTGTGGATTCACCTCTTGGGGTCTCTTTCCGATCAAACGAATGTTCGCCCATATCTGTAATATGCATTGCTCTACGGGGATTCTGACATCACACACGCGTTTAAATGTACACGGCTATTACATGTAATGTTACAATCTTGGAGTGGCTCTGAATCCTGATTAAATGTTCGTATCGAACGATTTCTCATCGAACAACGTAGGTATTCTATTTTACTAAATCTGTATGTATATCACCACAGCTTCATCCCTGGTGGGCTTAGGCCAGACCAACGGATGATATGGATGAATGTTGTTATCTGTTCAGCTCTGAGAGTTATTCTGAGTTGAACGATCATAGCTCGAGTGATTGGGAAAGGATCGTTGAAGTATCAAAACGCGTGAGTTTAAACAACACAAAAATGACGATTATTTCAAAAATTTCCGACCGGTGATTTCAATTCTTCCTGGAAAATGATCTAGAGACTAGCCCGAAACATATCCAATCGGTATTTTTCATGATCACGCACCTAACACTTTTTCGCCGTTCGAACTCGCCGTGCTATGTTCAATACTGAACCACGTGAGATGGTCTGAAAATTTTATACATCCCAATTCTGAAAAATTGGTCATTTGAGTGTCTGACCTTAGTTAGATCACCCTCCCCATCTGCATAAATCCTAAATGCCAATTCTGAATCACTATCACTATCATATTACCTGAAACATCCTCTCTATTTGCTTATACTTAACGAGAAATATGCACACCCCTATTCTTTACTCCGGATTCTGAAAAAGCATGCAATTTTACGTCGAAATATGACTTTTTGCCGATTTCTCCGATGACCTTTAAGGGGCATTTTCTCGGGGTTCTCAGGAGGGAAAAACCCGTTTCTAAACTCCAAAAAACCATCGAGGTCACATTCAAGGTCAAATCTGAGGCCATATTCGAGCTTCCCCCTCGATTCTAGGAGATACGTGCTTCGGGGTTTTCCGATCCCCGGAGCCAATTCCGAATTTGTGAGTCAGGGTCATCTTCAAGGTCACAGGTCAAGGGTCAGAATGGGGCTGAGAAACTTCTCTGAGGGGTACCTCTCAAAACAAGACTATCGCACTAGGTGTAGTACGTTAGTTCGAGCTCCAGATACTTTTGGCCCCAAAATGACCCCTAAAGGTCATCTAAAACATCGGCAAAAAGGCATATTTGGACGTGAAATTTTGTGCCCTTTCAGAATCCGGAGTCAAAAATAGGGGTTCCCATTCGAAAAACCGTTTCTAACCTCCAAAGAACCATCAAGGTCACATTCAAGGTCAAATCTGAGACCATACTCGAGCTTCCCCCTCGATTTTAGGAGACACGTGCTTCGGGGTTTTTCGATCCCTGGAGCCAATTTCGAATTTTTTGAGTCAAGGTCATATTCAAAGTTATAGGCCTACAACCAACCCTCGAAAAACGCTCTAGAAATCGAAAAACCGGCAAGATCCAAGGAACCGGTTGAAACCTTTCGCGATCGATTCTATACACCTAGGCGGACCTTCAGTAGATTTTGGCCGCATTTTGACCATGCAGAACTCATTTATTACTAACAAAAATGTCTTTTTTCCGGTTTTTGGAGATTTCAGGATTTTTATCTTAAACTTGTCGATTCTCCGCGAGTTTCGCATTTTCAGACTCCAACTTCCGAGGATATCTTCTTTAATGTATTCTTAAGGGAATGGCGTTGGTCCGGGGTCGCTAAAAATTTCTTGAACAAAATGGTGGCATTTTATAAATAATCTCTCGCGGAGATGAGACTTTTTTCCAATTGCAAAAAGTGTATTACAGATTTTCGAATTTGATGATCCTTGTGCACGGATATCAAAAAGCACTACCTAACGAAGTTTTTGGTGGAGTGACAGATCTCTATGTTCAATAACCGAGCAACAATGTTGATCTGTTTATAAACGCGGCCACGCGCGAGGCTCGTTGTCGGAACGCTGGGTAGCCCTGAGTAAGTAAGTCGTGTTTGGGAAGTTTTAAAAGTGCTTTTCCATGGATTTTGAGACGCTGGATCGATTGCACGAGGCCATTCGCCCGGAAACGCTGGAATTTCATTTATCAACAATTGTTAGTGCAAAATTATGTTTTTTTTGCCAAAATCTCAAAAAATATGCATTTTTACGAGGGAACGCTGGAGATCAGAGTTGTAGAGCGTAAAATCCTCTACAGGAAAAGTATTCTTGAGTTTTCCGGGAAAATCAAACCCAAGCCGCAAAATTCGTGAAAAGCGTCACCCGGGGTTGATACGGGCTACAGGGGCGACCGATGCACCGCTGATGAATTCACTTGGATATTCAAGGCTAGGCGAGCTAGTATATCTTGCTCACGTGATTTTTCGTTACTTGAGTGAAGAATTATATGATACACAGGATACTAAAGAATGCAGAACAACAATGCAGCCGACGACAAGTGCCGTTCGCTTGCGTCGTCGTCGGCGGCCGTCCGCCGGCACTCGTTCAATCTTGTTCTTGCACCGATGTTTCTCGCGCGAAGTGTAATGTGCGCTTGTCTTGAACAAACTTGCTTGAAAAGCCAAACATTTTGACGCTATCATACCACAAGCAATCAATGTGGTGGTTTGTCACTGGACAGTAGATCCAAACAAAGACGATTTGTATCTACACCCCATGGAACGAAATTATGCTATGGATAGTTATCAGAGATTAATCGTCTCTGCTCTTTGGGATATCAGTCGTCCAGTGAGCCATTCACAACTCAAAAAACAATAACAATCCACAAATATACTCGATTGAGAGAAGCTCACCCAGAGAGATGGATCAAGGCTGGGGCGCGACCCGAGGCCGCTGTAAATCCGCGAAAAGCAATTTGGAATTGTCGCTCGGCTATTGAATGTAGAGATCTGGGAATTTTCCCATATAGAAGGGAATTCCATTCAAGGTAAGATATACGAGCTCACCTAGCCTTAAATCTCCAAGTGAATTTATCAGCGGTGCATCGGTCGCCCCTGAAACCCGTATTAGCCGCGGGTGACGCTTATCACGAATTTTCCGGCTTAGGTTTGATCTTTCCGGAAAACTCAAGAATACTTCTCCTGTAGAGAATTTTACGCTCTACAATTTTGATCTCTAGCGTTTCCTCGTAAAAATGCATATTTCTTGAGATTCTGGCAAAAAACCATAATTTTGCACTAACAATCGTTAATAACAATGGAATTCCAGCGTTTTCGGGTAAATGGCCTCGTGCAATCGATCCAGCGTCTCAAAATACATAGACGCGCACTTTTAAAACTTCCCAAACACGAATTACTTACTCAGGGCTACGCAGCGTCCCGACAACGAGCCTCGTGCGTGGTCGCGCTTCATGAACAAATTAACATTGTTGCTCGGCTACTGAACTCAGAGATCTGTAACTCCACCAAGAACTTCGTTAGGTAGTGTTCTTCGATATCCGTGCACAAGGATTATCAAATTCGAAAATCTGTAACACTTTTTTTGCAATTGAATAAAAGTCTCATTTCCGCGAGAGATTATTTATAAAATGCCGCCTTTCTGTTGAAAGAATTTTAGCGACCCTGGACCAACGCCATTCCCTTAAGAATACATTTAAGAAGATATCCTCGAAAGTTGGAGTCTGAAAATGCAAAACTCGCGGAGAATCGACAAGTTTAAGATAAAAATCCTGAAATCCTCAAAAATCGAAAAAAGGCATTTTCGTTGATAATCAATATGTTCTGCATGGTCAAGATGCGGCCAAAATCGACCGAAGGCCCGCCTAGGTGTATAGAATCCATCGCGAAAGGTTTCAACCGGTTACCTGAATCTTCCCGTTTCGGAGCCAAAAATTGGGGTAGGTTGCAGGCCTATTACAGGTGAAGGGTCAGAATGAGGCTGAGGAACTTCTCTGAGAGGTACCTCTCAAAAGAAGACTATCGCACTAGGTGAGGTATGTTAATCCACCCTCCAGATAGTTTTGACCCCAAAATGACGCCTAAAGGCCATCTGAAACATCGGCAAAGAGCCATATTTGGACGTGAAAATTTCTCGCTCTTTCAGAACCCGGAGTTAAAAATAGGGGTTCCCATTTGGAAAAACCGTTCTAACCTCCAAAAAACCATCAAGGTCACTTTCAAGGTCAAATCTGAGACCATAATTGAGGTTCCCCCTCGATTTGAGGAGACACGTGTTTCGGGGTTTCTCGATCCCCGAAGCCAATTTCGAGTTTTTAGGGGGCGGGGACTGACTTTTGGGACACCCTGTATACTCCGAACTCTGAATTTGAATAAAATTTCGCCATCACAAATGTATCCACCTCGTCCTATACAGTCAATATTCCATAAATTATTCTTGATACTTAATTTTTGTATCTATGTATGCACCTTTATCATTTCCACATCCCCCTTCTGCTCATATGCACGAATAACTAAGGTTAATGACTATGATTCTACAAATGGATGAGAAATCGCGGATAATAAGTTCAAAAACTGTGTATAGTCAGATAGATATAAAATACGGAATTTTTTCAACTTCATAGTTCTAAACCATATGATTCGATCTTTTCAAGTTTAGAGCCCTTTAATGTCAGAATCGCATGAACTATACAGACCTTTACTAATTCTATTAAAGCAAATCATTGGGAGTGCAAAACTATGCGGGACCAGCAGCATTCTTGTGTATGAGCGAGCGTGTTACCATTTATGCGGTAGGACTATATCAGTTGTCACTATGTGTGATGGTATTCTGGTCAAGAGAGAATTTTAATGATGTGACGGTTTTGGTGACTCGTCACTTGCAGGCAAGGCCTGCTTTCATTTAAGAAGCTGAGGAAGTGAGCGATTGCTGTAATTGTTCAAGAAATCAGGAGAGTGGAGCACTGAATGAGCACACACTCGATTGAAATTATGAATGAAAGGGCATATATTCAAGTAAAACTATTTACAAATCGGTCCACTGACCGTTCGGGTGAATCAAGCCCGAGCACGATTATCGAGGGCGCATTTAGGGAGAAATACAATCTACAAGCCCAGAAAGAGGAGAGAGAGATTTGCGAGAGGCACTTAGAAATATTCATGGCCTTGACGCAGGATGGTCACTCGACCTCAGATGGGGCACCGGCCCTCGCAGCTTACGGCGATCAGGCAGCTCGCAAGGGTCCCAGACGATGGTGATTTTGGTCGTAGACCACGGCACAGAGTATATAAAATGCACGCACCGGAGCCCCGGCTAAGTTATGCCAAGGACGGGCTCCGGGCGGTGTGGACAACGCGCACGATAAGCTCGACAGGCTCGTGCGAGCGCTCCGAAATGTCACGACGGAATGTATAGTAAGAGGTTGCTGGCCGGAGCAGCATTGGCTTGCGCCAGGGACGGCTCAAAATATGGGGCGCGCGGGCCCATCTACTGTGCCATCTCTCTGTCTCTCTCCCTATTACCTGGCTAAACTATGCAGCAACTCTCCTCGCGCTCGAGCTGTAACATAAAATGTTATCATTACAATATTCGGTCCAGGGAGAGAGGAAGATGGACTGAATCGGCCATTACAATGGGTGGATATATTGCACGCCTCATTCTTCACAGCTCTCTACAAGACTCTATTTAGACCATGAGGCACCATCCTAATTCAAAATTCCGATAGTATTCCAGTCCCAAATCTGAGTAAACGATACTGGATCCGTTGTGCGTCGGAGACACTTGGCAATAAAATTTATCCTACGGTTCATTCTCCTTCATCCTCATTATGAATATATATGAATTCATCGTAAAAATCTCGTTTAATTATGTTAGAACAGGATTCAATCAAATTTGGTTCGAATGAATTGACGCAGAATGCGGAAAACGATTGGCCTATTCAATGGCAAGATCGATGGATAAGTTATAGCAGTAGGTATGAGAGAGAAATTAATTTCAAATAGAATCTCAATTGTATCCTCCGATTCACATGGTTGAGGTGGAGTTTTGCTATTATTTGATTTATATCTATGACGAAAATGGAGTTCTAGGAGGAAATCGTGGTTTCTGGAAGGACCAAAAATGAATTTCAGATGGAAAAATTTTTCTTTTTTTCTTCATAGGTTGACTTATTCTCACAAGATTCAGTCTTAGGGGAATTCAGATCATCTACACTAGGGTTACCTGCGCAAAACATATAGTCTGTTTGAGACGAACTCCCAATATATCGTGTATAAAGATTATAAAAATCAAATCGTTTCAAAAAAAAAGTTTGAATTTTTCGAGCACAAATTCAATTCTGACTGTATCAAAACGAATTTTTAAAGAATTCTGTATTCACCAATTGATTCAAAATGAAGAATGAACATCCACTTAATTTATCAAAATTTCCCTGGATTAATTTGAGGGAAAGGTATGAGGAAGGTATGAATATTGATGGGAATTTTGTTGTATATTATGAGTTATTTTTCTCGAGGAAGGTAATTAGGATGATTTGAGGTCTCCAAACGGAGCCTCCTCCCCCCCCCCCCCCCCCCGACGAAGTCTGTAGTTTGGTTGAAACCCAATTTTGATACCATCGGTTGAAACATGCTCAAAATGGAGTTTCTGTTCAAAATTTTCGTCTTTTCCTTCTAAAAATTTAGGTTCATGGAGATTGAATAAAAAGGACTGAGCCACAGATTACGCAGAAGAAATTCCTAGCCCAAGTAAGCCAAATCGCCGTAAGATCAAGTTAGAAAAAATCATTGTACGATAAGAGTCCACGGTTTTACCAATTTTACCTCAGAAAAATTCTAAATCAAATTCGATTGGGAGAGAAGAGCCGCCAAAGCACGGTCTCCCCATTAAGTTGCTCTCAACAACAAACGACAAAGGGACGGCAAGATGAGCCCGTGGACGGTTTTGGAAGATATTTGGAGGGAAGATATCACTTACAATCGTTAGATTTTGGCAAAAGGAACAAGATGGTTGAAGCATTTTGCGACAGGACGAGTTCTGTTGATGAATGTCTTGGATTGAATGAAAAAATTTATCAAGAATTTGCCGGACCAAAAATAAAATTCTCTTTCTAGAGAAAGAGAAGAACGGGAGCTCCACTGAAACACTCCTCTGATCTCATATTACTATCTTTATCGTAATCCAATGCACCGTTAAACATAAGGCTTTTTGGCCTGGGATTGAACCCATTCGATGGAAAAACTAACTATAACCTGAAGAGGTTAGAATTCTATGATAGTTTCATAATCACCTCACAAGATATTAAGTTTCGCTTCTAACATCACTTGGCAATAGAAGCTCACATTTCCGGCCCCCTTTTTCCAGGTTCATATCAGGGCATTCTCAAGACCTTGATATAAAGTCTAATAATTGAACTCAAATAGATTACCAGAAGAGTACATCTACTGAACATATTGATTGAGCCATATCTGGGACTAGAGTGCAGATACTCATAGCAACATGCCAATATCATAGCTTGGAAGATTTTTTTACTGTTATCAAGCTTGGAAAATTCATCTAGTGAAAAATTTTTCAGAATGGTCTTTATATCCTCTCGTGAACAAGAAGTCAATGTATCAATGAGTGAGGCGATGAACCTGTAGATAGCTTATGAAACTTATGGCCTTGTCATATATGAAACATTCGGCTGCAAATTGATCAGACTAAATAAATGAATCAAAACTGAGGGCTTACAGGGTCATGGAAAATGAATAGATAAAGGTTGCGAATATCTAAATGATGGCTATGTGGTATTCCGCCTCACCAGGGTTTGGATATTTTGTAGGCTTCAATTACATATGATCCAAATCACACGTGAAACAGCTTCAAAAATAGAAGTTGCAAAATTAGGTCACGCATGGATTTACATTTCCAACGAATCGCTAAAGTGACCTACTCAACCGTCAGGTACTTCTGTAAAGAACATTCTAAGGGTTTCAAATGAGTAGCCACGTAAATGTATTCCAAACATCCATCATGATTCGAACCGCATGCCCAATTAGTTATCCGAGAGCTAGGATGCATCAATCGCTAGTTGGGCATTAATTTTATAGGTCTTCAAGACGAAAAGCCGTAATTCATTCGTAGAATATTCCCTGAAGGTTTGCTGGGTCCATATATATGGATATAATTGATCCTGATTTACCTAGGCGACTAAGGGTTGCACTGAAGGAGGATAGTTTTAAAATCCTCTCTTTGTTTAAAATTTCCCGCTAGTCAAATTTTCCCAATCTCGAACCCTTCAACATTTCTGAGTAGGAGTTTGAGAAATGGAATGAAGCCCAAAATCTATCTTGTATGGTTTAGGCCTTGAGGAATGATTAAGAGGTTTTGCTGAGCAAAAATACACTGAGAATTCGCCGAGGAAGCATGATGAGGTCCGAATGCAATATCTAACGAGAAAACTCCACGATTGAAATTAGTGCTTCTAACTGACTGAACTCACATTTCCATCTCTCAAAACCCACAGAACTTTCAACCTGAGTACCTATTAGGACAATCTGGCAGTACAGGGAGCAGTCCCCTCTCGCTTTCGCGAGTGCCACGAAGAATTTCCCCTTTCTTTTCCCGCCGACCGTCAGCATGATTCGTCCTAACCGGAGGAGTATACATTGAGGGGATAGGCAATTTCTTCTTCTACATGCATGGGATAGCAACCGTTCTTTGCTTTATGCATTTGCTGGCAGACCTTACCGGGACATTTGTTAGACAAATGCGAGTGGAAATCACGAGAGATTTTGAAATGCAGAAGTGTACCTTCATCACTGTTTAGAATTACTCTGACATGCACAATATCATGTCTCTACAAGGAACGCTGTGCGCAAGCGTAGCTTGCGCGCCACGGCCTCATCTCAGCTGGCTCGCTTGCGAGCTCTCGTCCGGCCCACCAGTAGCAGCACACTCGAGCGGCACATATGACCGTTTCATATGTACATACTTCTCCAGTTTAGTTATGGCACAATATATAGATTCGATTAAATGAATCTTGTGGCCTAATTATTTCAAGACCTTGTACATCTCCGCCATCCCACGCCTTCAGCGTATATTACAAACTTTTGGTCCTTCGAGCATCGGAGTGCAGTGGCGTCGAAGTCGGAGCAGCGGATCATCGTCTCATCAGCCGAATTTGCAGTATTTGCCGACGACCAGCTCCTCCTGTGGTGATGTGCGGGTGCAAGTGCCTTGTGAAAAACGGTGTTGTGCTCGCCGAGTGGTGCTCCTCCCTGCAACGTCTTAGCAGTGCGAGGGACAATTCCATCGATATGCTCAGTGCATTCGAGGCATCGCAGTGAAACGGGGTGTGCTTGAGTCATATTGGAGCAAGCCGGTGCCGCGAATTATTTCGGCCGCCGTTTTGTGCATCTCCGGTCTCTGTCGCCTCGTGCTCATCAGAGCATAAACTCAAGTGTGTTATGCGCGTGTACGTGATTTTACTAATTCACGTGTGTTTTTAGGTGGACGAGCTCATGATCCGATCGCGATCTTGGTGTCGTGGATGAATCTCTCTCGCGGCCTCGTCGTCGTACAGGCATCAGCTGCAACGTAGTATCATCGAGGGCGACTTCGCGTCCCGGTCTGCAGCTGCACATCGGTGCACGGCTCGTCACATCATCTCCAGGACGACGCCCATCACCGTGCGAGCGAGAGAGACAGCGGCATCATCGGGTGATGCTTACGTCACAGCTCGCGCCACATTACGCCATCTCATCGACACACACGCACACATCTGCAAGCATCGACGGCTCGTCTCTGGAGAGTGTAAACATTGGTGGAGTCGTTCTGTTACCTTGCTTTTTGGCATGGGCATGAAGTTGTACATGCGAATACATCGTGTATAGCTCATGTATCTGTGCGTATCAAAATAATACGTCTCTGCTCACGACGATATTATGGTCGTACAGTGAATGAATATCTAATGTCTTATTGATGTCATACTCTGAGTTATGGGTTCACCTTGTGAGTGCCATAACCCCAAAATTTTGATTTTTCATTTATTAATCTCTAAAATACACGTACTATGAGTCTCTGTACAGTACTCAAATCTTCGCGCGTATTGAAGCCGATAAGGCAGACGTTTGCTATTCTTCTAGTGTCGTGCGTGGTGAATAGACACACACGAAGGTGTAAATATGTATACACTTATACATAGAAACTCTGGGATGTTCCATAAGTTTCTATGAGGAATTTTTTATATCAAACTTCATAAAATCGTAATCTTTTTTCCGTTATCATGAAGCTCATTTTCTGAGCTACAAAATGCATATAATCATTTTTCAGAACTAATTAACTTTGCACTTTTATTCTATTTTGCAAACTAAATGTTCTTGTAAAAAAGCGGGAATGGATTTTTTTGTTCCACTTTCTTGTGCATGATTCCGTTTATATTCTAAAAAACGTAATCTATCTCAAAATTCCTCATTCAAAAGAAAATAAGCTCAATATTAGATATGTTGTGAATATTGTCAATATTTATTGTAAAATGAATTTGTGAGAGGAATAGCCTGTTTTCACATGAAAGTATCGATGGGAAAAATAGCCTAGTATAAAAGGAACTCAAATTTTTGGTTGATTCTTATCAATTTTCAAAATAGATGAAAAGCCACGTTTTTCTAGGAAGTTCTGAGAATTTAATTCTTTTTTTCTGTCAATAAATAAAAAATAAGTCGATCTGAATTTTGCGTTGGATTCATTTCCTTTCAGAGATGAAGAATCGAATTGTGTATGCAGATTTTGCAAGATTGCTCCATTTGTATTATTTTCCCAATGAAATAGTGATTCTTCGAATGATCGATAATCTATTCCTTCATCTACCATACGATATAGATATATTGTACAGCCAAAAGACCAGGTATAAATACAGGCTCATTAGGCCATTGCGGCCGGCTTATGCTCAGTTGGATATCAGAGTTGTATCAAGCTTGGTCTCTTGGCTATTGATCCTAGTGCTCATGTATATGAGATTTTGAATAAATGACATATGATTTCCATATATTCTGAGTTTTTATGTGTACTCAAGATTGATAGAATCTCGATGCAGCTCAGAGACGTGATTTGGGTGGAGGAATGGCCCTAAGTACCCGTCCTCACGAAGAATCAGACGTCTCATCCAACCTCCAGGCAGATATCCTGGATTGGTGGGTCGGTGGCCCTAAGTATCCACCACCCCCATCTACGTATATCTGCGATATCCAAGTCGTGTGACTTTCCAAGGATGATATGTGAGTGGCCCTAAGTACCCACTCCATTCACCTTCTAAAGTCATTAAATTTCTCTCATGAGATATCATTTCGTCCAAAGGCCTAAGTACCCAAGGATGGGTAAGATTTGATGGGGGGATAAAAAATTGATCATTCTTGAAGCCCAATTATTGTTTCATGAGTATACGCACACCTCTATCGAGGTATCCCTTTACCATAATGATGATACGGCTCTCTCCCTAGATCCAGAGCCCATATTGGTACCCTCACAACCTGATATATCATAGCTTTGATTAATGTAGTATATCCTCTCTGCAAGAACTATCCACGGCGAGTCGGAAGGCCGAAAAAGTGGAAGTTGCGTGAACATGGGGGATTCTCGTGGGATATGTTTTGGGGTATCCTAAACATCATATTCCCACAAGGATGGAAAAAAAATTCGCTTGGGGATTTCAAAATGAAGCCAATTTTTCGATTGTTTCACCTCATTCACTAGTGAAATCGATTCTTCACTCTGTATCACAGCTCTGAATCGGCTCTGAGAGATTATAGAAACATATAGATTGATGTCAAAAAGTCTCATCTTTCAAAATCTGAAGTGAAAATTCAGACCAGATGCAGTCCCCGGGACTTATTCCCATCCGACAGAGTAGCGTATTAGTCTTGCCGATACGGACGTTTTCTCACAAATCGATCGAGCTTTGTCCCATCAGAGCCGCTATTACAAGAGAGCTTCAATTTTCAAGCTTTTCTAGATTAAAAAATCGCCAGTGTTGTGATATCTACGGCCGTTGAAAGGTCGTGGGTGCGTGAGACCTGATAGAAGCTGCCGGCGCATAGTGTTTATATCCATCAGTATGTGTCGGAATTGGTGTACATAGCGCAACTGGGGTATGGATGGCATTTTGTAATTTTGTTGGGAAATGTCAAGATTTTTTGTAATGGCTTTCATTTTTTGTAACTCCTTATTGAAAACGCCTTCCGAATCTTTAAATTTGTAATGCTTCGAAGGGGGTGCCAACTTCGCACGCGTGTTGATTCACTCCTAATCATTACATAACAAACAAGCGTCTGCTGTGTAATGATTAGAGTTAGGGCCATCGAGGTTAAGCTACGATGTTTATCGTTGTTCTGTGAAGGATGATAAAATTATTACTGTTCTGCGGTAATGGTGGTGACGACAGTGATTGCAAGTGCGCGAGTGTTGATTCTTTTGTGGGCGTGCGGGCATCGGTTTAGCTGCGGATAATGAGGCTGCGGAGCAAACGATGCAGATCATTAACATTGGATGCCATCATCGTGGTCTACGTGTTGCAGACGGCCTCCTCTAGAAATGAGCTTCTGCGTCCTGCTGTCATCTTCACGACAGACTCTCCGATTCTCAAAATTCATTCAGCACACGCGACTGATCACTTCCGTAACGTTTCTGTGCGGGCATCCGCTCAGTCATATGCAAGTCCTTGTGCCGTTTTCATGAGTGCAGTTTTCGTGTGTGCTAATAAGAACGTCTCTCTCGTGCGCTAAGCTTTAATACTCAATTTTAGCGTACGCTAAAGTTGCCTTTCGAGTACGCTACATTTCATGGTGTATACTTCCAGGAAATAAACGTACGCGGAGATTAGACTGTGGATTGTAGCGCACGGGAGAGGCAACTTTAGCGTACGCTAAAATGAAGAGTATTGAACGCTGAGTATCGAAGCTTAATGCACGAGAGAGACATTCCTATCAGCACACACGAGTATTGCACTCATGAAAAGGGCACAAGGACTTGCGTATGACTGAGCGGATGCCCGCACAAAAACGCCACGGAAGTGATCAGTCGCGTGTGCTGGAGGGGTATTACACATATCTTACACTTCCTACGTACGCTCTTACGTACGTTTCCTACGTTACCGAAAAGAAAAAAAAGTAAACAAACCTAACCCAAAAAAGATATTTTTCGTCTGCAAAGAATATTCAGAGCAGCTTTTGCTCAACTTATTCTTCAAATTGAGCAACAGCTCGGGCTCGAGACGTCATAAAATGATTGAAAAGATGGAGCTCAAGCTAGTTTATTTCTCTCCAAGGTCCATTTTCCTCTGTGAAGTGTGAGGAGATAGTATTTCACATGTAACCTTGTTGTATGATGCTACATGGATAATGGTGAATAGCTCACATGGGAAAAGTGGAGTTTGTGATGCGATTATGATTATTCATGAATTTCAGGGTGCTAGCTTACTAGTTAAGAAAATTATGCACCCAAATCTCAAACTGGTGGCTGAGTTGGAAACTGGAACTGCCTCGCTCACATCTCATTACTTTGAGAGCATCAAGAGCGATGGACCTCAAATAATGGTGTTATTCATTACTCTACAGATGGACCAAATAACTTGTCAAAGATTAAGGTGCAGTATCTTTCTTCGTGCTAAACTGACAATATGTATCACATCTTTGATGAGTGTGAGAAATGCAACAGCGCCCTGAAATTCATGAATCATCACCATAATCGCATCACGAACTCCACTTTCCCCGTGTAAGCCATTCATCATCATATATGTAGCATCATGCAACAAGGTTACATGTGAAATACTATCTCCTCACACCTCACGAAAGAAAATGGACGTTGGAAAGAAATAAACTAGCTTGAGCTCCATCTCCTTAATCATCTTATGACGTCTCGAGCCCGAGCTGTTGCTCAATTTGAAGGAAATAAGTTGAGCAGAAGCTGCTCTGAATATTCTTTGCAGACAAAAAATATCTTTTTTGGGTTGGTTTGTTTACTTTTTCTTTCTGCTCGGTAACGTAGGAAACGTACGTAAGAGCGTACGTGGGAAGTGTAAGATATGTGTAATACCCCTCCTGAATGAATTTTGAGGATCGGAGACTCTGTCGTAAAGATGACAGCAGGACGCAGAAGCTCTTTTCTAGGGGAGGCCGTCTGCAACACGTGCGACCACGATAATGGCATCCAATGTTGATGATCTGCATGATTTGCTCCACAGTCCAATCAGCCGCAGCTGAACCGATGCCCGCACGCCTACAAAAGAATCAACACTCGCGCACTTGCAATCACTCTCGTCATCACCATTACCGCAAAACAGTGATAATTTTATTATCCTTCTCAGAAAAACGATAAACATCGTAGCTTAACCTCGATGTCCCTCACTCTAATCATTACACAGCAGACGCTAGTTTGTTATGTCATGATTAGGGGTAAATCAACACGCGCGCGAAGTTGGCACCCACTTCAAAGCTTTACAAATGTAACGATCCGAAACGCGTTTTCAATTAAAAGTTACAAAAAATGAAAGCCATTTTGAAAAATTTTGATATTTCCCAACAAAACCACAAAATTCCATTCATACCCCAGTTGCGATATGTACACCTATTCCGACACATACTGTATAAAAGCTTTCTATTGATATAGTTCGACAGATATCCTCTACTTGACATGGAACAATATTCTAGACACACGCCATGCCTATTCCTTTGACTCATGATGAGCATCGGAAAAGACTGTGTTGACCAATATTTGTCTTGACCAGAGTGGAGAGCTGTATTTAGTGGTAGGGAAAATTCATGATTTACGCCATCTTATGCAACTAGAACTGTTCGTTGGCATTTTCGAGAGGGAGAGAATATCGATTTCTTAATAAAGGACAATCCATGGGGATTTGTTATTAATCTTTTCGGGCCTTTGTGAAAGATCCTTAGTCGAGTGAAAATTTTCCCCCGTCCATGAGAGAATGTTTCGATACATATTTCCGATGATAAGATAGAGCCCTTCATATCATGAACATATAAAAAATTTTCATGGCCGATTCAGAGCTGTGATAAGTACAGAGTGAAAGATCGATTTTACTAGTGAATGAGGTGAGAAAATCGGAAAATTGGCTTTATTTTGAAATCCCCGAGCGAATTTCTAATCGCACGTTAGAAAATCGAATTCGTTGTTCTTACGCAATCAAATGATCTCGTGACAACTTCCAGTCACTTCAAGATATTTAGAATCTCGATTTGTTTTGTTCACGACGAATTTAAGCCACGTACGTTGAACACGCAGTTGCAACTTTCAATTCATACTCTGTGGGCTCTCTCTTTTTGTCATCATGGACAAATTGTACGAAGCGCAACAATCGTTGCAGAAGAAAATTTCTGGCGCCTATGCTAACTTCAAAGCTAGAGGTCAGGGAAAAATGACCAAGGGTACTGCAACCTCGCGTTTAGATGGGTTGCAGGATAGTTTCCGGAAATTTCGAAATAATCATGAAAAAATCATGGATTTGGAGAAACTTGATGAATCTCATCTTTATTTCACGACATTCTTAGAAGACATAGTCGAGGATACTTATCATGACAACAAGGGTAAACTTCGTGATTTTATTGAGGAAATGGAGCTGCAATTGGCAGCTGAGGTGCGTCGTGACGGCCAAGATGGGGCACCAAACAATCATGGATCTGCTCAACTCAATCCATTGCAACACTCAATCCCGAAAATTGATCTTTCTTTTCTCTCTTTTTTTCATTTTTACTCAAATTTGACGGATGAATGCTAGCTTAGAAACTGAAATACTATCAAAAATTTTGAGGACCCTCTCCCACTGGCCTATCTACTAAAACTTTGTTGTAAAATGTCCACCAAGTCCCCACTCTTTCGTGCAATAGAACTTGGTATTGACTTCTGAATATAACTATAGACTCTACAAATTTCCGCTCTATTGGGACTCTTTCCTTCTTCGTGATAATTACAACAGTAATAGGCCTAATATGTCGACGGCTCCTACGAAGAGTAACACATAGCCGCTTATCAACGACGAAGAGTAACACATTTTCTTATCAACGACGAAGAGTAACACATTTTCTTATCAACGACGAAGACTAACACATTTTCTTATGAACGACGAAGAGTAACACTTTTGTATGAATGACAAAGCGGGTTGCCTGTCCTGCAGGGGTCGAATACAAGTATTGGAGCTGAATCAACTGATGAATGGACGGAAGCGTAGATGGGATGGATGGGATGGATGGATGAATGGATGGATGGATGGATGGTTTGGATGGATGGATGGGTCGGATGGATGGTATGGATGGATGGATGGTTTGGATGGATGGGTCGGATGGATGGATGGATGGATGGATACATGGAATGGAACGGAACGGACCGGAATGGAACTGAATGGAACCGAATGGAATAGGATGGAACGGAATGGAATGGAAGGGAATGAAGAGGTGTGGAACGGAGCGGAACGAGCCGGAACGGACCGGAATGGAACGGAACGGAATGGAACTGAATGGAAACGAATGGGATAGGATGGAAAGGGATGGAATGGAAGGGAATGAAGAGGTGTGGAACGGAACGGAACGAACCGGACCGGAATGGATTGGAGCAGAATTGAAAGGAATGGAAGGAAATGGAACGGAATGGACCATGAACGAATGGAACGGAAGGGACCGGAAACGAACGGAATGGAACGGAACGTACGGAATGGAACGGAACGTACGGAATGGAACGGAACGTACGGAATGGAACGGAGTAAAACACAAAGTTCCGGTCCATTCCGTTCCATTCTGTTCAATCCCACTCCGTTCCATTCCGGTCCATTCCGGTTTGTTCCGCTCCGTTCCACACCTCTTCATTCCCTTCCATTCCATTCCGTTCCATCCTATTCCATTCGGTTCCATTCAGTTCCATTCCGGTCCGTTCCGTTCCATTCCATCAATCCATCCATCCATCCATCCATCCATCCATCCATCCGACCCATCCATCCAAACCATCGTTCCATCCATACCATCCATCCGAACCATCCATCCATCCATACCATCCATCCGACCCATCCATCCATCCAAACCATCCATCCATCCATCCATCCATCCCATCCATCCCATCTACGCTTCCGTCCATTCATCAGTTCATTCAGCTCCAATACTTGTATTCGACCCCTGCAGGACAGGCAACCCGCTTCGTCATTCATACAAAAGTGTTACTCTTCGTCGTTGATAAGAAAATGTGTTTCTCTTCGTCGTTGATGAGGAAATGTGTTAGTCTTCGTCGTTGATAAGAAATGTGTTACTCTTCGTAGGAGCCGTCGATGTGTAGTAAATTATCGGCTCGATAATTTGTGAGTCTTATCCTTTTGGCATAACGACTGAACCCTCAGAGCATTTTTCAACCTCAATGAAACATTTTAAACCCTTTTACAGACAGCCCACAAAAAAATACACCTCTACCATTTGACCCAGCTTAAATATATCTCGTGTCAATAACTGGGACATCCAACCCACAATCTTGGGTGCATCCAAATAAAGCAAATCTCACAATGTAGGCCTAGTACAGGAACCCCCTGGTCCAGACCCCCCTGGTGACGGCTCTGGCCAAAATGCTCCGAAATGGCCCATATATTGAAGATCATTACAATCCTGATGAATTCTGAATGGAATAACTATTCAACTCGCAAAATTCCTAGTATTCAAGGATTCTCCATGAAGTACACGATGACCAACGAATTACTTTCCGTTGCGCGGTTCAAATTAGCTTCAGAACAGCGTATGAATTTTCAAAAATGCTTCTATCAATCAAATACAGATCGGTTCTGTGAAAAGTATTTGAATTCGATACACATTCTCCCAAGAAAGTTGCAATTCATCAGTGTGCTAATTCTGGAAATCAATCAGATATGATTTACAATTTTAGCTATTTCAGAAGCCAATATGCCTATCTGGAGCATCAACAAGCCAAGCAACACGAAGCAATACGCTAGTATTAATAACAACATGCGGTAGAAGAAGGCCATGAACTCAAACAATGATTGGGTTTCACTTAAAGATAACAGATCTCTCGATTATATTCTTTGGAGTCTTCTACAAGTGTGAATTTGGTTTCTCTGAAACGATAATTTCAGTTTGCCGCCTAACACCTTAGACTTGGTTCATCTCTCTTTTCACGAATGCTCTAATAATTATTGGAATTTTCACTCAACGAAAAAGTGTGAAACACCAAATTCTCCAACGTGATCTAGAACAAATACCAGAAGTATATCTGGGATATGGAGTGCACTTCCCATTTAGAGGTATGAAACATGCTCTGACATCTAAATGTGAAATATCTTATTCTATTCGTGATCATTTCGACTCTCGCCGAGAATAAGAACGAAAACTGTCACTTGAAAAGCGAAACTCTCCTGCTCAGCTCCGTTTTGAGAATACTACACGCTCAAGCTACTTGGAAAACTGCAAATCGGGATAAAAGAAATGCGCTAGCTGCACTTTCACGTCCAGTATAGTGAGAAATTTTCCACAAGATCGCCAGATTCTCACGAATTTGTTCAAACAAATTCTCCACTCATGAATTACGCTCACTTCATAATTTTGTCACGATTAATATAATCAATGACCATCGTATACTCGATATGAATGAAACATAATATTGCTGTCTTTCCGATGGACTTCTCGTAATATCCAAAACTGGTTCTCCATTTTCTGGATATTTTTGGATTCTCATGATCAAATATAATTCAAAATATCTTGGGATTACAATAATTGTAAATCATGTGACTTACAATGTGATTCCAAAAGATCATTTTCGATATGAAATGTTGATTAAATTTCGTCAGCTCTAATTAAATCCGGTCGACTGGAGAAACGGGGGGGGGGGGGGGATCTTCCAACTGTGCGCGCCCACTCTCGTGTAATCAAAAGTTCGTACCCTCTCTCCGCGAACACACGGCTAGTCGCAGGGAGAGGACGATGGCTGGATAGTTAGAGCTAGAAGAGAGTGTTCCTGTTGGTGTGAGCTGATGCACGCACCTGCAGTCTTCCTCGAGCTTTCCACGCGAATACACGCGCGTGCAACGGAGGGATATGAGAATATCTCTGAAACTTTTGACTTTCGCTATCACAGCTCAGCCAAACTGGTTCTAGGACGTTTCTTCAGGTCTTACCTGTCAAACTGTCTTCGTTCAATTGTTCTGGAAGTGGTCAATAAGTGAGAGCTTGATTGGTGGATGTGGGCAGATACTAGAATCAATTATGTGTGAGGACAACCAGACAAACACCCGAAAACCGATGAATTTACGTGTCACAGCGTCAGACTCGTGAAATTTAGCAGGCTGTCACGAGTAGAGCGTTCTGGAGTGAGTTTCGTCACTCCTCAGGCTCATTCCTAATGATCCAAAGTTGCAATTGTTCTGTTGTGAGAAGGTGTGCTTCAATGTGATCAACCATCTCACTTTGAAAATGTGAGTGTCACAGATTTTTGGGAAAAAATTCTTAAGTCGCCTTAGACACTTCAGCTTGTGGAACGTGATCCAAAGACACTTTGGAGGATACTTGTCGTATTTTCTACGGAGAAATGGAGAAATTGAGCTACTGTAGACCTATGTGCCTTGACGGAGAAGCCAGGGAACCAGATGAAACGAAAAAGAGAACGTTCGTACAACATGTCTAATCGCACAGCTTTCTGGGGGCACGCGCGCGGTAAGGGATGCACAGACCTCTAAACACTGTGAACATATCACGAATACTCTCGGAAGATCATAACATTCACCCTCCGCTGAGACTCCAGACGCTCCACGAGTATCATCCGTTTGAACGAGGGCTGAGCAGTCTCATTTTCGTGAAAAACGCATCAAGGAATGATGGAACCATTGATGGAGCGTTTATATTCCAATTCCGACTTCTATCACTACATCCTAACCCCTAATTGCATACAATCCGCATACTCAAACCATTGTGCTCGCTCAATAACAGGCTCTAGTATATGAGGATATCTCTGGAACTTTCGACTTCTGATGTCATAGCTCAGCCAAACTAATTGTAGGACGTTCCTCCAGGTCTAACCTGTCAAATTATTCTTGTTCAGATGTCCTGGAAGTGGTCAACAAGTTAGAAGTTGATTGGCGGATGTGGGCAGGTACTAGAGCCAATCACGTGCGAAAATACGCTGCTAAATGATATTAGTAGAATGCTTTCTCACGGCAAAATGTGCCTATCGGTGTAGACCAATAGACTATAATTTTAAAATTATAGTCTATTGGTAGAACCATGGAAATAAATTCTATGTTTTTTCGTCAACGTTTTCTCCTCATCCTTCCGACCGATCTTTCTCAAATCCATGTGGGTGGCAGGCGCGGATCCAGGGGGGCCGGTAGGGGCAAACGCTCCCACCCCCCCTCTTCTCAAGGGGGAAAAATGTGCATGGAGAACATAAGAGGACGCGACGCTGCCGCAAAAATTTCGCAAATTCGTCCTGATTGTCCCACCGAAGATCGGTCCCTGGATCCGCCACTGGTGGGTGGTGGAGGACGACGCAAAGATGTGCTTAGAGGATTCATCGCTTAATCTATTGGACAGTTCTCGATTAATGAGTCTTCAAAAATAAAATTGTCGAAATTTCCCTTAATTTATTCCGAATTTTTCGAATTATCTTCTAGGGAAACTTCATAGTGGGAGTTGAGGTGACCTAATAAAGTGTTCACCTCGCCATTCTTGATCGATTGGTTGATATGGAGTTATGTGAAACTGTGTGGAAAGAGAACTGTACATGATTTTTTTTTCATTGATAGAAGATTCATGATTCAATTGGTAGAGATAGATATGAATGGAAATTCCACATGAACCAATCGACGGAGAAAAATGGAATAATAGTTGTTTAGGTGGCGTAAAATTTAGTGTGTTGTTGTTGAAAAAAAAGATGTTTAAATATGAAATAATCGATTTTTGGAAAATTGTGACATTTTCATTTTCGAAGACTCATTAATCAAGATAACACTCGGGTTCTTCCAGATTGATGAAATTATCAAAATTGAGAACTTCGAAAATTTTTTGGTGATTTCAGAAAAACAGAAATATAAAAAATGAAAACTTCCAAATTCCTTCGGAAATTTGAGAAAACGAGAACATGAATAATCGAAAGAAATGAACAATTTTATGATGAATCCCAAGGGCCTGTATACTCTATAGAATATTTGGGAGAACAATCAGCAAATATTTGACTCTTCTGAACATTGCCTATCACTTATATATTACACAACAAGTCTTATTACAATACTCTGTAAACATGTGATTGCTTGACTTGTTGTGTAATATATAAGTCATAGGCATCAATATACCAGCTGTTCTGACATCAGTGAACCAGTTCAACGCTCGTATTTGTCAAGAGACGAACATATCTCACGATGAGTTCGTCTGTTCTCGATCTATTTATTCGAATGTAAACGTTCTCAGTAAAATGTAAGTGATTTCCAGCCTCAAAATTCCACAATTTCTCAGTTGTTACTTGTGAGTGCTCCGATTGTAACCTATTTGTGACAATTTTGTTTGTATAGATATTTACTCCTGAAGAGGTCTAAAAACCCTGGTAGACGAAACATTGAGAATAAATTGTTCTTTTTCATGGAATTCTGGTTTTTTTGGCAGTATTCCAACATCCAGTCCTTAAAGATCGACGAAAAACACCCTGACCGTTATTTCCCAAGGACGGAAAACGATTATCACTATTATTCAAAATTTAAAAATGCTGAAAAAGCTTCATTCTGGGTACCGCGAGAACGTCATGGATATGACGATAGAGCATCATGCGTGTCTCACCCAAGCATCATGCTCTCACGACAGCAGAGCATGACGCCACCATGACACTGCGTCTTCTGGGTGTGAGTGAGTATCTCAAGCGTCACGGGGCTCTGCAGCCGAGCCGAGACAGCCGAGTAGTGTGGCAAATTATCATCTTGTATGATGATTGACCGGGTGCCATCATCTAGTGCTCCAGTATCCGGGGTGTTTCGCTGCCTCATAATAAATCCCAAAAGCGGCGCTGAAACGGATGTTTGGGGCAGTCGCTGTCAGCGTCATGGGCGAGTATGGTGCGGCATCACGGCCGAATATTTGTGGAAAAGTTTATGTTCCCCGTGGCGGCTCAGCACGATGACTGACCCCTGCATTTTCCCGGATGCCATGGGAGCCCCATCACCTGGTGCTCGAGGCATTTTTGGTCGAAAGCGTGTGTTCTTGACTCGGCATCCATCGGCATCCAACAGCTGGTAGCATGCACGTCGTTCGCATGTGGCCTGGCTAGGCATGGTTTCTCGTCTGCTACAGCGAGCAGCCAGCATGCCTACGGTGCTTATATCCAATCATTCGTGTATGAATTATGTGTATTTCATCTCAGATTAGTGACTCTCTACATCACTCCCGAATAAAATTAGCATTCTTCCCAGCGCGGTGATTCTTTGCGGATCTTTCCTAATCAGAGGTTTTAGTATGCACTTGATAAAATTGTAATCACTTCATCATTGCAAACATTTGCCGTTTGACATGATCTTGATTCATTTTCATCACAGCCGATGAATACAGTTGACCTGCTAATGATGGACTCGTTGAGTGGTTGGGGAATACTCAATGGTTAAGGTGGAAAAATTGAATACATTTTGTTCCATGCATGTTCCTCTCACTTTGTACGTAGTCTGAATCACTTGGATAGATGATTAGTCCCACACCAGTTGAACTTTGTCGAGCCTCAGGTCTCTGGATTATGGTTACCATTTGCTGCACAGTTCAAACTTTCTGCTCCAAGGTTTTGTTTACTTGTTGATGCAGATATCTGTTGTTTGACATGATCAACATCTATTTTCATTACAGGTGAAGCATCCGTTTACTCTGCCAATGACCTGATAGTTCTGTGAAAAAGACATAGTTTGGGTGATCTGATTAAATACATGTTGCCTCATACATGTTTCTTTCATTTGTTAGCAGGTTTTTACATGATAGTCCCTACTTGAAAGCTGTCTTTCCTGTGAGAACACCTAATAAGATGATTTTCTTTGAGCCCCAGATTTGGATTATGATTATCATTTGCTTTACGGTTGGAATTTTGTGCCCTGAGAAAATGCTCATCCAGCATCATAATGTATAACTACATCACAATTTGAATCCAAGCGCTAATTCCAGAAGCACAAGATGTTTTGATGAAATTGATGTTGTTTCATAACTGTACCTCATGTGAATCGGTTCCAATCTTGAGCGTGAGTCTCGACTTATTAACACTCCTCGAAAAAATTCATTTGATTCAGTATTTGCGGTCGATCATAATGGATTGCAATTTTCAGCTCCGCTCATGATTTTTGTTTGAATTGAATGCTATTAAATTTGAAATGCTCTGTATCAAGTACTCACAATTGATGATTTGGAATTTTTTGGAGTTTTCTTCTTTGATCTTCTCCGGTCAAAGGTGGGAGACTCATCAAATGTATAGATTGGAACTTAATTCACAGAGAGTTGATCGTCTTACACCTAAAAATGGAAAAATCAGTTTAGAATGACTTCAACCTAGCCCCATTTGTAGTATTCCCGATTATCTTGAGAGTTTTCCCCAAGTTCCTTTCTTGTGCGACTCAACAGTTTCTTAGTATGAGCCACATGAAATCATTTGGGAAATTCATGAAGATTGACTTAACACTCAGACGTCTGCAAATCATGCGTGAGTTGATCGATCGAAACTATTAAAAAATCATCTCGAAGGAAGAAAATGTTAAAAGTCCATCTTTGAAAATTATTCGAGGTCGTTCTTAGTCCAAGGATTGAATATTTTCATAGAGGGATTTTCCACTGTTCAATGTAATGCAAATCAGCCTTGTGTACGTGAATGAGTGACGAACGCTAGCTAGCAGGCTTTGTAGCAGACGATTTACTCCGCCTTTCAGATTCTGTACTTGAAGGGGCTCACTTTCAGCACGAGTGCAGCAAAGATTGGATGCCAATTGATGCCAATCATAATTGTTGGTTCACCATTGAGAGAATTGCCTTGTTCTCTTGTTCGGATAGATTCAAATATCATGTGCCAAAGGCGAAAATTCCCGTCGTTCTCGCATTGTGCAGTGTCAAGAACGATCTTTGGATATATTTAGATAATCTACCATTTGATTTCAAAAAGTATGAGTACCAGCATTATTCGAAATTTTAGCGCTGTATTGACTTCCAGTTTTATGGATACTTATCGTACATCTCGAAAAAGTTTCGAACCTATAACCTATTCTAATTGAGGAATTAGTATTGCGACCTATGGGATTTCTTCTGTGCTACTACTCACTACTCACCAAGAACCTGTTTGCATGCCCAATGGAAGGAGGATCATCTTTTACATGACACATGTTGTGGGACTGGTCAGACGTTTTTATGACTATTCATGAACAGTTGCTATGTTATATGCAGTCTCTTTGCGTACCGTTCAAATCATCTCCGTATGAAATACTTGCATTTCGTGTAGTCCAGATCCAACAGTCCAGCTGGACTCTCATTCATGGTATATATCAGGATGTATGGGTCTCTACTATGTTGATGTGCCACTAAAATTCTAGCTATAGACTTGGTAGATTGATATAATGTTGTTAGCTGTTGCTGTTGGTAGATTGAGAGCTAGCTGACATCGGTTAACAGAATTTATCGGTCTCATCCAACACATTTTGAGAGAGATGAGTAGATTGACGCTCTTTGTGCATATTGATCAGTTCAACTTCAGAGAATTCTTGTTGAGGAATCTATCAACAGAGAAACTGGTTCCATACATTACTATTACTCAAAGTACATATTTCCATATGTATTTTGAGGATCATTTCATCGACTTTATTCATGTTTGATAACGATGAAATCAAAGCACTTCTTGCATGATGCTATTAATTCCCCATCCTCAAAATGAACATGAGAACGAATTACTTCAACTCCCTGGTGTGTCTCATATTAATCAATGTGCAAGGCGAAATTTGTTCTAGTACATGTTTTTCAAACAATGTTGGGGAACAGATGTACCATCACGGTTATTCGTTAGTCACCCATTGGTTTGTAACTTTGATAGGTGGCATTCTCTCTTGTTGATAAGTGAATGAATTAACCTACTCCTTTGAATGTAACAACAGGTTGCATCTGCTATTATAATAGCTTCCCCCTCTGTATTCAACAACTTTTGAGCGAAGAATCTGGTATGATTTGTTACGAAAGTCTCGTGATCGATATGTGATGTACCTGCGAATTTGAGAGCTCTCACTTCAAGCATACTCATGAGATGATCGTTCTCTCGGAGGAAATAGGAAATCTAGGGATGGTACATTACCTATGTACATAGGAACAAAACTCTCCATTAGCATCTTACGCGCTTTTCGTATCATTCTTGATATGGTTAATCTGTCGGCTTCGAATAGAGAGGATAATACTGCCAGTGATAAATTGGTCCTTAATTTCACCAGTATTGCACCAATACATTTCCTCAGGGGTGGTTTTCTTTCGTAACGTTTCCGAGTCTCGCTTTTTTCACAGACATATATGATGTGATCGAAGTTTTCCTGTGTGATGCGAGTAGGATTAATGTAGTCTTCGTACGAGATATCCCCATCCTCCATGTGTAGTAAACACCCTTGGAATGACAAAGAACAATTATATATATATATATATATATATATATATATAAGAATTATCCATACATATATGTATCGTATATATAAAGATATATATATGGATCGGAGGGCTTCCATCATGTTGGGGAACACTCACTTTCACTTTTGTTCTTCTTTCCTACTGCCAAATCTTGTGATGAGCTTAAGAATCGAGATACTTCTTCTTCTGATATCAGGGTATCTTCGAAATCAGGTTTAACAGATTTCAACAGTTCGTGGCCGAGGAGATCACCCTTGAAACGCCACGAACAGCATTTTGTATTGTGAATGATAATTGTATTCAATTTAGAAAAACACTCAGCTATCGCCTGGTATGGTACAATACGCAAATCCGCCTCGAACTTGCAGATGAAATACCTGAATTACCAAGTCCTCTGGATAATCATATAATCGAATAGTTCACGGATTCTAATCTGTGATATACAGGGTGTCCGAAAAGTAATTACCCCCCCCCCCCATTTTTCGGAAATGGTTGAGAATCAGGAGAAACCACGGAACACGTGTCCCCTTATTTTAAGGGGGACATCCGATGGTGGCCTTGTTTTTTACCTTGGAGGTCATTTTCAAGGTCATTTGGAGCTCAACTGGATTCTTTTCAATGGAAACACCTACTTCTGACCTCGAATTCGGAAAGAACATGAGAAATAATGAATCTCTTTTGGAACTTTTTTTTGACCCGACTTTACCCTGGCAAGATGAATGAAGGTCAGCACGGGTTCACGGTGACCGCTGTAACTCCAAGAGTGAGCATTCTATCGAAAAATGTTTGGGATAAAAGTTGTTCATGATCACGGTAAAAAGACCTAATGACCTTGTTTCCGACCTTCGTGGTTATTTTCACCTCCAAGGTCAAGAACTAGGATATAAACTCATTTTTGTTCTGATCATGAACATCTTCAGTCGGGAAAATTTCTGATGAAGCGCTCACTCTTGGAGCTACAATGCTTACCGTCAACCCGTGCTGACCTCCATTTATCTCGCCAAGATCGAGTCATTCCATCATCAAATTTCGAAAAAAAGTTTCATCAATTTTCATGTTCTTCCAGGATTCGAGGTCAAAAGTAGATATTTCCGTTGGAAAAATCGAGTTGACCTCCAATCCACCTTGAAAATGACCTCCAAGGTCGGAAATAAGTTCAGTCGGTCATTTCTACTGTCATCATGGACAACTTTTATCCCAAACATTTTCCGATAAAATGCTTACTCTTGGAGTCACAGCGGTCACTGTCAATCCGTGCTGACCTCCATTCATCTCGCCAAGGTCGAGTCGGGTCAAAAAGAGTTTCGAACAAGAGTTTCATCACTTTTCACGTCCTTTCAGAATTTGAGGTTAAAATTAGGTGTTCCCATTCGATAAAATCGAGTTGACCTTCAAATGACCTTAAAAATGACCTTACAAATGACCTCCAAGGTCGGGAACGAGGTCATTAGCTCTTTTTTACTGTTGTTTGAATTCATAGGTCATAAGAATGGAAATATTCCTATGTTATACCTCAAACATATATTTTTATTGTGAGTACGGCCTCCCAACTCAATTTCTTATTATTATTAAAAATCATCAAATTTTAGTTGGTACGGCCCTGTACATGGCACGTGACCCCCTCTATATTATCATCGCGTCAAGATGCAGACTTCGTTTGCAAGAGGCAGACGTCGTTGCCTCTCTCCTTCTCTTGCCCGTCGACCGTGGCCGTGCTCACAAGTAGCAATGTGACGCATTTCACAAAATTACCCAAAAGGTTTTCTCGAGGTGTTTCTTACTCGAATATACGCGAGTGCACTGAAACTGTGTTTAAGTGAAGTGGAGCAGAACCAAAGATGCACGTGTGTCCCACTGCGATCCTGCATCTTTGCGGGTGAGCTAAAATTTTGCATCGACCGGGTATCGCACCAGTGTACGTGCTCTGTGAAATTAATCACTCTGAGCCATATCATCGGCACGAGGCTAGCGCGGCGCACTTCCTCATCAACCATCGTTACCGGCAGTCGACGGGTGACCCAGCTGATGTCATGAGTCCGGCATTCACCGCGGGCATATCTGGAGGTCATCCTCAGGAACAGTGAGAGCGCGGGATAATCGCAGCCTGCATTATCGACCGACATGCTCACCGCTACCGCAAGGGAGTCCTGGCGCTGTGATGCCAAATTAATGCAGTTGTGGATCCAGCTGTCGTCTGCAGCAGTAAGCGGCGTCCGCCCACAAGTGTGTGCGAGGTTTCCAGCACTCCGATGCCGATCATCTGCGTCGTGCAGTCGTCAAACCAGTAAGATCGTTCTCTTTTCATCTTACACATGCCAATGCCAGCGCCCTTTTACATCGCACGTTGCGCATGTACCATAGAAACGTACCTTTCCAGATATAAAAAATGCTTATGTGCAGTCAACTTGGCTGTTCCAACGTGCATATATAGCATTCTCTGTACCTAGTTTTGACGCTGTTCTCGTCACTTCTTCTTGTGACTGATCAGTTTACGTACCTTATTGTACTGTTAAGGTTGACTTCATAACTTTTTTGAGTCAATTTGTACCTAGTCCGTTACCTCACTCTGATCATGGATGATCTTGTGAAGAAGCATCAAGTTACCCTCACTAAATCAGAAATGGGTTTACTAATTTCAAGAAGAAGAAGCAAACTATCAGCAAAGCTCAGACTCATGCGAGTAAAGTTGATGAGTATTGGGCAACCATTCAAGAGATCAATGATAAAATAATGGATCTCAAAGGAATAGATGTTCAACACGCTTATTTCACTGGAAATTACCTAGATGAGGCAGAGGATGCCTAACTTGAAATAATGGGCGAATTTAATGAGTACATTCGCAGTGTCAACCAACATCCTGTCGCAACAATTACGGCAGGTAACACAACTACTCAAGTAGTTGTGCCTGAGTTCCAAACTGCGCGTCTAGCCCCCATAGACATTCCCAAGTTTGATGGCAACTAGAAAGAGTGGCCTAAATTCCGTGGTCTTTTCCTGCAATCGTAATTAACGGCAATAATGGTTATAGTGATGCAATCAAGTTTTATTACCTGAGGTCTCATCTCACTGGTGATGCGGAGTCGTTCATCCAAGGTATCACTCTTGACGAGGACAACTTTGCGCGAGCCTGGGATGAGATGAAAAATTCATACGAGAATAAACGTAGAATGATAAATAACGAACTCAAAGAATTTTTTTCTCTTTCACCGCTCAGAAATGGATCAGCTGCTGAACTAAGAGCACTGATCAATGGCATAAATGACCCACTGATGGTTTTGTGTGCTGTGAACCGAACAACCGATCAATGGGATGATTTGTTAGTATTCATCACCGCTAGCAGACTAGATGGAAAATCTCGAGCGCTGTGGGAAACTTCACTTGGAGAATCCACAGACCCTCCCACACTAGCTCAGATGAAAACCTTTCTGAAAACTAGACTGAGTACCTTTGAATCTATTGAAAGTAGCAAAGACCTGACTATCCCTTCTACTTCTGATTCAAAATCAAATAAACCTCCTCAGAAATCTCAGAAGAATAATTCCTTCTCGAGCCAAACCTCTGGAGCCAGAGTCCATCATACTGCTCAAGCTGATGGTATTTCAGAAGTTGATAAATGCTCATTGTGCAACCAAGACCATGTTCTGCAACATTGCAGTTCTTTCAAATTTATGAATGTTGATACAAGGAGAGAGTATGCTCGTTCCAAAAAATTATGCTTCAACTGCCTTGGTCCTCATATGATCATATCTTGTCAATCTATTTACACATGCCGCACTTGCAATGGTAAGCATCACTTCTTGCTCTACATTGACAAACCAGAGTGAGCAAAACGAGCAAGCTCTCCACCTCCCAACTCTCAGCTTTCTCCGAATTGGAAACCGTTCCAGCCCAATCCTGAATCCCACAGTCACGTGGTCGCTCTCAACGCACAACCATGTAATCCCAATACAGTATTGCTGGCTACAGGTTGGGTGTGCGTAGTAAATTCTGCCGGAGAGGTTATATTGGCCCGTGCACTCATCGCCGAGTGTGCTCAGAGCTCTTTCATATCTGAGTCATTATGCCAACGAATGAAATTATTTAATAAACGTGTTTCTGTACCTGTGCAGACTTTGGGTAGTAAGCAGTCATATGCCAAAGTATTGGCAGAGTTCACCCTCCAACCAAACTTTGATTCATCGTTCGTGACTCGACTCCAAGCGCTCGTCATCAAACAGGTGACCAGTTATCAACCACGAATTGGAGGACGAGCAGACGCCTGGAACCACAACGCTGGATTGCAGCTTGCTGATCCAAACGTCCCAAGTTCCAGTCCCATAGAATTGTTGCTAGGAGCAGCAGTACATTCCTTGATCGTCGAAGATGAGCTCATCAAAGGCTCTCCTGATCAATCTGTTGCGACCAAAACCAAGATTGGCTGGGTTCTTTCTGGATCCAGTGATGGCACCGAGCGTCTGCTCATGCAACCTACCGTGCTTCACTGTGCCGCACATGTGGAAATCGGGGACCTTCTGCAGCGGTTCTGAGGCAAGATGAGGGCATGTGCCCTTCTTCGTCACTCACTGTTCATGAATAGCGCTGCGAGGACCACTTCAAGACCACGTATTCCAGAGCTCCAGATGGCCGTTATACTGTGGGTTTACCTCTACGCTTTGATTTTCAATCCTTGTATCTTGGACAATCGATGATCCCTGCTAAAATGCTCCTCTTCAAACTAGAGAAGAAATTATCCCAGGATTGTGAGTTATCTCGAGCTTATCGTTCTTTTCTTGATGAATATGAGACCCTTGGGCATGTCACCCTACTACACGGATGTGAATGATCCCATTGATCTATTCCACAATTTTTTCCTACCTCATCACGGAGTTCTCAAAGAAAATAGTTCCACCATCAAGTTGAGAGCCGTTTTCAACGGATCGTTCAAAATCAAGTCTGGTATGTCAGTGAATGACCTGTTATCAGTCGGACCAAACCTTTTACCTGAATTGCCCACTCTACTGTCGAATTGGCGCTGTTATAAGTTTGCTTTTACAGCTGATATTGAAAAAATGTTTCGACAAGTCTGGATTCACAAAGATGATCGTAAATCACAATCGATCTTATGGCGTGAAGACCCTTCCAAACCAGTTTCGATTTTTCTATTGAATACCATTACTTATGGTCTTGGTCCAAGTCCCTTTCAAGTGAACCGTGTCAGAGTACAGCTTGCTGAAGATGAACATGACTCTTTTCCAATAGGTTCAGTTGCCCCCAAGGATGAAACCTACATGGATGATGTGGTTTCAGAAGATAATACCATCGAAGCAGCAAAAATTAAGCAGCAACAAGTGATTGATGTCTGCAAATCGGGTAGATTCAACTTGCAAAAATGGATATCGAATGATTCTCGATTACTCGCTGATTTGCCCGCAGATATGTTAGCCAAAGTTCCTCCATCTGATTGTCCCAGTCTTCTGAATTCTGAAAACGAATCTGTTTTCTCGATCCTTGGTATTCATAGGTTACCCAGTGAAGATGTGTTCAAGTTCAAACCAACTGATGGGGATGACCCGATTTCTTGGACGAAAACGTCCGTCTTGTCCCGAATAGCTAGTGTTTTCGACCCTCTAGGATGGCTTGCTCCTATTATCATAACCTCTAAATTGATCATGCAGGATCTTTGGCGAGGAAAGTATGAATGGGGTCAAGAACTTTCTGATGAAGACACCAACCGATGGTCTCGATGGTATAGCAGTCTACCTGAAGAATGGTGTCGAGAACTTTCTGATGAAGACACCAACCGATGGTCTCGATGGTATAGCAGTCTACCTGAAGTATCAAAACTGGAAATCCCTAGATGGACTGGATCCGTCAGTGAACCATGTTCTTGTGAGCTACTTGGCCTCGCTGATGCTCCAAACGTGGTAATTTGTGCCGTTGTTTACTTAAAAATTAGCTATCGTGACAAAGTTCAAGTCACACTTCTCCAGGCAAAAACTCGAGTTGCTCCGCTCGATAAGCCTAAAAATGCAAGATGGGAGCTCTATGCTGCGGTTTTGCTCGCTGAGCTCATCAACAAAATCGAATCCTCCCTGTCAATACCAAATGTCAGTTGCCATGTTTGGTCAGACAATATGAATGTACTATACTGGTTGGATGACCGCCCATCGCGAGGGCCGGCATTCATTGCAAACCGTTGTGCCAAAACCATGACCCTGCTTACGGATGTAAAGTGGAAATATGTAGAATTGAAGCAGAACCCTGCTGACTTGGGCAGCCGTGGTTGTTTTCCTGATGAATGAGCTAACCTATCTCTATGGTGGAATGGGCCAGATTGGCTAAGCTTGTCTGTCTCTGAATGGCCTCATCCAGAGCCACTCGCCAAGAAACCAAAAGATTCGCAGCCTTTGCTGAATCTTGTACCCTCTGTAAATATTGTAAACAGCCCTCCTACATCTGGCGGTATCTTGACCCCATTCAACCATTTGCTCAGTGAAATTTCGTCTTACTCAAGACTGATCAACGTCACTGCCTATATTTTTCGCTACTTGGCAAAAATCAATCCCGACCTATTTGTCGCCGATAAGCAGCCTATTTTGATACAAAATCCGCCTAGGGCTCGAGTATCAAACTGTGGTACCCACTTCCTCACTTATGAAGAGAAAGAGCGTGCAAAATTAGCATGGGTCTCTTTCATTCAACATTCTGTATATCCAAGAGAAATGAATCTCATCTTAGCTGGTTCATTCTTACCGAAAGGCCATGAGTTGCTCAAACTCTCACCGATCGTTGTCCATGAAATCCTGCGAGTGGGCGGAAGATTGGAAAATCCGGCTCTCTCCACAAGTCAGAAACATCCAATCATACTTCCATTCGACCATCCCTTCACCGAAATGGTAATCAGGCGATTGCCATAACATTGCACGGTGGTACCCAAGTAACTCTTGCCACACTTCGCCAAGAGTTCTGGATCATCAAAGGTCGTCAAGCCGTCAAACGGTCTATTAACCAATGCAAAGTCTGCATTAAGTACCAAGCATCACCTGCCTACCAACTCATGGGCCAGCTGCCACCTTGTCGTGTTCAGGTTTCACAACCATTTTCTAAAGTTGGAGTCGATTACGAGGGCCCTTTGTTGCTCCGCGCAGCTCCTGGACGAGGTCACAAATCTTACAAAGGCTATATTGCCGTCTTTGTCTGTCTATGTACTCGTGCCTTGCACCTTGAAGCCGTCTCGGACTACACGTCCTCCGGTTTCCGGGCTGCCTTCATCAGAATGACTTCACGTAGAGGTCATCGCTCAGATGTCTACTCGGATCAAGCCTTGAATTTCCATGGGGCTGCTCGGGAGTTGAAAGAGGATCGGACTGGATTTTTCAAAAAACTATATTTTTTGAGATTTTTGTGGTTTATGGGTCTTTTCCTTGGAGAATTTTGGAATTCTGACCGCGGCAATCAAAAGAGCACAAGACTTTACGTCGACATATGTGGTTTGATAATTTTAAATGAATTTTATGCTACGAGCTCCACAACAGTCGAACAGAGGGGTAGTCTGGAAATTTCACGGGGGCGTTGAGAAACTCCCCAAAACTTGAAGGGGAATCAATTTGAGGCGTTTTTTTTATGAGGAATAAAGTTGTTGCATTTTCCAGAACACATTTTTTTGTTCCCTGGATTTTTCTTAAAGCTATATTTTTTGAGGTTTTTGAGGTTTTTGGGTCCTCACCTAGGATGCTTCTGGAATTTCGACTACGGCAATCGAAAGAGCGCAATATTTTACGTCGAAATATGTGATTCAAGAATTTTAAATGAATTTATGCTATCAGCTCCACAACAGTCAAACAGAGGGGTAGTCCGAAAATTGCACAGGAGCGTTGCAAAACTTCCTGAAACTTGAAGTGGAAGCAATTTGAGGCATTTCTGATAGGGAATTAAGTTGTTGCATTTCCCAAAACACATTTTTTGGTTGCCTGGGTTTTCCAAAAAACCATATTTTTTCAGTTCTTCCTGGATTTGGGGCCTTTTCTGAAAGGATTCTCTAATCCTGACCACGGCACTCGAAAGAGCACAAAATTTGACGCCAAAGTATGTATTAATATGATGGTAGAAGTTAACTCAGAGCTGTCAATTCATTCATACATACAATTTCTCTCCTAGTCAAAGTTTCTCGTTAAGTTATATGTACAATCCATCACTCCCAATACCTATTCGATACTACAATGGTGTGATGGTGCAATTGATCCATCAGTATCATCAGATAGTCATTTTGAAGTAAATGATGGAATCAGTATACACAATTGGTGAGGTACAAGGAAATTTCGCTCGTTGAATTTTCGTTTCTCGAGGAATACGTTGTGACACTGTGCTGAGATTTTATTCAAGAGAAAATGGAAAGGCACATTTCCTCACTCATACTTTAAGTGCATGATCTCGAAGATATGATTAGATGAACGACTTGTATAAATACTATCGGATATGGATTTGGGATCATGCCCTTAGAGTGGATATGGTGGACTCGTGGAGTTATTGTCTTGTGAATGATGATCTCTTGTATGGCTCTAAGATTTGATCTTTTCAAGACTGTCAACATCCATATTTTGGATCATGATTCTGATACACGATCTCGAGGATCTGATGATATCGATTGACTCGCAGATATTCCACTCGTAAATCATGTGTTGGGAATGATGGATTGTAGATAGTAGTTAACGAGGAACTTTGACTAGGAGAGAAATTGTATGTATAAATGAATTGACAGCTCTGAGTTAACTTTTACCATCATATGAATACATACTTTGGCGTAAAATGTTGTGCTTTTTCGATTGCCGCAGTCGGAATTCCAAAATTCTCCCAGGAAAGCCCCGAAAACCACAAAAACCTCAAAGAATATGGTTTTTTGAAAAACCCAGGCAACCAGAGAATGTGTTTTGGAAGATGAAATAACTTGATTCCCTATGGGAAATGCCTCGAATTGCTTTCCTTTCAAGTTTCAGGGAGTTTTGCAACGCTCCTGTGCAATTTCGGACTACCCCTCTGTTTGACTGTTGTGGAGCTCATAGCATAAATTCATTCAAAATTCTCAAACCACATATTTCGACGTAAAATTTTGTGCTTTTTTGATGACCGCGGTCAAAATTTCAAAATTCTCCCAAGAAAGGCCCCAGAAACCACGAGAACCTCAGAAAAAATCGTTTTTTGAAGAATTCAGGCAACAAAAAATTGTATTTGTAAAATGCAATAACTTTGTTCCTCATGAAAAACGCCTCAAATTGATTCTCCTTCGAGTTTTGGGGAGTTTTTCAACGCCCCTGTGGAATTTCCAGACTACCCCTCTGTTTGACTGATGTGGAGCTCATAGCATAAAATTCATTCAAAATCTTCAAATCACATATTTCGAGCTGAAATTTTGTGCTCTTTCGTTTGCCGTAGTCAGAATTCCAAAATTCTCCCAGAAAAAGCCCCCACAAAAACCTCGAAGAATATGGTTTTCCGAAGAATCCAGGCAACAAAAAACACTATTTAAAGTACGCTGCTAAAAGAGATTAGCAGAAAGCTTTCTCTTAGCGAGATGTGCGATAACTTAGCAAGAAAGTAATTTTTCGAGTGACAATTTTTCATTCACTCTTCTATACATCTTTTTGAAGCAACTCCGACTTTGAGTGGATGAAATTCGTTTTCAACCAATTGATGTAGAGTGATGGGGAAGTATATCTCTAATTAATTAAAAGGTGCATCGATTAATTGTGGGAGGAGATATGAGAATGAAAGGAGATTTAGATGAGATTTTGTCGACTTACATCTACGAGATTGCTTCTTAGGGGAGTCCAGATGATCTAGAGCAGGTTTTTTTCGGGCAAAATATATCGTTTCGTTGATGCGGAATTTTAATAAAGTTGGTGTAAAATTGATCAAAATGGAATTTTCTGTAGAATTGATGATTTTTCGAGGATGAATTGAATTCCAATCACATTCCAAACAATTTAGAAAATTTTGGTATCAACCAATTAATTCAAGATGTTGGAAATGTATGTCTTCAGTTCATTAACTGGTGTATATATTAGTTGTAGAAGGAGATATGAGGCCTCTTTGGGTAAACATTTATGCTTTGTTTGACACGGAATTTCGATAAAATTGGCTTGAGGATGATTAAAATTACGATTTTGGTGAAATTTTCAGTTTTTGTGGGAAGAAACTTCAATTTAATAATGATTTAATAGTTGAACTGAAATTCGGCAAGAACCAATTAATGAGGAATGTTTGAGAAGTATGCTTTTACGTAGAAGAAAGTTTGGTAAATTACTTGTAAAGGGAGATAAGGGAGAAAAATGGATAATCGGAACCAATGTCTTATTACTTTTTGAGGTATTTTTCCAAGGAAGATTGTTAGCGGAAATCAGGGAATTCAAACTATATTTTTCTCAACAATATGTATCGTTTAGTTGAGAAGGAATTTTGATGGAATTGGTTTGAGGATGAATAAAATCACGATTTTGGTGAGAATTTCAGTTTTTGTGGAAAGAAACTCCATTTTAATCGTGATTTACAAGTTCAACTGAAATTCCGCATGAACCAACTCATGAATTATGTTCGGAAAATGTGCATTCAGGTCTATGGACGTTTGGTAAATCACTTGTAAGGGAAGATAAAGGAGAAAATTGAATATTGAGAAAAACAGCTTCTATTATTTTTTAGTTATTTTTTTGAGGGAGCTTGTTAGTGAAAATTGGGAAATCTAAACTATATTTTTCTCACCAATATGTATCGTTTGGTTGAGACAGAATTTCGATAAAATTGTTTTGAGGGCTATTAAAATGGAGATTTTGGTGAAAATTTCAATTTTTCCCAAAATATCGAGGTTTAAAGGGATTGAATGGAATTTCGGTATTAACCAATTGATAGATCGTGCAAAAAAGATGATAGTTTAGGTTATTAAAATTGAGATCAATGAGTCCTAAAGGAAAGTAGGAGGAAAAAATGAATATTAAGAGAAATTTTCGATTAATTACTGAGTTTTTCTTTAGACGAAGCTTTTCAGAGGGATTTCGGTCATCTAGTCTGAGGTTTTTTGGATGATACCTATTGTTTGGTTGAGACGAAATTTGGACGCAGTGGGTTGAAAAAGGGTCAAAATGAAATTTCTGGTGAAAATTTCGATTTTTTCGAAAATTCAAGATCTGTAAAGATTGAATAAAATTGCGGTATCAACCAATCGATGGATCGTGCATAAAAAATGATAGTTTAGGTCATCAAAATTGATAAAAACGAGTGATGAAGGAAGGTACGAGAAGAAAATGAATATTAAGAAAAATTTTCCATTATTTTTCGAGTTATTTTTTAGAGGAAGGTTTTCAGAGGGATTTGGGCCACCTAGTCTAAGGTTTTTTGGATGATATTTATCGTTTGGTTGAGACAGAATTTGGATGCAATGGGTTTAAAAAGGGTAAAAATGGAATTTTTGGTGAAAATTCTGATTTTTTCGAAAATTTGAGATCTGTAAAGATTGAATGAAATTTCGGTATTAACCAATCGATAGATCACGCAGAAAAAATCATAGTTTAGGTGACTCATTCCGTGGTGAGACCATGTTAGAAAAAGATATTCATGTCATCAAAGTCGAAATTTGAGTTCTTTTGCTTAAAGAAGCTCATGGATCAAATTCGACTAGGAGCCGTAAGCTGCCAAATCACTGGGCTCTCAGATATTGAATTCTGTACAACTTGTAGAGAACCAAAAGTTGATAAGGTGACCAGTAAAAGAGAAAGCGTGTCCGGTATGAAACAAGAAACACACACACACACGAACACGGACAAAGGGATGCAAAGATGAGTCTCTGACGGATTTGGAAGTCCATCAGGAGGAGAAGTGTTACCTACAATTGATAGATTCTGGCGAGAGGAAAAGAATGGTTTGAGCCTTTTTTAGACAAACGGAATTCTGTTGAAGAAAATAATGGATATAGTAGAAAATTTGATCAAAATTTTGCTGGCGTGGAAACAAAGCTTTCTCTTCAGAGAAAGCAAAATGCGACAACTTCGTTCCTCATGAAAAATGCCTCAAATTGCTTCCCCTCTAAATCAAATCGCCAATACTGTGTTTTTCAGCTGATTTTTGCGTTTTGATGAATGCCACTACCATGTGAGTTCTGAGCGTCTCTCGAGGGGAATGGATTCATCTTCTGCATGAAAAAACCCACAATTTGACCTCCTGCAAAGTCTCGATATCGCCTGTTTCGTGGGGAAGCATAATCGTGCCAACTTGCAATTTCTTTCCCCATTGTAAGTCGTTGCCTCTCTCCTTCTCTTGCACGTCGACCATGGCCGTGCTCACAAGAAGCAATGTGACGCATTTCACAAAATTACCCCAAAGGTTTTCATTAAAAGTGCCAAGTTAATTTGTACCCTGCATGTGTTATTATTTTACATGCCTCCCACCACTAACAACTGTGATCATGAACAACTTTTATCACAAACATTTTTCGATAAAATGCTCACTCTTGGAGCGACAGCGGTTAACGTCAACCCGTGCTGACCTCCATTTATCTCTTCAAGGTAAAAAGTAAGGCCACCATCGGATGTCCCCCTCAAAATAAGGGAACACGTGTTCCGGGGTTTTTCCCGATTCCCAACCATTTCTGAAAAAATGGGGGGGGGGGGGGGGTACTTACTTTTCGGACACCCTGTATGTTCAGATCCTTGGTCCTGAATGATAATTCGAAGATTCTACCAATACCTCATATGTACAGATATAAGTAGTTCCGTGGAAACTCTGGAATAATGTTTGCCTGCTCGTACGAACCCTAAAAACGCCTGACAGAAAAACCTGAAAGCTCATTTTCGATGTATTTTTTGGTGTTCTTCTCGGCGCAATCGTCAGTTTCTCGATCTAGGGCTACCCAAAAAAGTTATCACCATAAAACAGGTCAAAATGTCAGTTTCGTGCCCTGTAGCTTTCCATTATTTCGACCTTCGTGACTGTGAAGCGTCGCGGTGGGGCTCATTTAAGATTCGGGCGGGCAGATACGGGTAATTCCGCCAACTGAAAAAAGACGTGGTATGCAAGGCTATATGCTCCGTCTGTGCCAAAATACTCGTCCTCGATGCTCAAAGATGATCCAAATAGTGACAAGATTCAGTCTGAAATATTACTTAGCGCCTACCTATTCACTAAAGGTCTCAGAATCATGGAATGATAGACTTTTCGTAAGAGTAAGTGGGTGGTATTCACTACCATCGGCAGTATTCTCCAGCTTGTGACTCAGAAGATCCTATCATAAAAATTATTCATAAAGCATCAAACACCATTCTATTATACCACACTATCATAAAACCAGATGCAGATAGGTGTGCCTATCGATGAAGAAGTTTCAGGGAAGTGTTTCCAATGGAAACCCGTGGTTCGACCTTCTTTCAGTTTTCGCATTCACGCAGCATTACCCAAAAGACCTATCCGCGTTTCCCCATCGGAACCACCAAAAATTTATCGTCTAAGTGTCACCAACATAATGCTTTAAGCCGGATGTGCGTGCCTATCGTACAAGAGAACTAATCGCAACTCCAACGCGAGAAGAGTGTTGCATGAATTGGTTGGAAAACACAATAAAATTAATGGCACATCGCAATATGGGCAGATGGCTCTTTCATTTGTCTTTTGAGAGTTGAACATACGCTTGTCCCCCGAGGATGGGATTCTGGTTGAATATGGTCCTAGGCACCTGTACTGACAAAATCTGACAATAATTATGATTGTAACCTCTGGAACTTCCCAATTTTTCCCAAAAAGTGCTCCTCTTCGAAATTTTATAGTCTTCCATCCTCGATAACTCAAAAGGAATGCATTTTATTGCAAAGGGAGTAGAGTAACCTTTTTGCAGATCTTTGAAGAGTGATCAATGAAAATCTCTATGCATTTTCCCATATAAGACGTTCCATTCCCGTAATGAGAGTATTTTCATATTTTTTTGTTATTATCCTCGGTTTTGGTTCCATAAGTCGAAGGGATAGCACTTTACTGCAAAAAATGCTCAGGTCTTACTTGTAGACCTCGGAAAAACCAACAAAAGGGGTATCTGCAAACTTTTCCGTATAGAAGTTCCACTTGTATAATGAGAGTATATTTGTACTTTCATGTTATTTTTCACGGTTTTGGCCTCCTACCTCGACGGGAATGCATTTGATGGAAAAGTGTGTAGATCAATCTCTCAAAGATCTTGAAGAGATACACTTTTTGTTCGACACGCACTCTCAAATAGAAAGCATCATGTCAACGTTACTGAAGTATCTTTCTCCAGGATTACCGTAGTGTTGAAATTGTGAGAAGTGACGAAAGCAATATGGGTTACTGTACATTCAGAACGTTTTATATAAAAAGATGTATGCAAACTCCTTTTGTTGTCTTCTAAGAATCTGTCGAAGAGAATTTTTCAGTATTTACGGAAAAAATCACCGGGGAAATTAACCTGGCCAATCAACCTAGGGTATTCACTAGGGTGACACTTATTTCCCGACCCCCCTGGATCCTTCGCGCGCGCGCGGATATTTCAACTTCAAGATGAAACTAGATCGATGAAATTTTTTCCAGATTTTTAGGAGTAGCCTATATAGTGCCCATTTTGACATACATTTTCGATTTTTTGCAGTTTTGAGACGTTCTTCGACAAAACTTGTCAGCTTTACTTGGCAAGCACTTGCAATACAAACAGAATGAAGCAAACTCAGTTGAATAACATTGATTGGGATGGTCTTAGAAAACTTTCAACGCACGGAGCGGTCAGTTTTAGTTAAATTCAAGGGTCAGAACGGGGCCAGAATGGCAGAAATACAGTCCTGAAATCACTTTTTATCGCAGTTTTCGAGTTCTCCCGCGCATGCGTGATTTCCTACGGTTTTGATTATATTTTCAATCGATAGCCCGTGCGATTTCCTTCAAAATGAGCACTGCCGAAAGTCAATTCGATGCAATGGGACCGGAGTAGTAAATCATTTTGGATGAAGTGAAGTCCAAAATGGGAATCCGTACAAATTGGTCGAGATCACCTGTGATGCTTTCGATTTTGTCCAGCGTGTTTCTCTGGTTCCCCTGCACCAAATCGGCTTTGCCAATGGGTAAGGAAATTGACCGAGCTATCGGAGTGAGTAGGTTACGGAGTGGTAAGTCGATGGTGAGTTATGAAAAATTGAACATTTGATAGTTTTCAATCAAATAAAAAAGTGTTTCCAACTGTTTAGCGTTATTATATTGTTACTTACCACCCACTTAACACGCCGCAATCTACTAAATTCGATAGCTCAGACAATTTCCTTTAAAATGACCCCTTGGTGAAGTCGATTCGACGCAGGGAAACCAGAGAAACACGCTGGACGAAATCAAAAGCATCGCAGGCGATCTCGACCAATTTGCACGGATTTCCATCTTGGACTTCACCTCATCCAAAATGATTCACTACTCCGGTCCCATTGCATCGAATTGACTCTTGGCAGTGGTCATTTTGAAGGAAATTGCACGGGCTATCGATTGAAAATATCATCAAAACCGTAGGAAATCACGCATGCGCAGGAGAAATCGAAAACTGCGATGAAAAGTGATTTTAGGACTGTATTTCCGCCGTTCTGGCCCCGTTCTGACCCTTGAATTCAACTAAAACTAACCGCTCCGTGCGTTGAAAGTTTCCTAAGACCATCCCAATCAATGTTATTCAGCTCGGTTTGCTTCATTCTGTTTGTATTGCAAGTGCTTGCCAAGTGAAGCTGACGAGTTTTGTCGAAAAACGTCTCAAAACTGCAAAAAAATCGAAAATGTATGTCAAAATGGGCACTATATAGGCTACTTCTAAAAATCTTGAAAAAATTTCATCGATCTAGTTTTATCTTGAAATTGAAATATCCGCACGTGCGCGAAGGATCCAGGGGGGTCGGGAAATAAGTGTCACCCTAGTATTCACCTAAGTGCTATCCTGGGTGACAGCCTAGGATATTATCCTAGTATATTACCCTAGGTTCTTCACCCGTCAATGTTCGGCATTCGCCTAGGATGAGTACCACGGGTAAATTCGTCTTCCCAACCCTCAATATGGGGTCATGGAATCATGAAATTCCCAGTACGACACGTCGCTCGTGGTCGTCGTCGGTATACTCTCTTGCACGGTGCAACTCCTTCTCGCCACTTACAGTAGACTCCGTGAGAATCGAGTCGAAAGGTCCACTTGATTCTCCTGCAGATTTGAATCCACCCCCAAAACTGTCCCGAGTTTGTCATCCATCTCTTACGCACAGTCACTTGAATTGAGCCAGTGGGTGATGCATTTAATAGGCTAGTGTATAGTCTAGCTCATCATCCACGAAACAGATTCGAGTTAGTGAGCCAGAATTTCCGGAAGTATCTTCGGATAATGGCCTCAGAGGAAATCTTGGGATAATAGGCTAGGATAAGATCGATCTTCATTTTGAATTTTAAATAAACTATTCAAGAGTTTGAAATGAAAATCAGTTCCGCGATCATTTTCTCCTCCTTCTTAACTTACTCATAGTTGATTAGATACGAATTAATCATTGAATTCGATTCTTGTTTCATGTAAGTTCTACCCACCTAGTAACTAGCTACATTACAATAGGTGGGTACGTCTAACTAGGTAAAATTATTGTTTCGGAAAATGAGGAAAATAATTTTTTGGGTAAATTTTTCTGCCTTTTTGATCGATTTCTGGGTAGTTGTAGCTTCAATCAATCAGTAAATTCATTTCTTGAGATACAATATTTCATTCTCGAAGTTTAGGCTCAAGGTGCATATGCTGGGGATCGAACCAACGACCTGCCGGACCATGAGTCTGAGACTCTACGAACTAGCCCAAAGTCCAGTAACACAGATGATACGCTATTAGCCCTATTTGAGCTACAAAAATTGAATTTACTGATGAATTTGTGCTCAATCAACTGAGAGTAGGTAGGAAAGGAGGAAAATATCGCAGAACTGATTCTCATTCAAAAACCTGAAATATTTTATCAATAATTCAAAATGAAAATTGGTTCAATCCTAAGCTATTATCCCAGGATTTTATCTAAGGCTATTATCTTGGGATACTTCCGCTAATTCTGGCTCAACAACTCGAATCTGTTTCGTGGATGATGAGCTAGCCTATTGAATAGACCACTCACTGGATCACCTCAGGTGGCTGTGCGTAAGAGATGGATGACAAACTCGGGACAGTTTTGGGGGTGAATTCAAATCCGATTCTCACGGAGTCTACTGTGAGTGGTAAGAGGTGTTGCGCCGTGCAAGAGGGTATACCAATGACAACCACGAGTGACGTGTCATACTGGAAATTCCATGATTTCATAACCCTATACTGACAATCGGGAAGACGAATTACCCGAGGCAATTAACCTAGGCGAATGCCAGAAATTGACGGGTGAAGAACCTAGGGTAATATCCTAGGATAATATCCTAGACTGTCACCTAGGATAGCACCTAGGTGAATACCCCAAGTTATTCGCCCACGATAATATCCTAAGTAATTTCTTCCGTAAGGGATAGGGTGGCTAAAGCACCCTTTCCAGTCCAGGCTGCAAACAAAAAATTAGCGTGTACTCGCCTTGATAATAAAAGATATCATACGTCTTTCGCACGGCACGCTGTTGTAAAGTACGATTATTCCTTCTAGTGAAATTTGAGTAAAAACTATCCCCTCTAATCCATCAGTCAGCCGTAGGTTCTGTAGCAAAAACGAGGTTGGCACGCAGTTTTTCTTGTAATTGATTAGTCTTGACTCGTTCATTACAAATATCTCAATTCCGGTCTGAAAATCAGGGTATATTTTCTTTATTAACAAAATACTGCCAAATTAATGAATTTCACGCACGAATAGAGAAGTTTTGTTCGGAGAGAAAAAATTCTCGAACAAAAAATGTAGCATTTGATATTTCCTATATAATTCATGCGAAAGATTGTTGAATTTTACATATTCCGTTGCAAAAAGCGAGTTTGTTTGAAACAATTCAGCATAACTTTGGATTTGGGATCAAATGATTAGAAATGAATATGCCACTCGGGTTATTATCTTATTTAAAACAAAAGAGTATTCCAGACATTTCCTTCTAAACCCATCATTCCTCGAGCAATTGTCGATGGGAAAGAGAAACCCAGCGCATGACATGGATCGAATTAAAGAAAACCGAGTGTGGAAGCGCATTCCAAGTCAAATCGAGTCTGAGGAGTGGAGTTTGTAGGAATTCCCCGAGACTCAATTCATTATAGGGAGATAGTTGATGGAATTGTAGGATTGATTTTGACCAATTCCATGTAAGACCAAACAGTCGAAAATTGCTCAAGTTTCAAATCTCTTTCAGGATGAAATATATGTTTCTGAGGACAAATCAACGAGACACGTATTTTTGCGTTTTTCCTATCATGCTCTGACTCAAAGTTGTCGAATTTTTTTCATTCAATGGGTATTTCGTGAAATTAGCAATTTTTGATCGATAGAGATGCAATTTTTCATGTGGAATGGCCTTCGTGGAGATAAGATTTGTTCAGGGCGGTCAAATAAGTTATATTGCTTCAGAAAATCTTGGTACAGGAATTAAATTAGTGAGCGGGATCCACAAATTGTCCACTTGGAATTTCACTCCCTCAGTTTCCCTCGATATAAGTGGATTCGCCTCATCCCAGGCCTTCTCGCACCAATTTATTCTCGAAGAAAATCGCCAGGCGCAACTTTTCGATGCCTCAGAAATTCGAAGAAGATTGATTTCCATAATTTCTTCTCCGCGAAAATCTAGTTTTGCCAAACTTTTTGGTCAGTTCCGTGCCATACTAGTGTAACCCTTAAAGGCGAGATTACGGAGGTCTCAGTCAGCTTTATTCAAAGAATCTGATGGTCAAATGAAAAGCCCGGAATCTCGAGACCGCAGCTCAAACCGTTTGGCCGTGAGATCAATTTTGGGGCCAAATGTCAGGTTCCATGCCCTACTCAAAATGTCAGGTTCCGTGCCCGCTAACACGTTATCCTTGTTCTACTTATGGTACCCATGAGTGAAAATTTTTTCAATCGTGCGCGAGTCAATTCATGCTCTCGACCCTCAAATATCAGAGTTTCCACGGAACTACTCATATAAATTTCCTGAGAACTGTTACTCTCATCTTTTTCTCTTCCTATTCTATTGCTCCCATTTTTCCTCTTTTTTTCTTGTTTTCATAAGGTGGTTGTAGGGCGAATGCGCTGAGACGTACGTTGAAGAGGCATCAAACAGACAAACACGGGTGGCCAGTACCTCCCCACGGTTCCGGGCTATAATCCTCATCGATACAGCCATCCGAACCGGATGAACCCTCTCTCCCCCTCCTTTCGAGAGCTCCACCAACTCACCAATCCAGCCCCGGAACCACGTGAGCATTAGTTCAGGACCGGCGGCGTCTCGCGCTCGATTACGAGCGTCCCTCTTCTCTCTCTTCCATCTTCGGCCTTCTGTCAAAATCTTCCATCTTCATTCTTCTTTCTTCCCCCTCTTCCTTCTTTCTTCTTCCTCCCCTCTTCAGGCCACCATGCTCTTCTGGGAGTCATGGGCCTCTTCTGATGGAACTAGATGGTTCACTGTGATTTGGCTGTTTCGAGGTGCCTCACTTTTTGCTCCTTCTTCTCCTTACGGGTCATCACCAGCTTGATGTATCCGGGAACTCTATCCCATGTCTCCTGGTTGCGAAGTAAGTATGGGACGAGGTTCTCAGGTGTCAGTTGAGCACCCAGCCATTCATCTAACTCGGCGCGGTCTCTTTGGGTGTCGTTGCACGTGAACAGGGCGTGTTCAGCGTCATCCCAGTTGTCCCCGTATGACTGACATGCCGGAAATGTTCTCTTCTTGAACCGGGTCAGATAGGTACCGAAGCAACCGTAGTCACTCGGTGCCTGCGTTGTCCAGTAATCTATTTCTCCGTGGGTGCGTTTTGTCCATTTAGCTACGTCACGGATCAGCCGGTGCGTCCATCTGCCATCTGCAAATGACGATTCCCACTCAGTTTGCCATGCTCAAGAGTGGTTTCTCTCTCGTTGTCGTGGATGATCTTCTTCATCGGTGGGGTGAGCACTCGTTCGGCTCCGAAAACTCTCCGCGTGTCCCACATCCTCACTCGCTCCGCGACGAGCGAGTGGATGGGTGGTATCCCCGCCAACACGCAAGCCGAGTCTCCTGACACGGAGAGGTAGGCACTAGGGTGAGTCGAAAAATGGGAATTTCCGAAAATCGTTATGCCTGAGGGCCAATTTTTTGCTATTTTGCACGCAGATGATGGAAAATTTTTTTGCGGATTTTTAAAAAGAATTTTTAGGTTCTGGCGAAAGCCTTGAAGATTCTCAGAAAATAGAGTGAAAACGTCATTTTCACGCTATTTCTAAAAGCAAAGTTATAGCGTGCAGAACCTACGCGGTGGCACCAAACGGTGATCGAACAATGTTTTCTTACGTATTCTTGGCCGTAGAAACCGAAAATCAGGTTCGTTCGAGCCTCAGAAGTTAAGGGCCTTTGTAAATTGCGAGATACCGATCAGAGTGGAAAAGTGACAATTTTCCGGGAAACGCCAGATTTCTGTGAAATTGAAAACGATCCTACAAACTCGATTCAATTGACCAAAAGTCATCACACACTATATTTTCTTATGTATTTCGACCTGCTAGAGACGGTCTTGGTGGTTTCAGGAAGCTAGGACGCGTCAAAATTTAGCTATGAGCAAACGTATCAGGACGATTTTCGTAGGGCTCACGAATGGGCTCGTCGCGGCCAGGGCATAGGTCACCGACACGAGTCCTCTTTCACTCGATGCGTAATCCCTAATATCATTATTAGTCGGGGCCGAGTGGGCACCATCGTTGGGAAAACTATTCCCACGAGGTTTTGCTCCGAGATCCCCTTCAGAAGACTGTCTTGATTATGGAAACCCCTGTTGCCAAGCCGAGAAATGGTCACAATTTGTTTTAACTGAAATCGTTTAAACAATTGATAGAAATTGATTCTCCGATATGGATACTATTTCTGAGAGGTATTTTGGGTGATTCCAAACCGAAAGTTACTCTTGTCATATTTTGCTAAAATTGATTCTTTTTGACTTATACACATTTTTAAATTGAAGAAGACGATATTGCGAATTTTACTAGTGAAAATTAACAACAAAAAAGTAAATAGTGCCTTTTCTGGCGATGAGAATCTATTCTTCTGAACTTCATCGACAATATCCAATATCAGAAAGTAATGTTTCGGGTCCAGAACCTCATTTTTTAACTGATTGTTTATGACGCTTCCGCGTGTGTTGGAATATACTTGACAGACTTTTAGTGTCCCCTGACGCGTTAGTACTCAAGAATACTCCAACCTACGCGGAAGCGTCATAAACAATCAGTTAAAAAATGAGATTTTGGACCAGAAACATTACTTCCTGATATTAGATATTGTCGATAAAGGTTAGAATAGATGCTCATCGCCAGAAAAGGCACTATTTACTTTTTTGTTGTTAAATTTCATCGGTAAAATTCGCAATATCGTGACTCTTCAATTCAAAATTGCGTATAAGTCAAAAAGAATCTATTTTAGCAAAATATGACAGGAGTAATTTTCGATTTAGAATCACCCAAAATACCTCTCAAAAATAGTATCCATATCGGAGGATCAATTTTTATCAATTGTTTAAACGATTTCAGTTTAAACAAATTGTGACCATTTCTCGGCTTGGCAACAGGGGTTTCCATAATCGAGACAGTCTTCTGAAGGGGATCTCGGAGCAAAACCTCGTGGGAATAGTTTTCCCAATGATGGTGCCCACTCGGCCCCGACTAATAATGATATTGGGGATTACGCATTGAGTGAAAGAGGACTCGTGTCGGTGACCTATGCCCTGGCCGCGACGAGCCCATTCGTGAGCCTTACAAAAATCGTCCTGATACGTTTCCTCATAGCTAAATTTTGACGCGTCCTAGCTTCCTGAAACCACCAAGACCGTCTCTAGCAGGTCGAAATACATAAGAAAATATAGTGTGTGATGACTTTTGGTCAATTGAATCGAGTTTGTCGGATCGTTTTCAATTTCACAGAAATCTGGCGTTTCCCGGAAAATTGTCACTTTCCCACTCTGATCGGTATCTCGCAATTTACAAAGGCCCTTAACTTCTGAGGCTCAAACGAACCTGATTTTTGGTTTCTAAGGCCAAAACTACGTAAGAAAACATTGTTCGATCACCGTTTGGTGCCACCGCGTAGGTTCTGCACGCTATAACTTTGCTTTTAGAAATAGCGTAAAAATGACGTTTTCACTCTATTTTCTGAGAATCTTCAAGGCTTCTGCCAGAACCTAAAAGTTTTTTCAAAAATCCGCAAGAAATGTTTCCATTATCTACGTGCAAAATAGCAAAAAATTGTCCCTTAGGCGTAACGATTTTCGAAAATTTCCATTTTTCGGCCCACCCTAGTAGGCACGGATACTCCTCAGGGCCACTCTCCGGTGGACAGGCCCCATCCTTCTCTCGACGATGGTCCTCCCTACTCTCCCCCCTTTGCCCCTCTCTCTCTCTATCTTTTTTTTTCTTCTTAAGGTGGTTGGAGGTCAAAATCTGCCTCAAGATCCTCCGGATCCGTCGCCAGACATCGGACTGGTTCAGCTTACGCGGACTACGCGTAGTCCACGCAGGCCATACCAGGCGAGACACGGGTTTGGGCCATACCTAGGGCATCGAGCAATCAAGAAGGAGATCCACCTGCATCTACTATCTCAGCCCGGAACCGCGTGAGCATTACTTCAGGATGAGCGGTATGTCTCGCGCTCGATTGCGAGCGTTCATTCTCTCTATCTTCTCTCTTTGGCCACTTGTCGGCATCTTCTATCTCCATTCTTCATTTTTCCCTCTCTTTCTTCTTTCTTCTCTCTTTTCTCTTCTCCCTTCCCTCTTCAGTCCATCATATTCCTCCTGGAATCATTTGGACCTCTTCTGTTCTCTCTCTCTCTTTTTTAAGGTGGTTAGAGGGCAAAATCTGCCTCAAGATCCTTCGGATCCGTCCCCAGACACCGGACTGGTTCAGTTTACGCGGACTACGCATAGCGCACGCAGGACATACCAGGTGGGACACGGGTTTGGGTGGGGCCCACCGAGAGGTGGGCCCGGCCGTGTAACATCCCTCTCCCCTTGATGTCCGATACCTAGGGCATCGGGCAATTAAGAAGGAGATCCACCTGCATCTACCATCTCAGCCCGGAACCGCGTGAGCATTACTTCAGGATGAGCGGCATGTCTCGCGCTCGATTGCGAGCGTTCCTCCTCTCCATCTTCTCTCTTCGGCCACTTGTCGGCATCCTCTCTCTCTCTCTCTCTTTTTTTTTTTTTTTTTTTTTTTTTTTTAAGGTGGTTGTAGGGCGAATACGCTGCGACGTACGAAGGAGAGGAAACACGGCTGGCCAGCACCTGCCCAACAGTCCCGGGCTGGAATCCACATCGATACGGCCATCCGAAGCGGGTAAACCCTCTCTTCCTTCTCCGTTGGCGCCGGCCATTGGACAAGGGAGAGATCCACCAACTTACCAATCCGGCCCCGGCACCGCGTGAGCATTACTTCAGGACCGGCGGCGTCTCGCGCGCAGGATCGAGCGTCTCTCTTCTCACGACTCGCAGGTGTTGTTTCCCTTCCTTCGATCTTCTTTCATCTCTTCATTCTTCATTCTTCTTTCTTCTTTCTTCGATCTTCGATTTTCGATCTTCTCTCTTCTTCCTTCCCTCTTCAGTCCATCATATTCCTCCTGGAACCATTTGGACCTCTTCTGTTTGAATCGGCAGGTTTACTGTAGTGCACCGGCATCGAGGCGCCTCACCACCCTCTCTTTCTCCTCCTTACGGGTCATCACCAGCTTGATGTATCTGGTAACTCTATCCCATGTCTCCTGGTTGCGAAGTAAGTATGGGACGAGGTTCTCAGGTGTCAGTTGAGCACCCAGCCATCCATCCAACTCGGCGCGCTCTCTTTGCGTGTCGTTGCACGTGAACAGGGCGTGTTCAGCGTCATCCCAGTTGCCCCCGCATGACTGGCATGCTGGGGATGTCCTCTTCTTGAACCGGGTCAGATAGGCACCGAAGCAACCGTGGTCACTCAGTGCTTGCGTCGTCCAGTAATCTATCTCTCCGTGGGTGCGTTCCGTCCATCTGGCTACGTCACGGATCAGCCGGTGCGTCCATCTGCCATTTGCAAATGACGAATCCCACTCAGTTTGCCACTCTCTCTCTCTCTCTCTCTCTCTCTCTCTCTCTCTCTCTCTCTCTCTCTCTCTCTCTCTCTCTCTCTCTCTCTCTCTCTCTCTCTCTGTACTTCGCAGCACTTTTAATGCATAAGATCTTGCATCTTGGAGAACCTGGCTACCTAGCTGCGATGTTCACCAGGTACCAATCCGAACGCCCCGCACGTGGTGATGCAGAAGAGCGGGTACTCAAGGTCCCCAATATGAGACTTGATTACGGAAGAAGATCATTCCAGGTTCAATGTGCTCATTTGTGGAACTCTCTCCCTCCGGGTTTTCGGTAGCTGGGGAAAATTCCAGTGTTCAAAGAGGCCTTAGAAGATTTCCTCCTGACCCAGTCTTCCCGGAGGATTGATGTGGAGAGGAGGCATTATTTTAATCTCTAAACTGTGATAGGTTTGGGCTCTTTCCAATCAGCGTTTCCTATTTTAAAAGAGTCATACGTGGCTACTTCATCATTAAATTGTAATTCCTGTGATATTTCTGCTGGCCCAAGCCTTTTATATGCCTTTCTACATGAAAATGTTTTCTCCTCCTCGAACGTTCTTGTAAAGACTGATATTTGTATATGAGAATGTATCTTATCATTCTCTTATTTGACTCTTATGCATCCTTTGATGCCTTGAAATGACTAGTCACTTTCTGTGATAATTCTCATATTCCTTGACCAAAAAGACAAATATTTATACATCGTTATTTATCTATTATGTAGGTGTAACATATGTGAATTATGCTACTGTACTTTTTTAATTTTGCCCTCGGGCGAATAAAGGTTATCAATCAATCGATCAATCTCTCTCTCTCTGGCGCTGTGAGTATAAGCAGTCTATTCTACTGAGCTCCGCTGATTTCAGCTGATCTAATACGATTTTCGTACTTTCCCGAGCGAAAAACTTTCTCAGGTAAATTGGGCACCTGCTGGCTTCTGCATTCGCGAGCATACACTGCTGGGCTCGCCAAATTCGAGCCAGGGTGTCTGATTTACCTGAAAATTTGGAGGTTATGTGTTGAGAATCCGTGCCGAGAGTGTCTCTATATTAGTGGTTCTCATCATTCGACGGCAACGTATATCCAGTATTGAACATAGCGCAGGCGCCGAACTGTCTGCTGTGGTCAACCAAACCTTGCATGAGCACCATCCATCACATTGAGCACCAGTTTCCATCTTTCAGCATAGATGGCGCCACAGTGTGCTTCATAACCGTCGATGTACTTATGCGCTGAGTGACAACGTTGTGTAAGTGATCAGCTGTTAGAGCACGTGTTCCATCATCTATACCTGCGATTTGTGCTGGCGTCAGCATCACGCTCTCACAGCTGAGATATTGAATGTGCGTGAGTGATGAACACAAACACTAGTACTGCGAAAAATTCATGCTCTGTGTGTAATGCTGTAGTGAAACGTGGAGAGCTCTCGTATCAACGCAGTAAATGCGCCGGTTTGACTCATTCCTCTTGCTCTCCTGATATCGATAAAATTCAACTCAACGGTTTTTAGTGTTGAGTCTGTACATTATCCGAGCAAGTCCCCCTTGCACATCAATCGACTCCGTCGGTTGCTACTAGTGCAAAACAGCGCAAGCGGTCTGCTTCTCCGCCACCTGAGTTATCTAGCTCGCGTATGAAAATCCATTCGGTTTCTATAGATACGAGTTCCCATTCACTTGTTGAACTAAATATGTCGCAAACCTTCGATGCCAAAGCTGAAAAATTTCAAAATAATCGACGGTACCCGAGCACGTCAAGGAGCTTCGCAGCCTATTCCAGTTGTCTCACTCCAATCGCAGCCTAATACCATTGACAACCGTATGACTGTGAATGAGGCGGAAAATGCTCGTGCACTTGCAAATTCGTGTGCTGATATCATTGCAACCCGTACTCAGGTAGACTCATGTGAAGGGCGTTTTTCAGGCATTTCTTCGTCGGTCACTCTGTCAGATCCTGATGTCATGAATGCCATCTTGCTTGCCATTGATTGCGCTGATCGAGTAGGGACAATTTTGTCGACGCGGCGATGGCCAACACAGCCGGCTCGTCCGCGATCTCAACCTCAAGGCCCTGATGCTAGCCCCGCACCTGTTGGTGGGTAACCTCAGATAGATGATGCCGACAAAATTGCACTTGTGGCCCAATTTTGCTCGTCGACCGTTCGTGATTTTGTCATGTCACGTGGCTATCTTTTGAGAGATAAGAAGGCTCAAGACATATTCGACTCGGGTGGCGATGCCAAAATATACTTGAACCCTGTTTTACCAGCCCCGGTCTCCAAAATATGGCGTGCTGCGCTTGCAAAATCTATTGAGATGAAATATTTACGCCCAGTTGTCCACAATTTGACGGTCATGATACGTCCAGCCCTCGAAGCTGAACTTATACCCATCCTTACGGTAGAAGACTTACTGCCTCAAAGCTAATGCTGCCCCATCTCAGGCCGAGATGGACTATTCATCATGAGATGCCACCAGTTTGCCACGAAACCCATCCACCATCGCTCAATTGCAAAGACCTTTCATTTCTATTGGGCACATCAATTTGAATCGTCTTTCCGCAAATTTCAACCTGCTCGAGGATAAAATGGCTGATGATTTTCACGATATCGTAGCCATATCAGAGACTTTTCTCAAACCTAGTGACTCTTTCGATCTGTACATAATCAATGGTTGCACCTTTTATCGACACGATCGAGATGGTATGGATGGCGGAGGAGTGGGCTTCCATGCTAGGTCTCATTTTATGGTTAAAATATTGCTACATTCTGAAACTACTTTCGTCAACAAGCCTGAATATCTGATTGTTGAAATAAATTTCATGGATGTTAAGGTACTTCTTGCCACGGTTATTCGCAGACCTCCAGCCGCCTATCCCCATGACTTCATGGACACTTTGTACACCCTCCTCCTTCTATATGAGCATACCATTTTAACTGGTGATTCCAATATTAATATGGCCGTTGATGAATCTCCTTCAAAATCTTTGAAGAGATTATGTGACTCAAATTTACTACACTTTGTCAGCTCAGCCCTAACTCATCACGCTTCTGGCAATGATAAGATGTTGCATCATACATGCATAGGCTTATTATTTGTACGAAATTTATCAGTTGCTGTGGATCACAAAAAGTCTGATTCACCCTTCGCTGCTGGGTATGACTTTATCGAGATCGAATACGGCTTGAAATCCCCGCTCATCCCACCAAAAACTGTCTCTGTACGCAACCTCACTAAAATTCATTCCGAGCAGCTCTTGAACATTCTGAACTCATCCCTGTCTCTTTGCCTCCTCAACCTAGTCGTGGCAGATCCAAGCAACATGTCTATTGTTAATTCCTCCCTGAACTTTCCTTTAAGACAATTGGACTCGAGCGCACTGACATATAAAAGTCTTGCAATGGGCGATATCAATGACGCTGTTCAAACAATGACCCGAGTAACACTTGATGCGTTTGATCAGCTTTCACCCGTTAGGAAATTCAAAGTCACCTCTTCAAAAAAAACCCTGGGTTACAGCTGATCTTCGACGTCTCATGAATGACCGCGACACAGTTTACCGTCGCGCATCTCGGAAACAGTCTGAGTCGGATCTCACTCTATACCGTGCTCTACGCGCTGAGGTCGAATCAAAACTAGACACGGCCAAGAATGATCACATAAGGAACAAAATGACTTCAGCTCCTGATGCCAAGTCTAGATGGTCTCAATTTCGGAAATTGGGTATAGTTTCCCGGCCCCAAACTTTACCTCTGCATTTGTTTAATGCCAAGATCCTGAATAACCATTATGCAAAGGTAGCAGGAGTGGGCGATCCACTAACCGACACTGATATCGAAAGTGATTGTTCCATACCACTTCCAAGAATCGTACCTACATTTGATTTTGTCCCTGTTACTGAAGTTGATGTCTCGCGAGCATTTGCTGCTGGTAAATCGAAAGATGTTGGTGCAGATGAGATATCATCGTCGATGACTAACCTCGCTTCTCCGCCCTCCGATCTTACCTCACACGTCTAATCAACGACTTGCTGTCATCCAAGTATTTCCCCAACGCCTGGAAACGCGCTTCAATCGTGCCTTTGCCCAAATTAACTGCCCCAGAAACCCCGGCCGATACTTGGCCAGTCGCCCAGCTATGTGAACTTTCGAAGACACTCGAGCGTGTAGTCCATTGCCAGCTGCTCCATCACCTCATAATCTGCTCCAAGAGCGGCAGTCAGGCTTCAGGGCTCACCACTCAACGCAAACTGCCCTATTGGGAGTTCTGAAAGATACCAGGAATGCCATTGATCGGAGAATGCTCACGATTATAATTTCACTTGATTCCTCAAAAGCTCTCAATACGCTGCCACATGTGAAACTTTTAATAAAATTGCGAAAACTTGGCTGTAGCGATCGTGTAACTCGTTGGTTCGCCAGTTACCTCAGTGACCGCCTCAACGACGGTACTCATGAGGCCTGGCTGCCGCTTATCACAGGTGTTCCTCGAGGGAGTGTGCTAGGCTCCTTGCTCTTTTTAATCTTTATGAATGATCTCCCTGAGGTTTTGAACCACTCAATGTCTGCCATCTTTGCCGATGACTCCAGTATTCATCTTCACTGCCTTCCTACCGATCTCCTCAGCAGCATAGCGCTCATTACTCAAGATGCCCAGGCTGTAGCACGTTGGGCCTCGGACGATGGTCTGAAGCTCAATGCAGCTAAAACAACAGTAATGATCCTTGGCATTCATAAATATCTCAGTGACATCAACCTCAATCAACTCCCCTGTATTCGAGTTATGGGTGAAGATATCCCCTACTCTAACAACATCAAGAGTCTGGGGATGCTCCTGAGTCCTTCTCTTGACTGGACTTCACAGATTGCTCAGACTTCTCGGCGTGTTCACAGAGCCCTGTAATCTTTCAGAGCGAGTGCGCAAAATTCACCTCGCCAACTCAGACAAGAACTTGTAACAAGTTTAGTCCTTCCGTTTTTTAACTATGGTGTTCCAGTGATCACAGGATTGAACAAGACGCAGATTTTAAAACTGCACCGCCTGCATAATGCTTGCGTCAGATTCGTCTGTTGTACCATCTCAAGACAATCTGAAGTTACGCCCTACCGTATTACCCTAAACTGACTCTCTGCAGAGAGTAGAAGAGAGTATCTGCTCGGCTCACTTGCACTATCCATAATCAAATCGGGATTCCTAATCTTCCTCCGATCCAAGTTCTCCCTTACATCAGAAATCCCCAATCTACGCCAATGAGAGAGAGGGTCCAAGAAAAAACAGCTCACATATCACGCTCCTCGCACTGGAGCCCTCAATCAATCATTTACTATCCGCGCCTCGTATCCTCTCAATTAGCTCCCGCCCCTTAATTTTGAGATGAGCTTGGATGCATTGGAGAAATCCCTGCTGAATTACCTGCTGAATCGAGACCGTAACGACTGGTTCGAGCGTGCCACCCGCGAGGGCCTTATAACCGTACCACAATCTCTCATACATGTCCTTCAATCTCCTTGCTAAGAGTTACCGTAGTTTTATCACCGTGAAAAATCTTGCGAGAGCTCTCGACGTTATCCTATTGCCAACTCTCTATTCACGTGAGGAAAAGATAGGAAAATGTATATACTGCACTGATTTGTTATTTTGTTGTGTCACCTCTTATACACTTCCATAGTTTGAAATTGCTCAGTTTCAACTCCATGTTTGGTCTCATTCCATATCACATGTCTAGTGGGAGCTACATCACTTTGAAGCAAGCCCAAAAATCGCTAGTATGTGCTCTCAGCGAATAGCTCCTAGAAGTTGCTAGGCTCAAATATCGACCATGGACAATTCTTCTCTGAAAGAGAACTAGTTTTAAGGAAGACAATGCGCCTAAGTACGTCCAAAAATGTTGACTCTAGTCGGACTTATGATTTTCTAGAGATAGGCTAGAAAGGGGCCTAAAAGGTACCTTTCATAGGCCCCAGGGCCCACGGAGGCCTTAGAAAAAATCCAAAAAAAATTTTTTCGTAGTATATTAATATAGTACTGGGATGGAAAAAATTTTTATGGATTTTTTCCAGACCTCCCTGGTGCAGGCATTTGTCGAAATGCTCCGATATATATATATATATATATGTATTTGGTGACGATATAATTATCGGTCATCTAGATGAACTTACTTCCAGTCATTCTCCGCTTCACGGTAGAAAAATGAATCTTCCAAAGTTTTATATTCAACAAGAGAACAACATTCGAACATTCCTCGTTATCAAAATTTTGGAGGATGTGGCGCCCGGGAACACGAGTATCCTACCCAAATCCCTGTGCATCTCACACGGGAACCTTCGAAAGAGCACTGTCAATAGTCACTCTCTTCCTCTCTATTCACCATGAGTAGTATGAGTACCGGTATAGCGAGACATAGCAAATGACGTCATCGCTTATCTTATCTTATCAGTGACGTCACGGTGGTGTGGGGCAGTCGAGTCTCGCCGAGTGGCTTATCTTATCTCTTATCTCATCAGCGCGGTGGTGTGAGGTAGTCGACCGTCGGCGAGTGGGTTATCTTATCGCTGACGTCACCAAGGTCAGCGTGTGGCGTAGTATTTTCTTATCTCTATCGGTTAGTGGGTCACGGCGATAAGGAGGGGGTAATAACATTTGGAGCGGCTGGTGTAAGGTGTTATCTCATCAGCTGATGGTGTTTACGCATTGTTTACAATGAATCGGTGGTGCGCCCAAGGTCATGGGGTGGGGGTAATAAACAAAAGGTGGGGCCGAGCAGCTGATGGTCCCGCTGGTGTAGCCGTGTGTATAGATATATAGATATATATATATATATATCGCCACGGTATATAGATATACACATTCCGGTGTGACCGCGTGGTACGCTAAGTTCACGCGATTTTTAGATTGTTGATAATCAGTGCTCAAGGTCAGGTGGTGGGGGTGGTAAACAAAATATGGGACCAAACAGCTGATGGGCGAGGTCCCGCTGGTGTAGCCGCGTGTATAGCTATATATATTTATCCGTCGCGGCCGGGTGGTGGGGGTAAATTAACAAAAGTGCTGTAGATGGGCCTGATGGAGCGCAGCGCCATCTGGATTATCAACGGTCGGTAAGTGGGAATGCGTTTCATCGATGTGTGGTAATATATGATGATGTATAGGTAAGGATCGTTGTCGGTCGGTAACAGGTTACCTTCCTTACCTACGCGTGATATTTTTTCAGGGGAATGGTATTATCGACATTTTTGGGGGAAATTATTCAAATTATGGATGAGGAGATCGTTTCCGCACCACCCAACGAGGTAGATGTCTCGGCGCGTTTTTGTTTACGTGGTATCCCCTGATGCGGGCCTAATCCACGACTCGTACCTGTTTTTCTAGAGCCTGAGAAGTGGAAATGAATCCATATCTTAGGATTTCTCGTACCTTCCTTTCTTCTTGTCATCTTCTGGGAGCAGACGAGTCTTATTGCTCACGCTATCCGGAAACTTGCCCCAGGTTGATGGTTCTTTCTTCTCTCCCGGTCTCTGCCTTCCGCTCCTGTCGTCTTCCAAGCGGGAGTATTTACTATTGTCTTGACCCATGTTGAGAAAGTGCTTTGCACCAAAAGAACCTCATGTGCACGTCCGCTCTATGAGGCGGTGAAGAATGGACTGAATGACGATGTCGCTCGTCTCTGATTTTATGATTTTCGAGAACATTAAGAAAGTTGGATATATAGAAGCGTATTGAAATAATTTTCGTTCTGGACGAAGTTATTTGATGGGAGGGGGTAACTTGGAAGAAAAATAAGCATAAGAGATCATCTCATTTTTATTCCCATATTTCACTACGTACAGGGGAGTCGAGATATCTATTCATTATCGCTTCACAATTGAGCATTCGCATCCATGTAATCAAATATGTCTTTTGCAAGATTCGCCATACCAAATGCACGCAGTTACAAGAACAATATATTCAAATAATCGTTACCAAATGAATAGTCGAGTCTTGATATAACATCTCTTTTGATGAGTTCACTGTTCATCGTAGAGAAATGACGGAATGAAACCACATCTTTCAATATATTGAATCTCATCTCGGTGGATCCTTTCTGCATCAATTCACGTACGAATTTGTTTACGTATTCAATTGCACGATTCACAAAAGCACACACTTCTTCACTTCTCTTCAATTTTGTAGCTATGCACTCACGCAGACGTCGTAGGCCTTCGAATGTAGCCTGCTGCATGACGAATGTTGACGTGGCGTCGAATTTTCTCTTCTTCTTGCACGGCTCCTTCTCTCCATCTTGCACCTCTTCCTCGATGGTTGACAGTCGCACCACAGGAAGTTGTGACCGTTCGTCGATGAATATTGCCCTCGATCCGTACGAGGTGGTGAAGACGATGTCGTGGGATGGCAGGAAAAGTTTTGATCCGGTTCCAGGATTTTGCGCGAAAGAGTAGGAATTTTCGAGATATCCGGTAATTGCTTCCATCTTCTCGAGGAAGAGCTCCCGATTCGCCGCATCAAAGTTGACGTGCTTGAGGGGTGTCCCATGGATGCCGAGCTTGCCGACGGGCCTGTATGTTCCTCCCAAATATTCTAATCCGACAAAGGCTCTCTTGGAGTCGGACTTATTCAATGCGTAAGTGGTCGAGAATAGTAAGTTGGGTAAAGCACGAGCCAGTTTTACCGCTCTGGATCCGTTACGTGACACAGGTACAGCAGGTGGAGCCATATTCTCCTTGTCAGCTTGAGCGTCGTTGTTAGACTCGAACGGTTGAGATTCAGGAATGTTGAAATCAACCACCTGAGAATCGGGGATGTTGTCGCCTAGCTGGTGAGCAGCAACGTCGTCGAAAGCGGTGGTAGCGGTGCTGAGGGCCTCGTCCTCGATGTCAGCTGAAGCAGCGGCGAGGGTTATGAGATCGGCCATCTTGAATATGGAGTAATCAGCGATCGGACTAGGCTCGTGGACTTGATTATGTCGACTGTGTGTCCGGCAGCGAGCGCGTGGGCCCCTTATACCCTCATCCCTCCGCTTGCAACATGTCGTGGCGGAGGAAGAATGTTGTAGAGAGAAGGGGAAACGAGTCACGCCTTGTCAACGGTTCTCTCGATGACTCATCGCTCGAGCATCTCGAGAGTGACCGTTAGTGCAACATGAGCAGATGAGTGATAAGACGCATGTGAACCGAGTCTTGCAACGGAAATTAGTAACCGTTGGAGATATCGATATCATATAAACATCGTATAGTTCTGCGTGAGCAGGCGACACGTGCAGGAATTCCGAAACGTTACGCTATATGGATAAGCGATAAGACGTATGTGACCCGACGCTTGCAGAGGAATCTATTGACCGTTGAACATATTATATAAACATATTTTCAGACGTTGAGATTCATAAAAATCTTATCTCAACTACTTACCAACCGTTTGTATGCTCAGCATCGACGGAGGTTGAGCTTGGGGGTCTCAAATTACCCTTAGTATCGGGATACTATTTGCATCGTGGTATTTTTCAGCCGTTATTCTCGGCCTGGTTGATAATTGAGCTATTCATCATTCGATCAGATATGATGCACTCCAAACATTCTTCGTTACAGAAAAACCGTTGCAAACTTTTTGAGTGAGAGATGATTGTCATAAAGCTTGAATGGTTTGAATAACTCTCTTCATATGTTTTCGAGGATGTGGGTGAATAATAAGAAATCATTTGTATATTTGTCAAATTTATTCAATATGATAAGGATTCATACATATATTACATATCGGAGATGTGTTAATTGAGTCTCGACTGACAGGATTGTACACACGAGCCCAAGCCCACCGAGCTTCCTCGGGGAAATTTATAAACTCTATTCTTCATCACGCGGGCGCGTAATTTCTTCATCACATCGCACCTGAAACGCGCAACGATCTCATCGTTTGAGCGGGTGTTGGCAGAAAAGATGCGCTGAAACGCGCGTAGAGTACCACCGCTGCACATAAAATACAGAGACATAAAATACAATATTCACCACAAACTTGCGAGTCATAACTCTGCATCGATTTCTTGTTCCATTCGTAGCGGTTGCAGTTTCTCTTCAGACGGTTGAGATGATGTGGTGAAGAGGGTGGTTGACCATAGCTGTCGAAATATTTGCCATGTCCCCTCCTGTCAATGTAGATCCCAATCCAATGAGAACCCGGTTTGTTCGCCGTATCCAGATTCGAGATGATGGCGGCAGGCAAACTCAAGGTCTTCGGCACGTGATCGGCTGCGTAGACACCAATTGAGTTTGCCTCCAGGCCTCTAATTGCTTGCATTACCTGGTGTGTGTTCATCGCTGGTTGTGGACGTGGGTGTAGATTCACTCGTCGGACCGTCGATTATGTCGTTGACACCCTCCTTGCCAAGGGGAAATTGAGGGCGGTCGTGCGGGCTACGTTTGATGTAGTCCACTGTATCACGGCCTGCGAGAGTTGCAGTTTCTCTTGAGAGTATTTTGTGGTACATTAGAGCAAATCGAACGTCTTCTTCCTGAATGTCGGGGCGGTCTCGAATCTCAATCGGTAGAATTGAACGAAGCCACTTTCTGATCTGTTCAGCGTTGTGCAGAGCGCATCTGTTCTCCGCTTGATTGAATTCGTCTTTTACTGTCCTGAGAGCATGATGAGTACACGTCGCGTTCCCGATGAATACCTTGTTGAGCTGTCTGAAATTCGGTCCTCTGTGCCGCTCGAGGTTGACAATTTTTCTGCCCATAATTGACTCAAGCCACTGAGCTTTTATACGGCCAATGACGTATATGTTACCCGAATTCCTAGCAATTTCGATTAACCGAGCACGCAGCTTGTCAATTGATATATCTCCATCCACCCATTCCAGTCCGTGAACTCGGCTCGTGCAGTAGTTGTTGGTAATCTTCATATCCTCCGTGAGGAGATCGAAAGCGTGCGGTGGTTTTACTATCCAATGCTGAACGACGCGGTTTGGCAGCGACACCACGGCGACTTCTTTGGGGACGAACTGCCTGGTCACATCTCGAAAACCGTGAATATCGATGGCAAAATCCATGACCATTGTTATTAGCTTGGTGCGCCGATATTGTAACTGAGCGAACTGATGCTCTTTGCCGGTCAGCAGCCACCCTTATGCACTTATCCCCTCCATCATCTTCTCTCCCACCTCATGCGCCAAAGTCCGTTATGATTTGCCTGCTCGCGTCGATTTCGAGGACGTTGTCGTACTCGGCGTAAACTATGCAATTGATGGTCTGCGCGAGCGCCTCGTCGAATCGGACTTCTACACTGAGAAACTGCTGGTCAGAGTCCTGAACGCGTGATCGCGTTTTACTTCGACCGCATCGCGATCGCTCCTCCGACCGACGCGTGGTCGAGAAACTGACCACGAGAGTTCGACAAGGGGTATTTTGCTCTGGCGCGGCCGTACGTCTGCTAAACAGTGGGACGAATGCGTTCGGGATTCTTACGACTAAACAAATCAAATGCAATGTTGAGTGAGCCTACGTCGTCACGAGAAGATTATCATTACTCACGCTGATTGTATAATTGTTGGGTGTTTTGGGTATCGAAAGTGCTCAGCTCAGATAGATCTTCAAACATAACCTCGCAGCCGGTTCCGTTCAAAAATTCTCACGTGCTCTTTAATAAATATATCTTGTTTTGGTGTGTTGAATGATAAACCATAAAATCAAAACCTGAAACCCAAGCCCCATCGGGGGAGCCGATGAACGTGTACGACATTTGAGTGATTATCATAAGAGAAGTGTGTTGTCCGAGTGGTGAATCTTTTGCCTGGTAAGCAAGAGATGGTGGGTTCAAATCACACTTCGGCCAAATTTTTTCTTTCTCGTGGACACTTTTTTTTGTCTCAAAATACCGTTTGAATTAGTTTATAGCCATTTTCAGACATTTTGAATCATTATCTCGAGTTCATTCCAGCGGTCATTGAACAGATTCATAATAAATATTGTAATCGTATAGCAATATCTATCTTGTCTCAAATTCCTCGCTGATGCGCACCCAAGTCTCCAGAATATTCATTCAATTGCAGTTTAAAATTTTTAATCGAAATGACTATGTTCTTGTAAAGCTACCGAAAATACAGAAATATTTTATAACTATTCAATAAAAATTTCTCAAGAATAGCTGAAATGAATTCGGTTCACGATTCAAAATGTTAAAAAGTTGTTATAAAGTAATCCAAAAGGTATTTTAAGACATGAAAAAGTGTCCACGAAGAAAAAAAAAATTGACCAAAGTGTGATTTGAACCCACCATCTCTTGCTTACCAGGCAAAAGATTTACCACTCGGACAACACACATCTCTCATGATAATCACTCAAATGTCGTACACGTTCATCGGCTCCCCCGATGGGGCTTGGGTTTCAGGTTTTGATTCCATGGTTTATCATTCAACACACCAAAACAAAATATATTTATCAAAGAATCCGAGGTGTCCCATACTCCGTGAAAGTATTTAACGGCACGTGAGAATTTTTAAACGAAACCGGCTGCGAGGTTATGTTTGAAGATCCATCTGAACTGAGCACTTTCGATACCCAAAACACCCAACAATTATAAAATCAGCGTAAGTAATCATAATCGTCTCGTGACGACGTAGGCTCACACAACATTGCATTCGATTGGTTTAGTCGTTAGAATTTCGAACGCATTCGTCCCACTGTTTAGCAGACGTACCACCGCGCCAGAGCAGAATACCCCTTGTCGAACTCTCGTGATCAGTTTCTCGACCACGCGTCGGTCGGAGGGGCGATCTCGCGAGGCACGGAAAGTCGACCACCAGTTCCGAGCGGACGAGATTCCAATGTGTTGCCGAGTGGGCGGATGGATCGGAAGTCAGATCAAGTTCCCTCTTCTGTAGTTGAGTCGATCAATGCCTATGCCCTCGTTTGCAAAGTGAATTCCCGTGCCCGAAAAGAGCGTTTGGAAAGTATCGATGTAGAGTTGATTATTTCCGGTGAACTTTGGCTGTAGTGGTTTGCATGGAACCTGAACACCGTCGACGTATAGCGATAAGTAATTGATTCCAAAATGTTGGAAATTGAATGGGTTCATTCGTCGGTTTCCGTTGAATGCTCTGATGTCCACGAATCCGATGATGATGCGCTTAGTTAGTTGCCCGAGAATCACGTTGTCCAATGTATCTCCGAGGATGCCCGTGTGCATCGTGAAGGATTTCACCTCGACCCTGGTGATTGGATATTCAGCCGTTGATTTGGATAGCGAGTTCGCGTGACCCACTGACACTCTGGGGCTTATCTTAACTCGACGAACCACGAGAGATACCTCTTTGATTTGAACGCTGAAGCGCCCGTCGTCGGAGGCGTCCATGAGACAGAAGGAATCTTTGCTTCGTACCAGATGTACTCTCATCTCCAGACCGTTGATGAGCATACGGTCTTGGTTGAACAGATCGCAATGCAAATGGCCAATCATGTCAACAACTTTACCACCCAACGTATAATACTGACGATAGGCTAGTCCGTTGTTGGCTGCTTCTCCTTCGGCGTTTGCAGCAGCATCAAATTTGTTGCTCGTGTCCTCTCACCATAAGCACGATGTCAAGTGGGATTCCTTAGCTGCAGGACTATAGTTCAGCAGAGATTCCAAGTAGGCGCGGTATGGGTAGGCGTTGTTGGGTGGCGAGACAGCTTTTTGATTGAGGAATACATCAACCTGATGGAATAGCGATGTAAAAAGTTGTTGATGGGCGCTGCCTTACGGTTCTCGGCTTCCGCGGCTACGGGTATGATTTTTGCTTGCACATGGAGCATAGTGTGAGCGAGATCCAGGTAATGATCGCTAGCGGAGGGGACGACGAATTCGATTGGGGCGTCACCCTCGTGTGTCAGGGAAGAAACGGGCTTGTAATACAGAAAACTGCTGCTTTCGATGGAAGTTTGGGTCGAGGGCAGGGAGAAAATGTCCAGCTCGCTCGACATGCACTCATTCGAGTGGGCATGGAAGAACGCCATGTCCACTCTAGATACCGAGCGGGCGAAAGATATCCGACAAATTCCTCACTCTCGAGGTCTTCCGCTTCACACATGATCTCCCAGTCTTCTTTTTAGCTTTACGCCGAGTCACTTTTCTTTTCTCGACCTTACTGCTGCCACGAGAGGCTACGGTGCGCACGGATCCACGCGTTTTACGAGACTGTCGACGTCGCTTCGCCGCTCGCGATTTATAGCCAGAACCTTTCATCATCTCTGCCAATTTCTCATCTGCTTTCTTTTTGAGTTTCTTACCAGATTCCTCAGCTCGGTTCTGCAGAGAATCCGTGAAATTCATGCCGTTATTCGCCACGTCGTCCAATACGTTGATGCCAGTACGCATGGCCTCTTTACCCACCGCTTTGACACCACTAGCGATGTGCGGTAGAATCCTTCTCGCGAGCCCGCCAAGCCAAGCACCAACGGCTCGGCCGCGCTGATAAGTGGATCCCGTGGAGTATCTTTTCACACCACCACCGATTTGGTCCTCGTAATATGCTACGTAATGACTCATGATATCATTTTTAGCGGTTGCGCTTGAAATGAAGCGTAACCGTAAGAGTACCGTACTCGAATGGTATGTGCTGGCCATGTTGATTTCTTATATCTATCTCTATGCTCTGAATACCGTGTTGGAGCAGAGGGATGTAGTTAATCGGTGCAAACTGTTTGGTGATATTTCCGCCAATTTGTATCTAGAACCGTCCAATGAGACGATTCTTAGTAATCCGGCTTGGGTGTCACCTACTGTGTACGGCTCACAAATATCTGTGTAGACAAATAACTGGTCTGGTATTGCTCGAGACAACGAAGCGGGTCTTGTCCCCGTAACAATGGTGTCGGGTGATGTTTTGAATGTACCCGTGTTTCGCTGCTCGGGATCTTCGAAGCCAAAGATACGGAGAATTTTCTCGTTGAAAATCGTGTAATGCGACTGTGTCTACGAGCAATTTTGCCTGAAAACGTAAAACCCTTCCCGCAAGTCAGCAGGTTCGAATACATAATGTTTCTCATCTATCTGCGAGCTTTTGATTTCGGCGGCCAGTTGTTCAATCCAAGAGTATATGAGTACGTCCATGTCAAATTCAAACGGTTTCTGCAGCTATTTTTTTAAAATTCCCATACCATTTTTTTCGATGTGGGTTACCAGAATAAGATGTTTCCTATAGTTTGTAGGTCCAAAAAAATTTTTTTGTCTCAGATAGGCCTACAAGGGTGATTTTACCGAAAAATCAAAAATTGAGACTATCCTACCGTATTTTGCTCGTAACTCTTGATTGCTTCGACCAATTTGGATTTTCCAAGGAGCATTTGAAAGGTGACTTCAACAGCTATCAATTGACTACTAGTAAAACCTCTCCCAGTTGTTTTTTGAACATCCGAAAGCTGAAATACTCAAAAATCACTGTTTGTCTCATAACTTTTTTGACGTATATTTTGATTTTTTTCATTTCTTTTTTTTCGATTTGTATAATAATAAACTACCTGCAAAGAAATTTTCAGCCATTATTTTTACTTTTGGGGCCTCCTAGAGCTGTTCAAGAGCGCAAAACCATCTCAAAAACTCGAAAAATGCGTTTTTACCTCGTTCAACTTGCTCGGGCGACCTCGCAATCAATTCCATTGTGTTTGCAAGACTGTTTTACCTCAGGAATGACTGTTTTGGAAATTTTTTTAGTGTAGCAGATGCTCAGATTCGTAGAAATTTATTTCAAAAGCATATTTTCATTCAATAATTAGCATCTCCTGCGCATGCGTTGTTCTCTACGTCTCTGAAAATGATTCCAGTCGATAGCTGGTTCAATTTCCTTCAAAAAACCCCGTGTTGAAGTCAATTTCATGCCATAGAACCGGAGCTACAGCTGTCAAACTAAAAAGAATTGTCTTACGTATCAAATCCGTGAGCCTGGAGGAAGATTATCGGTCTCGACTGCCGGCTGAAGCGTGTATTTCCGCTTCTACTCCATCAAGTTAACTTCAGCAAGGGGTCATTTTGAAGGAATTTAAGTCAACTACCGATCTAAATCGTTTTTGGAGCACCAAAATCATTTGCCTGCGCGGAAACTTCACAATTGTCTGATCAGAGTCGGAAAAAATTGCTGGCGATGATTCGTTAGATTCGAATTTCTCGTGCATGCAAATGACTTTGGAGCTCCAAAACTGATTTGAATCGGTAGCTGACTTAATTTCCTTCAAATTGACCCCTTGTTGGAGTTAATTTGATGGAGTAGAAGCGGAAATACACGTTTCAACCGGCAGACGAGACCGACAATCTTTCTCCAGGCTCACGGATTTGATACCTGGGACATTTCTTTTGAGTTTGACAGCTGTAGCTCCGGTTCTACTGCATGAAATTGACTTCAGCAAGAAGTTTTTTTCAAGGAAATTGAACCAGCTATCGATTGGAATTATTTTCAGAGACGTAGAAAACAACGCATGCGCAGGAGATGCTAATTATTGAATGAAAATTTGCTTTTGAAATAAATTTTTACGAATCTGAGCATCTGTTACACTAAAAAAATACTCAGAACAGTCATTTCTGAGGTGAAACAGTCTCACAAACACAATGGAATTAGTTGCGAGGTCGCCCGAGAAAATTGAACGAGGTAAAAACGCATTTTTCGAGTTTTTGAGATGGTTTTGCGCTCTTAAACAGCTCTAGGAGGCCCCAAAAGTAGAAATAATGGCTGAAAATCTTTTTGCAGGTAGTTTATTACTATACAAATCGAAAAAAATGGAATGAAAGAAATCAAAATATACGTCAAAAAAGTTATGAGCCAAACAGTGCTTTTTGAGTATTTCAGATTTCGGATGTTCAAAAAACAACTGGGAGAGGTTTCACTAGTGGTTTATCAATAGCTTTTGGAGTCACCTTTCAAATGCTTTTTGAAAAATCCAAATTGGTCGAAGCAATCAAGAGTTACGAGCAAAATACGGTAGGATAGTTTCAATTTTTGATTTTTCGGTAAAATCACTCTTGTAGGCCTATCTGAGACAAAAAAATTTTTTTGGACCTTCAAACTATAGGAAACATCTTATCTTGGTACCCCACGTCGAGAAAAATGGTATGTGAATTCTAAAAAAAATAGCTGCAGAAACCGTTTGAATTTGACATGGACGTACTCATATACCAACCGGATAGTAGAGTTTCTGATCAAAGTCGTCTGCCGATTCTCCTCCGGATTTGTTGAAAATGTACGTGTTCTCGTTCTCTTCAATGTGCATTATCGTGCAGGATATATGGATTTCGGCGAGGCCAACACGCCAATCACCCGTGAGACGAATCTCTCGAGGCAGATGGGTAGTGAAGCACGTCGTTGCGTTGTCGGGATAGTATTGCATGCTGCTGTTGCTCGGCAGGACCAAGGAAAAATCGTCTTGAAATTCCATCGCGAGCCTTGTGTCTCAAATCGACTCTAATTCGCTAGCTTCCACCCAACTGTTGAATTTGGCGGGATATCCGAGCCACTTGACGAGTACTTCTTTATTCTTACCACGTCCTCTGGATTTTATGACACTCTCTACTTTGAAATTGTGATCATCCGCCAAACGTTTTCCCGACCGGGGTGAGTTCTTCCGTATAAAAATACCCGTCGATGATCTCGTCATTCAAATCTTGGAGCTCGTACGTGTACAAATTCTGACGGAGTGAAACCCTGCTTATTTTGGAGATTTCTTCGCTGTAGTTTCTTTCGTGACCTTTCTCAAACGTATGTTTCGTGCGACTAATGCGTACGTAATCACCGACCGCGTATTTAGCTGTAAATCTCGCGCTCCTTTTCCGGTTGACGGTTTGGCTCAGCGCGCGGTGTTCGAAATTTTCCCTCGCCACTCTGGCGTAATGAATCGTGACCTTTACAGGCCTCATTTTCTCGCCGGTGTGCAAAGTGTGATTGTAAGCGTGTAATATATCCTGTATGACGTCGATGTAGCGCTTAGTGTTTTTGTGAGTAGCCAGATACGTTCTTTGATTGTTCTGATGGGACGTTCTACGCACGCGCACTTGATATCGGGATTTCTCGCAACTCTGAAACTGATATCTCGCTCCTTGAGAAGCTTCTGAAACGGGGCACCGACAAACTCCTTACCGCGATCCGACTGTAAGCAGATTGGAATGCGACCGTTGGCACTCTTGAGGATGTTTTTGAACGCTGTTGCCACGGCCGGAGCAGTCTTATCGCGAAGTAATTCTACCCATGCGTATTTACTCAGCACGTCGACGACAACGAGGAGATAATTGTAACCGTCGTTGTATTCTTGTAGCGTTGTGAGTTGCATCAGATCGCATTCCCATACGTCGTCGATGTTGGTGACGTCATATCGTAATCTCGGGAATCTCCTGCGGATTGGCCTGTGTAGGGTATAAGCGTCTTGGTTGCTCAGCCATTTATACACTTGTTTTCTCTCTTTATCGTCCGCGAGGGGGTTACCTTTTCTGTTTACGCGTAGCCAATTCCGTGCACCCGCGTAGCCAGCCTCGTGGCTGGGATCGTAATACTGCTCCGAGTAGTCACGCATTTCTTCCTTCACAGATTCATCCTCTGCCATTTTCTGATCTTTCCCTTCACTGTGGGTGACGCGTCTTGAGCTAAACTAGCGTTCAGGCTTGCGGCTGCTTCGGCCCAGGGATCAGGGACTGAGCGTGCGACGCGTCGATTTGCTGTATTTATGGGGTTTGTCAGCCTCTCCCCTATTCGCACGATGTTTGCGTTACCGATTTACTCGTTCGGGGTACCGGTAATTCTTATAAACTTTGCAAATTCTAGCTGGCCGACGGGCAGCGCGTTGCTATCCTCATCTCCTTCTGTCTTTCTGCCTCTTTTGACGGATCGTTCCCGAACGACATCGTTCAAGAGCTCGACAATATTGAAAGCTTGAATCGTGTGACCGTCTATGGTAACGGTACCCATGTCGTCCCACTTGAGCCGGTCGGGCGCTGCTGTTTTCCAATGCTGTAGGAGTCTCTTTGCTCGGGTTTTGTATAACCGCGGGATATTGCTTCAAATCTCTTGCTCACTCAGAGGTAATAACTCGGAATCTGGCTCGTTTGATTCTGCTGCTTCGGACTTTTCGTTTAATCCGTCGCGTAGCACGAGAAAACGTCGCAGTACTAGCAGATATCGTTTCCATTCTCCGTCAACTGTACCAAATTTTTCAGTTTGGAGAATATCAAACATCTCCGAGTCGAGTCTCGAAAGCGGGTCACCAGGCGTTTGAACGGATTCCATGAACATGTCATCAGATGGTTTTGGGGTATATGACGTTTGCGGCTCCGAGTGGTGTTGCTGGTGGCGTTGGAGTCGATCCAACATCGTCTCGGGCACAACGACCATTTTACGGAGTCTGTCCATGTCACTGTATAAGTTTAGTAACCAGAGCGCCGAGAATTGGACTCAATAGTAACGGTAGAAATGACTGTTCGCTCTGAACAATGGTCTCCTTCTTTCTGCGCCAGTCCTATGTATTTTTATGAGCCAACTGTCGTAATACCTCTTTGTGGCGTCGGAGCCTTCTCTTTTCGTTATCTTTTAGAGATACAACACCGTGGAGCACGTTGAGAGCGCACTCGCAAATACACTTTACGAGTATCTTATCGGCTCCGCGCAACAGCACACTTCGTTGACGGGGATCAGCGTGTCGGAGAGCTTGTAGAATAGCGATGCGTTCCTTCGTGAAATGCTTTCCGGGCAAGCGCGCGCTTTCCGATCCTGCTCCAGCCATTGTTCGCGATAAACTGGAGCATTCGACTACGTGAAGCCAATACTTGCTCTCGGATCGTAGCCCTTCTCAGGGATTCAATTTCACATACTTTGGCACGTAAGCATAGTGGACCTTATCATCAGGGAAGATCCCGGTGCGGAATCTGAATTCGTCGAGAGCGTTCTGCGAAAGATCTAGAAAAAGGTGCGAGTGTGGCTCTCTCGTTACGTCCAGATAAGCGTCGCGTAAGAATCGCGGATCTTCCGGACAAACTTGACGCGCTAGATGCTGTATTTGCGCTCTGTTTCGAGGGTTTTTTGAAATAACCAAATATCTCGTGTTCAAGCTAATATCTCTTTGCGCTTTGCCTTGATGGAACATATTCTGCGTGATAAATATGACACTGATGTTTCGATGATGCGACCCCTTTGTGAATAAATCCAACACTAGGTCATTCGACGATTCACGCATCAGGTCATCCAGGATCAGCAGCTTTTTCTTCTCGTTGTCGTTCGAGTAGTGGCTTGGTTGAGGGAGACCTTCTCGAAACGACGGAATACCCGGTTTTAAATCTCTGGAGTAGGTTTCCTGCCATTCAGCGTATTAAAATAGAATTCGATCGAAGCGCACGTTGCAAATATCCGGCAAATGGGCGAGAAATCTACGGACCCACTGAGCCTTACCACATGAAGTAGGTCCGCAAATACAGCTCGTGAATGGGTGCTGCCACCTTACGTCCATGTTGACAACTGAGAGGAGAAAGAGAAATTTTGCAATCTATATCATCTGCCAATAAAACTCGTGTCAGTCATCTTTCGCTACGGGCGCTGGACCAGGCCATACCCGCGGGGGGAAGGTGGAGGGACGCGGAACGTGCGGCTATGAGCCCACGGCCGCACGCGCGCTCCGCAAAGAGCTAAGCCGAGTCTCGCGTGAATAAGCTCAGGACCGCGAGGATGAGTTCTACCCTTCCGCGAGAGAGAGAGAGAGAGGGAGGAGCTTACCCACGCGTGGATCAGCTTTTTGCGCGCGAGAATCAGCTCAGCTGCGCGAGTTGCGATCGTGTGTGCATGCGTGTTATCGTCGCCTAGGCGCATGGAGACTTCAATCTGGAGATGTAGGATGGTTTCAATGAAATGGGAAGCGCCATTCATGGTACGAGCAGTATTTATTATTTGCATCATCATCACAATCATCAAATTTATTCTCATATCTTACATTTATCGAATCTGTCCAAGTAACGTCAGATCATCGCGTATCGTCATCGCCGCGGTATCCAAACGGGAGAGAGAGAGTTGGTGAGATATAACGCCTCTTACGCAGAACCACGGTGCAAGTTTTGAATTCCTTGCGGGTTATTACGTCGTGCAAGCGTGTTCTTCTTATCGCTCTGAAATCTAATCTCATCGAGTCTAGTTTCTGGTCGGGCTCTCTGTCGAACCATTGGTCCACGAGCTGTTTTATACTCCCGAGTTTGATTTTCTTACTGTAATCGGAATTCAACGAGATACCCTTGACTTTGCATCTTTCGAATACTTGGTCGCTACCCGGGACAACTACCTCGTAACCGTAGAACTTGGGTCCCTCGGATACGAACGAGCGTATGTACGCGTTCTCGCCATAGCATTTCAACTCGTCGGTTATATCCCCGAGAAACGGACCGAGGTGTGGTTTGTATTCTGTCGGATCGTCTTTGCGAGAAATGAAGATACAGGAGTCTGTGTCCATGTAAAGGGTCCGTTTCCCGAGCTTTTCAATCTCCTTGTGTAGTCGAAGACACGCTTGCGCGGTGGTATAAGCAGCTAAGAGTACGTTGGTGTTGGGAGAAGACTCGACCGCTTCGTTTCAATACCGCCAGCTGACATACAGAACTTCTTCGCTCGCGATCAGAATGTCGTGGACTTCTTTTTCTGGTGCGTGCAATAATTTCATAAGTGCCCTGCGTGATTTCACTATTTTGGTCTGTAGCAAGCTGTCTCTCTGCCCCCACTTCCCCCAGAACGAGTTAAGCGCCATCTTGGCAACGGAGCGGAGCCCCGGATTGTGCTCGATCTTGTCAATATCCAGTTTGATACCCTCGGCCCGCTCGTACTCTTCTATGTACCGCTTTTTACTCGCCTCATCGACGCATCCAGGCGGAAACCCGCTAGCCTGCTGTTCACTCTTCAACAACATAGTCACATACTTGACGAACAGGCCCCCCTCCCCCGTGACGGGGTCAAACGGCGTGATCTCATATTGCCATATGACGTGTATCTCGATAATCCGGTATTCGAGCTCGATAGCTTTCCTCAGTTCGTCAACCACCCACTCGTTTTCGAACGTACACTGATCGATGTTTTCGTGATTACAATCTTCTTGACGCATCTCCTGACAGCATGAGCGACACAATGCAAAGAGTAAGCGACCGTGCATCTTGATTGGAAGAAGTGGTAGGTACAAGTTGCGCAGGGGTAATACTCGACATTTGACTACGCCTTCGACTCGTGATAAATCATTGTTGCCTCCGCCCGTCAGAGCGTCACACTCACGTCCGACGTATATCCTGCGCGGATGCCCAATATAATATTTACCTTTTTTGTTGACAGAGGGGTACAGTGAGGTTACGTCATGGTAGCAGATTATTTCATTTCTTTGACATCGTAATGCGTCACGAGATTTTCAGTTGGGCCACCAAAGAATGTACCCCTAGCATTCAGCGTGATCTTACTCATCAGGGGATGGCTTGAGACAAAATCTCGAATGCCGGGGTCGTTTCCTTCAATTTTGTCGAATTTGCATTCCCACATCTCGCGCACCGTATACCCGAAAGATTCCATCCGTTTGATTTTAGCTTGAGTGCTTTCATAGACCTCGTCGTGGGACCGCCCGGAGACTACTCTCCCGCTGCGATTACCGTTAAAACATTTGAGACATCCGTGATGAAAAAACTCCTGATATTCAAACACTGTACCCCTACTGTTGTTCGGATCCAGGCTCGGTAAGTAGCCGTCGACGGTGAAACCTTCGGGTAATCTGTACTCTCTCGCTCGACCAGCGTGTATAATCTCTCTATTCAAATCCCGCTCACACGTCAATAACCATTCCAAAGACTTTTGAGAATGCTTATCAACCCTCCTATAACCGCCGCGTGGGATTATAGCTATCAAGTTTGGCTCCAAGAATTGTTTCCGGAAGAGTAGATTACACGCGGATGCAATCGTGACAGCTGGAGCGAACGGGTCCGTGTCACCTAGTTCGAGGAAGAATTTTCTGAACTCTCTGCATGCCCCACGCAGAATCTCAACGTCCATATTGCAGTATTCAACAATTCCATTCTTGAAAACGAAATAATAGTTTGGTTTCGTAGCGTTGTACCATTCGAAAAATTTTTCTCGCTCACTGGGTGACATTGTCCCAGGGGAATAACATTTTTCGTCTGGCAGCTCTCCTTCATATACTCAAGCGTCGGGACTAGTAAATTAATGCGGGAAGTAACCCTTCTTACTGCTCTCGGGCAAACCAAACGGTTTGGGCAGAGACTCAACCTGATGTGGAAAAAGTTCAGGCTGTCGATGAATTTCGTGTCTCGTACTTTCATACTTATAATTTTGTTCCCGCAGAGTATCACACTGGGTAGTGGGTGTTCCGAATTGGATACTAATCTTTTCAAAATGAATTGTCCGTCAAAATTACCGCTATTATGCCCAATCACAATTATCTCTTTGAAAGCCGTTTGCTTCCGCACTGTGAGATCAATGAGCTCTTTCACGGGATCTATCTTGAACTCAAAGTACCTCGGACCGCACGTATCGCAATTATTCTTCATATCATCGCCGCGATCTATACAATCCGTGCATACTTGATGAGCGATTATGAGTACCACCTCGTGTTCGGTTGTCGTCTCGTGACCATTGTGTATTTTAACCTGCTGAGTTTCGCAATCGTAAATCACGTAGCAGTACTTGTGAGCAGTCGCATCCGGTTTGATAGGCTGGACGTAACACAGCTCGTTTGAGGAATGCGCTGTATGACATTGCTTACAATATTGAACACCGCACTCGTTCCTCCTGTTATAAATATTTACAGTCCTGAAACAGCTTTTGCAAAGCTTGAGAACGTCACACAATTTTTTATTGTCTTTTTTGTAACTACCATCTGTTTTGTGTTTCTCATAGCAGTCGTGACCGTAGAAATATCTGTCGCAGTCATGGCACTTGACGAGTTCTGTATTTTCTGTCGAGCAGGCGGGTGATGAGAAAAAGCGCGGACAGGGTTTCTTGCATTTGTGTTGATTGACTCGGAAATATCTCAAATTACAGTGCTCGCAAAAACATTTTGCCTGTACAATACCCGTTAGATTGACAATAACATCAAAGTGCCGCGCTCTGCTGTTGTACATCGCGCCCACAGGTACACAACGGATATCCACATATTTTGTGCCGTCGAAAATCGCCGACTCACCCGTGCCCATGTTCGCCTCGTCGAAAACCCTGATGACTATACCTTTTGCCGCATAGTATCCTTGCAATTTTCTGATTTCGCGCATTCCGCAGCCCCCTCTCGGGACGACTACGCCTGCTTCGATACATAGCAGTCGCGCGGAATCTCCCTGGACTTGTCTACGCCCGTCACGGATTGCGTTCCACGTTTGGATAGTTTCAGCTGTCCCGATGTTCTTTTTGTCCAAGTGAGCTTCCCCCACAACGAGAGCTCTGGGTAAACACAACTCGTCGTCATCGTTCCGAATCGCCACGACCGACTTAGATCTGACAACATCTATGGTGACTGATTTCCGTTTCCCCGCGCCTGCAGCCATGTCGACGCATACTGCTCGCACCTCAAAAGTCTCGTGGAGCTCGCGATTATCGTTACTCTGACTCAGTCGCTGGATCAGATTCCACGAATCGGCGTGTGAAGAATTATTTCGCGGGCGCAGGGACATTCCTCCGGCACCACGAGCGAAGCGGTCACACCGAACCGACACACTCACGAAATCATTCTCGTTACCCATGAGCGAAACTAAATATGCGTGAATATCTCTCATAGCCATCTCGTACCGAATCGATGAATTGATATTCTCGTCGGGGCGTTCGTTTACCCGCATCGGAAAGTGCCTACCCATGACCCCAAATCTCCAAACGGGGCGATGGTTTTGACACATCAATGTGAATCTCTCTCCCGGAGGACGAATGTCTATATCGGCGTCTTCGTCATCGTCGTTGTCGTAGTCACCCCGCCCCTCGTCACTGTCAGCACTATATCTGTCACTATCGTATTCGTATTCGCTATCGTATTCTTCGTACTCACTATCGGATTCATTTTCACTACTATTGGAATCGGAACACTCGCCGTCAGCTTGTTCCCCGTTCTCGTCATTGTCGTCGTCGTCGTCGCCGCCGTCGGTCGCGTTGTGCTCTATATTTATGTCGTCACCGGTTTCACCACCGCCAAGCTGAATGACGGGTACTTCCCGTTGTGCAAACTGAATCACCTACGCACGGTGTTGATGAAAACCCGATTTGCGACACAATTATTCTCACCCTGAAAACAAGCGAATTTGGAAATTTGCGAAAAGGGAAATTGTAGGTTTTTTCACGTAGATTATGAACCTTTTTCCCAATTGGAGCCTCCGAGATTTATACGCTAACGGCAAGCATAAAAACGCGAAAATCGCGGAAAAAACGCAGTTTTAGTGGTTTAACTTGATGGGGATGCATTTTAAACAAATTTTTATGTGAACAAAAGTTGTTGCATTTTTCGATGCAAATCGGATGATATGACCAGATTTTCGTGAAACCGAATTTTCTGGTGATTTTTGCCATTTTGGAGGGCTTTTAGTGGATATTTTGGAATTTGGACTACGGCAATCGAAAGAACGGGAAATTTTACGTCGGGATATGTACTTTGCAAATTTGGAAAAAAGATTTTTGGAGGTGATCTAGGGAGTAAGAATAGAGGAAAAACTGAAAAAACAGAGGAAAATGGGTAATTCGTGAATTCTCGAGGTCTAATCGTGAATGTTCCACCTTGTCCACAATGGGGTTACCTTTCTCCATCATCAACCAACTATTTGCCGTGTTCCACAAGTGGGTAGATACACTTGCTGGACTCTAAGACCAGTTATAACGAGCCTTGGGGTCATATTCCGTGCAAAGCCCTATGAATCCGATCAAAATCATGAATTCTCGAGGTCTAATCGTGAATGTGCCACCTTGTCCACAGAGGGGGTACCTTTCGACATCATCAACCAACTATTTGCCGTGTTCCAGGAGTGCCTAGATACACCTGCTGGACTCTGAGACCGGTTAAAGCGAGTCTTGGGGTAATATTCCGTGCAAAGCCCTATGAATCCGATCAAAATCATGAATTCTCGAGGTCGAATCGTCAATGTGCCACCTTGTCCACAAAAGGGGTACCTTTCGGCATCATCAATCAACTATTTGCCGTGATCCAGGAGTGCCTAGATACACCTGCTGGACTCTGAGACCGGTTATAGCGAGTCTTGGGGTCATATTCCGTGCAAAGCCCTATGAATCCGATCAAAATCATGAATTCTCGAGGTCGAATCGTGAATGTGCCACCTTGTCCACAAAGGAAGTACCTTCCGACATCATCAACCAACTATTTGCCATGTTCCAGGAGTGCCTAGATACACCTGCTGGACTCTGAGACCGGTTATAGCGAGTCTTGGGGTAATATTCCGTGCAAAGCCCTATGAATCGGATCAAAATCATGAATTCTCGAGGTCGAATCGTGAATGTGCCACCTTGTCCACAAAGATGGTACCTTTCGACATCATCAACCAACGAATCGCGAATGTGCCACCTTGTCCACAAAGGAAGTACCTTCCGACATCATCAACCAACTATTTGCCATGTTCCAGGAGTGCCTAGATACACCTGCTGGACTCTGAGACCGGTTATAGCGAGTCTTGGGGTAATATTCCGTGCAAAGCCCTATGAATCGGATCAAAATCATGAATTCTCGAGGTCGAATCGTGAATGTGCCACCTTGTCCACAAAGGAAGTACCTTCCGACATCATCAACCAACTATTTGCCATGTTCCAGGAGTGCCTAGATACACCTGCTGGACTCTGAGACCGGTTATAGCGAGTCTTGGGGTAATATTCCGTGCAAAGCCCTATGAATCCGATCAAAATCATGAATTCTCGAGGTCGAATCGTGAATGTGCCACCTTGTCCACAAAGGGGGTACCTTTCGAAATCATCAACCAACTATTTGCCGTGTTCCAGGAGTGCCTAGATACACCTGCTGGACTCTGAGACCGGTTATAGCGAGTCTTGGGGTGATATTCCGTGCAAAGCCCTATGAATCTGATCAAAATCATGAATTCTCGAGGTCGAATCGTGAATGTGCCGCCTTGTCCACAAAGGGGGTACCTTTCGACATCATCAACCGACTATTTGCCGTGTTCCAGGAGTGCCTAGATACACCGGCTGGACTCTGAGACCGGTTATAGCGAGTCTTGGGGTAATATTCCGTGCAAAGCCCTATGAATCCGATCAAAATCATTAATTCTCGAGGTCGAATCGTCAATGTGCCACCTTGTCCACAAAAGGGGTACCTTTCGGCATCATCAATCAACTATTTGCCGTGTTCCAGGAGTGCCTAGATACACCTGCTGGACTCTGAGACCGGTTATAGCGAGTCTTGGGGTCATATTCCGTGCAAAGCCCTATGAATCCGATCAAAATCATGAATTCTCGAGGTCGAATCGTGAATGTGCCACCTTGTCCACAAAGGAAGTACCTTCCGACATCATCAACCAACTATTTGCCATGTTCCAGGAGTGCCTAGATACACCTGCTGGACTCTGAGACCGGTTATAGCGAGTCTTGGGGTAATATTCCGTGCAAAGCCCTATGAATCGGATCAAAATCATGAATTCTCGAGGTCGAATCGTGAATGTGCCACCTTGTCCACAAAGAGGGTACCTTTCGACATCATCAACCAACTATTTGCCGTGTTCCAGGAGTGCCTAGATACACCTGCTGGACTCTGAGACCGGTTATAGCGAGTCTTGGGGTAATATTCCGTGCAAAGCCCTATGAATCTGATCAAAATCATGAATTCTCGAGGTCGAATCGTGAATGTGCCACCTTGTCCACAAAGGGGGTACCTTTCGACATCATCAACCGACTATTTGCCGTGTTCCAGGAGTGCCTAGATACACCTGCTGGACTCTGAGACCGGTTATAGCGAGTCTTGGGGTCATATTCCGTGCAAAGCCCTATGAATCCGATCAAAGTCATGAATTCTCGAGGTCTGATCGTGAATGTGCCACCTTGTCCACTAAAGGGGTACCTTGCGACATCATTAATCAACTATTTGCCGTGTTCCAGGAGTGCCTAGAAACACCTGCTGGACTCTGAGACCGGTTATAGCGAGTCTTGGGGTCATATTCCGTGCAAAGCCCTATGAATCCGATCAAAATCATGAATTCTCGAGGTCTAATCGTGAATGTGCCACCTTGTCCACAATGGGGTTACCTTTCTCCATCATCAACCAACTATTTGCCGTGTTCCACAAGTGGGTAGATACACTTGCTGGACTCTAAGACCAATTATAACGAGCCTTGGGGTCATATTCCGTGCAAAGCCCTATGACTCCGATCAAAATCATGAATTCTCGAGGTCTAATCGTGAATGTGCCACCTTGTCCACAGAGGGGGTACCTTCCGACATCATCAACCAACTATTTGCCGTGTTCCAGGAGTGCCTAGATACACCTGCTGGACTCTGAGACCGGTTAAAGCGAGTCTTGGGGTAATATTCCGTGCAAAGCCCTATGAATCCGATCAAAATCATGAATTCTCGAGGTCGAATCGTCAATGTGCCACCTTGTCCACAAAAGGGGTACCTTTCGGCATCATCAATCAACTATTTGCCGTGTTCCAGGAGTGCCTAGATACACCTGCTGGACTCTGAGACCGGTTATAGCGAGTCTTGGGGTCATATTCCGTGCAAAGCCCTATGAATCCGATCAAAATCATGAATTCTCGAGGTCGAATCGTGAATGTGCCACCTTGTCCACAAAGGAAGTACCTTCCGACATCATCAACCAACTATTTGCCATGTTCCAGGAGTGCCTAGATACACCTGCTGGACTCTGAGACCGGTTATAGCGAGTCTTGGGGTAATATTCCGTGCAAAGCCCTATGAATCGGATCAAAATCATGAATTCTCGAGGTCGAATCGTGAATGTGCCACCTTGTCCACAAAGGGGTCACCTTTCGACATCATCAACCAACGAATCGCGAATGTGCCACCTTGTCCACAAAGGAAGTACCTTCCGACATCATCAACCAACTATTTGCCATGTTCCAGGAGTGCCTAGATACACCTGCTGGACTCTGAGACCGGTTATAGCGAGTCTTGGGGTAATATTCCGTGCAAAGCCCTATGAATCGGATCAAAATCATGAATTCTCGAGGTCGAATCGTGAACGTGCCACCTTGTCCACAAAGGGGGTACCTTTCGACATCATCAACCGACTATTTGCCGTGTTCCAGGAGTGCCTAGATACACCTGCTGGACTCTGAGACCGGTTATAGCGAGTCTTGGGGTCATATTCCGTGCAAAGCCCTATGAATCCGATCAAAGTCATGAATTCTCGAGGTCTGATCGTCAATGTGCCACCTTGTCCACTGAAGGGGTACCTTGCGACATCATTAATCAACTATTTGCCGTGTTCCAGGAGTGCCTAGACACACCTGCTGGACTCTGAGACCGGTTATAGCGAGTCTTGGGGTCATATTTCGTGCAAAGCCCTATGAATCCGATCAAAATCATGAATTCTCGAGGTCTAATCGTGAATGTGCCACCTTGTCCACAGAGGGAGTACCTTTCGACATCATCAACCAACTATTTGCCGTGTTCCAGGAGTGCCTAGATACACCTGCTGGACTCTGAGACCGGTTAAAGCGAGTCTTGGGGTAATATTCCGTGCAAAGCCCTATGAATCCAATCAAAATCATGAATTCTCGAGGTCGAATCGTCAATGTGCCACCTTGTCCACAAAAGGGGTACCTTTCGACATCATCAACCAACTATTTGCCGTGTTCCAGGAGTGCCTAGATACACCTGCTGGACTCTGAGACCGGTTATAGCGAGTCTTGGTGTCATATTCCGTGCAAAGCCCTATGAATCCGATCAAAATCATGAATTCTCGAGGTCTAATCGTGAATGTGCCACCTTGTCCACAGAGGGGGTACCTTTCGACATCATCAACCAACTATTTGCCGTGTTCCAGGAGTGCCTAGATACACCTGCTGGACTCTGAGACCGGTTAAAGCGAGTCTTGGGGTAATATTCCGTGCAAAGCCCTATGAATCCGATCAAAATCATGAATTCTCGAGGTCGAATCGTGAATGTGCCACCTTGTCCACAAAGGAAGTACCTTCCGACATCATCAACCAACTATTTGCCATGTTCCAGGAGTGCCTAGATACACCTGCTGGACTCTGAGACCGGTTATAGCGAGTCTTGGGGTAATATTCCGTGCAAAGCCCTATGAATCGGATCAAAATCATGAATTCTCGAGGTCGAATCGTGAATGTGCCACCTTGTCCACAAAGGGGGTACCTTTCGACATCATCAACCAACTATTTGCCGTGTTCCAGGAGTGCCTAGATACACCTGCTGGACTCTGAGACCGGTTATAGCGAGTCTTGGGGTAATATTCCGTGCAAAGCCCTATGAATCTGATCAAAATCATGAATTCTCGAGGTCGAATCGTGAATGTGTCACCTTGTCCACAAAGGGGGTACCTTTCGACATCATCAACCGACTATTTGCCGTGTTCCAGGAGTGCCTAGATACACCTGCTGGACTCTGAGACCGGTTATAGCGAGTCTTGGGGTAATATTCCGTGCAAAGCCCTATGAATCCGATCAAAATCATGAATTCTCGAGGTCGAATCGTGAATGTGCCACCTTGTCCACAAAGGAAGTACCTCCCGACATCATCAACCAACTATTTGCCATGTTCCAGGAGTGCCTAGATACACCTGCTGGACTCTGAGACCGGTTATAGCGAGTCTTGGGGTAATATTCCGTGCAAAGCCCTATGAATCGGATCAAAATCATGAATTCTCGAGGTCGAATCGTGAATGTGCCACCTTGTCCACAAAGAGGGTACCTTTCGACATCATCAACCAACTATTTGCCGTTCTCCAGGAGTGCCTAGATACACCTGCTGGACTCTGAGACCGGTTATAGCGAGTCTTGGGGTAATATTCCGTGCAAAGCCCTATGAATCTGATCAAAATCATGAATTCTCGAGGTCGAATCGTGAATGTGCCACCTTGTCCACAAAGGGGGTACCTTTCGACATCATCAACCGACTATTTGCCGTGTTCCAGGAGTGCCTAGATACACCTGCTGGACTCTGAGACCGGTTATAGCGAGTCTTGGGGTCATATTCCGTGCAAAGCCCTATGAATCCGATCAAAGTCATGAATTCTCGAGGTCTGATCGTGAATGTGCTACCTTGTCCACTAAAGGGGTATCTTGCGACATCATTAATCAACTATTTGCCGTGTTCCAGGAGTGCCTAGACACACCTGCTGGACTCTGAGACCGGTTATAGCGAGTCTTGGGGTCATATTTCGTGCAAAGCCCTATGAATCCGATCAAAATCATGAATTCTCGAGGTCTAATCGTGAATGTGCCACCTTGTCCACAGAGGGGGTACCTTTCGACATCATCAACCAACTATTTGCCGTGTTCCAGGAGTGCCTAGATACACCTGCTGGACTCTGAGACCGGTTAAAGCGAGTCTTGGGGTAATATTCCGTGCAAAGCCCTATGAATCCAATCAAAATCATGAATTCTCGAGGTCGAATCGTCAATGTGCCACCTTGTCCACAAAAGGGGTACCTTTCGGCATCATCAATCAACTATTTGCCGTGTTCCAGGAGTGCCTAGATACACCTGCTGGACTCTGAGACCGGTTATAGCGAGTCTTGGGGTCATATTCCGTGCAAAGCCCTATGAATCCGATCAAAATCATGAATTCTCGAGGTCGAATCGTGAATGTGCCACCTTGTCCACAAAGGAAGTACCTTCCGACATCATCAACCAACTATTTGCCATGTTCCAGGAGTGCCTAGATACACCTGCTGGACTCTGAGACCGGTTATAGCGAGTCTTGGGGTAATATTCCGTGCAAAGCCCTATGAATCTGATCAAAATCATGAATTCTCGAGGTCGAATCGTGAATGTGCCACCTTGTCCACAAAGGGGGTACCTTTCGACATCATCAACCGACTATTTGCCGTGTTCCAGGAGTGCCTAGATACACCTGCTGGACTCTGAGACCGGTTATAGCGAGTCTTGGGGTCATATTCCGTGCAAAGCCCTATGAATCCGATCAAAGTCATGAATTCTCGAGGTCTGATCGTGAATGTGCCACCTTGTCCACTGAAGGGGTACCTTGCGACATCAATAATCAACTATTTGCCGTGTTCCAGGAGTGCCTAGACACACCTGCTGGACTCTGAGACCGGTTATAGCGAGTCTTGGGGTCATATTTCGTGCAAAGCCCTATGAATCCGATCAAAATCATGAATTCTCGAGGTCTAATCGTGAATGTGCCACCTTGTTCACAGAGGGGGTACCTTTCGACATCATCAACCAACTATTTGCCGTGTTCCAGGAGTGCCTAGATACACCTGCTGGACTCTGAGACCGGTTAAAGCGAGTCTTGGGGTAATATTCCGTGCAAAGCCCTATGAATCCAATCAAAATCATGAATTCTCGAGGTCGAATCGTCAATGTGCCACCTTGTCCACAAAAGGGGTACCTTTCGGCATCATCAATCAACTATTTGCCGTGTTCCAGGAGTGCCTAGATACACCTGCTGGACTCTGAGACCGGTTATAGCGAGTCTTGGGGTCATATTCCGTGCAAAGCCCTATGAATCCGATCAAAATCATGAATTCTCGAGGTTGAATCGTGAATGTGCCACCTTGTCCACAAAGGAAGTACCTTCCGACATCATCAACCAACTATTTGCCATGTTCCAGGAGTGCCTAGATACACCTGCTGGACTCTGAGACCGGTTATAGCGAGTCTTGGGGTAATATTCCGTGCAAAGCCCTATGATTCGGATCAAAATCATGAATTCTCGAGGTCGAATCGTGAATGTGCCACCTTGTCCACAAAGGGGGTACCTTTCGACATCATCAACCAACTATTTGCCGTGTTCCAGGAGTGCCTAGATACACCTGCTGGACTCTGAGACCGGTTATAGCGAGTCTTGGGGTAATCTTCCGTGCAAAGCCCTATGAATCTGATCAAAATCATGAATTCTCGAGGTCGAATCGTGGATGTGCCACCTTGTCCACAAAGGGGGTACCTTTCGACATCATCAACCGACTATTTGCCGTGTTCCAGGAGTGCCTAGATACACCTGCTGGACTCTGAGACCGGTTATAGCGAGTCTTGGGGTCATATTCCGTGCAAAGCCCTATGAATCTGATCAAAATCATGAATTCTCGAGGTCGAATCGCGAATGTGCCACCTTGTCCACAAAGGGGGGACCTTTCGACATCATCAACCGACTATTTGCCGTGTTCCAGGAGTGCCTAGATACACCTGCTGGACTCTGAGACCGGTTATAGCGAGTCTTGGGGTAATATTCCGTGCAAAGCCCTATGAATCCGATCAAAATCATGAATTCTCGAGGTCGAATCGTCAATGTGCCACCTTGTCCACAAAGGGGGTACCTTTCGACATCATCAACCGACTATTTGCCGTGTTCCAGGAGTGCCTAGATACACCTGCTGGACTCTGAGACCGGTTATAGCGAGTCTTGGGGTCATATTCCGTGCAAAGCCCTATGAATCCGATCAAAGTCATGAATTCTCGAGGTCTGATCGTGAATGTGCCACCTTGTCCACTAAAGGGGTACCTTGCGACATCATTAATCAACTATTTGCCGTGTTCCAGGAGTGCCTAGATACACCTGCTGGACTCTGAGACCGGTTATAGCGAGTCTTGGCGTCATATTCCGTGCAAAGCCCTATGAATCCGATCAAAATCATGAATTCTCGAGGTCTAATCGTGAATGTGCCACCTTGTCCACAGAGGGGGTACCTTTCGACATCATCAACCAACTATTTGCCGTGTTCCAGGAGTGCCTAGATACACCTGCTGGACTCTGAGACCGGTTAAAGCGAGTCTTGGGGTAATATTCCGTGCAAAGCCCTATGAATCCGATCAAAATCATGAATTCTCGAGGTCGAATCGTCAATGTGCCACCTTGTCCACAAAGGGGGTACCTTTCGACATCATCAACCAACTATTTGCCGTGTTCCAGGAGTGCCTACATAAACCTGCTGGACTCTGAGACCGGTTATAGCGAGTCTTGGGGTCATATTCCGTGCAAAGCCCTATGAATCCGATCAAAATCATGGATTCTCGAGGTCTAATCGTGAATGTGCCACCTTGTCCACAAAAGGGGTACCTTTCGACATCATCAACCAACTATTTGCCGTGTTCCAGGAGTGCCTAGATAAACCTGCTGGACTCTGAGACCGGTTATAGCGAGTCTTGGGGTCATATTCCGTGCAAAGCCCTATGAATCCGATCAAAATCATGAATTCTCGAGGTCTAATCGTGAATGTGCCACCTTGTCCACAGAGGGGGTACCTTTCGACATCATCAACCAACTATTTGCCGTGTTCCAGGAGTGCCTAGATACACCTGCTGGACTCTGAGACCGGTTATAGCGAGTCTTGGGGTCATATTCCGTGCAAAGCCCTATGAATCCGATCAAAGTCATGAATTCTCGAGGTCTAATCGTGAATGTGCTACCTTGTCCACTAAAGGGGTACCTTGCGACATCATTAATCAACTATTTGCCGTGTTCCAGGAGTGCCTAGATACACCTGCTGGACCCTGAGACCGGTTATAGCGAGTCTTGGGGTCATATTCCGTGTAAAGCCCTATGAATCCGATCAAAATCATGAATTCTCGAGGTCGAATCGTGAATGTGCCACCTTGTCAACAAAGGGGGTACCTTTCGACATCATCAACCAACTATTTGCCGTGTTCCAGGAGTGCCTAGATAAACCTGCTGGACTCTGAGACCTGTTATAGCGAGTCGTGGGGTCATATTCCGTGCAAAGCCCTATGAATCCGATCAAAATCATGAATTCTCGAGGTCTAATCGTGAATGTGCCACCTTGTCCACAAAGGGGGTACCTTTCGACATGATCAACCAACTATTTGCCGTGTTCCAGGAGTGCCTAGATAAACCTGCTGGACTCTGACACCGGTTATAGCGAGTCTTGGGGTCATATTCCGTGCAAAGCCCTATGAATCCGATCAAAGTCATGAATTCTCGAGGTCTGATCGTGAATGTGCCACCTTGTCCACTAAAGGGGTACCTTGCGACATCATTAATCAACTATTTGCCGTGTTCCAGGAGTGCCTAGATACACCTGCTGGACTCTGAGACCGGTTATAGCGAGTCTTGGGGTCATATTCCGTGCAAAGCCCTATGAATCCGATCAAAGTCATGAATTCTCGAGGTCTAATCGTGAATGTGCCACCTTGTCCACTAAAGGGGTACCTTGCGACATCATTAATCAACTATTTGCCGTGTTCCAGGAGTGCCTAGATACACCTGCTGGACTCTGAGACCGGTTATAGCGAGTCTTGGGGTCATATTCCGTGTAAAGCCCTATGAATCCGATTAAAACCATGAATTCTCGAGGTCGAATCGTGAATTTGCCACCTTGTCCACAAAGGGGGTACCTTTCGACATCATCAACCAACTATTTGCCGTGTTCCAGGAGTGCCTAGATACACCTGCTGGACTCTGAGGGTTCTGGGGCCAGAGTCAATGTACAGCCCGGCAAATCCGATGAGAACCATGAAACCAATCTTGGGACTTCCTTTCCGTAGCACTCAATAGACCGAAATTCCACACACTTGTCCCTTCTCCAATCCTTCTTATGTGAAATGTAGGATGTGGGAGTGGATCAAAAGAATACTTCATGCTTAATGAGGTTGATAATAATCAAATCGACCGACCCACTCCCCGAATTAAGAATGAGAAACGTTGGTGCTCGAATGTTCATTGAGTTAAAACCGAATGACCCGTTATCTGACCCAGAATGGGAGAGAAGTTCCATTCATTCTGATAAAGAACGAGGCTCAGGAAGGACAGGAAGATTTTTTGGTCCCAAGGTCGCTCCGATCATTCCGGGCTCCGTAAAAACCCTCCGAAATACTCTAGAAAGCAATCATCCCTCCATTGAGCCGCATTTAGACGCACCTGAGTGAATCTTCCTCAATTTTCCTTCGTATATTTTTTAAGCAATAGTAACCTAGAACAAAATATTTTCGGTTCGAAAACTTCGAATTTAGGCCCCAAAAAGATCATTGAAAACTAGAACCTTACTCTTTCACATAGAAAAGAACCGTAAATACTCTTTCCATCGTGATTGCCAGGAAACTGTACGTCGAGTATTGGTATTTTTAGCCATTCTCAGGAGATGGAAAGTGGTAAAGACGCCGAGAATCGTTTCGAAAGCAAATTCTCAAGTCATACCTGCGCATGTGCGTTGATCTTCATCTGTCATCTCTGAAAGTTTCTTGAATCGATAGCCAGTGTGATTCGCTTTAAAATGACTTCGTGACAAAGTCAATTTGACGTAGTAGAACCCGCGGTCTAGCTGGTCCGAAAATATTAAAAATCCAAGGTATGAAATCTGTGAGGCCATGGATCCGTACACTACAACCCTCTTCAATTGCCCCAAGAACGCGAATTTTGAGTCGGGGCGTTCCAGAGAAGCGAATGTTTGTTTTCCCCCTATTTTTAGGCGCAGAAACCAAGTCCGTGGTCAGTTCTGTCCCTAACCCTTGGGATTTTACTCTCTGTTGAAAAAACTCGCCCGCGGTTGAAAGGTCATGTCTAGCCTCTTTGTACTCTTTCGAAATAGACGCTGCGCGTACAGGGAGGAACGAATGAGGCAGGTTACGAATAGAAGCATGTAGTTCCACTTATTTTGACCAACTTATCATGCTGGTGTTTTTGAGCCTCGAGGAGGTGTTCACAAAAAGTGATATTGAGCAATATGACGGCATCCCGCTCTGTAGTCTAATCAACAGGCTCATGCTTTTCTTCGAATTTATTCTTGACCGCCAAAGTCGTCGACATCATTATCGCCTAGTTTGAACGAGTAGGGAACCATAGCTCTATCCGTAACCTGGTACGAATTGAGTAGAAACTTCGTAGCCTCATGTTATCGTATGTACCGCGCAGCATCCATTTCAAATCAGTACAAAGAGGCTAAAAATGACCCTTTATCTCGGATGTGGTTTTGGAGATTGAATTTTTTTTGGGTCCTACATAAAAGTTCTCGGGACGCAAATATTTTTTCTTGCCATTGTTTCAGAAATACACGAAAAAAATTCAGGAAGATTCACTGAGGTGCGTTCAAATGCGACTCAATGAAAGAATGATCAATTCTTAGCGTATTTCAGACGGTTTATAGGGCGTCCGGAAAAATTGGGTCGACCTTGGGACTTGAAGAACCTTCCGTCCCTTACTCAGGTGTTGGAAACTGGGGTAAATCTCCTCGGGGTCCATACCCAACCAGGGCCGGTTCAACATGCTTATCTACCTGGTCCATCTAATTTGATGTGAATCAGCTGACAATGAACTGACTAGAAACTTTCTTTAGTAAGAAGTAGAGAAAGTCAGAAGAGTACCAGCGATATATCACAGAGATGAACAACTGAGCGCTGGGATCTAACATAGAATTTGCAAGCCTCGCAAACTTGGAAATGGTAACTAATATTTCTTTGAACCATACTTATTCAAGTTAGGAAAATTTTTACAGATGGCCGTTGACTCTTGAAGAGTTTGTGGGGAATTCCACAGATCTTCTGGTTATTCCTGGCCATTGCCACTCAAATCTAGACCGTGATTTTTATAGAATTACTTTCATTTGGTATCTCGATTCTAGTCGCGATTCCCGATGGTGCTCAAGTCTGTCACATGAACCTTGTTTCCAATGCCTTACTATTTCAGTATTGTACCTGTTGGTTACGGACTTGGGCATGTTGCAGATGTTGCTTCAACTAACCATGAATGAATCCTAAATTCGTGATCATCTATGGAATCATGGATACCTATATGTTGAAATTTTGCTGGACGAGTGAATATTCGTGTGAGAGGAAAATCTATGGTGATCTTTTTTTTGTGAACCCAACTGAAAATTGCGAGATCCGCGCCAGTAAGTTGGGAAGTATTTCAATTTGGGTAATGAGGAGTGAAATTTGATGTGATAAGTGATGGGAACAGAAGACCCTGAACTATCCCTACACCCTTGGTCCCCTTTTTTGCTATGGAACCAACTGATTTCCCTGTGATCTGCAGTGAAAGCAAGGTCGCGGATTGGGTCATTCGGTTTTAACTCAATGAACATTCGAGCACCAACGTTTCTCATTCTTAATTCGAGGATTGGGTCGGTCGATTTGATTATTATCAACCTCATTTTTTGATCCACTCCCACATCCTTCATTTTACATAAGAAGGATTGGAGAAGGGACAAGTGTGTGGAATTTCGGTCTATTGAGTGCTACGGAAAGGAAGTCCCAAGATTGATTTCATGGTTCTCATCGGATTTGCCGGGCTGTACATTGACTCTGGCCCCAGAACCCTCAGAGTCCAGCAGGTGTATCTAGGCACTCCTGGAACACGGCAAATAGTTGGTTGATGATGTCGAAAGGTACCCCCTTTGTAGACAAGGAGGCACATTCACGATTAGACCTCGAGAATTCATGATTTTGATCGGATTCATAGGGCTTTGCACGGAATATGACCCCAAGACTCGCTATAACCGGTCTCAGAGTCCAGCAGGTGTATCTAGGCACTCCTGGAACACGGCAAATAGTTGATTGATGATGTCGCAAGGTACCCCCTTTGTGGACAAGGTGGCACATTCACGATTCGACCTCGAGAATTCATGATTTTGATCGGATTCATAGGGCTTTGCACGGAATATGACCCCAAGACTCGTTATAACTGGTCTCAGAGTCCAGCAGGTGTATCTAGGAACTACTGGAACACGGCAAATAGTTGGTTGATGATGTCGAAAGGTACCCCCTTTGTGGACAAGGTGGCACATTCACGATTCGACCTCGAGAATTCATGATTTTGATCGGATTCATAGGGCTTTGCACGGAATATGACCCCAAGACTCGTTATAACTGGTCTCAGAGTCCAGCAGGTGTATCTAGGCACTACTGGAACACGGCAAATAGTTGGTTGATGATGTCGAAAGGTACCCCCTTTGTGGACAAGGTGGCACATTCACGATTCGACCTCGAGAATTCATGATTTTGATCGGATTCATAGGGCTTTGCACGGAATATTAGCCCAAGACTCGCTATAACCGGTCTCAGAGTCCAGCAGGTGTATCTAGGCGATCCTGGAACACGGCAAATAGTTGGTTGATGATGGAGAAAGGTAACCCCATTGTGGACAAGGTGGAACATTCACGATTAGACCTCGAGAATTCACGAATTACCCATTTTTCTCTGTTTTTTCAGTTTTTCCTCTATTCTTACTCCCTAGATCACCTCCAAAAATCTTTTTTCCAAATTTTCAAAGTACATATTCCGACGTAAAATTTTCCGCTCTTTCGATTGCCGTAGTCCAAATTTCAAAATATCCACTAAAAACCCTCCAAAATGGCAAAAAACACCAAAAAATTCGGTTCATCGAAAAACTGGTCATATCATCCGATTTGTATCAAAAAATGCAACAACTTTTGTTCCCATAAAAATTTGTGTAAAATGCATCCCCATCAAGTTAAACCACTAAAACTGCGTTTTTTCCGTGATTTTCGCGTTTTTATGCTTGCCGTTAGCGTATGAATCTCGGAGGCTCCCATTGGGAAAGAGATTCATGATCTACGTGAAAAAACCTACAATTTCCTTTTTCGCAAATTTCCAAATTCGCTTGTTTTCAGGGTGAGAATAATTGTGTCGCAAATCGGGTTTTCATCAACACCGTGCGACGGTCTTACTTGTTGCGGCTGCTGAAAGGACTCCTCAGCTTCTCTCAAACCTTGTGCATCGATTTCTCGGATAACAGGTGATAATCTAACCCGGAGGTTGAGTGGCTCGTCTTGCAAAACTACTTGATTTCGCGTGGGACTCAGATCCAGTGGCGTATCCTGGGAATCACCACCCCACGCGAAAGCCAAGCGACCTTCATTTCTTTGAACTGTGAGGAATGAAATAGACGAAATTGGTTATTTATGAATTTATTAAATTTAAATTTGAACCGGAAAATGTATTGCTACTTCAACATAAGATGGTTACAAAAATACAAAATATCGTAACTCTATCAAAATAATAGATGAAATATATCGAGAAGGATCCAATTTCCAGTCTTCGGGAATTCCATGAAGAACTTCGCGCATAAAACCATCGGATATCCTGTGCTCTCGGAGCCCAAATGACTCTTCTAATACTAAACTCGAGAAAATCTTGATTGATACCTTGCAGCGGAGACACTCCTTCGTTGATCCACTGCCGTACATCTTTTGTCAGGAACGAGAACAGGAAGAAAAATGAGATATTAATAGTGATTCAACAAAATAGGTGTGTTTGCGTGAATGAATGGAATTGATACTCACATTCATTGAGGTTACGTTCGTTGATGTGATGCTCATGGAATGCAACCGGGTATGCCACACCATGTCTGTGTAGATCGAATCGAGCTTGTCTGGGTGTAACTTCGCTCTGAGCCCAGAACCTCCTCAGCAGCTCCCGATCCTCCTCGTTGTACCCAAAACGTGCCTCACGCTCTCTGATCACGTTATTGAGTCTGTTAAAGGGCTCGGTATATTCCTGTGCTGGAAGAAGTTGTCCGAGTAGGGCTCTGTGCGAGAGGTGCCACTCGCGTGACCACATCGGGTGTTGGGTATTGTTGGCGATGACCTCCAAGGCGTCTGCCCAGTCCTGCTCTAAATGTCGCGGTGGGTGTCGATGTAATTCCTCGATTGGTATCGCAGCTGGGACAGGGCCGGGATTTGCGGAGTTGTCACCCTCATCCCCGCTGAAATCGCTGCTTTCACCCGGCGGGATTTGGTGTTGACCCCTCATTCCTTCCACGGGCGCTGCAGGGCGTTCTCCTGATTCTTCTTCTGAATCGCTGCCGTACCTTATCATCCCAGTGGCGGCATCCCGCAGAGAAATAGGGTAGATGTCGCGGACTCTCTCGTGGAATTGCGCTCTCGCAACAGATTGTTGTGGGAGAGGTTGTCCCGCGGCAACTTGTTCCACGATTGGTCCGCCCTCGTCGGGGCCACTGCTAGGCCGAGAGTCCGATTCGTCGACGACCGCCCTTGAGTCATCGCGGCGCTCCCGGTCCTCTCCATCTTCCGTGTCAACAACGAGCACGGATTCATTGTCGTCGTAGTCGTCATTTTCACCTGCACCATCATGCCCCAGTTGTACTGTAAAATGAAGGAAAATCACCAGAGAACATGCACGCATTATTTCAAAACGTTCGGTGAGTCGGAAACTCACGTTCAACTTCCATCGGCTGTGGCTCGTTATCGTGAACCACACCATCTCCTTCGCCGACAACATCGACGTCCTCATCCTCGGAATCGGTAACGTCAATCGCCCCCTCCTTCTCATCATCATCATTATTATCCTCTTCCCCCTCTTCTTCTTCCCCCTCCTCCTCCTCCTCTACACTCGAAAGATCGGAGTCACCTCCGACCCCCGAATCATTCTCGAGGCCCATCATCTCATGAAGCTCCGCCACGGCCCTGTCGATGGCGGGCCCGTCCACGACGATAACCTCATCGTCATCGCTGTCGTCGTCGCTGTCACTGTTATTATCACCCGCGTCGGCATCTTGTAGGAGACGTTCGAGAGCTGGAACACAAAAGAAGAAAATGATACACTGAACGCATAAACGAATCTCATTCATTTTCATGAAATCCCAAACGTTGAACATCCGCTTCGACCATGCGACAAATCTCGACCATACGGGTTTCCGTAAAAAACAAGCGCGCGATGGAAGGGCTTTCCCAGGTCTCTACGGGCCTCCGTAAAAACAAGCGCGCGATGGATGGGACTGGCACGTCTCTAGGGGCTTCCGTAGTCGAGTCTCTCTCCACCTCCATCTATCCCCACTAGCCCCGCTGATCCCACCCGAGCAGACTATCTCTCTCTCTCTCTCTCTCTCTCTCTCTCTCTCTCTCTCTCTCTCTCTCTTTACTGCACGGTCGTGTCCCTTGACGCCGCGGACGAACAGCGGCAACGGATACAACGACTGAGCAATTCATGTGTGAGATAAACTTTTGATCTTAGGAGAGACGAGCACATCACCCCGTTTAGGGAGCGTCTGGGTTGGTTACGTACTGATTCACGGAGAATGTACTTCGCAGCTCTTTTGATGCATAAGATCATGCACTTGGGAGAACCTGGCTACCTAGCTGCGATGTTTACCAGGTACCAATCCGAACGCCCCGCACGTGGTGATCTGGAAGAGCGAGTACTCAAAGTCCCCAACATGAGACTTGAGTATGGAAGAAGATCATTCCAAGTTCAATGTGCTCATCTATGGAACTTTCTCCCTCCGGGCTTTCGGCAGCTGAGGAAAGTATCGTTACTTAAAGAGGCTTTAAAAAATTTCTTAGTGACACAGCCTCCTCAGAGGATTGATGTAGAGAAGAAGCACTATTTTAATCTATGATGGGTTGGGCTCTACTTTGTTTTAATATTTCTTTTTTCTATATGTGACCTCCTGTCAACCGACTGATGAAACGTAATCTGTGATATGACTGTGAGCCCTTATCCTTCACTTATTACAAAATTTTGTACTTAGAATAATGAGTAATTTTTACCTTGACTAGTCACAAATTGTGATACTGAGTGTCCTTGACCAAAACAGTGATTCACTGAAATTATTATTATTATGAGTATATATATATACATTATTTTCTATACACAATATTATATTTCTAACGGGCATATGTAATCATATGTAATCAGATTTTTTGTCTGCGGACGAATAAAGGACATCTATCTATCTATCTATCTCTTTCTCTCTCTCTCTCTCTCTCTCTCACTCTTTTTTTTTTTTTTTTTTTTTTTTAAGGTGGTGAGAGGGCAAAATCTGCCTCAGGATCCCTCGGATCCGTCCCCAGACACCGGACTGGTTCAGCTTACGCGGACTACGCATAGCCCACGCAGGCCATACCAGGCGGGACACGGGTTTGGGTGGGGCCCACCGAGAGGTGGGCCCGGCCGTGTAATATCCCTCTCCCCTCGATGTCCGATACCTAGGGCATCGGGCAATCAAGAAGGAGATCCACCTGCATCTACCATCTCATCCCGGAACCGCGTGAGCATTACTTCAGGATGAGCGGCATGTCTCGCGCTCGATTGCGAGCGTTCCTCTTCTCCATCTTCTCTCTTCGGCCACTTGTCGGCATCTTCTGTCTTCACTCTTCATTGTTCCCTCTCTTTCTTCTTTCTTCTCTCTTCTTTCTTCTTTCTTCCCTCTTCAGTGCATCAGATTCCTCCTGGAATCATTTGGGCCTCTTTTGTTTCAATCGGCAGAGTCACTGTAATTCGCCTGCTTCGAGGCGCCTTACTTCCCTCTCTTTCTCCTCTTTGCGGGTCATCACCAGCTTGATGTATCCGGTGAGTCTATCCCATGTCTCCTGGTTGCGGAGCAAGTACGGGACGAGATTCTCGGGTGTTAGTTGAGCACCCAGCCATTCATCCAGCTCGGCGCGCTCTCTCCGGGTGTCGCTGCACTTGAACAGGGCATGTTCGGCGTCATCCCATTCATCCCCGCATGACTGACATGCTGGGGTCCTCCTCTTCTTGAACCTGGTTAGATAGGAACCGAAGCAACCATGATCGCTCATCTCTCTCTCTCTCTCTCTCTCTCTCTCTCTCTCTCTCTCTCTCTCTCTCTCTCTCCGCCGCGGTGTAACTACGCTGTGTAGTGGGGGCGCGGAAATTGGAAATATGATTATTGAAATTTTGGAATTTTGGATTTCTGACACCAGTTTTAGTTAAGTACCCCCAAATCAATGAAAGGCTCGAACCCAGATGTAATCTGCACTCAGAATTGCGATTGGAGCTACAGGGACCGAGTTATGACCCAAAATGTGATTTTTCATCCAATTTTCCCGCGAGAAAAAATTCAAAATGCAATATGGTTGAATGCAAATGCATATACACGCGCATACATACACCCACGGTTCAAAATTGGTAGCGCGCGTTCGTTTATTATTCAACTGACGACTGACAGGCGCGGTTACTTAACTGACTAGGCAATTGAGAGACGGCACGAGTGAATGCACTTCCGTTAGCGAGGTCGCCGTCACTTATCGGTCTAGACCGTTTGTTAATACAAGCATTCGAGTATATGGAATATATATATATATATATACACCCTATCGCGCGCGTGACACGCATACACTCACATCGGAAGCGCGCCTGCATTATGAATGCATCTCGCGCATTGGCTGCACCACAACCCCTTGTGAAACGCGGATTGGCCCCCGGAAACTCATACTCCAATAACCGCACTCGACACTCGCGCGCGGGAGGTATCACCTGGTTTGTATGCTTCGAGCGCCGGGTCACTTTATCATAATTGAATTTTTCATAATAAAACTGTACTTACCGAGAGCTTCCTGGTACTCGTTCATCACCCCTTGGAGAACCGGGAGCTGCTCCATCCTCGCCTGGAGTATGTAGTCGCCAACGAGCAAAAGGACGTACCACGACTGCATAAATATGGGGTGCAACAGTCGGGCGATGCGGCTAAATGTGCATCGACCCAGCAACACCCGGAACTCCCTGACAAGGTAGCTCAGCGAGACATCTTCTCGCCGAACTCGCCTTGTCCACTCGCGGTTGCACCTCTGCCACACACCTGCGTTGTCATATCGTAGGCACTCCGCCAGGGCGAGGACTGCCTCACGAAGCTCTTCTACGGGGTTTGCCATTTTTTACTAGCGGTGTCTTGCGTTCAGATTTGTCACGAGACTGACCATTGCAGGGCATTTGGCACGTGTAAAGAATTACCCTGCTCACGAAATCCCCGCCCACGAATATGCTTACTCAAAACAATAATCGACGCTTAGCCCAAGGTTCGACACGTGCGGGTCGTTACTCAAGGATATGACTCACTGGGATTTTGAAGAATGTACACCGAGATGTATCATATACGAGAGCGAGAAGAGATTATTTTGGCATTCACATCCTGATGTGGAGGGTTATTCGAGAAATGCTCCATAAACTTCATCGCGATAAGGCCATACTTCCATTCATTCATATGTCCGGATACATAATATATATATATTGCCGGGGTGAAACATGAGGATTGATAGTCTCAACGGTTTCTGACCAATGTAAAATATTCCCGAACAGAAAGCGATAGGATATTATTCCACTGTTCATATCCTAGCCAAGGCGTCAAATGATATGGGTAAGATGATCCGTAATCTAGCAACCGATAAACTCATCGACTATTATTTTCTTCACGCACGTGCACGGAGACATTGGGAGTATAATATCTTTGCCGCGTAAAATTCAGAGGGCCGGTAAAGCAGATTACGCGGTACCATGGGTGGATATGATTTCCGATGCTCTATTACCGACAGAGGAGCGCTGCGATCGCTCCCTGGCACAGGATTCAAATATTACAACTATTCAGTCATATACGCTGGTATATGGACCAACAGCGTGAGAATATCACCTGACGCTACTATATATATATATATATATATATATATATATATATATATATATATATCCACCGTGGCGTATATATAGCTATACACGCGGCTACATCAGCGGGACCTCGCCCATCAGCTGTTTGGTCCCATATTTTGTTTACCACCCCCACCACCTGACCTTGACCACTGATTATCAACGATCTAAACATCGCGTGAACTCAGCGTACTACGCGGTCACACCGGAATGTGTACATCTATATATCGTGGCGATATATATATCTATACACACGGCTACACCAGCGGGACCATCAGCTGCTCGGCCCCACCTGTTGTTTATTACCCCCACCCCATGACCTTGGGCGCACCACCGATTTATTGTAAACAATGCGTAAACACCATCAGCTGATGAGATAACACCTTACGCCAGCCGCTCCCAATGTTATTACCCCCTCCTTATCGCCGTGACCCACTAACCGATAGAGATAAGAAAATACTACGCCACACGCTGACCTTGGTGACGTCAGCGATAAGATAAGCCACTCGCCGACGCTCGACTACCTCACACCACCGCACTGATAAGATAAGAGATAAGATAAGCCACTCGGCGAGACTCGACTGCCCCACACCACCGTGACGTCACTGATAAGATAAGATAAGCGATGACGTCATTTGTTATGTCTCGCTATACCGGTACTCATACTACTACCATGAGTCCAAATATCATAACTCCAGAGGATACACCCTTACTATAAACATTGATCATCAGTCTTCCGGACAATGGATGGCAAATTATGCTCGCGGGGCTTCAACTTGAGAATGTTCCATTGCCACGTTTCTTACGACGTGTACTGTTGGATATGAGCTCAATGATCCTGTAGAAGATCATAATTTCCCCAGCAACGCTGCGCTTAAAGGGCACCGAGATGCGATGCGCAAAGAATGGGTTATGGACTCCAAAGTTCAATCATCACGTAGTCAAGAACGTGGAACATCCGCGTGCCCTCAAATTACCATCACAACCAAGAAGCAAAAGAAGACTCAAAGATTCTCCTCACTGACGGTCGTATGCACAGGTCTCACAACTCCCATGGTGAGGGTACGCCCGCTAATGTTGCGAGCTAATAGTTCGAGAGTTAGGCATCTACCACGCGTTGATCTGAGCCAATATAGTTCGTGGCTGCGAGGCTTGTCGGTCCGATCGTCTGCTCTCGCTATGCCATGTCCCATGCTAACGAGTTCTCGGGTTAGTTTCTTCGTTTATGAATTTATATACGAGTTGAACGAGCAAATGTCTCCCAATATCCAGTTTGAATACCGGATCTGAAATAGACTCAATTGAATATATTCAATCAGTCTGCGCATCGTTGAGCTTCGTTCCATCACGAATTCGAATCGAAGGAAATTTCGAGTGATTGAGATAGAGAGATGACTGATTCCGAAGGAGATCATTTGAAGTACGCATGGCGTTTCATCCCTCTATACTTGGTAGATTCACTAGGTTCAGAGTATATGGCACACTATCAGGTTTCGCCCAATGTTAAGCCAGTATCATCGGCGCGCACTCACCTACAAATCGAGGAGATTCGCGAGCGCTTGCAAGCAAGATGATTCTGAATGGGTTAGTCATGTGGGATTGTGTCAATTCCACTCATATGAGCAGGTAGAACGCCACTAATTTTTGGTACATATATCCTCGCGTAGCAAAGTTGAATCTCAATATAACGTGATGTATAGATCCAACAAGCAAACGCCTTCTTATTAGTGTTCACATCTGCGTCGGGTCCGATTGTGTACTGTACACGCCAAATGGTGAATGTTGCTTATAGCCGTCTCGTGGCGCTGTTGCATACTGTCTTTGGACGGGATGGTCTCGAGCATCACTAGGTGCTAAGGAATCGGGGCAGGTGGTGACGGCAGATTCTCGGTGGCTTGAGCCACCGATACCTGCGGAGGGAAGCCTTGAATATGAATTTCAATGGGTGTGGTACAGAGTTCAAAGCTGTATGGTAGAGCTCTCGAGTAGTGTACACCGGTTCAGGAGCTCGTGCCCGTATTCATTAATTTCTTCTTCTTTACTTTTGTACACTAGTTGTTATTCAATTTCGTCTCCAAGGAATCTGAATCGGGTCTTTGGGGAAAATTCATTCCAAAACCCAGGAAAACCTGTAAATACTCACATGCCCGGACTCAGAACTTTTCCAGATGAATCACTTACAGACCACTAGGATTGTTGGTTCTTCATCCTGGAAGAGATTTGAAACTATAGAATCAAAAATAGACAATAGTTTGTGTCGATTGTCTCAGGAGAAGGAATTCATAAAATTCTACATAGTTCAATGCGAATTCGTTATTCGTAGTCTCATTGGGATTTGGGAGAATCTTGTTTTCTATCCCGTTTATGTGTAGTCTCACGTCCATCAAATGTCCTTTGAAATTCGGAATTTCGCCTTCCTCCACAACCAACCTCAATTACTAGGCAACAATAGTAGCGTAAGAATGATCTTGTAACTGGTGTCAAAATCTTCAGATTCTTCCATGCCAACATTGTTTCTCCACGTTTGAGTTTTGAACGATCGAGCTAACTCGAACTCGAGTTAAGGGAGCAATACTTGGATGAAAAATTTTGGAGGCTTGGAGGAGCGCTTCAGGATCATCTTCACGCTATTATAGTTGACTAGGGATTGAGGTCCGTTGTTCGGAATGGCGAAATTTTGAATCATAAATGTCAATTTAGGGGCACGAGACTCTGAATAGACGGGATGGGAATCCAAAATCTTTATGGTACTCAATGATATTTCGAATAACAAATACGCTAAGATGGGGGTAGGAGGCTATCTACTAACCGGCACTCTTAGCATCGTATTCCAGATGGGATACGAAATTATTGATAATAGTCGTTGATGAAAAGATTTGTATGTATATGTTACCGGGAGAAGTCGAAATCCGGTAATTCGCGTAATGCCTAGGCAGTCCGCGAAATTACTGTGCTGCCGTCCAAATATAAAAAGGCCGTAACTGCACCCTTGGTCGGAATTTAGATATTGATATGGTTGGATAGCTTGGGAAATTTTGCATCTTGATGTCTAATTCAAAAAATTCTCCAAAAATTTAGAGTGACCAAAACGTCAGCTCGAAACTGGAGAATTGTATGTCCGGCAATGCAAAGTCGCAAAGTCTTTTGCGATTTTCTCAATTTACACTTAGATGCAGTTACGGCCTTTTTATATTTGGACGGCAGTGTGCTCTCCGGTAAAACCCGGAATGACTAAGAACAGCTCCGGCATTTCACAAAATGCCGGAAAGATTTCGACGAAAGTCGAAATGGCATAGAACGCCATAGCTTTATGTGAAAGATCCATAGCATATGAGTGATTCCGCGCAGAAGTGGAAAACGAAAAGCACACCTGTATTAGACTGTACCGATTTCACCTCGTTCAAATCGAAAGACGGTCAATCCGCGTGCAAAACGACCCAAGAACACGTGGCTAAATAAGAATGTACCCCCCTTTAATTTTTTTTAAAGCAATTTTGATCGGGCAACGAAAGTTTTTCCAAGGTTTTGGGACATTGCGAATCTAATGCCGATGTCGGCGAGTTGAAAAAAATTGTTGGTAAAAAATTAGAAGAATTATTTTTGAAATTTGTAAAAATATCCGGTCCGGACATTGCTAGATAGAAAGCCCGTCGAATTTTATGAAATCTAGGCTATTTGTGCATGTGATTTGGAGCTTGATTCGTTTTTAAATGTAATTTCTAAAAGTGCAATTTGGAGGGCTCGTCCGGGGTGTCGTAAAGATGACGCGACCGTGACTTTTGAAGTCACGTACTCGCAGAAGTGGTGGTTATGTTTCCCGCCGCCACGTGTGTGACAGACCGTCGTGTTGTTAGTCATTTCCGATTTCGGGTCTGCGAAGCACGGACATGCGTGTTGAGTTATTTGTCTCGAGTTTTTTCGAGAGGCAAGTGTGTGTTGTGATTAAATTTTCAGTGTTACGTGTACTGTGCAGTATAAAGCAGACACGGTCGTGAAGGATCATCGTCGGCTGCCACCGCACATCTGTATTGCGTTTCCGTCGTCGTCGCTGCATTAGCGGTGTGCATCGATTAAGCATTGGCGACATCGAGCGAGTGCCCATTTCGTCAATCAAGAGTCCAAAAGTAGTAAAATTTTGGTGTTCGGGTGTTGCGTGCTTGGAGGACATGCCCCAACATGAGGTGTGGGTCTGGCTGTCGGCTGCTGTCGGATGATGAGGACAACATGCTCAGTGCATTATGAGAATCTGTTTTCAGTCAGATGAGTATTATTTTTCATTACATAATATTAATTTTGTAACAATTCATTTCAAAAGAAGGATCAAATTCTTTGTGGCACGTGTCTTGTTTTTGTTACAGGTCGTGAAATTCGTTGCAGCAAATGAGAGCCGACTGTTGTGGAGCCCCAGATGGGGTTTCTTTGATTCACAAAGAAACCATGGATCTTGACTGTGGATTATTTTGCAGCTGATGTTTTATTTGAAGTGTCTGATCCGAAGAATGGATTTCTCCAAGTTCCAACAGCAGGTGATGGTATAAATGGGTTATGCCAATCCTGTAGAATCCACCCTTGAGTTTGACTGGTGCTTTAATTTCTCTGTGGATTGATTGAGGACACCAACACTTGAGGACCATGTCTTTTAATTATGGAGTTTTATTAGTGAGAGTAAGGCCTAGCGTGTCAGTGGCAATGAGTTGTCTGACTGAATCTCAGACCTTTTGCTAGACAGAGTTGCCTCAAAATAATGTGAGATACTTACTCTCAACTCATTTGCTCTCACATGCCTGGCATGACTTTTACCGATAACAATCCATTATCAAAAAAGATGATTCCCACGTGATGCTGATCTTTATTTATCCACTGAGGGATCTGATGGAACTTGTAGGTCAATTCTCAAATGAATTTACAATATTCTCAAGGACTACAGTTGATCTTAAACTTGGATATTAACATTGATTGAAGTACAAAATATCCTAGAGTTTTTTTTTTTGAAAATTCAAGTCAGATCTTGGTAACTTTGTTAATTTAAATTTAAATTTGACGATTTAAATTTTCCCTCGATGTTTTCTGATCAGATTTTCAACGAGGGGGGATGTGAAATTGGGCACCAGCTTTCAAATCTTGTTGATCGAAAGGTCTTTCAACAGATTCACGTAACGAATTTCTGGAGTAACGAGTGATTGATGAGAAATTTGATGATACCGCGGTCGCCGCTGATGCTCAAATACGCATGGGCTCCGCCAAAGAATCCGACGATTCGAATTCCCCCTCGATGTTTTCTGATCAGTTTCCCGACCAGGGGAGTAATCGAATGGGAAACGAGCATTCGAATCTAGTTAATTCCACGGTCTTTCAACAGATTCGCGTTTTGAATTTCCGGAGTAACGAGTTACTGCTGAAGAATTTGGTGATATAGCGGTCACGGCTTATGCTCAGATACGCCTGGGCTCCGCAAATAATCCGACGATTTGAATCCTTCCTCGAAGCTTTCTGATCAGTTTTTAGATGAGGAGGGAATTGGAACGGGGAACGAGCATTCGAATCTAGTTGATCTCACGGTCATTCAACAGATTACGCTCCGAATTCCTGGAGTAACGAGTGATCGCGGAGAATTCCGTTGATACAGCGGTCGCAGCCCATGCTTAGATACGCATGGGTTATGCGAGCTATTCGACAATTCGAATTTCCACTTGGAGTTTCCTGATCAGATTTTCAACGAGGGGAGAAGTGAAATTGGGCAGCGGCATTCGAATCTAGTTGAACCAACGGTCTCCCAACAGATTCACGTCTCGAATTTCTGTAATAATGCTTGATTGCTGAGCAATTTGATGATATAGCGGCCGTTGTTGATGCTCTGATACGCACGGGCTCCGCGAACTATCCGAAAATTTGAATTTCCCTTTCAAGTTTTCTGATCAGTTTCTCGCCGCGGGGAGAATTGCGGTGAGGAACGAGCATTCGAATCTAATTTATCCAAAGGTCTTTCAACAGATTCACGTGTCGGATTTCTGGAAGGATGAGTGATTGATGAGAAATTTGGTGATATAGCGATCGCTGTTGACGTTCAAATACGCATGGACTCCGCAAACTATCCAACGTTTTGAATTTTTCCTTGTAGTTTTCCGATCAGATTTTCAACGAGGGGAGAAGTAGAATTGGGCACCAGCTTTCGAATCTAGTTGATCCAAAGGTCCTTCAACAGATTCATGTGTCGGATTTCTGGAAGGATGAATGATTGATGAGAAATTTGGTGATTTAGTGGTCGCTGCTGATGCTCAGATACGCACGGGCTCCCCAAACTATCCGACGATCGGGAGTTCACCTTGAAGTTTTCTGACCAGTTTTTCGACGAGCTGAGAATTGGAGTGGGCAACAAGCCCTCGAATTCAAATGATTCCCCGGTTTTCCAACAGATTCACGTAACGAATTTCTGGAGTGACGAGTGATTGATGAGAAATTTGATGATACCACGGTCGCTGCTGATGCTCAGATACGCATGGGCTCCGCCAAACAATCCGACGATTCGAATTTACCCTCGATGTTTTCTGATCAGTTTTCCGACCAGGGGAGAAATCGAATGGGAAACGAGCATTCGAATGCAGTTAATTTCACGGCCTTTCAACAGATTCGCGTTTTGAATTTCCGGAGAAACGAGTTACTGCTGAAGAATCTGGTGATATAGCGGTCACGGCTTATGCTCAGATACGCACGGGCTCCGCGAACTATCCGAGAATTTGATATTCCTTCTCAAGTTGTGAGATTCAAGGTGTGAGATTGTCTCTCACAACTCATGTGCACTGACACGCTGGGTCTGACATTCACCATTTACACCCCACTACCAAAAGAGATGGGGCTCGAGTGATGATGTTCTTCATCACTCATCTCAATAAATGGAGGCACCGATAAAAATTGTAGGTGAATACTCAACAAATTAACAAAGTTACGAAGATCTGACTTGAATTTTCAAAAAAAAAACTCTAGGATATTTTGTATTTCAATCAATGTTAATATCCAAGTTTAAGATCAACTGTAGTCCTTGAGAATATTGTAAATTCATTTGAGAATTGACCTACAAGTTCCATCAGATCCCTCAGTGGATAAATAAAGATCAGCATCACGTGGGAATCATCTTTTTTGATAATGGATTGTTATCGGTAAAAGTCATGCCAGGCATGTGAGGGCAAATGAGTTGAGAGTAAGTATCTCACATTATTTTGAGGCAACTCTGTCTAGCAAAAGGTCTGAGATTCAGTCAGACAACTCATTGCCACTGACACGCTAGGCCTTACTCTCACTAATAAAACTCCATAATTAAAAGACATGGTCCTCAAGTGTTGGTGTCCTCAATCAATCCACAGAGAAATTAAAGCACCAGTCAAACTCAAGGGTGGATTCTACAGGATTGGCATAACCTATTTATACCATCACCTGCTGTTGGAACTTGGAGAAATCCATTCTTCGGATCAGACACTTCAAATAAAACATCAGCTGCAAAATAATCCACAGTCAAGATCCATGGTTTCTTTGTGAATCAAAGAAAGTCCATCTGGGGCTCCACAACAGTCGGCTCTCATTTGCTGCAACGAATTTCACGACCTGTAACAAAAACAAGACACACGCCACAAAGAATTTGATCCTTCACTTGAAATGAATTGTTACAAAATTAATATTATGTAATGAAAAATAATACTCATCTGACTGAAAACAGATTCTCATGATGCAATGAGCATGTTGTCCTCATTATCCGACAGCAGCCGACAGCCAGACCCACACCTCATGTTGGGGCATGTCCTCCAAGCACGCAACACCCGAACACCAAAATTTTACTACTTTTGGACTCTTGATTGACGAAATGGGCACTCGCTCGATGCCGCCAATGCTTAATCGATGCACACCGCTAATGCAGCGACGACGACGGAAACGCAATACAGATGTGCGGTGGCAGCCGACGATGATCCTTCACGACCGTGTCTGCTTTACACTGCACAGTACACGTAACACTGAAAATTTAATCACAACACACACTTGCCTCTCGAAAAAACTCGAGACAAATAACTCAACACGCATGTCCGTGCTTCGCAGACCCGAAATCGGAAATGACTAACAACACGACGGTCTGTCACACACGTGGCGGCGGGAAACATAACCACCACTTCTGCGAGTACGTGACTTCAAAAGTCACGGTCGCGTCATCTTTACGACACCCCGGACGAGCCCTCAAAATAGCACTTCTAGAAATTACATTTAAAAACGAATCAAGCTCCAAATCACATGCACAAATAGCCCAGATTTCATAAAATTCGACGGGCTTTCTATCTAGCAATGTCCGGACCGGATATTTTTACAAATTCCAAAAATAATTTTTCTAATTTTTTACCAACAATTTTTTTTAACTCGCCGACATCGGCATTAGGTTCGCAATGTCCCAAAACCTTGGAAAAACTTTCGCTGCCCGATCAAAATTGCTTTAAAAAAAAATTAAAGGGGGGTACATTCTTATTTAGCCACAGTGTATTACTTCGTTTCAAATCCACTCCGATCTCTTCCTCACTGGGGAAACCTGTTTAACAGTTTCAACAATTTTTTGAGTGCGTCAACGGAATGGTTTCCACCCAAGAATGGTTATTTCCAAAACCATATTCATGTGGAAATAGTGTGCATGGGGGTCCAAGGTCGCTTGCAACCTTCACACGAGTACACATAAACATTTTTTGCCCAATCTGCCCGAGGGCTCTCAGATGAGCTCCTGAGTCCTTAAAACATTGGTTTTATGCATTTTTGGAGGGTCTTCAGGGTACATGCTACACTTCAAAAAGCCTCAGAAGGACCCAAAGAGGTCACATTTTCTGAAAATTACCGTATTTACCCGTGTAAAAGACGCACCTATAGATAAGACGCACCCCACTTTTTGGGGGGAAGAATCGGAAAATAATAAGAACCTGTAGATAAGACGCACCCATGGATAAGACGTTCCCCGGTTTACTAGGGCTCGGAGTGAAAAATTTCAGATGAAACCGGGCAAATGAAGGACAATAGAGATTCATTCGATATATCACAATGCAATTATTGTCCACTCTCTCGATTTCCAACAGCTTCAGCTTGTCGCACAACCTTTAGTTTGAAAGCACTTGTATATGAATTTCTCTTTTTGAGCTCCATATTTGTAATCTCGCTCAGCTATTGAGCTACTGAGATTCGACAGTGTACTGATGTTATCGAATGTTGATGAAATTTTGAATATCATATTCATTCGCGATGTGGCAATGCTGTTATGACGATCACTTAGTTTTGATGTAATTGAAATACGTACACAAAGTCACACAACTGCGCGTACATTCACGCGTGTTTACGATTGTGAACAATTTCAAGAATACGCAGCTGAGTATGGTGGAATTCTATACATTTCTGGTGCGTCTTATACACGAGTGCTGCCAACAAATTTTCCGCACAGAAAATATTAAGCATCTATAGATAAGACGCACCCATAGATAAGACGCACCCCTGTTTTGGAGTGCTCAAAACTGATTTTTTGGTGCGTCTTTTACACGGGTAAATACGGTAGTATGAAGAAATGAAGAAACTTGGTTTGGGCTCATATCCAACGAGGGACCAGCCATATCACTTGGGCGTTTCCAGACTGTGTCGGAGAAATGTTCCAAACGACATTTCTCCAAAAAGGCTCAGCCCGCAAATCTGACTTTTGTGGGAAAATGATGCCACAATAATGTAGAATCAGAATCAAAATAATGTCCGAGGGAGTATGCACTTTGAAAAAAAATCCGTTCAGGCACACCGTGTTATATTCAATTCAATGACTTGAGTCTGGACACGAGATCTCTATTTGCTGTGGGCTACCTTTCGTGTAACTTTCATCAATTCATCATTAATCGAATGAAATGAAATATTTATCTCGATTCATTGTACCATACCTCGCACCTAATATTCCGCGCAACTGAAACATCTCATATCGCGTGAGAAAGGCTTTACGAGGAAGAGAGAGACTCACCGTACCGGCGTGCTCTTACAGCACACTTCCTGGACCGGGGCCTCGCACCCGGGTCGACATATCTCCAAAACGCAGCACCTGCGTGCATCGACGTCCAGGGCTCGGCCCGGTCGTCACCTTGGTGACGATCTCACCCGGAATGGTCTGCATGTCACTCTCGCGTGGCCAACGACCGGGCCCAGAAACGGGTCACTCACACGCTCACACTCATCACGCACCGCGAGAATATTCTTCGTTTCGACGGCTCATTGCAGCCGCTCGCGATGATGGCACGCGCCAATCTGTCGCTCCTCATTTCAAAAGCTCGCCCTTTACTCTCTTTCCTCACCCTCCCCCTCTCTCTCTCTCATGGTCGAACAGGATCGTCTGCTTTGATCCGCGTGTGGTGACTTACCTCGTCACAACGCATAGGTTACCGATCGATTTAATGAGTCAAGGGTAATTCTTCTGAATATATAGTTTCATAATCCCTTCCCTTTATCGCTGTTCCCGGTTTAACAGTTTCGAATCTTTTCATAATAAAGTACGAACAATCCCAGTGTTCCGTAAGTAATTGATCCGAAAGAGTTTTTGATCCGGGCATCCAGGTATTTTCGGGTTTTCTTAGGTTTGGAATCAGTCTTCTCCGAGGACGTGAATCAGATTCATTCGAAGAGAAATTGAATAACAAGTAATAGGGATAGAAAAATATCATTTTTACCGGACACGGCCACGAGTCCACGGTGTCTTGCACACTAGTGAAGGGTTCTCCCATTTAGCAACGAACTCAGTCTATGCCACATTCATTGAAACCTACATTCAAGGCGTCTCCTCGCAGGTACCAGTGGCTCGAGACACCGAAAATCCGCCGCCCTCAAGTGCTACGAATTCTCAGCACCTGGCGGTGATCGAGACTATCCTGTTCAGTGATGGCATGCAGCTGTGCCACGAGGGCACTATATGCAACATTCACTATTTTGCGTGTATACAATGCCTTTGGGGAGTCTGGACACTATCTGTAGACGAAACGCTATCCCTATTTCAAATAATTCCCCTCCACCGACTACCATCCCTCCCTGTCAATCACTTGAAATAATCCCTCAATACAACTCCGGGTTGGAACAAAGCTCAAAGGTGCGCAGACTCGATCGAATATGATCAATTGAGTCTGTGCCGGAACCAGTATCTAAACTGGATATCGGAAGGGATTTGCTTGTTGAACACATAAATGGATCGACACCGAAATTGGACTTTGTTGCACGAGCATATACATAACAGGAGTCGGAATCTCATTCCTTGCATCCTACATCGGTGAACCAAGGCTCGGGTAGGAAAACCCATTTTGATCGGATCACTTGATCTAATCGGAGTACCAGAATCCCAAGGCACCCGTTCTCGTAGCCAATCTTGCCGAATGCTCTCCCAAAAATTTCTGGAAAAATGATGTAAAACCACTATGAGTTGGAATCATTAACGTGATTTTGGCGATACTACTGACCGTAAATGGGAAACAAAAGTGTATTTGCAACCGCTCACACCAGGCAAATACGTGGACAAGTGGTCACATACGTGTGTTGAGCTATTCCATTCCCCTGTTTCCCAATGGAGGATGGAAGTTCTAGAGGGACGCTCGTAGCGAGACGAGATATAAGCTAGATTCGGTCTTCATTGAAGAGACATCAAGAATGAGCGGCATCGAGTTTCCTCCATTAATCTTCAGTAAATTTCACGATCCATGCTGGGGGATATTCGTGTGTGCACCCCAGGACATCCCATTCACCAATATCCCACATTTGTACACCTTCCAGTTTCTCGGCCTCCCAGTTCACCGAGATCAATAGGTAGCCCTCTATTCCATTTCCAGCCAGGAATTACCAGCTGCCTACGAGCTAAACTGAGGAATACCGCTATGAAAGTGACTGCGGCTATCAAGTACGTGGGAGCTGGGACGATCGAATTCCTAGTTGATAGAGCCAGTGAAGAGTTCTACTTCATGGAAATGAATACGAGATTACAAGTGGAGCATACTGTCACTGAGATGATCACAGGTATTGATTTAGTTGAATGGCAGTTGAGAATAGCAGCGGGCGAGCAGCTACCTCTCAGACAAGATGAAATACGCATGAATGGTCATGCTATGGAAGCCCGCATATATGCTGAGGTACGTCTTCTGGAATTTTATATGATTCTCCATGACAAGTCTCCAAACAATACATCAGAATCCTTCGGATTTAGATCGTCCTCTAAATCACTCCATCTGCAAAATTCCTTCAAATTTTGGCCTAGTGTTGAATGAAGCGTATCCACTGGAATGAATGAGTGAGGCCTCTCATGTATTGTGATCTTCCGAAACATGCTCTGGCACGATAGGATTGGACCAAATCTTCCAAAATCCTATACTCCTACCGAAATTCAAATCGAATCTTCGAAAACATGCGAGAATACGTTACCAAGGGAGAAGTTGTTTCAAGTTATACCTCAATTTTCGAAGCGAGCCGTTGTAGATTTTCGGAATTGCAGTTTCCAAGAGAAGAATCTGCATCATTGCGCGACTTTGGGAGGAGGATCAGCTGATGAATTAATCATGGTATAATGTTGTAGGTTTACTCAAATTCTGTGACTCGAACATGTTAAGAACATGTAGCGATATACGACGAACGTGGAACGAAGAGATGAACCGATTATAGCTCGCCACCATTGATAGAATGCCTCTTCGTATCGCGTCTTGGATAGGCTATAATAGTTGAACCTCCCTAATCCGATAGTGTCGAGTTTTTCGACCTAGGATGCAACGAGTTATTCATTTTTCCCGTTTCACGAGTCGTCCGCGAGTCGTTTGACAGAATTTTGTGTTTAATTAGAACCAATATTTCCATGAGCAAATTGGTTGAGAGGAAAAAGTTAGTAGATAGATAGATGGATAGATAGATGGATAGATACGCTTTCCACTCGTAAATCCCTTATGTGAGACGGGAGACCGTCGAAGAGTGGCAAAAAGTGGGAGAACTCAACGAAAGGAAAGTGGACGCGAAGATTGATCCCCAACATAGCCAGGTGGATCGATCGAGCTCACGGAGAACTGGATTACTGGCTGACGCAAGCGTTTAGTGGGCATGGCTGCTTCGGAGAGTACCTGGAGCGGTTCCAGAAGAGGGAGATCCCGATCTGTCAGATGTGTGCGGCAGACTGGGACGATGTGGAGCACGCACTCTTCCAGTGCATGAACACAGCTGTGGAGAGAGCGGAGCTCGCAAACTGGCTTGGAAATCGGATCACCCCTGAGAATCTAGTGCCGTTCATGCTCCGCAGGAAAGAGACATGGGATAAGATCGCCGCGTATATCAAGACGGCAATCACCCGAAAAGAAGAGCAAGAACGGGCATTGCAGCGCCAAGCAAGGGGCGCTGCATAGCGAACAACGACGACTTGAAGAGTGATCAATGACGACGAAGAGAGAAGACAGAAGAGCGGACACACCAAAGAAGAACGCCCCATGCCGCGCGATACGCCTCCCGACCTGAAGTAATGCTAACGCGGTTCCAGATAAGTGATCCTGGCACCGAAATTGTCAGCTACAGGAATTCCAAAAAGAGGAATCGATACCTCAAAAATTCCTCCATACAAATCCGCGCTGAGAAAAACTCCTCCAGCCTCCGATTTCCCAAGATTATTGATAAACATGCTGGAACGAAGCACTCCAGTACGTCCCTTCTGCTGCTCGTGGAGACATGTTCGCGGTATAGAAATACTCGCCTTAGAAAAAGAAAATACCCGTCTCCTTGAAAATCTCTTGCTTCCCACTAGTTTTTCCACACTCGGAATTGCTCGGTATTGTTGTCCATAAACATGGAAGTTCGGATCACTCGCTGTCTTACACAACGTCCACGCGTGACTTACACAAGACAGCTGGTGATCTGAACTTCCATGCTTGTTGACAACAATTCCCAGTGTGGAAAAACTAATAGAAAGCAAGAGATTTCCAAGGATACGGGTATTTTATTTCTTCAACACAAGTATTTCCATCCCGCGAACATGTCTCCACGTGCAGTAGAAGGGACGTACTGGAGTGCTTGGTTTCAGCATGTTTATGAATAATCTTGGAAAATTGGGGGGTGGAGGAGTTTTTGTCAGCGCGGATTTGTATGGAGGAGTTTTTGAAGTATCGATTCCTCTTTTTAGAATTCCTGTAGCTGACAATTTCGGTGCCAAGATCACTTATCTCGCGGTTCCGGGGTATAGTGGTTACCTGCCGCCAGTTCTGCAACGATGGCTTGCCAACATCGTAGGGCTAAGGGCAGGAGGTTTTAGCCCCCAGTGCACACTGGCGTTGGATTTATGCTCATCCGGTTTACCGGGTAAGCAAAATGAAAGTGCCTATGGTCTGTTGGTGGGAGATCCATTAGGGATAGCCTGTCATCAGATTCTTCTTTATATTCCACTTAAAAAAAAAAAAAGAAGAAAAGATACGGTTTATTCTGCCCGTAGGCGAAAACGGAAACAATACAATATCATCATACAACTTCGTACAAGATTTCTCAGGAATGAAAAGTGAATTCACCTGATACTTAAGGAGGTTCGATGGTGTCATGAAGGATCGGTGAGGGGGGAAGACGGAAACTAACCCAACCTGCCGCTCGGCTGCACGAAAATACACGGGGAGTATACCTATGTGTTGACGATTTTCGACAATATGATATTCGATCATATTTCCACGAAATGCATGGTAAGCTGTGATCACCGACAGGTATTATTGTTCTCTAGGAAATTCTCTATCCCCTGAATATTTTATGAGAATTTTCTCTACACCTCAAGAGGTGCTAGGCTTGTTTTGGTGGCGCCGTCTATAAGAGCCCATGTTATTTCGAAAAATGTAAGAGCTTAGTTCTCAAAAAAACGCCTGGTGAAAAATATGAAAAAATTCACAGAGTATTTTTTTGTCTCAAAGATAATTATGTAAAAGGTTTCGTCGCGATCTCTACATCTTTGTCAAGACCATCGAACCTCCTCAATTCTAGCAAAAGGAAAAAGAAAAAAGCCAACATTTATAAAGGGACTAGGCGGTTAAGCATGGTGAAGTGGACCTTGTCAGATATGGCCTCGAAAGTATTTTTCCCCACTTTCTAACACCAAATAATGGGCGAAGCAAAGGTTTGTAGGTCCCAAAGTCGCCCCTGTTTTTTACAGCACCCCAGAAACCCTCTAAAAACGCTAAAAACCGATGTTCCTTCTATCAAATCGCATTCTGACGCATTTCAACGAATTGATCTGAAAATTTTTTGACATACTCTTGAAATGTGGTCAATCATAGAGAAAATATTTTCATTCCGATAACTCTCGATTGAGTCCCTAAAAAAAATTCTTCAAAACTTTAAAGTCAATTTTCTCATGTAAATTGGAAAGAACTATGTTAGAAAATTATTGCATCGTGTTCATCAGGTTATTTTGCATCGAAAACGGGTATTCTTAGAATCTTTTAGGTGGTGGAACATGGTCAAAAGTGCAAAAAATCGTTTTCAAAGCAAATTTTAATTCAGTAATTTGCATCTTCTGCGCATGCGCGTCCTCCTACGTCTCTAAAAGTATTCTTAATCGATAGCTGATGCAATTTCCTTCAAAATGACCTTATGAGGAAGTCGATTTGATGCAGTAAAACCTGAGATCTAGCTGGTCCAAAAAATGAAGAAATCCAAGGTACCAAATCCGTGAAGCCGTGGCTTCTTCAATGGGCCCGAAAAGTGTGAATTCTGAGTCGGACTGTTTCAAAGATGTGAACATGTGTTTTTGATGTAATTTTTGACGTAGAAACCGAATCCGTGGTCAGTTTTGTTCCAAACCTCCAAGATTTTTGATGACACTCAACAAACCGACCGGGGGGTGTACGGCCATTCCCAGCCTTCTTCTACACATTTGAGATGTATGATGAGTATAGTCAAAGGTTTGAACTTGTCGCATAGAGGATGCAAGTACGTTTTCCTTTGTATTTTGACCAGCTGATGATGATGCCGATGATTTCGAGGCTTGGGAATGAGTTGGGAGTCAGATTTGGGCTGATGGAGCTATATTATGTTTTATGATCTCATCAGAGAAAACTGCATCATGCACCTTATATATCTCTCTCGAGTTATTTCTGTGCCTCAAAACCATCGCTATTGTCTTCAGCTGGTCAAAATACAAAGGAAAGCATACTTGCATCCTCTATGCGACAAGTTGAAACCTTTGCCGATACTCATCATACATCTCAAACGTATAGAAAAAGGCTGGAAATGGCCGTACACCCCCCGGTCGGTTTTTTGAGTGTCATCAAAAATCATGAAGGTTCGGAACAAAACTGACCACGGATTCGGTTTCTACGTCAGAAATTACATCGAAAACACATGTTCACATCTTTGAAACAGTCCGACTCAAAATTCGCACTTTTCGGGCCCATTGAAGGAGCCACGGCTTCACGGATTTGGTACCTTGGATTTTTCCATTTCTTAAACCAGCTAGATCTCAGGTTTCACTGCATCAAATCGACTTTCTCAAGAGGTCATTTTAAAGGAAATTGCATCAGCTATCGATTAAGAATACTTATAGAGACGTAGGAGGACGCGCATGCGCAGAAGATGCAAATTACTGAATTAAAATTTGCTTTGAAAACGATTTTTTTCACTTTTGACCATGTTTCACCACGTAAAAAATTCTAAAAATACCCGTTTTCGATGCAAAATAACCCGATGAACACGATGCAATGGTTTTCTAACATAGTTCTTTCCAATTTACATGAGAAAATTGACTTTGAAGTTTTGAAGAATTTTTTTTAGGGACTCAATCGAGAATTGTCGGAATGAAAATATTTTCTTCATAATTGACCACATTTCAAGAGTATGTCAGAGAATTTTCAGATCGATTCGTTGAAATGCGTCAGAATGCGATTTGATAGAAGGAACATCGATTTTTAGCGTTTTTTAGAGGGTTTCTGGGGTGCTGTAAAAACCAGGGGCGACTTTGGGACCTACAAACCTTTGCTTCACCCATCATTTGGTGTTAGAAAGTGGGGGAAAATACTTTCGAGGCCATATCTGACAAGGTCCACTTCACCATGCTTAACCGCCTAGTCCTTTTATAGAGAATCGTATCGTTATAAGATATTTGGTCAGCGCTATCTACAGTCTTGTTTTTATCACAGAATGACACGGCAATTGAATTAATCAGGTAACATTGTTGCACTGATAACAGCAGTAACCCACTCTTTCTCACTGGGAGTGGTTATATCAATACTCTTGGGATTATTGGGAGGCCTTAGGTGTCAAGCTTGAGCATATGGAGTTTTGATGGATGTTTGAATGATGCCAATGAAGATGAGTTGCGCAGGAGGGGCGGCAGAGAGTTCCAGAGCCTAGCACCGCAACACTAGGAAGAATATTCAGTGGTTTTGAGCCTAATTCTAGGGATGTTAAGATCATGTGTCAGACTGAGATATTGCTTAATGAATTCTGTCAAGCGATGAGAAATTACAATGTTCAAAGATCATGCCGGTACTCACGATGAAAACATATACCCTATGTTTAAGATTGTCAGTAGTAATGTCGCAATTTCAAATTCGCGCGCGCTCGCGTCATCTCGCGTTCAAGATTCCGTTCCGCGCTCAAGATGTTCCGTTCCGCGCCGTCGCGCTTGTCGCTTTCCGCGGCTCGCGTCAGTTTCCGTCGGCCGCTCGTCCGCACCACCTCGCTTCTGTTATGAGCGAAAATACACCTAACTTATTTTGCACTAAATAGTGTGTGGTTTTTTAAAAATAAACCCGCCCTGGCATGTATAATTAAACATTTGGTCCTTCGAAGTTCGGATCGGTGTCAGTGGTGATGTGAATCAGTGGATGCGGATGGATTCCTGCAATCCGAGTGGGTGCGAGTCGTCCGTGTGGCAAAATGGCCGCGTGAGCGAGACGAGCGGCAACTCTCCCTCGAGGACCTGCGGCTCTAGCGAGACCTTCGGTGACACTTGGAGGAGCGGATGCAGGTGTTGATTCTCCGATGTCTTTGGGAGTGACCAGAGCGCAACCTGCGAAATTGGAGTTGAGCTCGCAGAAATATCGAGCGCGTGACATGCAGCCAAGTGTCTGAGTCGGAGTAACGGAGTCTCGGCTAACCGCACCTCAAGGCGAGGGGACGGAGACGACCTGGGAGCTGGGTGGCTCTTGGGCAACGGGGGACGCTTCAGGATAAGCTGTTTATTTTTTTGCTCTTTTTAGTTCAAATCGCTTGGTCAGCATGTCTGTCAAGCATTCAGTCAATAATCTGAAAATTCATATTTTGTTGTAAATTCAGTTGTGCAATTTTAAGCACATTTTGCTCGATCGGACATTGTATACATCGAGCTTTGCTCAAGTTTTGGACCTTCTCTAAAATTATCGGATTTTTCAAGGTTACCACCATATGTGACGGGCATTAGCGTGCGTGCTGCTTGGCGCAAGCGTGCGCTCGACCACCAGCAATATTCAGCCGGTGTCATCCGCAGCTACATCAGCTGCGTGCAGCGGAGCAACGCTATTCAGCCCGGCAAAGGAATCTCGTCGCCGTGACTGCGTCATATCACCGCTCAATTGCCAGTTCGACGGGGCAGTCTACATCGCCGCATCTCAGCGCACCTCGTCTCTGTTGTTATGACCGGACCTGATGGGTCCGGGTAACAAATATATTTATTTTAGAGTGGGTTTTTGGACATTGAAGGGCGGACTGCCCTGTTGCACTCACCTTATTCAAAAATGTAGACAAGTAGACAATGTAGAAAAGTATATATACATATATCTATCGTTCAAATTTTGAGAAATGAAATATGCATATTAATCATCAGGGAGAAGGTCAATTTAATTAATAAATATTAATTTGAGAATAATTCGATTCATATGCTAATTTTGAATTGGACAATACAAAGGTAACAATGATAGATTTAATATACTAAACATGAATAGATTTTCTTAGACTTACAATTATGTTGATACTAAATTCTACTCGAGGATTCCCAGCTCTGCGGGTCAAGATATCCTGGAGGCTGATAGACAGGTTGATTAGCTCGTTCTCGGGATGACGCCGGAGATACGCGGCGGGATTCAGTCGACTCAGTCTCTCACTTAGAAATTTACTTTGTCGTGCTCAACACTTGGGTAAAATCTGCGCGTGAGTTTAAGAGTAACGTTTCAAGACTGATCAATTAACTGCTGTTGACTTTCAATTTTTATAGCTTTGTGGTTATGAAATTTGACCTGTTTTTTTTGGCCGTGCACGTAACTCGGAGTTATTGTGGGTTACGCGCACGGTGACAACAATGCGCTGAATCAACCTGTCTTCATAATTCTGATTGCTTAATTAAATAGAGGTTACTCAAAAGACAAGCAATCCTCAATCGCAACTCAGCAATTCACAACTTCTTTGGGTAATCGGGTCACCCGGGGATGGCGGGACGCCACATCTCCCCCCCCCCCTAGACCATTCCCGTCCCGGGAATGCATCCAGCAGGGGCGCAGTGGTCCAACCTCCCAAATGACCCGATTACTCAAAGCTGAAAGGGTGTATTTTGTGTCATGCGTTTAATGTGATTCTTACAACTTTTGCATTGGAAAGTTCTTACATTGTTCTTCCTCAGGCATGAAATATCCGCCCTGGCTTTGCTGCAGGTTCTGCATTTTGCCCATCTTGTCGGCGATCTTGCGTGAGCATACTTGCACAAATAGCACCAACTTTTACTTGTTTCACCTGCCTTTTTCCGTTCCTTATATATTCTGTCTTGTGTCCTATTTTGTTGTCTTTTGCGAATTTTTTTTTTTTTGAATCGTCAATATCAAAATTCATGCCATTTTCCTTCGATGTAGTTTGATTTTCCGTTATGCATGACGGGCTTGATGATGAGATATATACCAAGTCGGGGAGAGCGAGCGTGGGTGGGGCCGTTTGGCGGGAAACGTGGCCCGTTGTGGCTCACTATTTCGCGTGTCGTCTGCTGGGTTAGCAGTTACGCGTGATGCACTTGTTGGCCACAGTAAGGTTGGGTTGGGAACATTCTCCATCGCAACTCGGCTGTATTCATCTACTGTAGCTGCTTGTTGATTATCACGTGGCGAGGTTCCACGTTCAATTTTCATGCGGTCAGTCGGTAATTGCTCGGTTGCTGTATGGGAGAGTAAAAAGGCCATGGTGGCGCCATCTCTTGGTTGCCCGGGCAAGTAGCGGTGTGGCGCGGAGATTTGAATCACAGGACATCGTGTGTGGAGTGTATGGACGTTTATATGTTCGATATCTAAATTGTGTTCTATGTAAATTTTGCGTGTTGCGATTGAATACTGTATACCTCCGAGTAACCTTCATTCTACATGAATAAGTCTCGTTATAAATACTACATCATCTCGTATAGTAAAATTAAAGGCGGCCTTATACAATATAATATATACATATAGTAAATTTATAAATCCACTTACACACTTATATATATACATATATATATATATTCTCCAAGGAAAGTTTTTTTTTTCAAATTTTAAATTTTTTTTTTTTTTTTTTGAAATTCAAAATGCATGAAGTATTCGTATCATGGCAACCCTATACAACATATGTATTATTTATTATCTATTTATATATTTATTTATTTATTTACTAATCGTTATATATATATATTCATTTTTTTTCTATTTATGAATTTCCAAATTGTTTGAATTTCAAAATCCATTCGAAACAATTCTGTGAAATTACAGGTAAACTCGCCCCTTTTTTTTTTTTCTTTCTTTGTTAGGTCATCGTGAAAGAAAAAACCCCTGATATTAATTTTAGATCGTACATCTAAATAATATTACTACTAATATTATAAACTACAGTCATAACAAATATGATCTGGAGGGAGTGCAGAACATCATTTCTTCCGTATGCTATTATGTATGCATATATCATCTTCAAAATTTTACGAAAAGAAAGAGAAAAATTGAATATATATATGTTCTGGAACATTGCACGTTGTCATTTCTGTCGTCAGCCTTTATACGCGTCACTTGGGTGTTGAGTTATTTCCAATATGCGGCCGAAGGGTCAGCATGAGTTATGCGTGATCGACATCGGTCAAGATCTTAAGGATAGTCTACGTCTTGTGTCGGTAATAAAGATAATTGTGGGTGCAGTTGTGGTGAAACATGCATAAATGACGTTTCTTGTTGAGTATTCTCAGGAAGGGCTGGGAGTAATGAGGTTATTAGTGGTACAAGGGCTTTGGTCCCAGGAGTAGACTCTGGAATGGCGGGGGGTGGTGATAGTGGTCTCGTTACTGTCCTGTGTACTGTGCTCTTCTGTGACAAATGTTGCGGGTTGTCTGTTTGGATGATAAAGGGTGGGTTTGGTCTCTTGTTTTTTCTCAATTTTAGGCATTTCTCTATCTTTCTAATACATATGCAGAAAACAATTGCTATTACAACAGTCGAACATAATGATGCTCCTAGATAGCTATGGAAGGTATTCATTACTCTCTTTTGTTTAGCTACTTCTCTATATTGTTTTTCTATCTCGCCTAATGCCACTGAATCGCCATTTGATAACCAGGCGTCGAGTCTCTCATAAATTTCGTGATTCGCGTCTTTTAGTGCTGACTGAGTATCTTCGGACAAAAGGCTTGTGATATCCAGCTGGAATTCTGGTTCATAGGAAAATGAATAATCCATATTAATTTTATTAATTCCAAAAAGCGAGAAATTACTAGCGTACGCCGTGCATAGTCCGTTAATTGATAGAATGCCAGTTCTGTTGAGTACAATTTCGGTTTTGGATTCGTCAGCACAAATTAGTCTCATACGTATAGCTATGGTTGTAGAAAACAGCCACTCATTTGTAGATTGTAATCTCTTGAAATAGGGAGTGTTTGCCGACGTTATTACGTAATTACATGATTTTAGGTTGCCGGGTGACGTTTTTGCTAAAAGTTCAAATTCACATGGATCTTCAGCATGACTAACTCGTATCGGTTCTACAGCGTCACATAGTGTAGTATGGTTCCGGTCTATGCAGTCCTGTAATTGGTTCTCTCGAAAAAGAATGTATGTACGAAAGTTTTTTCATACAAATATGTCTGAGAATTCTGGTATGATGGAAATGAATGAGTTCTGAGTTCTTACTACTTCTGTCGGGGTTGGCAAACTGTGAATTTTATAGTGCATAAATTGGGTAGCATCTGCTATTGGGAAGGTTAAAGTTACGACAAGCTTTTGATGTGTTATGTGCACGTAGGTTTTTGATATCGAAAAAAGGTATTCTGGGGTGATTTTCTCTTTGTCCCATGGTAGGGCATGATTAGCTCTGTAATTGTTGACGTCATGTAAAATGTCTTGTAATTGCTCGTGGTTCAACATCAGTGGATGTAAGTGCCCCCTTGCTGTTACCTCAATATCATTGACAAGAGTTTTGTATGAAGAAATAGAATGCTGTAGGGCCATTTCAAATTCCGTCACCCATAACTCTAAATTCTCTCTGAGAGTTAGTTCGTTTATGGTGTTTGATGAAGAAGCAAGATCCTTTGATAATTTGCTGTGTAATATTTCTACTTCATTTTTCTGTAAATTCATGAACTTGTGAATGTTATCTAATTCAGATCTTAATATATGCGTGCTCTCTGATGCGAGTAATGATATGTTCTGGTTTCTGTCATACAAGTCATTCACTTGTTTGGTTATCAAGTCACGATCGTCAGCGTCCATAGTCCCAAATAATTTGCGGTTCACCCATCCCACTATTTCCAAAGGAGCGCCCCTCTTTCTTATATTGTGCCCTTTAATTGAGTCGGGTTGTGGCACTGACGTGATGGCAAAATATTCTGTAAGGTCTGATTGTAAGTCGTCTAGGGTGTGTAACATAGTTTCTAACTTTGCAAAAGGGATGAGTCGGTCACAGTCCGCTAATTTCCGAATACACCGTTCTCTAACAGCCTTCAATTGCTTCTCCCTCCAATCATTTTTCTCTAATAATTAATCACAATTTATAACTATCGAGAGTCTCCATTCTGATTTGATTATCCTTCCCTCGCCAAAATACTCGAAGTAAATGCCTGGATTTTTCGAGATATGCGTGAGTCTATGAGTTATGTTCATATTACCCGATATAACTCTGAAATACAGGGCGCCAATCCACAAGAAATTCAGAAGTATCATTCTGCTTCGCGTTTCGCGTACGCCTGTAACAACAAAACAACAATAGCTATCAATTATATGCGCGCTTCACTTTGTCAATATGCTTTAAGAAAGTTTCCCCGGTCGAAGTTTCTAGCAGAACATTATTATTTCGATACACTTCTTTGATTTTGAATTTCCCATTGAAAAACTTATCTAATTTGCCTTTTCTTGGTTCCTTAAGAACGTATACCTCCATCCCCACCTCGAGGTCTTTAGGCTTCTTATTCTTATCATATCGAAATTTTGTCTGATTCTTAGAATCAATCAAATTTTCTCTAGCTTTTCTTTGGAAATCGGCGAGGACTTCAATCAGATTGCACAGATATGAGCTGTATGTTTCAAGTTCAAATTCGTCAGGGTATTTGTCTACTGTCCGGGCTTTGCGTCCGTAAATTATCTCGAAAGGGGTGAATCCTGTCGAAGCGTGGACCGAGGTATTGTACTCAAAGCTCGCGAAGGGCACGATCATATCCCAATCTTGTCTTTGTTCAGCCTTAGTTCTGATGTAGCTCCCTAACATGGCGTGACTGCGTTTGAGAGACGCGTTCCCTTGGGGGTGATAACTTGTGGTCGTAATTAGCTTGATACCAAAAATTGTTGCTAGTTCTTTGAGAAGTCGGTTCTTGAAACTGGTGCCTCTGTCACTCAAAATTATTCTGGGCACGCCAAAATTCGCTATGAGATGTCTAGCTATTGCATCTGCAATGGTAACGGCACGGATATCAGGAATAGGGATGGCAAGACAGAATTTTGAAAGTTGACACTGCATAGTTAAAATGTGACGGTTACCCGAGGGTGTAGTTGGCAAAGGGCCTACGGTATCTATTTTTGTAAATACTTCCGTAGGTGTGTCTGAAATGATCATTGGGACTTTTGTTCGGATTCCTATTAGTTTTTGTTCTTGACAGACGGAGCATTTATTTACAAAACTTTCTACGTCTCTTTTCATGCCCACCCATGAGAATTTTTCTCGAATGCGTCTATATGTCTTCCCTATTCCTCGGTGTCCTCCAAATAAACTCGAATGAAATTCCTCCATGATGTTTGCCGTTTGACTAGCTTCTGGGATGACACAAGTACCATAACAAAAGGTTATAGTCAAAGGAAAATTTCGAAATTCGGTTTGAATTGCGTCCTTTATGAAAGACTTTGGAAGTTTATCTGTTAACTCTCCTACTCGTGCTATGCGAAAAGAATCTATCTCCGATTTCCGTATCAGTTTGGAAAGATTTGAAATGGCTAATTTCACGTTTGCGGGTGTAATAGAACTATCCTTTTTGTCACAAATTACGAGACTATAAATGAATCTTTTTCGGTTTTTAGTCACTAAAACTTCGCCTATTTCGGGATCTTGTGATTTTAATTTAGCATAATCGATCGCTCCAATGTCAGTCAATAATTTGTTATTAGGAGAGCTCAAGTCTAAGTCCGCGGGTATGAAATGAACTATATTATCTTTCAGAAAAGTGAGGCATTCACGTGTGGTGCATACCTTCAGTGTTGTTGGTAGTTTGTCCTCAAGGTCAGATTGATTGGGCGAACCAAAGTCTCGTTTTTCATTTGGGGGTTGAGTCGCTTCAATCCGATGAGGTGGCGGTTGGTGTTTGGGAGAGTGATCAGCACGCGGAGAGATGGAACTTGATTCTAATCTATTTCTTTCGGGGGTGCCCGAGGTTTTTTTTTCATAGTTTGAGATTCTAAGGGAGCCTTTGAGATTCTATGAGACGATACGTCATCTTCAACATCACTGCCTTCCTGCGCGATGGTACTGAGTGTTTTCCAAAAGCTTGGAAGACCACTCCTCCTGCTTCCAGTCAGAGGAAGGGGTGTTGATCTGGCAACTGTTTTTCTAGATGGAGACATTTTTGTTCTCATGGCTTCTGGTGTTGGGGTAGTCTCAGGAGGTATGAAAGAATGTGCTATCCACTCTTCCACGATCTCATTTGATACCGGTTCTGCCCCCAAGTAGGCTGGTGAGGATGTCGTAGATTTGTTCAAGGAAGAATTTGAGGAATGCAAGTTCGGGTCTGAAAATGTTGAATGAGCATTGTCTTTATTCATAGGTTCATCGTCCCACCAATAGGTTTGGCTTTTATCGGGTTTCGAAATTTCTGGAAGATTCTTCGACCATCTCTTGGTAGATTGAGCATCTGGTATAAAACTCTCGTCAGACGAAGAAGAAGAATCGGGGTCATGAGTGATATTGTATGGTATGTTTTTCTTTTGATTGCAAGTTGGGTTTTGGGTTGGTGTAATGATTTTGGGCAGCCCCTGTTCGTCTGGTGTCTCAATATTGCTCCCTTCTTCGGTGTCAGATCGTTTAGATGACTGGTCTGTTAGATTGGATTCTTCATCCTTGTCCAAGAGATCTGGCAGAAATGATTTGTCTCGCTGGGGAATAGGGGGTTCGTCAAACTCTTGAGCTTCAGATTCGTCACTTGAGGTGAGAGATTCAGACGAGCTCTGCGTTTCTCGCGAAGACTTCAGTATGGGAATGTGAGTCCTTGGGCCTCCTTTCCTAATTCTGAGTCTTTTGGCGATGGTGCTCCCATCCAAATCCCCTTGTCCTCTGGACATATTTGTTGGTCTTTCCGGAGGTTCAATCTTGGAACCTTTCTTCCTTCCTCGCTTAGGCGGAGCCTTAGATGTACTCGATGATGAATCTGAAATTGATTGTTTGCGGGCATTTTCAGCTCGTTGCTGTGAAGTCTTTGTCGGTCTAGGACGTAACGGTAGCATTTTTACTGATGCTACGGACGAATCAGAATGAGTACTCTCTTCAGACTCAGATGATGAGCAAGAGCACTCTCCATTACTCTTGAACGTAGGTGCAGGGTAATCAGAGGGCTGGGTTTCAACTGGGTTGCGAGAAAGGGCATCTGCGTTGGTATTCTGTACTCCAGGCTTATATTTGAAAGTATAATTGTACCCTCTGAGTTTAGCCCTCCAACGGTTAAGTCTACTCATGGGATCCTTGATGGATTCGATCCAGGTTAAGGGCTCGTGATCTCCGTAGATGGTAAAATGGCGTCCGTATAAAAAGTGACGGAAGTGTTGAACGGAATTGACGACAGCCAGACACTCTCTCTCTGTTGCGGAATAATTTCTTTCTGTTTTAGATAAGGATTTCGACATGTAAGCGATGGGTTGGTCCTTGCCAGGTTCGCCTTGAGAAAGTACCGCCCCTATGGCTCCGTTCGAAGCATCACAGGTCAAAATGAAGGGTTTGTCGAAATCAGCAGGAATTAGAACGGGGGCCTCACACAAAGCTTGTTTGAGGGTCTCAAAACTCTTCTGTTGTTCTTCTTTCCACTCAAATTTCACGCCCTTGGAAAGGAGGTCATTCATGGGTTTCGCTTTCTTAGAAAAATCCTTGATGAAGCGTCGATAGTAATTCGCGAGGCCTAAAAATGATTTGATGTTGCGTGTTGTTTTAGGCGTAGGAAAATTCCGAACGGCATCCAGTTTTGAAGGGTCGGGTCTAACTCCGCGTCTATCAATAATGTGACCAAGATACTTTACTTCGGGCGTTAAGAATTCACACTCATCTGGCTGGAGTTTCATGACAGCATCTGACAGCCGTTGGAAGACCTTGTAAATTTTCTTAATATGAGAATTTAGCGAATCTGAAAAAACCAGTATATCATCCATATAAATGAAAATTTCAATGCCTTGTAATCCAATCATTACGTTATCAATAGCTCGCTGGAAAGAAGCTGGACCATTGCATAAACCAAAGGGCATAACCAACCATTCAAATAAACCATACGGAGTTCGAAACGCTGTCTTTGGCCGATCAGAAGGGTTAACTTGAATTTGATGAAATCCGCTGACGAGGTCAAATACCGAGAAATATTTTGATTTTCCCATCAATTCTAGGATCTCTTGAATGTTGGGTAACGGATATGCATCTGGAATGGTTTTCTCGTTCAACTTACGATAATCAATGACTAACCTGTAACGCCTCTTCCCATCCGGACCTGGTTTTTTCGGTACAATCCATAAGGGACTTACCCATGGACTGTTAGAGTGTTGAATTGAATGATCTTGCAGTAATTTGATAATTTGTTCGCGGATCTCTCTGTGTAGGGTGGGTGGGTACCTATACTGCTTGGAGGTGGTGGGTTTGTCATCTCGAGTGACAATATGATGTATATATTTCGTTCTTGGTGGCAAATCTCCCGGCAACATGAATATATGATGGAATTTTCGAACTATCCGTCTCAATTTCTTCCGACCATGACGACAATGATGGGTGCGCAATAGAAACTTTACTATGATCTTGACTCTCTCTGATTTGGATAATGGTTTCGTCGGTTCTATTGGTTCGGGTTCAGAATCAAGACAGTCCTCTGAAAGTTCTAGGTCATATTGATCTAAGTTTTGGGGAGGTATTTCCACTGTGATATGTCTGTCTAACGTGTTAGTGGCTATGGCATAGCATATGCCATTCATCACTTTAACAGTACATTCCCCTAAAAGAACCCCTTTCTTTGTTTTGACAAAAGGTAGGTAGGCGTCTCCGTCAGGGAGATCAGTCCAAATTTTGACGGGGGCCTTTGACATGGCAGGTATTGTAACAGAGTATATATTCACTGCATTGGCTGTTTCAGCGCTAGCATCGCTGTCCTGATAAGGGAGCTCCTGCCATATAGACCGAGTTACGGAGTCCATGGTGGGGGTGTCGTGGGTGATTGTTGCGTTAGCGTGTGACTCATTTGAGTTCTGAGGCTCATGAGTTACCTCGAGTGATTCATGAGTTACGTTGATGTTACTGTTTTTTCGTAACTCAAGAGGTGTTGTGTCTGTCTCTGTAATATTAAGTCGGCGTTTTTCTGGGACAATGATTACACCCGTCATTGGATAAAAGAAAATTCCTTTTCGTCAAGTTCGACGTCTTCCTCGTCATCTGAGGAATCTAGGTTAGGTTTGGGTGGAAAGAAGGATATGGGGTGTTCTCTCTCTCCTTCAAATGACACTAAGTTCTTATCAAACAATATCCATGCTCCATATTTCCGAAAATAATTTGATCCTAAAATAATGTCATATTTTACTATGCAATCTGGAGGAAGGACATGGAGTCTGATTTCTTTACCAAAAATACAAGTTTTAATCACTCCGAGAGTGTAAATAGGCTCTTCAGATACTCCTGTGACACGTATAATACGTGAGACATCCATTTTAATATCAGGTCTACATGAAGTGAGGCGAACGGTGCAAATATCTGCCCCGGTATCCAAATACACTAAACCCTGATTTGCTAGAAGCATATCATGCTCAATTTTTATCATCGGCCCTATTCCTGGGCTTTTGGCAGTTCGTAATTTCCTACGCTCATTATTTTGATTGAAGGCTTCGCCGGCTTACCCGCGGTCTGATCTTGACTGCGGGCAGGCTGGCAGTTTAAATGCTGGGCGACAGTAGGATTGGGTAACTGTTGTTGGGTATTAGAGGATACAAAGGGGTTTTCCCGTTGATACGTGTCAGGGGGATATTGAGGAGGGGGAAAATATCCTGGGAACATGGGTGGCCATGGATATGGATAGTAGGGGTGGAATGATTGAAATGGAAACTGCGGATAAGGGATAGTCGGAAAATTTTGATAAGGAGAGCGAGGTCGCACAGGAGAGTTGGAGCGGTTATATGGTGATGTGGGGCGTTGATATGGTGAACTTGGACGAGCTGGTGAGTTCGATCGGTCAGATCTTTGTGCTCTTGATTCAATAGGGCTAGATGAATAGCTCAAATTGGGATGAGCTAGAATTCGGCCTTGAGAGTCAAAACGCATCGGCGCTGGCGCGATAATGTCATTTTTGTCGTAATGGTGTGGTATATGGTTCCTATCATATATTCTGGGGTCGTTACGGTCCATGAAAGTGACGTGTTTTTGTTTATTTCTGTCTATCTCGGGAGTTGAAGGGCGTTGAGGGGTCGTGTAATGTAACTCAGCGTGACTAAGGTTCAAGCTTACAGCAAAGCTTTCAGCTTTCTCTGCTGCTTCAAGAGCCTCAGCCATTGATTTTGGTGGAATGAAAATGATACCGTTCCGCACACTATCTGGCAATCCTCTAATGAATGACTTCGAACCGAGAATTTCCAAAGATGGTCTATAATCAGTATTTCTAGCTTCTCCTTCAACGTCGGTATTAATCGCGGCGATACCACCTCTCATCAAGCCTCTGATTCTATTATGAAATTGACGTGTAGATTCATTTTTCTTCATCTTAACTGATAGGATCTCATTAACGTAAAAATCGTAAGGTTTCCTGGGTGAAAAGTTCAATTTCAAAATTTCCTCAAGCTGATCAATGGTCTGTATATTTTCGTCTCCGAGACATTTCCTAGCATCACCTCTAATCTTGGTTAATATTCCACGTAAAAAGTCAGGATGTTTGTTATCTGGAATAGTTCCGAGATAATTTTTTATGTCTTGGATGAAGTCTTTGGGAGGGGTGGTACCATCGTATTCTTTTATGTTAGCTAGAGCTTCGCGCACACAACTACTCAATGAAGTGTTGATAAAGGTATCGAAGGTGAGTTTCAACTGTTCCTGATTTTTTAACTCTTTTTGTCTGAGAAAAGTAGTGAGAGCTTGTTCTCGTGCAGTTGCGTCTGCGATGGCGTTGATATCCATCAAGGATTTATTTAATCCAGAAGAAAAGGCCATCGTTGGTTTGGGAATTTTGCGTTTTCGGGTCGTAATGAGTTATATGTTACACCACTTGGGGTTATGATCTACGAGATATGCGTTACGTGTTACTAGAAGTGATATGTGGAGTCGGGAATTTGATATGACAGAGATTTGTCAATTTCACAGTACAAGTTCGTCGAGTCAGTAAGAAGGACAATGTTGCAATAGTGCAGAACGATTTTGCAGGATGTAAATTTAGGAGTTGAACAAAGTTAGTGCAACAATATGTTCCCCACAAGGGATGCCAAAATGTTATGACCGGACCTGATGGGTCCGGGTAACAAATATATTTATTTTAGAGTGGGTTTTTGGACATTGAAGGGCAGACTGCCCTGTTGCACTCACCTTATTCAAAAATGTAGACAAGTAGACAATGTAGAAAAGTATATATACATATATCTATCGTTCAAATTTTGAAAAATGAAATATTCATATTAATCATCAGGGAGAAGGTCAATTTAATTAATAAATATTAATTTGAGAATAATTTGATTTATATGCTAATTTTGAATTGGACAATACAAAGGTAACAATGATAGATTTAATATACTAAACATGAATAGATTTTCTTAGACTTACAATTATGTTGATACTAAATTCTACTCGAGGATTCCCAGCTCTGCGGGTCAAGATATCCTGGAGGCTGATAGACAGGTTGATTAGCTCGTTCTCGGGATGACGCCAGAGATACGCGGCGGGATTCAGTCGACTCAGTCTCTCACTTAGAAATTTACTTTGTCGTGCTCAACACTTGGGTAAAATCTGCGCGTGAGTTTAAGAGTAACGTTTCAAGACTGATCAATTAACTGCTGTTGACTTTCAATTTTTATAGCTTTGTGGTTATGAAATTTGACCTGTTTTTTTTTTGGCCGTGCACGTAACTCGGAGTTACTGTGGGTTACGCGCACGTCGACAACAATGCGCTGAATCAACCTGTCTTCATAATTCTGATTGCTTAATTAAATAGAGGTTACTCAAAAGACAAGCAATCCTCAATCGCAACTCAGCAATTCACAACTTCTTTGGGTAATCGGGTCACCCGGGGATGGCGGGACGCCACACTGTCATCGGTGGGGCGTCAGCTCATGTGTCAACTGTATGAGTGAGTTATAGGTTACGAATACGAGATTATTCGATACGCATTTGAATTCAACTTCAGCTTATTTCGAGGTTACCTCTACTCGAGATCTTTGGTTTTTGAATTCTTTGACCTTGAAAAGATCGAGTCAGCAGCCCGGAGATCAGGTTTTAGTCTGGGTGAAATGGGGATTGTAAATATTTGTAAATATTGTGTATAAGCTAACGGAGTTTTGGGGATCAGTGTTTCCATCAAATCACTCAATTTGATTTGAAAAATTCCGGTTTTGGTTCGGTTTTGCCTCATTCTGTCCAGAATTTGGCTTCCTCTCCCATATTTTCTGCTATTTTTGAGTAGATTTCTGGGATTCAAGGTTTCGGATTTGGTTCTGGTTTCATTATTTGAACGGTCGGTTTTCAAGAAGTGAATAATCATGGAGGCGATTTACGAGCAGCAGCTGGATTTGCAAACAAAGATTGCAAATTCTTTTCATAATTATAAAGCTCAGGCTACAGTTAAAAAGACGAAAGCTAGTGCTTTAACTAGGTTTGATAATTTGAATGCAAATTACCAGAGTTTTTGTCAGAATCATAACAAGATTCTTGCGAGTAAAAGTAAACTACTTGATCATGACTATTTCAAGGTTAAGTTGTCGGAATTAGTTGAGGAGTCGTACTTAGCTAATAAATCGGATTTCCAAGAAGTCTTGAACCAATTCGCTGAATCAGAGAGATTAGAGAGAGAAGCTAACGCTCCGGCCACGCCAGTGGTTCAGAATATTGTTAGTTCGGAAAACTCTTATTCTATGGCGAAAATTGACATTCCTGTCTTTTCCGGGAAGTATCATGAGTGGGCCAATTTTCGAGACCTCTTCAAATCGCTAGTTCATCGTAGAGAAATGGACCCAGTGCTCAAATTTTATCAATCGAGAACCAAACTTTCTGGTGAGGCCTTAGATCAGATCAAAGGTATAGAAATGATCGGTGATAGTTATAATACGGCTTGGACAGAGTTATGCGGTTACTACGAGAATACGCGGAGGCTAGTAAATTTATCTCTGGGATCTCTCTTCTCGGTAAAGCCTATGAAGAATGAATCTTATGCTGAAATGAAAAGGCTCTACTCCAGTTCCTTTGATGCTGCGAATTTTTTACAAAGTCTCGAGCGTCCTATTGAGGAGAGTGGCGAAGATTTGTTTGTATTTCATACGGTCTCTAAATTCGATGCTACGACCAGGAAGGAATGGGAGAAGCATTTAGGGAAAACAAACGTACCCCCTTCCGTAGAGAAATTGAAGGAATTCTTTAAGGATCATCTAGCCACATTAGAGTCCATTGAGACTAGTCAAAAGCCTCAAACTAATAGCCAGCAAGCCAAGGTTTCAGGCTCTGGTAAAACGCACTCGATGGCTACGGATACGGATTCCGATCCTCCCAAAAGAGTCTGTCCCGATTGTTCGGAGGAACATCACCTCTCTCAGTGTAATTCCTTCAAGGCTAAAAGTATAGCCAATCGGAAGGCCTTTGTAACTGAGAAAAGGCTATGTTATATCTGCTTTGGTACGCATAGGGCGAGATTTTGTCAAGCGAAGAAGGCGTGTCGGAAATGTCCGGGAAAGCATCACACTTTTCTCCACGTGGATTATCCGAAATCAAACGACTCCTCGGGGGGTAGCAAGTCGGAAAATATTATGCCTCCTTTGAAAGAAAATTCTAGTTCGCCTTCGAAGCCACCCGTTGCATCTTGTACGCATCTCACGCAGACAGTTTGTCAAAATTCGGTGACGGATTCCGGTTTTGTCCTTTTGCCGACAGCGGTTGTCAAAGTGATCTCGGCGGCCGGATTCGAGTATTATTTCACGGCGTTAGTAGATCATTGCTCTCAGTCGTCGTTTGTGACGGAAAATGCTTGCCAAAAATTGGGTATCGGTAGGTCTCGGACGAAAGTGCAGGTTAAAGGAGTTGCCGGAGTCAATTCCTTCAACGCGAGAGGTATGACTAGTTTCACGATCAAGCCTCGATTTGCTTCCAATTTTAGTTGTGACGTGCAAGCTCTGATCGTTCCAAAAGTTTCAGGTTATAGAGCATCTGTATCTGCTAGCACGGATAATTGGGGGCATATTCAAGGGTTACAACTGGCTGATCCAAACTTCCTGAAAACACGATCTATTAATATTTTGCTAGGTGCAAAAATTCATGCTCAAATAGTGCTTGATGGCGTTAAGAAGGCAAATTCCCGGGGTTCAGAGCTGCCTATAGCCACAAATACAGAACTCGGTTGGGTAATATCGTCGAGTGTAGGTAACGGATCAGGATCATCATCCTCGTATTTCCACCTGGTAGATGACTCAATATTAAACTCACTGATAGAGAGATTTTGGAAGGAAGAAGAACTGCCTAGGAACAAATTTGTGTCCGAAGATGATCGCAAGTGCGAGAAGCATTTTGTAAGGACGCATTCCCAAGATCCTCAGGGGAGATATGTGGTTCGATTGCCTGTCAAAGAGAACGTGCTGGAAAGTCTAACTTTTGATTTCGGAGATTCGTATCATTCGGCCTTGAGGATGCTCTCTTCTATGGAGAAAAAGTTTGAGAAAGACCCTATCTTCGCGGAGAAGTATCGATCTTTCATTCGTGAATATGAAGAGCTTGGGCACATGCAATTGAGCGCTAGTTTGTCGGTCGAGGGAAGGAAGCGTTGCTATTTTATTCCTCATCACGGTATAATCCAAGGTTCGAAAAAACTACGTACGGTTTTCAACGCCTCACAGGAAGTACACGGTTTGTCTCTCAACGATTGCCTCTATACCGGAGAGAATCTGCTCCCTGAACTGTTCGACCTCGTTTTGAGATGGCGTAGGTACGCCTTTGTTTTTGTCGCGGATATAGAGAAGATGTACAGACAAATCCTGGTAGATCCGAGAGATAGACATTTGCAAATGATATTGTGGAGAGTCAACTCGCACTCACAAGTTTTGTCGTATATACTCAGTACAATTACATATGGTATGAACTGTTCTCCGTACCTAGCAATTCGAGTCTTGAGACAGCTAGCAGCTGACTATGGACATTCGTTTACCTCGGCTATTCAAATCATCGAAGAGGAGTCTTACATGGATGATTTTATGTCGGGGGGGAAGACGGTGGAAGAAGCGCGTGAGAAGCAGATTCATTTGGTAGAACTCCTCAAGGTGGGCGGGTTTGAATTGCGAAAATGGGCTGCTAATGATGCAGAACTGCTTGACTGGGTTCCACCCGCTCACAGGATGAGTGGTTCAGCTGCTTTTGAAACGGAAGATCGTGCCTCGATTTTAGGCATTTCTTGGTCTCCGAAGGAGGATATTTTCTATTTTCGCATAAAGTCTCAGGATTTTGGCTCGCTCTCGTTGACGAAAAGAACTGTTCTCTCATTGACAGCCAAGATCTTCGACCCCCTTGGATGGTTAGCTCCGGTAGTTATATGGGCAAAAATTTTCATGCAATCTTTGTGGCTCTTAAAATGTAATTGGGATGACATTCTCCCTACTGATTACTCAGAGCCGTGGAAAAATTGGTACAACAAACTGTCTAGTTTAGAGTCGATTGAAATTCCTAGATGGATAGGGTATTCTTCTGATGGAATTGAGGTTATTGAGCTTCATGGTTTTGCTGACGCTTCGTCCAAAGCCTATGGAGCCGTGATTCATCTGAGAATAATTAGGAATGATGAAGTGATTTTGACGCTCCAGTGTGCAAAGTCGAAAGTCGCACCGCTTAAAACTCTTAGTATTCCTCGGTTAGAGCTTTGCGCTGCACATCTTCTAGCTAAACTCACGGAGCATTTTGTCGTTACGATGCCAATCGACATTGCCTCGATACATCTGTGGTCGGACTCGCGCGATGTGCTGTACTGGATAAGAGCTTCACCTAGTCGATGGCAAACTTTCGTAGCTAATCGTTGTTCGCAGATTCAGACATTGGTGCCACGTGCTCACTGGCATCACGTTAAGTCTAAGGAGAATCCAGCGGATGTGATTTCTAGAAGTCTAGAGCCTGATCTTATGCATAACTTCGAATTGTGGTGGAAGGGACCTCCCTTTCTATCACATTCTAAGCAGCCTTGGGATACTGCGGCAGAGAACATCGAGGTCCAGCCCTCAGAAGAAAGAGTTTCCTCGCATAATGTCGCTACTCAAGCCTCGGACGATTTTCTCGACAATGAGATATTGAATAGATATTCATCGGCTACGATATTGTTTCGGATTACTGCCTTGTGTCTTCGATTTGTCACGAAGCTTAGTCTTCGACTACCTGAGGTAAAAAGGAAAAACATTGGCTTGTTGAGGTTGGAATTCATGGATTTTAGTGTAATTTCGGATGAATTGATTGAACCTGGAGAACTTCTTAATGCTGAACTGTTATGGATCTATCTGTTGCAGGATCACGAATTCAAGGACGTGATCAAAAGTCTCGGGGCTCAGAAATCTGTTAAGGATAATAAATTGTTGAAACTGAATCCATTTCTAGACAAGGGACTGCTACGTGTCGGGGGTAGACTACGTCACTCCGATCTCGATTACGCTGAGAAGCATCCGCTGATCCTGCCAAAAAAGGGGCATCTGACGACGTTGCTGATCAGGCGAGCTCATCTGCTAACGCAACATGGCGGCACTCAGATGACATTGAATGGACTTCGCTCTCAATACTGGGTACTTCAAGGACGACAAGCGGTAAAAAGTGTCATTGGCGAATGTGTGGTATGTCTCAGGTATTCTGCTAAAGCCTCTACGCAATTAATGGGAGACCTTCCCCGGATTCGAACCACACCAGCTTACCCTTTCGAGCACTCAGGTGTAGACTTTGCGGGTCCATACAAAATTCGTCTGGCGAAGTTTAGGGGCAAGGGAACTATGAAGGCTTATATTGCTGTTTTTGTATGTCTTAGTACCAAGGCGGTGCATCTGGAATTAGTGGAAGACTACACGGCCGAAGCCTTCATTGCTGCCTTCAAACGGTTCACCAGTAGGAGAGGGCATTGTTCGCGCTTGCTGAGCGACCGAGGTCTCAATTTCGTCGGAGCAGACGCTGAGATGAAGCGGCGGTTCCATGAGGCGTCGCAGGAGAACAAGGCGATCGCAGTGGAGCTCACCAATCTACGAACCAAGTGGCACTTCAACCCTCCGGCCGCTCCGCATTCTTCCGGGCTTTGCGAGGCTGCGGTGAAGTCCGCGAAGCTCCATCTCAAACGGATTGTCGGTGAACACGTTCTCACTTTTGTTGAAATGTCGACCATCCTTTGTCAGGTCGAAGCATGCCTCAACTCAAGACCTTTACTGTCTATATCTGATGATCCTTCTGATCTAGTCGCGTTATCTCCCGCGCATTTCCTAATCCAAAGACCGTCATTTGTGCTTCCAGAAGCCTCAGTGCCCGGGAGGGCGATACCTTTTACCAAACGCTGGAGATGGATCACTCAGCTCACGCAAGAATTTTGGCGAGCTTGGTCTAAGGAGTATATGAGTTCTCTCCAAGAACGTCACAAATGGACCCGGCCAAAACGCTCGTTTCAACCAGGCGACGTCGTATTGATTCGCGACGAGCTTTCGTCACCTGCATTGTGGCCATTAGCCGTGATCACCGACACTGCTCCTGGTCTCAACAACCTCGTGCGAGTCGTTTGACTCCGTACGGCCAAGTCCACTTTCACTCGCCCAGCAGTGAAGCTAGTACTGCTTGTTCCCGTGAAGAAGAATGAAGACGACAAGGAATGACTTCGAAGTCTAAAGAACTATTAGTGTTAACCTATTTTGATATGGCAAGGAGTAGATTTTGTTTATTTTGAGTCTTTGTTCTAGTGAACTCAGGACCAATTCAAATGTATAAATTAGAGTCATTTCAAAGAGTATCGTTGTTTTTTCAGGTGATGAGCACCATACCCAGTTAAAATCACTTGTGCAGTTGCGATGGGTTTCATCTCTAATCGGAACGAATGCGCATTTTTTTCGGGGCTCTCTCGGGAGTACCGACGTAGCCGCAATTTAGATTGCTTTTCAATACTTTGATTTGGGTATATGAGATTGCTGGATGCATCTCCTTAGAAATCTAAAAGAAACCTCCTCTGCCATTGTAAATATTCAACTCAGTTGTTTCCTACGAATGGTATAGTTTAGTATTAACTGCGTTTCTCATAACTCATAATATTAACCTTGCTAATTTGCGTTATGTCAGTTACTTGGCTTCCCTCTTTGATTGTCTTGATAACTAGCGCTATTTACAAGTTCTAATCAGCGCAAAACAGATGAAATTTCCGGCTCATTAATGCTGATTTTTACCTTTAATCATAAATAAGTTAATTTTTGTTCCCGAAATTCAACTCTCGAGCCTACTGCTCCTAGTTTCGATTTTTATTTGGCACTGCCATTAGTTCATTGTATTCCTTCAATTTTCGCAAGGTTAAAAAATGTTGATTGTTAAATGAAACTATATAAGATTATCGATTTTCATTTCCAATTCTAATCGAGGTGGGCGGAATGTTTAAGATTGTCAGTAGTAATGTCGCAATTTCAAATTCGCGCGCGCTCGCGTCATCTCGCGTTCAAGATTCCGTTCCGCGCCGTCGCGCTTGTCGCTTCCCGCGGCTCGCGTCAGTTTCCGTCGGCCGCTCGTCCGCACTACCTCGCTTCTGTTATGAGCGAAAATACACCTAACTTATTTTGCACTAAATAGTGTGTGGTTTTTTAAAAATAAACCCGCCCTGGCATGTATAATTAAACACCCTATGTAATTTCTCTCATCACTCAATAGAATTCATTGGTCAATATTCCACTCCAACACATGATTAGGGCTCTCAATATCAACAAAAATTCGTGTGCGTTTGAGAAACGCGTAAGGAACGAAGTTCCAAGGCTGTCTTTGGTGTGATACGTGAATATCGATATGATCTGGAACTTTGGATGAGTCATAACTGACTTTCGAGATTTTCGAAGCTCATTATAACCGTATTTGATAAAGATATCACGCTATTGAGCCTTCGAGTAATTGAGATAGTTGACATCATTTCCTCAAATAGAATGAAACATGCATTATCCAAAAAGAATGATGACTTTAGCTTGGGATGAACTCCTAAAAATGAAATGATAGGAGATATATATTTAAAAGAAACTAGCAAATGTGATTCTCAATTATCAACACTGAGTTATTCATGAAAGGCATCATAGCTGGCGAACAAGCAAATTTTATTGGAATTGATTGGATTATTGAGACTAATTTTCAATGATCCTATGAATCCGTGTACTCATTTAGTGAAGTGAAAGGCAATATCTCATTCATTTGAACTCTATTTTTTGCCCAAAGAAGACAAACATCTGATGATTGAGCTGATTGAGGCTTTCGACGATGAATGTGTATTGTGAACAAATTAAGAATGTGATGGTTCCTCACACTTATATCATTTTACTTTTCAATTGAAGCTCTAGAAGAATGATGAGAATTTATTTGAACCCATTGATTGAGCACAAGGATTAAAATTGACAATGATAGCTCTACAAACCACGGGGGAATTTCGACTCTTGTCTCAAGTTTTTGACTGGATTGATGCCCTTATTCAACATCTTACAACATTATATTAAGTGATCTACTTTCTTAGATCGTCCCCGGTTTATTCTAGGGCCATAGAGGATCACAAATAGTATTCTCTGTTAAATTTCAAACAGATATTCAATGTATGTCAATGAGAGGAGTGCCTAACAACATCTGTAGAGTGGAAGTGATGATACGCGTACCCCATATTTAAACTTTTGGCCAAAGATGACCAAGGACTGGAAGTATCTCTTCATGATTTGATGCAATCTTGTACTTACTGGATAGGATGAAGAACATTATTGAAATTTGATGAAAAACCTATTGATTAGCGAGATCACAGTTTACCTGCTGTACAGAATACACAATCATTTCATCTGAGCAGGTTGAGGGATTTGACGACAACAAACTTTCACAGGTTAAAAGTGAGATGTTTTTGAACAACCTCTTTCAATTAAGAAAGAGGAGGTTCATGCTCTGAAAAAATGAGGAAAAGTGTATTGCATGCAGCCATGGTTGAAGGCACTTGGGCTTGACTAAAATTGATATTGGTGGACAATGAGGTCTTGGAAAATTTTGACTTTTGCTGAAACGTCTATGTGAGTCAATGCTCAACTCAATAAATTACAGCATTGTATGCCTTTCCTTGTCAAATTATGTTTCATTTTATGTGAATTTAGATGGAGATTTGAACATGTTCAAGTATGGAACAGTGGCATGTATGCAGTAATGGTGGCACACGAATAACCACATCTTTGATTAAGACCCCATCTTTAACTAAACCAGTGATGTTTTGATTGTTTCAAGAAATTACTTCCCTAATTAGGGCTCAGAACAGATAGAAATGAGCTTGCTGAATACTTTAAACTCAAATGAAGCAGGACAAAAGAGAGTCAGGAAAACTCTCGTTCTGGAGTACCGGTTGTGTTTATATAGCGTTTGTTCAAATTCAGGAAACCCTCATCACCCACACAATGAGAGCATAATGAGGACCACTACACACAACACTGCACAATTTTTATCACCACCAAACACTCACGATTTGAATTTCCGTATACAACCCGTATAGCAAACGAAAATCAGCGATGGAAGCATTACTCGTTCCAGCATATCATGCAGCAACAATACTAATCAACAATAAGAATAATATGTTGTTGACAGTCGTGCTGTGTGCATGGAGAGCAGAGCAGAGCGGACTAGCGATCCTCGAGCAGACAGCGGACGGATCTATGGCATATGGCATCTGTGATGTGCTGAGCATACACGCGGTCCCTCAGCCCATGCAGTATACCTATATCGTATGTCGGTTTTTCTTTGCATCTGTATAGCGAGTTGCATCAAATCTCGTTACGGGGGGCGGTTTCGCTCGCACAATTTCACTCCTCACCCGAACGAGCGTGAAGGAACTCCGTTCCAAAACTGTCTGGGAAACGCTTGCGAAAATCAGCGAGATCAACGTGTCTCCCTCTCTCCACTCTCTCCTGTTTGCTATCATATACTACGCCTAGTATCAACTCGCAAATTCCTTTCTTCATGTTTTCAATACGCTCGCCTCCACACGAGAGATCGATATTTGAGCTCTCCAATATCCATATCGTGTATCTCAGTATGATGACCGTTGAAATTGACTATTTTGATATGTATTCAACTCGATTCTACAAATCATCGACGAATAGAACTCGACAACTGTGCGCTCATCTCCACGTCATTATGAAAACTCCTCTGCTTGATCATTCGTCTACTTTCATGCCTTGGTCTGAACATGTTCCAGTAAATTGTGACGGGTAAACCGTTACAGCCGAATTTTGGAAATCTCTCGTTGCCGTCTCGAGCCAGCAAACTCAAAAGAATGAGTATTGACCCGAATACTTCTCTTTTTTGTTGAGATGCTGGCTCGAGAGGACGACGAAGGCAAACGACGAGAGAGCTGGACCAGCGGAGGCAGTGCGGGCATGCCTACACATAGGCAGCCTCTTCTACACCCCGGACAGCCGCGGTAGCCGCACAAGAGGCTGCCCCGGGTGAACAGCCGACGGGACGCGGTTTCTACAGTTGGGTGGCCCGGAGGGCTCCCCCAGGGCCCCGAAGCCCTGTTTGGCCCTAACACCGGCCCTCCGACACCCACGGACATACTGCTCCTCAACACCATGCCCCGGGGCAAGTGTGTACACACCGGCGTGCGGACGACGGTGACGATGATGACGGACGAGGCCCTCGCTCGCGGGTGAGCGAGGGTACGGAATTTGCAGCAAGACGCAAGGAGACGGTGCGGATGGCACGCGGGGCCCGGGTGACACGACAGCATGCAGCAGACGGGTGGCCCTCCTTGTGATGCGCTCCCCGGGCTGCCAGCCATCCAGGCAATCGCCCCATCCGCTGCAGCCCGGGGCAGCGAGCATGCCTGCAGCAATGGGGTTATGTACCCACGAAGCACCTGTTACACAGGTACATCGTGTACCTGGTGTATGAGACACCCGCGCACCATTGAAATAACGCTAGGATGGCCACCCACCGCACAGGTGAGCATCACACGGACACGGATGGGCCCGGATGACCCAGCGGAAGACGGCGATGACGGACAGGCCGAGGCACGCGGCACGAGCAGACAGCTGACTGGCGGCGGACGAGATGTGGCGACGCTGCGGGCATGTAAATCCGGGCCACACCCGGGCGGTCGTGACTACGAGGATACAACGGACAGATACCTGGACAGCGGCCATTGGGCGAATTTGGGCTTGCGGACGACGTCTACATATACTTAGAGTCATGTACACATGAAAATGTTGCACTCGGACTGTGCACAGCATATATATAGATATACTGCAGCCATGCGGGCTGGATATCATTATGCCATGGGCAGCCTCGAGTATATATAGATATACGGCTGCAATACGGACTAGATATAGATATATACGGACGCATATAAGAGCTATATGAGGTGAAAGCATGAAGTTGCGGTGAGCGCGAGTGCGCAATGCTTCCACGCGTATTTTAGTGGTGCATGCGCGTGAGCAGGACAGAATATCTTCTGGGTGGAGGCATCAGGACCGTATATACTGCAATTGACGAACTTAAAGCGAATTTCGTAGAATCTGAGCTACGGCATGGAACAAGGATAGTGGACTGGAGTTGAATATTTGGCGCGTTCAGCCGCTAGCTGGCGCTGACAGTGTTCCGGTAAAATTGGACGGACCAATCAGAGAGCTTCTCTTCGGTGAAGACGAAGGCGAGCTTTTGGTGAAAATGAAGCGGCCATTGTGCCACTTGTGGATTTGACCTCGTGCAGTACACACGTCTTTGTCGCGCTCGCGCTTTTGATTCGGAGCACGTGCCCAGCCGCGAGTCCCCCAGGAGTCCCGGCTACCCAGGACGAGTAGTAACTGCTGTGATTGGACTCGCCCAGTTGTGGGGCGATATATTTGGATGGAGCAAGGAAAATAATCAAGCTACGGACAATGCCATCGAACGGTGAGTGGTCTTGCTATTTTTCTTAGATTCTCTCGTCGGGTGTGCGGAGAGCCTCGCGCGTCGCGGAGGGCAATCGTCGTGCCCGCGGACAGAACGGACTCCCGGGGGACCTCGTGAGCTGGTGCACCGCGTTCTCGTGGACAAGACGTCTCCAAGTGACGTACGCGCGTTGTGAAATTGCATCAGCGGACCCGGAGCATCAACGGCGTCGCGTGGAGAAATTCGGAGCAGCGATTTAGTGGAGTTTTGGCGTGTGCTCGTGGACAAGACGTTTTGGAAAGACGTGCGCGCGATAGGAAATTTGTGTCGAGGACAGACCTCCTGGAGGAGGCGCGCGTGCACGGGGACCTAGTGGACCTTGGACGAGTTACACATGGACTAGGAGCCGCGGTGTGATCGTGCACCTGTTGCTCGAGCGCGTGGGACGAGAGAGTATCGGAGCACAAGCCAGTTTGGGTGCTTGCCGTTGCGCGCGCGTTGCGAGGGCTGCTGAGAGGCCATTTTGGACGAGAAAATTTTGGAGCGGATTAATTGTGGGGAAAATATCGGAGCAGGGACCGGACAAGCTGCACTCTACGGAGTGCAGGTAGATTGAGAGTGCAGCAATATATATATACATATATATATATACATCCAGTCGGAAGCCGCAACGCAATAACAGAGAATAGGTAGGTGCAACTGGGCAGTCCGCCCGTAAGCTGTTCACACGAACTCAAAAAATTTATTCGTTACCCCGAGCCCTCCGCTCGGGTCATAACAGCATCTTACCAAGGTTTTAGGACAGTTAGGTGAAATTTTTCGGACTTGGGAAAATTCTAGTGGCCCCTATGTTTGCAGATTGATCCTCCCAATGCATGGTGTGATGATTGAATAATTTTTTGATGTATAATTTGGACATGATGATGATTCTGGCCCGTTTCATTCCCACGTAAGTACTCCTACACCCCGGACAAGGGAATTCTTTCGAATTTCATCCTACCCAAATCCTATTATCGGACTCTGGCAGGGTGTTAGGTATTTTTGTGGCGACTTGGACCTTAGGTAGTTGGGAAGTTTCACGGACAAGACTCAGCTGCTGAGTATTTGGAAATTTTCTAGGACTGCAAAATAAATTTGGGGGTACTAGGAAATCGGACGAATCTCAGTGCTGAGTATTAGGACCCGTGAAAAATTTCCCAGGACTTTTGAATAAATTTAGGGGTACTAGAAAATCGGACAAGACTCAATCGTTGAGTATTAGGTTCTCTGATAATTCTTTCCAGGACTTGAACATAAGTTTGGGGTTACTAGATAATCGGACGAGACTGGATTGCTGAGAGTTAGGATCCGTGAAGATTTTTCTGGGCATCTTGGAATAAGTTTAGAGGACGGAGTGGACTTATTTGCGGACAATAGAGGGCTGAATAGTTGCAGGTGGGGATATTAGAGAACGGAGACGCGGTTTTATTCGTTTAGGTTGGACTGAAGATTGAATTGTCGGAGTTTCGGACTGGTGTAGAATGAAAAGAGGTAGACCTCCGGGCAAGAAGAATAAAGTAGTCGAGCAACCAAAACTACCGTTGCCTGGATTGCTCAAGTGTGGGGATCAGGACCTCATTCAACTGTTAGAGAGGGACGAACGGTATTTACATTTGGCCAAATTGATTTGGCCACTGGACGGTGAGCAGATCACCACGCGATTGGAAGCTAAAGGACTGAACGAGCGAGGGACTAGAGAACGGACTCGATCGCGGTTAATTAGATCGAAAATTCGGGACTGTTTTCCGGACGAGGACGTGCCGTGGAAACCTCAAATCGACGAAGCTGGTGGAGTAGACCCGTTCGCTCATCCAAAAGATTGGCGTCACCCACCGGCGACCTTGAATAGCTCAGCTCGTGTGACTTCTACGGAAACTAGGAGCTCAGTGGTCATGAACTCGACTCAAGCGGTGGAGCTTACGGGAGCTGCGGGTGCCTCAATCCACGGTATCCCAAGTTCGGACGGACAAGTGCGGGAGCCTCTCACGATTCCGGTGACCTCTTTGACGAATGTGACGAGCCGGTTGACGACGACAGTAACGACAGTGAGCACAGCGAGCACCACCACTAGCTCGGCATTCCAAGTGACGAGTAGTATTCCACGCCCAATCTCGTCGCTAGCTGCAGACCGCTTACCGCTTATAGTGCCAGCTACTACGGCTTATCAGATCTCCGCATCAGGGTATCAGTTGATGAGCCGAATGGCTGCGATGTCTCAGGCCATATTAGCGGGAGCAGCTATACCGGACGCGCCCGCTACAACTGCTGTTCAGCAGCCTCGGACTTGGGCAAGGACGGACGACATGATACTGACTCCCGGACTAGGGGGCCCCATGCCACCCCGGACGAGGACCACGGAGCCCATGTCGACACTAGGACACATGAGCACATCGGTTGCTCATGCCTCTGGGGTCAGAGTAGCGGACCAGCGTCGGTTGTTTGACCCAGAGAGCGATGATGGAATGTCGAACCCGCGGAGTCGGACGAGTGAGAGTGATTTGCAAGCTCTTCCCGAGAATTACGTACCAAAGCGACCAACTGGGGCTCGGTATTCGCGGCTTCTAACGACGGACTACCGGGACATGGAAAAAGCTATGGGAAATACTCCGGACGCAGCTCGCAGACAGTCTCAATGGTGGAATGCGACTATGGAATGGGATGATGGTGATCTGAAAGGCACGAAGCCTCGCCCGATTCGCGGCCGCTGTCGAGACTCATTTCATGGAAGTGACCGTCGTGAGCGTTCTCGAGACAACGACCCACCTCCGGTCCACTCACGCATCAGAGATCGACGGGTGGAGTATCGCGATGATTCCAGCGATAGCGGACGTAGCTATAGGGACCGGGTGAAAGCGTATGATGGCATTGGAATTTCTGACGCGCAACCTAACCAGAGCTCTTACCTTGGTGCGCGCCCCCGACAAGAAGAGCATGCGCCTGCAAGCCACCCTGCGGTTAGTGGACCAGCATACTTGCCGAACACAGAGAGCCTGCCGGTCAACACCCACCCCAGGTTAGGGACATGAACGCGGACCAGAGGCCCCTCGAACCCCAGGTGGGCAGCCACGGGCCTCGTAGCGGACTCTGGTCCGCTGACCGGCTCGGGTGGAACGAGCACGTCCTCAGGGTTGCTCAATCCAACGGACGGAACCAGAACAAATTCATCGTGAGCGCGATCGCTCTGGTGTGAGTAGGCGCAGCCAGAATCATCCGTCCCACTCGCAGAGAGGACGAGATCATTCTCGTGAAAGTAGGGGACGCAGAGATTCCTCTCATGGAGATCGGAACGGACGTGAGCGAGAATCGGAGAATCGTGCGGATCAGCGGCGCTCGAGGGACGGTCATGATAGGCGTGAAAGACCGAGAGACGCGGACCGTTGGCGCGATAACCGTCGCACCAATTACAGGGGCAGCTCTTCGGACGACTCAGCTGAGCGAAACTCACGACGTGATCGCAGATCTGGGTCTGATTCGGAGAGATCAAGGCGCCGAGGCGGGCGTCGGGGATCTAGGGACTCGCGTAGGAACAGACGCGGTGGAAATAGGGACCGCGGACGTGACAGTAGCAGTGACTCGGACTATGACTCGTCGGACGGTGAATCAAGCCGTAGTCGCAGTGGACAAGTGACGGGACGGACATTTCAAGTAATCAAGATGCTGCAGAGCATGAAAATCAATTTTGGCGGTAGCGAGAAAGATGGACCAGAGGACTTTTTGGCCAATCTTAAGGACTGTAGGTGAATGCTATCGGTATCTGACAGGGAAATGCTCTCAGTAGTGCCAGCATCCCTCAGCAAGGACGCTCGGCACTGCTATAGGACTCACCAGGACGAGTTTAGGGACTGGACTGATTTTAAGCGCGCTTTTAGGACTGAATACGTGGGTCACTTGGACCGCCAGGACTTAATGGACGAGCTGTTGCATCGGACTCAAGCGAAGGGCGAGAAAGTGGCAAAGTATCTGACGTGCGTGAAGATCATTCTGGGACATTTTAAGAGGCCACCTCGGGACAGGGACGTCTTTGAAATCGTGCGCAGAAATCTACTGCCAGAATTGCGGAAATATTTGGACACAAGAGATGTGCGGAACTTGGATGATATACAGTACTACGGAAAGAGGTTTGAGGAGGACAGGGACTCGGACGCTCGATACGCAGCGCCCCCAACAAGGGCAAGGCACGCATACCTGGAGCTGCATATCAAGGACCCGCACAAGCGTCTCAGAGGGTTGGATCAGGGAAAACGGAGGCTGGTGCAGTAGAGCAAATGGAGTCAGCACAGGTCGAGACACCGGAACCTGCTCCAAGCCGGCTGAACTCGAATCAGAGTCGTAACAAGAGACAGACTGGCAAAAACGGAGCAAGGAACGGACAAAACCAGGCCATGCCAACTGGCGCAGCGACGCCTAGTGCCCCGCCTGCCACGCCACCGAGTGCTCCGATCCCAGTCACTCAACCTTCGCCTGCCCCTCCGACTACCTGGAGCCCGGACGCTGGACAATGGCCAATGATGTACCCTCGGTACCCATACTTCCCCTATCCGGGATATGGATCATGGAGTCCACCAGGCAGCGGTCGATTGCTCCCACAGATGGACCGTGCAGCTAGAGGAGAGCAGACGACCAGAGGACTGTGCTATAACTGTAGTGACCCAGATCATCTTGCTAATAAATGCCCAACTAGACAGTGCTATAAGTGCTCTACTGTAGGACATACGGCCGTAGAGTGTCCCGACTCAGTGAGTGCAGCGACTGGAGCCACAGCTCCAACGAGGGAGAAATGTCAATTGTGTAACAAAGAGGGTGTGACATTGCAGTCTTGTCCGAACTGCAAGTATCGATTGGAGTGCTTGCGAAACGAACCAAGCACTGCAGCCCGACCCAAATAGGAGGGTTGTTGGTAGCGGACGGAGCCTTAGGGTCTTGTGGAAGGCTCGAGAGGTGATAAGTGTCCAAAAATCAACGGATTGGGAAGTTCAAAAGTCTTGTGAAGGGTGGAACAAATGAGACTGTTGAAACGCCATGGGTCGAGTGACCTGAACGCCTTGGTGAAGGTATGGCGAATGAACGTATTAAAATGCCATGGGTCGTGGGACCTGAGCGCCTTTGTGGAGGTATGGCAAGTGAAAGTGTTCAAACGCCATGGGTCGAGTGACCTGAGCGCCTTTGTGAAGGTATGGCAAGTGAAAATGTTGAAATGCCACGGGTCGTGGGACCTGAGCGCCTTTGTGGGGGTATGGTGAGTGAGCGTGTTGGTGTGTCATGGGTCCAGAAACCTGAGCGCCTTCGTGAAGGCATGACAAGCTACCGACCAGTAGAGCAATGGTCTGTGAGATCTGAGGGCCTTGTGAAGGACCAATTGAGTTGAAGATCCCACGCGGAGTCTGAGTGGATGTTGGCGGGGTTGTACGGGCGACAGCGACAGTGCGCAGAAAGCACACGAAGGGGCTGTGTGACAGAATCTCGCAGGACCAGCGAGAATCCGACAATCTCTCGGTACTGGAGACCCACCACAGACTATTGGGATCACGAATCGTAGAATCACCATTAGTGTCGATCACCGCGGACTCGGTGGAGTTTCAAGCGGGATGCAATTCAAGTGTCTGTTGGTGCTTCGGACGACTTATGGGACTGAGCCATTGCGCAGAGTGGACGAGAAGGACGGGTGACGCCCTGCGATCGTGGACGGGAAAACGTGCGGTTGCCATCGGGGTGGACGTAATGCGACGAGATGGACATCATTGTGGGTGACGCGATTGGGTTTCTACGAGTTTCGCGTTTAAGTTCAAGCGATCGTCCAAGATCATCGGGGGCAAATCATCGCGGGTTCGTATGCAAGAGGGACGTAGATGAAGCCCTGCCAGAAAAACTAGACCAGATTAGGATAAACCACTGGGACAAGACGTCGTAAGACGTAAATAGGGTTAGATTCGGACCGAAGTGAGATGCTATAATTTTTCTTTTATTTTCCCTCCTTTCAGGTTGAACGAGTGAATTAGATCCATGACCGTAGGGCCCGGGGTGGCTTTATCCCCCACCCCCCGGAGGACTTTCCAATTTTCCTAGAGTTGTAGGACAGTCAGTAGAGTGATTTCCCTCCAGTGTGATGGTGTAAGAGAGTGAGCGGGGGATGATTCCCTCATTGACGAATATACAATATTATTTTGATTTTGAAACTGCTGGACGAGACAGCGACGAGAGAATCCTAAGGCAAGAGTGCGCCACCTAAGTGTGGCGTCCCAGACGACGCAACAGTTAAAATAATATTTCTCAACATGGAGAAATATTATTTTAACTTGATCAGCAGGAATGTGTTAGCAGGTCAAGATGCAATCAGCAAAATTGCCGTAGTCCAAATTATATGTGTTACAAGTGTAACACCCGAGTTACACATATCTTATGAATGGTGTAACCCATGTGTTAGGAGTGTAACACCCGAGTTAGACACATCTTATGAATGGTGTAACACATGTGTTACAAGTGTTACAGTTTCAAAAGTAAGTCAATTTCAAAATCAATTTTAAAAAGGACAGTTTCGAAATTACTTCAAGTCATCAAAATTAGCTCGTGTCCACACGTATAAATTCGAACATCAAAATCAATTCTGCGATTAGTCACTGACTCGATTCAGTTAGTAAAGCTTTGTGAGTCTTTGAGACACGTACCGTTTTGCCCAAGTGTGCCTAGAAAACACCCGACAAAGCAAAGTTCGAAAAAGTGCGGACCAATAAGTCAGATTGATTCCGTCGAAAAGTAGACCGACGATACCCGTCTCAGCTGTTCAAGGGCCAGCTCCAAATTCGCTCTTCGTCGAAAAGTAGGCCGACGATACCCGCCTCAGCTGCATAAGGGCCAGCTACGAATTCGCCCTGCTTACACGTTCCTGCCTTGAAGAATCATCATTCCTTCAAGTAGACTTGTAAGTGCGCCTAGGTTAAGCTATTCAAATTATATTTAGACGATAAGTTTTTATTTCTGACCAAGATTTTATAACTTGATTTGAATAAAATAGAATCTATCACTTCTGTAATTCTATCTCATTCTTTTCTAAGAGCCATAAGATAACTGGATTTTTATATCTATTTGAAATCAGATGAATTATTTTATTCTCCCAGATATTATTATATTAAGAGACACAAGGTGCCTATTCCCCCACGGAATCCCTATATCAGGGTTGCCAACATAAAATCGAATCAGTGTTGCCAACTTGACGGCACGAAAAGTCCCTAGACCAGGTCAAATGTCCCTAGATTTTTCCGCGATGTATAAAACACGTGTTTGAGTGTCATTTACGTATTTTCGACGTATTTTTGAGTTTTTTATATGTATTTCCGATTTAGTTTATATGTATTTATACGTTGATATTATAAATTCGATTTGCTGCTAATTCTTGCCGTGAAGACGGTCGCTGATCGGTCTCACGGAGCCCTTTCGAACACTGCCCAAGCTTCCGAATCCGTTGGCGAAGGTTAGGAGCAATCGTTTTTTATGTGTTTCGTTTATCTATTTCCGTATTGAGTGCATGCTGGGAGTCATTTTATGGCGTATTTTAGTGAAGCGTATTAGAAAATTCGAGACACCGCCATTTTCAACATCGAAGGTAGCCGAGTAACTTTTTACGGTTGACAAGGCCGCTTCACTTTCAGATGTGAATTAATTTTGGTGTTCGAGTTAGCTTTATTTAATGGTTTTCATTCCAATTTTTTGTTAGAGATAGATCGATCCGCATGAGTATTGGTTGATTTCGAATGAAATAAGTGATAGAGTGACGATGAAGTCGAATCGTACTGACAAAGTGATGGAATGTTAAAGATCGAGAGGTTGTTATTTCGTTGATTTTGAATATATGATACATACGAATGGATTTCAAATTTTTGAAACTTTTTTGAATGAATTCGAGGAATTTTTTATTTGACTTTGGAGATGATGATTTTCGTATTTCTACTCATACCGAGTGTGAACCTACGTAATACTTTGGAGTTTTTAAATTTATTTCTATTTGGAGGAGAAACTAAACGTTCTTTTGAAATTCGAACTTATGAAAATATGAAAAGAGAAGCGGTTCACGTCTATCTCGCATGCTGATATTAGAGGACGTCATTTCATATGGGGGAGTAGTTGAGAGAATTCTTTTGATCAGTTTATGATTCAAGTGATTTTCATAAGATTTAGGGATAGATAATTGACATTGAGGAACGGTATCGTATAGAGTATTAGAAACGACTTTTGTAAATGAATCCAATATCACTTGCTTGATGCAATCGTGAGGGGAAAATCGAATTGATGCATTGTTATGGTTTTTGCTACGCGATCATCAAGATTAATTATTGGGAATTCTTTCAACAGGGAAGTTCTTTGTTTTCATATTGAGCATTTATGTCGCAAGATTTGAATTTTTGAGAAGTCCCTGATTGGATGGAATGACCTCGATATTCATCATCCTCGTTTTGTGTTTATGATGTGGAATTGAGTTGAAACTGGGGAGTGTCTTATGTTCAGAGTGAAAAGGTAACTCTTCATTACAGAGGTTGAAAGAGACATGATCCGATGAGACTGACCCGTCGATTTAGTTTACCAGTGTCGGGACCAAAGCGGCGCTCAGATCAGAGGAAATCCAGCAACATGCTTCCGAAGAGTGGCGTTAGTATTGTGTTGTTGTTTTACAATAGCTGGGCAACAGGGAGTCACACTCTGTCGCACTCGGGAATGAGAAACCCAACTCCCATATGAGCCAAGGCATCATGTGCTGTTGCAACTCGTAAAAGTGTGGTGTGGTATTTTCGAGTGAGTATGACGAGGATGAGTTGAATATATTTCTCATCAGAAAAGCTTTGAATTGGATCCTGTTGATAGAAATCACGTGAATGTATTTACTTTTTGATGGAATTGGGACAATGACTTGATTTTGTCAAGTGATAGTGGATTCATATTTATTTCCCCAAATGATTCGTAATTTGATTCAATTTGAGCTGGAATCGGTTTTTAAAATTTTCCAATCTATTCAAAAATTCAGTTATGCCCTTTCTGGAAATTTGTAGAAATCTAATGATGATTAGAATATTTTCTGACTTGAGATTGAAAGAATGTTCAATTAAAGATTGTATGCTTACATTAGAGGGCGTCATTTTATATTGGGGAGTTGTTGAGAGAATTCTCTGGACCAGTTTATGATTTAAGTAATTTTCATGAGATTTAGGGATAGATAATTGACATTGAGGAACGGTATCGTATAGAGTATTAGAAATGACTTTTGTGAATGAATCCAATATCACTCGCTTGATGCAATCGTGAGGGAAGAATTGAATTGATGCATTGTGATGGTTTTTGCTACGCGGTCATTAAGATTAATTATTGGGAATTCATTCATCAGGAAAGTTCTTTGTTTTCATATTGAGCATTTACGTCGCAAGATTCGAATTTTTGAGAAGTCCCTGATTGGATGGAATGACCTCGATATTCATCATCCTCGTTTTGTGTTTATGATGTGGAATTGAGTTGAAACTGGGGAGTGTCTTATGTTCAGAGTGAAAAGGTAACTCTTCATTACAGAGGTTGAAAGAGACATGATCCGATGAGACTGACCCGTCGATTTAGTTTACCAGTGTCGGGACCAAAGCGGCGCTCAGATCAGAGGAAATCCAGCAACATGCTTCCGAAGAGTGGCGTTAGTATTGTGTTGTTGTTCTACAATAGCTGGGCAACAGGGAGTCACACTCTGTCGCACTCGGGAATGAGAAACCCAACTCCCATATGAGCCAAGGCATCATGTGCTGTTGCAACTCGTAAAAGTGTGGTGTGGTATTTTCGAGTGAGTATGACGAGGATGAGTTGAATATATTTCTCATCAGAAAAGCTTTGAATTGGATCCTGTTGATAGAAATCACGTGAATGTATTTACTTTTTGATGAAATTGGGACAATGACTTGATTTTGTCAAGTGATAGTGGATTCATATTTATTTCCCCAAATGATTCGTAATTTGATTCAATTTGAGCTGGAATCGGTTTTTAAAATTTTCCAATCTATTCAAAAATTCAGTTATGCCCTTTCTGGAAATTTGTAGAAATCTAATGATGATTAGAATATTTTCTGACTTGAGATTGAAAGAATGTTCAATTAAAGATTGTATGCTTACATTAGAGGGCGTCATTTTATATTGGGGAGTTGTTGAGAGAATTCTCTGGACCAGTTCATGATTTAAGTAATTTTCATGAGATTTAGGGATAGATAATTGACATTGAGGAACGGTATCGTATAGAGTATTAGAAATGACTTTTGTGAATGAATCCAATATCACTCGCTTGATGCAATCGTGAGGGAAGAATTGAATTGATGCATTGTGATGGTTTTTGCTACGCGGTCATTAAGATTAATTATTGGGAATTCATTCATCAGGAAAGTTCTTTGTTTTCATATTGAGCATTTACGTCGCAAGATTCGAATTTTTGAGAAGTCCCTGATTGGATGGAATGACCTCGATATTCATCATCCTCGTTTTGTGTTTATGATGTGAAATTGAGTTGAAACTGGGGAGTGTCTTATGTTCAGAGTGAAAAGGTAACTCTTCATTACAGAGGTTGAAAGAGACATGATCCGATGAGACTGACCCGTCGATTTAGTTTACCAGTGTCGGGACCAAAGCGGCGCTCAGATCAGAGGAAATCCAGCAACATGCTTCCGAAGAGTGGCGTTAGTATTGTGTTGTTGTTTTACAATAGCTGGGCAACAGGGAGTCACACTCTGTCGCACTCGGGAATGAGAAACCCAACTCCCATATGAGCCAAGGCATCATGTGCTGTTGCAACTCGTAAAAGTGTGGTGTGGTATTTTCGAGTGAGTATGACGAGGATGAGTTGAATATATTTCTCATCAGAAAAGCTTTGAATTGGATCCTGTTGATAGAAATCACGTGAATGTATTTACTTTTTGATGAAATTGGGACAATGACTTGATTTTGGCAAGTGATAGTGGATTCATATTTATTTCCCCAAATGATTCGTAATTTGATTCAATTTGAGCTGGAATCGGTTTTTAAAATTTTCCAATCTATTCAAAAATTCAGTTATGCCCTTTCTGGAAATTTGTAGAAATCTAATGATGATTAGAATATTTTCTGACTTGAGATTGAAAGAATGTCCAATTAAAGATTGTATGCTTACATTAGAGGGCGTCATTTTATATTGGGGAGTTGTTGAGAGAATTCTCTGGACCAGTTTATGATTTAAGTAATTTTCATGAGATTTAGGGATAGATAATTGACATTGAGGAACGGTATCGTATAGAGTATTAGAAATGACTTTTGTGAATGAATCCAATATCACTCGCTTGATGCAATCGTGAGGGAAGAATTGAATTGATGCATTGTGATGGTTTTTGCTACGCGGTCATTAAGATTAATTATTGGGAATTCATTCATCAGGAAAGTTCTTTGTTTTCATATTGAGCATTTACGTCGCAAGATTCGAATTTTTGAGAAGTCCCTGATTGGATGGAATGACCTCGATATTCATCATCCTCGTTTTGTGTTTATGATGTGAAATTGAGTTGAAACTGGGGAGTGTTTTATGTTCAGAGTGAAAATGTAACTCTTTATCACAGAGGTTGAAGGAGACATGATCCGATGAGACTGACCCGTCGATTTAGTTTACCAGTGTCGGGACCAAAGCGGCGCTCAGATCAGAGGAAATCCAGCAACATGCTTCCGAAGAGTGGCGTCAGTATTGTGTTGTTGTTCTACAATAGCTGGGCAACAGGGAGTCACACTCTGTCGCACTCGGGAATGAGAAACCCAACTCCCATATGAGCCAAGGCATCATGTGCTGTTGCAACTCGTAAAAGTGTGGTGTGGTATTTTCGAGTGAGTATGACGAGGATGAGTTGAATATATTTCTCATCAGAAAAGCTTTGAATTGGATCCTGTTGATAGAAATCACGTGAATGTATTTACTTTTTGATGAAATTGGGACAATGACTTGATTTTGTCAAGTGATAGTGGATTCATATTTATTTCCCCAAATGATTCGTAATTTGATTCAATTTGAGCTGGAATCGGTTTTTAAAATTTTCCAATCTATTCAAAAATTCAGTTATGCTTTTTCTGGAAATTTGTAGAAATCTAATGATGATTAGAATATTTTCTGACTTGAGATTGAAAGAATGTTCAATTAAAGATTGTATGTTTACATTAGAGGGCGTCATTTTTATTGGGGAGTGGTTGAGAGAATTCTCTGGACCAGTTTATGATTTAAGTAATTTTCATGAGATTTAGGGATAGATAATTGACATTGAGGAACGGTATCGTATAGAGTATTAGAAATGACTTTTGTGAATGAATCCAATATCACTCGCTTGATGCAATCGTGAGGGAAGAATTGAATTGATGCATTGTGATGGTTTTTGCTACGCGGTCATTAAGATTAATTATTGGGAATTCATTCATCAGGAAAATTCTTTGTTTTCATATTGAGCATTTACGTCGCAAGATTCGAATTTTTGAGGAGTCTTCGATTCGATGAAATGACTTCGATATCCATCATCCTCGATTTTTGTTTATGATGTGGAATTGAGTTGAAACTGGGGAGTGTTTTATGTTCAGAGTGAAATTGTAACTCTTCATCACAGAGGTTGAAGGAGACATGATCCGATGAGACTGACCCGTCGATTTGGTTTACCAGTGTCGGGACCAAAGCGGCGCTCAGATCAGAGGAAATCCAGCAACATGCTTCCGAAGAGTCGCGTTAGTATTGTGTTGATGTTTTACAATAGCTGGGCAACAGGGAGTCACACTCTGTCGCACTCGGGAATGAGAAACCCAATTCCCATATGAGCCAAGACATTATGTGCTGTTGCAACTCGTAAAAGTGTGGTGTGGTAGTTTTGAGTAAGTATGACGAGGATGAGTTGAATCGATATGTAATCAGCAAAGTTTTGAATTGGATCCTGTTCATGAAGGTTACTTGAATGCATTTACTCTTTGATGAAATTGGGACGATGATTTCATCTTGTTAAGTGATAGTGGATTCATATATGTTTCTCTCAATGATTTGAAATTGATTCAAGATGAGCTGGAATCAGTACTCAAAATTCTTCAATATATTAAAAAAGTCAGTTATGCTCTTTTTGAAAATTCGTATGAATTTCATAATGAATAGCATATGTTTTAACTCGAGATTGAAAGAATGTACAATAGGCATCTTGCATTTTTTTTGACCCCCCAAAAAAAAGGTTTGGCAAATTCGAGCAAATCGAGATAGGTAGGGTGCAATTGGAAAAAAAATCCCCAAAAATTGTTTTCATCTCGCGCAAATTGTTTGAAAGTCTGATGACTTGCACTGTGTGACGTCACTCCGACAAAATCGTCGACTGCCGCTATTGTATGGCGTCTTACAATTTCTTTGATCCCTCCAGAAAAAGGTTTGGCAAATTCGAGCAAATCGAGACAAGTATTGTGCAATTGAAGAAAAGATCCCAAAAATTTTCTTTCTCTTGCGCATATTGTTTGACAGTATGATGACTTGCACCGTGTGACACAATCGTCTGACTTTCAAATAATTTGCGCAAGTTGTAAACAATTTTTGGGAATTTCTTTCCAATTGCACCTTACTCATCTCGATTTGCTCAAATTTGCCAAACCTTTTTTTTGGGGGGTCAAAAAAAATGCAAGATGCCTATTGAAGATTGTACAAAAATATCGCTTAATTAGTTGTACTTCTTTCGAATGCTTATTCTATAGTAAATGAATCGACACGGGGATGGTTGGGGCAATTTCCCCAATCATTTGATTTTATTTATCGAGTTTCAGGAGATTCAGATATTGATACAATCCATATTGAACATATTTACATATAGAGTATGGAACGTGATATTCTGAACAAAAGTTTCATCATACATTATTACAATTATAGGCTTACATCCTGATTACTTATAATAGAGGGAGTAATGATATACAATCGTATGGGAGGCGTATGTTGCCGTTTTGTTGATAAAATTGAGTCATCGTACAAATTGAATGAGAATTGTCATAACAAAAGATTGAATATTGAGAAACGTATATGGGAGTCACTACATTGATCAATGATAATCCCCAATCATATTCGATAACAAACGAATATATAAATGAAATTATGGATATTTGATATACGATTCTAGGAACGCACTAATTTTAACAATACCTTGATCTATATTCTTATAACCACTGGTGATATTTGCGGAAGATTTTATTGAAATGAACAGAAATATCGATTTATCATCTTCGTTGTGTGATATGGAGTGGAATTGAGTGTGAATCGGTCCGTGTATATCGTTTCAGTGTAAATGTAACTCTCCATCACAGAGGTTGAAGGAGACATGATCAGATGAGACTGACCCGTCGATTTGGTTTACCAGTGTCGGGACCAAAGCGGCGCTCAGATCAGAGGAAATCCAACAACATGTTTCCGAAGAGTGGTGTAAGTGTGTTTTGTTGTTTTTTTGGAAGAATACCCTCCATTTACAGCAGCTTGGCAACAGGAGATTGTAGTATGTCGATCTCAGAGATGATAGTCTCGATCTCTATGTGAGCCATGGCATCATACAGTCCTGTTACAACTTGTAAATGTATTCGATTGCACTTGGATATGTAAGAGATGTGTATTGTTGGGAGTCATTTGTTGAGATGTGTGACGAAGATGATTTGATTTTTTTCGTAATTAAAATTAGCCTCAAATTAAATTGTAAGATCAAGGATACATTTGTGAGATATCATGCATACCAATTTAGTAAAGAAGTAAAGGCTATTATGTGCTTACGTTCTCTGAAAAACTAATCAATTTAATGTTCTGACGAAGATTTCATAGAATCATGATATTCGAAAAATTTCCATAGAGCTATATCTAATTAAAATTCTATACATATTTTAGAATAAGGAGTGACACGGGTTGATACATGAAACTCACATTTGATGTCTTCGGAAGTTGATTCGATTCCAGAGGTGTTATGGATTCCCTTGTTTTATGTGATTTTTGTCATTCTCTTGTGCTTGGATCCATGCCATCTTACTGTAGTTTTGATTTTGTTAATCTTTCTGGAACGGTTGTAACACGTTGAGTTGAAAACTTTTTGTAAATCCTCCACTGGGTAATTCTCACATTTGATATCTGGATGCCTGTGGGATGATAGACCTTGGTATGAAACTGAACTCCCCATTGGGGTCAATTTAATGGATGAGTTGTCAATTCGATTGAATTTTGTGATATTGCAAGATATCTCTATTGTGGAAAAACTTAATAATTGGAATCGTAGAGCCCGGAAATTCTGTCTTTGGAGGTAACTCATCAGTTTCGATTGGGACTATGGAAATCTAATTCACTCCTCGATTTTATTTTGGAAAAAAATTGAATTTTTATTTATCATGTACATGATTTTATAAAATTTCGGAAAAGGTTTGTATTTTGATGTTTGGTTCTATTATCAATTTTAGAGAACATGGGAAATAATGTTTTGATAGATATTACTCACCTTTCCATTATTGTGTAGTAGAGGTCAATGTTCATGATGGTATTTTATAAGTTCTTCTTATATATCTACATAGGATTTTCTTGGACTTGATTTCCTCTTTGGCGTACGAATGTTCGTTACCGTGTAAAGGGCTATACTGTGGGCTGCTGAGAGAGCGCGTATCACCAATTGTCTTCTATTTTTCTGTTGACATGTTGTTTGATCTTACTCGTCGCCTATGTGTGTCTGTGCAGGCAGCGAGGGGAGAACTGCGGCTCCGGGAGAGAGCACGTATGCTCATGCGTCTTTTCCACTGGAACTGATTAGAATAAAGGCAAGTTCAGGAATTTTCTCAGAGTGGAAAATTTCGCAAATTGTTGGGAACATTTTCCGAAAAAAAAACAATTTTTTATATTTTCGTTTTTTTAAAATCCCGTAAAAATTTCGAATTTCTATTTCTTTTATTTTCGTTTTCGAAGCCCTAACTATTCGAGGAAAAACGAGTAATTGAATTAATGATCGAATTACTCACCCTTCAGCCATTCTATAAATGTTGTGTGTCGACGATGATATTCTGCAAGCTCACCTCATTTTTCGTTGACTCTTCTTATGATTGCCGAACCGCATAGAGTACGTGTGTTCGCGACGGGCTCCAGAGGATGACTGCGGGCCGTTGAGAGAGCGCGCATCACTCAGTATCCCCTCTCCTCTTCTGGTGTCATGACATGATCAGCGCGCGTCTGTGTCTGTGAAGGCGGGAAGGGGGAGAATGCGGCTTCTGTAGAGAGCGCGAATGCCTGAGCGTTTCTCTAACTGAAACTGATAAGAATTAAGGCAAGTTCAGCTTATGTCTCAGAGTGGGAAATTTTGGAAATTTTTCGGAAAATTTTTTGAAAGAAAAAATAATTTTTTTTATTTTTGTTTTTTCAAAATCCCGTAAAAATTTCGAATTTTTATTTTTTATATCTTTGTTTTCGAAGCATCGGACAAAATCTTGAAATTTTTTCAGTATATCTTCAATCTATTTAAATCACTAAAAATTCTTGACGTTTATGTTTTCATAACTCTAATGATTCAAGGAAAAACGAGTAATTAAATAAATGATAGAGTTACTCACCCTTCAGACGTTCTGGAGATGTTGATGTCCACGATGATATTCTGCAAGCTCATTCCATTTTATTCGACTCTTCTTATGATTGCCCACCTTCATAGAGTACGTGTGATCGCGACGGGCTCCAGAGGATGACTGAGGACCGTTGAGAGAGCGCGCATCATTAAGTATCCCCGTTCTTTTTCGGTGTGACGTTGTCGTTTCTTGATGCGTGTGTCTGTGAGGCTATTTAGGGGAAAACTGCGGCTTCGGTCGAGAGCGCCTATGTTTGAGCGTCTCTTCCGCTGAAACTAATGGAAATGAACTCAAGCTCATGTTGTGTCTCAGAGTGGAAAATTCCGAAAATTTTCGGGAAAATTTTTCGAAAAAAAATCGATTTTTTATATTTTCATTTTTTCAAAATCCCGTAAAAATTTCCAATTCTTTATTTCTTATCTCTTTTCTTTCGAAGCCCCGGACAAAATCTTGGAATGTTTCCATTAAATCTTTAATCTATTTAGATCATCAAAATTCTCGACGTTTACGATATTACAACCTTAACGATTTGAGGAAGAACGTGTAATTGAATTAATGATGCAATTACTCACCTTCTAGACGTTCTATGAATGTTGATGTCCACGATGGTATTCTGCAAGTGTATTCCATTTTATTCGACTCTTCTTATGATTGCCCCCCTTGATAGAGTACGTGTGATCGCGACGGGCTCTAGATGATGACTGAGGGCCGTTGAGACAGCGCGCATCATTAATTATCCCCACTCTTTTTCGGTGTGACGTTGTCGCTTCTCGATGCGAGTGTGTCTGCGAGGGCAGCGAGGGGAAAATTGCGGCTCCGATAAAGGGCGCGTATATCTGAGCGTCTCTTTCACTGAAACTGATGAGAATGAAAGCAAGTTCAGGAATTGTCTCATGGTGGGAAATTTCGGAAATTTTTGGGGAAAATTTTCAAAAAAAAATCAATTCTTTATATTTCTAATTTTTATATTTTATATCTTTGTGTTCAAAGCCCCGGACGAAATCTTGAAATTTTTTCATTGTATCTTTCATCTATTTAAATCATCAAAACTCTCGACGTTTATGTTCTCGTAACTCTAACGATTCAAGGAAAAACAAGTAATTGAATAAATGATCGAATTACTCACCCTTCAGCCATTCTATAAATGTTGTGTGTCCACGATGATATTTTGCAAGTTCACCTCATTTTCCGTTGACTCTTCTTATGATTGCCCAACCGCATAGAGTACGTGTGTTCGCGACGGGTTCCAGAGGATGACTGCGGGCCGTTGAGAGAGCGCGCATCATTCAGTATCCCCTCTGCCCTTCTGGTGTCATGACATGATCGGCACGCGTCTGTGTCTGTGAAGGCGGGGAGGGGGAGAATGCGGCTTTAGTAGAGAGCGCGAATGCCTGTGCGTTTCTCTAACTGAAACTGATAAGAATCGAGGCAAGTTCAGAATGTGCCCCAGAGTGGGAGATTTTGGAAATTTTTGGGAAAATATTTAGAAAAAAAAAACAATTTCTTATATTTTCGTTTTTTCAAAGTCCCGAAAAATTCTCGAATTTTCATTTTTTATATATTTGTTTTGTCGAAGCCCCGGAAAAATTTTCAAATTTCATGTATCATATATTCAGATAATCTGAACCATTGAATTTTTTGACGTTAACGTTTTCTGAATTTTAACAATTTTGGAAAAAGTGAATTCCAAAATTGAGGTTGAAATTACTCACCTTCATGATGTCCTCTATGTATGTTGATCTCTTCGATGCCATCTTGTAAGCTGACTCTGTTCCGCGTCGACTTTTGTCATACCTGCTCGACCCCATAGAATACGCGTGTTTGCGCTGGGCACAAGAAGAAGACTGCGAACTGTTGAGAGAGCGCGCGATACTAAGTATCCCCTCTCCTCTTCTGGTGTTGTGATGCTTCTCGACGCGTGTCTGTGTCTGTGTAGGCGGGGAGGGGGAGAATGCGGCTTCAGTAGAGAGCGCCAACGCCTGAGCGTTTCTCTAACTGAAACTGATAAGAATTGAAGCAAGTTCAGCATGTGCCTCAGAGTGGGAAATTTCGAAAATTTTTGGGAATATTTTTTGAAAAAAAAAAAAAAATTTTATATTTTCGTTTTTTCAAAGTCCCGAAAAATTTTCGAATTTTCATTTTTCATATATCTGTTTCGTCGAAGCCCCGGAAAAAATTTTCATTCAATTTCCAAAAAATTTTTGAATTTTCATTCTCCACATTTTCTTTTTATTGAGGGTCCGGAAAAAATTCCGAATTTCTATCCAATATATTTTCGTTCTATATTGATTTCAGAAATAACGATTAATCAAATTATTCATGGAATTACTTACCCGTACGATGTTTTTCCTAGATGTCGATGTCAACGACAATATTCTGCAAGCTCACCTCATTATGTGTCAACTGTTTTTATACTCGCTCAACTTCTATGAGCACGTGTGTTCGCGACGGGCTTGAGAAGATGACTGCGGGCTGTTGAGAGAGCGCGCATCACTAAGAATCCCCTTTCCTTTTCTGGTGTCACGTTGTTTGATGCTTCTCGCGCGCGTATGTGTTTTTGAAGGCAGCGAAGAGACGACTGTGGCTCTGGTAAAGAGCGCGTATGTTTGAGCGTTCCTCTAAGTGAGACTGAGAAGAATGAAGGCAAGTTCAGGATGTGCTTCACGGTGGGAAATTTCGATAATTTCCGGAAAAATATTTTGAAAAATAAAATAATTTTTTATATTTTTGTTTTTTCAAAATCCCGAGAAATTTTTCAATTTTCATTTTTATATATTTGTTTTGTCGAAGCCCGGAAAAATTTCATCTCTCACATTTTCTTTTTTTCTGAAGGCTCGGAGAAAATTCTGTTTTTCTATTCATTATGTTCCTATTCTATTCGAATCACTCGAACACCTTCGACTTTCCTGTTCCCACAATTCTATCGATTTCAGAAAAACGAGTAATCAAATTATTGATGGAATTATTTGCGCTTACGATGTTTTCTTCAGATGTGAATGTTCACGATGATATTGTGCAGCTCACCTCTTTATGCGTCGACTGTTCTTACACTCGCTAAACTTCAAAGAGTACGTGTATCCGCGATGGGCTCAAGCAGGTGACATTGGTGATATTGATCTTAGTACGAAGTAAGGCCCAGAATGTAACCAACTGAGTAATTAATTCACGTCAAATCGATGTACATCTCTCTGGCCTACTAGAAATCACTTTATTTGAGCATAACGATATTTTACAACATCATATTTCTGAATTTCCGATAGAAAACTTTCGTATTTTTATAATTAAACACTAGCGTTATGTTTCGCGTTGCTCGGCCTGTAAGAGTCCCCGAGAAGCGTATCAGTTCACCAAAATGCTCTTTTAAATCAAATGAAAATATGTTCTGTACCATTTTCACATATCGAGTTATATAATGATAACTTTCATGGTCTTCATGAGTTCAGACCCATGTGAGAAACCGCCGCTTAACTAAATGTATAAAATTTTTGAAAAACGTACTCTCATTTGATTTGAAAGAGCATTTTGGAAAACTAATACGCCTATCGGAAACATTTACAAGCCGAGCAACGCGAGGCATTACGCTAGTCTAGTATTATAAGACATTCCAAGTCCAAACGCACTTCAATCATTCTTTCAAAATGACAACTTTGATGAACCAATAATTCTCAATTTGAAATATTCATATATATACACGCAACCAAAGACCAGCAATATATATATATATATATATATATATATATATATATATATATATATATACATCCAGTCGGAAGCCTCAACGCAATAACAGAGAATAGGTAGGTGCAACTGGGCCGTCCGCCCGTAAGCTGTTCACACGAACTCAAATAATTTATTTGTTACCCCGAGCCCTCCGCTCGGGTCGTAACATTTTGGCACCCCTTGTGGGGAACAGTTATAGTTGCACTTGGTTATTCCTGTTCATCAGCTTGACCACTTTCTTTCGGGCAATCTAGGTGTCGAGATCGCATTTTTTTTTGTATTTCGCCCCAGTCTGACCGTTACTCTTTAGACACCACTATTCCATCCATATTTCAAAGGTCACACCAACTCAACTTCAGTATCTTATCATGGACGACCTAAATGAATCTATTCGCCAACTCAATCTCATAGACGACCTCAAAGCTCGGGGAGAAGCTTTAAGGAATTATATTACATTAAGAGGTATAGACAATCAAGAACATTTAAAACTCACATGTGATTCTCTATTAGACTCCTCGCAATCCGGTATTGTACGCGCTGCTCTTGAAAATATAAGAGATTATGACGGGACTACACCTTAAGGGAATTTCATACAAGACGTCAAAAACTTTCAAGACACTATACCAGTTTCTAAGAAAAAAGACTTTTTACGAGGACTACTGACTAAAATTCGGGGAGATGTTCGGAAATGCCTAAGAGACGAGGACATTCAAACTTTTGACCGACTGGAAGAGATCCTGAAACTAAATTTCTCCCGTAGGAAACCGTACGACTATTATGTCAATGAAATTATGAATATCAGAAAGAAAAAAAAAGGAAGCGCGCGACAATTCCATAATCGAATAAAAGGGTTCATAAGGGGAGCAATAGTGGCCTTGAAAAGTACCGTGGACGGAATCGGTGATGACGTAGACTACAGACCCCAGCTAGGAGTATTAGGGTTGAACGCGTTCATTCGAGGTATACCGGATAGCATGAGAAGCGGCATTATTTTCCCATCTCCCAAGACTATGGCTCAAGCTCTTGAATCCGCGGAAAAGGCAGAAAGTTTTGCAATAAGCCTCAATATCAGTAACGCGGAATTACAATACACAACGAGCCAGAACCCAGGCGAAGTAAGCCGACCTCAAAACCTCGACAATAACAGAAGTAGACCAAAACAGGTTACATTTTTAGACCGGAATGATCCGAGAATGTATGATCGGAACAGTGTAACGCACCATTACGACAAAAACGACGTTACTGGCCCTCCCCCTTTGAGGTATTATCAGGACGGGAGAATAATAGCACATCCCAACCTGAGGTATCCCGCTAAATCGCCAGAAAGAAGATCTGATACAAGTGGTTGACCAAATTCTCCTTCTCCTCGACCCAACTCTCCTTATCAACGTCCTACTTCGCCGTATAATCGCTCTACCTCCCCTTATCGGCCCCGAACTCCGTACCAAAGTTACCCACCTGTCCAATACCCTCCTTATCCTCCACAAGGATATCATCTATTCTATCCACATCCTTATCAACCACCAATGTATCCCAATTATTTCCCGCCTTTCCCATATCAAATGGACTCGGACACACGAAACAGGAATTGGCCTGGGTATAACGCTCCAAATCAGCCTCCTCGTCCAAAACCTACTGAAACTCAGCATTTGAACTCCCAGCCTGCCCGCAGTCAAGAGATGACCGCGGGCAAGCCTGTGCAATCCCAAATAAAAATCATGAATGTAGGAGATTACACGAAGCCAAGAGTCCAGGAATAGGTCCTATGGTCCAGATTGATCATGACATCTTGAAATCCCGAACAGGGCTTGTGTACCTTGACACAGGAGCCGACATTTGCACAATTGGATTAACATCTTTGAAACGCGAAGTGAAAATGGACGTATCCCGTATCATTAGGGTTACCGGAGTTTCCGCCGATCCAATTTTCACGTTAGGAGTCGTTAAAACTTGCATATTTGGTAAAGGAATCCGGCTACACGTCCTTCCTCCCGAATGTGTCGTGAAATACGACATAATTTTGGGGTCCAACTATTTTTTAAATTATGGAGCTTGGATATTGTTTGACAAAAATTTTGTTTCCCTGGAAGGGAATCGAGACAGCCCTATTTCTTTCCTGTCCTCTAAGCCCAACCTCGACTCCACTGACGATGAAAACGAAACCGATAATGATGAGGAAATTTTCTTTTATCCCATGACGGATGCCATCATTTTACCTGGAGAACCTTCACTGGATTTCCCCACTGAACCTTCACCAGGGCTCACCAACCCTTCCGTGCACTATAGTCCGTCTGACTGTGCGTTTCATCCACTAATCCAAGAAACACCAGTAACACCTGCAACACCGGTAACACCTGTAACACCGGTAACACCTGCAACACCGGTAACACCTGCAACACCGGTAACACCCGTAACACCGGTAACTCCTGTAACTCCTGTAACAACAGAATCTTTTTCTGACTCCTGGACAGAAATGCCTCATTACGGAATAGGCATCGAGACGGATCCAATTTTGACGCAAGATATTTATAAATTCACCATTCCCGCTAATTCAAAAGCACCAGTAAGAATAGTACCCACAAAACCAACGCCGGACGGTGATCATTATTTGACCCAGAGTCAACACAAAGAAGGGTATATATTTAGGTGAAGCGGCGGTGAAAGTCCAGAATGGTGTCGCTTATGCCCTGGCTACTAACACATTAGATCGAGATATTACAATCGAAGTGCCACCCCAAGAATTAGATACCTATGATTTAGAAGATTCTGAAGATTATTTTGATTCTGAACTCGAAACAACAACACCAACGAAAAGGTTATCAAAGAAGGAACGTGTTAAAATCATAACAGAAATGTTATTGCGTTCTCACCATTGTGTCCACGCAAGGAAAAATTTGAAAAGAATTGTCCGGAGACTCCCTTACTTGTTTATGTTACCCGGCGACTCACCATCCCGGACTCGATTCCGTCATCAAATTCCCACTACTGATATTAGACCAACTGCTTCCAAGCAGTATAGGTATCCACCAGCCCTTCACCAAGAGGTCCGGGAACAAGTCACAAAATTACTTCAGGACGAATCCATTCAACCATCAGAAAGTCCGTGGGTAAGCCCTCTTTGGATTGTTCCGAAAAAACCGGGTCCGAATGGAAAGAAACGCTACCGATTAGCAATTGACTATCGAAAACTGAACGAAAAAACCATCCCTGACGCGTACCCGTTGCCAATCATCCAAGAGATTTTAGAATTAATTGGGAAAGCAAAATATTTCACGGTCTGCGACCTCGTTAATGGATTTCGTCAAATTTTGGTTGACCCTGAAGATCGCCCTAAGACAGCCTTCAGAACGCCGTACGGATTATTTGAATGGGTAGTTATGCCCTTTGGCCTTTGTAACGCTCCAGCTTCCTTTCAAAGGGCTATCGATAGTATAATGTCTGGGTTGCAAGGTATTGAAATTTTCATTTATATGGACGACATCTTGATTTTCTCAGAAACAATGAAATCTCATATGGACAAAATTACAGAAGTGTTCGAACGGTTGTCGGAGGCCGGCATGAAACTTCACCCGGAGAAGTGCGAGTTTTTAACACCGGAGGTAAAATATCTCGGCCACGTGATTAACAGACACGTGAACAGAAGTGATTTTCATAAGATTTAGGGATAGATAATTGACATTGAGGAACGGTATTGTATAGAGTATTAGAAACGACTTTTGTAAATGAATCCAATATCACTTGCTTGATGCAATCGTGAGGGGAAAATCGAATTGATGCATTGTTATGGTTTTTGCTACGCGATCATCAAGATTAATTATTGGGAATTCTTCCAACAGGGAAGTTCTTTGTTTTCATATTGAGCATTTATGTCGCAAGATTTGAATTTTTGAGAAGTCCCTGATTGGATGGAATGACCTCGATATTCATCATCCTCGTTTTGTGTTTATGATGTGGAATTGAGTTGAAACTGGGGAGGGTCTTATGTTCAGAGTGAAAAGGTAACTCTTCATTACAGAGGTTGAAAGAGACATGATCCGATGAGACTGACCCGTCGATTTAGTTTACCAGTGTCGGGACCAAAGCGGCGCTCAGATCAGAGAAATCCAGCAACATGCTTCCGAAGAGTGGCGTTAGTATTGTGTTGTTGTTTTACAATAGCTGGGCAACAGGGAGTCACACTCTGTCGCACTCGGGAATGAGAAACCCAACTCCCATATGAGCCAAGGCATCATGTGCTGTTGCAACTCGTAAAAGTGTGGTGTGGTATTCTCGAGTGAGTATGACAAGGATGAGTTGAATATATTTCTCATCAGAAAAGCTTTGAATTGGATCCTGTTGATAAAAATCACGTGAATGTATCTACTTTTTGATGAAATTGGGACAATGACTTGATTTTGTCAAGTGATAGTGGATTCATATTTATTTCCCCAAATGATTCGTAATTTGATTCAATTTGAGCTGGAATTGGTTTTTAAAATTTTCCAATCTATTCAAAAATTCAATTATGCCCTTTCTGGAAATTTGTAGAAATCTAATGATGATTAGAATATTTTCTGATTTGAGATTGAAAGAATGTTCAATTAAAGATTGTATGCTTACATTAGAGGGCGTCATTTTATATTGGGGAGTTGTTGAGAGAATTCTCTGGACCAGTTTATGATTTAAGTAATTTTCATGAGATTTAGGGATAGATAATTGACATTGAGGAACGGTATCGTATAGAGTATTAGAAATGACTTTTGTGAATGAATCCAATATCACTCGCTTGATGCAATCGTGAGGGGAGAATTGAAATGATGCATTGTGATGGTTTTTGCTACGCGGTCATTAAGATTAATTATTGGGAATTCATTCATCAGGAAAGTTCTTTGTTCTCATATTGAGCATTTACGTCGCAAGATTCGAATTTTTGAGGAGTCTTCGATTCGATGAAATGACTTCGATATCCATCATCCTCGATTTGTGTTTATGATGTGAAATTGAGTTGAAACTGGGGAGTGTTTTATGTTCAGAGTGAAAATGTAACTCTTTATCACAGAGGTTGAAGGAGACATGATCCGATGAGACTGACCCGTCGATTTAGTTTACCAGTGTCGGGACCAAAGCGGCGCTCAGATCAGAGGAAATCCAGCAACATGCTTCCGAAGAGTGGCGTTAGTATTGTGTTGTTGTTTTACAATAGCTGGGCAACAGGGAGTCACACTCTGTCGCACTCGGGAATGAGAAACCCAACTCCCATATGAGCCAAGGCATCATGTGCTGTTGCAACTCGTAAAAGTGTGGTGTGGTATTTTCGAGTGAGTATGACGAGGATGAGTTGGATATATTTCTCATCAGAAAAGCTTTGAATTGGATCCTGTTGATAAACATCACGTGAATGTATTAACTTTTTGATGAAATTGGGAAAATGACTTTATTTTGTCAAGTGATAGTGGATTCATATTCATTTCTCTAAATGATTCGTAATTCGATTCAATCTGAGCTGGAATCGGTTTTTAAAATTTCCCAATCTATTCAAAAATTCAGTTATGCTTTTTCTGGAAATTTGTAGAAATCTAATGATGATTAGAATATTTTCTGACTTGAGATTGAAAGAATGTTCAATTAAAGATTGTATGTTTACATTAGAGGGCGTCATCTTTATTGGGGAGTGGTTGAGAGAATTCTCTGGACCAGTTTATGATTTGAGTAATTTTCATGAGATTTAGGGATAGATAATTGACATTGAGGAACGGTATCGTATAGAGTATTAAAAATGACTTTTATAAATGAATCCAATATCACTCGCTTGATGCAATCGTGAGGGAAGAATTGAATTGATGCATTGTGATGGTTTTTGCTACGCGGTCATTAAGATTAATCATTGGGAATTCATTCATCAGGAAAATTCTTTGTTTTCATATTAAGCATTTACGTCGCAAGATTCGAATTTTTGAGGAGTCTTCGATTCGATGAAATGACTTCGATATCCATCATCCTCGATTTGTGTTTATGATGTTAAATTGAGTTGGAACTGGGGAGTGTTTTATGTTCAGAGTGAAATTGTAACTCTTCATCACAGAGGTTGAAGGAGACATGATCCGATGAGACTGACCCGTCGATTTAGTTTACCAGTGTCGGGACCAAAGCGGCGCTCAGATCAGAGGAAATCCAGCAACATGCTTCCGAAGAGTGGCGTTAGTATTGTGTTGTTGTTTTACAATAGCTGGGCAACAGGGAGTCACACTCTGTCGCACTCGGGAATGAGAAACCCAACTCCCATATGAGCCAAGGCATCATGTGCTGTTGCAACTCGTAAAAGTGTGGTGTGGTATTTTCGAGTGAGTATGACGAGGATGAGTTGGATATATTCCTCATCAGAAAAGCTTTGAATTGGATCCTGTTGATAGAAATCACGTGAATGTATTTGAGTGATTCTGGAGCAAACTGGACAAAACCGTTACCAGGGGGGTCTGGGAAAAATCCGCAAAAATTTTTTTCCATTAGTACTATGTTGAAATAGTACGAAAAAATTTTTTTCAGATTTTTTCGACCCCCCTGTGGGCCCCAGGGCCCATGAAAGGGCCATTTTAGGCCCTCTTTTAGCCTATTCTAGGAAAATCATAGCTCCGACGCAATTCAATATTTTTCAACGTACTTGGGCGCATTTTTCTCGTCAAGACTAGTACTTTTGAGAAAAAAATTGTCCAAGGCCACCTAGTGAGCCTGACGACTTCTGCCACCTATTTATTGAGAGCAAATTTTAGCGATTTTTGGGCTTGCTTCAAAGTGATGTAGCTCCCACTAGACATGTGATAATCGACTTTTACAAGTAGTCATTTTGAAGGCCTTGAGAATACCTACAATTTGCCCACTTGTAAAAGTCAATTATCGCACTTTTTGTTGGAGCTACAGTCGATACAAGTTGAGCTATTTACGAAAAAGTCGAAAATTCAGGACTCGATTCCAAAAATATATCTCAATTTTTTTTCACCAAACTTATGCGAAAATGTTCTTTCAGACATCTACTTTTAGTAAAAAAAATTTGGCGGAGGTTATTTTTTTTTATTTTTTTGCCGAGCGTTACAAAATGCCGCATTTCGTGGTTTTAGCAAAAACAGCATCTTTGACCACGTTCACATATGCTCCCATCTGGACTGATATGCACCAATCTGTGTGAAAGTACTCCCCAAAGTACCCCCAAGTACGTGTAAGAAGTTGCGGGGACGAGCCTCCACCCAGGGGCGAGCTGTAGGTTCTATTTACCGTGTCAAAAATAGGCATTATTTTGGCTATTCGAGCGTAAGCGACTGAGAGCATGATTTTACTCGTTCTGGCTTACAAATGAGATAATGGGGTAGAATGAGGATCCAAACATACTTTTCCGACTCAAAATGACCATCTAAACACAATTCCGAGGTCAGTTTTGCTCTAAAATGTCTTCTAGTGCCTCAACGGTGTCAGAACCCGTCGACAGAATCTAAGTTCTTAAGGGGTAGAGGGACGACTATTTAGAGCAAAACTGACCTCGGAATTGTGTTTAGATGGTCATTTTGAGTCGGAAAAGTATGTTTGGATCCTCATTCTACCCCATTATCTCATTTGTAAGCCAGAACGAGTTAAATCATGCTCTCAGTCGCTTACGCTCAAATAGCCAAAATAATGCCTATTTTTGACACGGTAAATAGAACCTACAGCTCGCTCCTGGGTGGAGGCTCGTCCCCGCAACTTCTTACACGTACTTGGGGGTACTTTGGGGAGTACTTTCACACAGATTGGTGCACATCAGTCCAGATGGGAGCATATGTGACCGTGGTCAAAAATGCTGTTTTTGCTAAAACCACGAAATGCGGCATATTGTAACGCTCGGCAAAAAAAATAAAAAAAAATAACCTCCGCCAAATTTTTTTTACTAAAAGTAGATGTCTGAAAGAACATCTTCGCACAAGTTTGGTGAAAAAAAATTAAGATATATTTTTGGAATCGAGTCCTGAATTTTCGACTTTTTCGTAAATAGCTCAACTTGTATCGACTGTAGCTCCAACAAAAAGTGCGATAACTGACTTTTACAAGTGGGCAAATTGTAGGTATTTTCAAGACCTCCAAAATGACTACTTGTAAAAGTCGATTATCACATGTCTAGTGGGAGCTACATCACTTTGAAGCAAGCCCAAAAATCGCTAAAATTTGCTCTCAATAAATAGGTGGCAGAAGTCGTCAGGCTCACTAGGTGGCCTTGGACAATTTTTTTCTCAAAAGTACTAGTCTTGACGGGAGAAATGCGCCCAAGTACGTTGAAAAATATTGAATTGCGTCGGAGCTATGATTTTCCTAGAATAGGCTAAAAAAGGGCCTAAAATGGCCCTTTCATGGGCCCTGGGGCCCACAGGGGGGGTCGAAAAAATCTGAAAAAAATTTTTTCGTACTATTTCAACATAGTACTAATGGAAAAAATTTTTTGCGGATTTTTCCCAGACCCCCCTGGTGACGGTTTTGTCCAGCTTGCTCCAGAATCACTCATTTACTTTTTGATGAAATTGGGACAATGACTTGATTTTGTCAAGTGATAGTGGATTCATATTTATTTCCCCAAATGATTCGTAATTTGATTCAATTTGAGCTGGAATCGGTTTTTAAAATTTTCCAATCTATTCAAAAATTCAGTTATGCCCTTTCTGGAAATTTGTAGAAATCTAATGATGATTAGAATATTTTCTGACTTGAGATTGAAAGAATGTTCAATTAAAGATTGTATGCTTACATTAGAGGGCGTCATTTTATATTGGGGGGGTGGTTGAGAGAATTCTCTGGACCAGTTTATGATTTAAGTAATTTTCATGAGATTTAGGGATGGATAATTGACATTGAGGAACGGTATCGTATAGAGTATTAGAAATGACTTTTGTGAATGAATCCAATATCACTCGCTTGATGCAATCGTGAGGGAAGAATTGAATTGATGCATTGTGATGGTTTTTGCTACGCGGTCATTAAGATTAATTATTGGGAATTCATTCATCAGGAAAGTTCTTTGTTTTCATATTGAGCATTTACGTCGCAAGATTCGAATTTTTGAGAAGTCCCTGATTGGATGGAATGACCTCGATATTCATCATCCTCGTTTTGTGTTTATGATGTGAAATTGAGTTGAAACTGGGGAGTGTCTTATGTTCAGAGTGAAAATGTAACTCTTCATTACAGAGGTTGAAGGAGACATGATCCGATGAGACTGACCCGTCGATTTGGTTTACCAGTGTCGGGACCAAAGCGGCGCTCAGATCAGAGGAAATCCAGCAACATGCTTCCGAAGAGTGGCGTTAGTATTGTGTTGTTGTTTTACAATAGCTGGGCAACAGGGAGTCACACTCTGTCGCACTCGGGAATGAGAAACCCAACTCCCATATGAGCCAAGGCATCATGTGCTGTTGCGACTCGTAAAAGTGTGGTGTGGTATTTTCGAGTGAGTATAACGAAGATGAGTTGAATATATTTCTCATCAGAAAAGCTTTGATTTGGATCCTGTTGATAAAAATCACGTGAATGTATTAACTTTTTGATGAAATTGGGACAATGACTTTATTTTGTCAAGTGATAGTGGATTCATATTCATTTCTCTAAATGATTCGTGATTCGATTCAATCTGAGCTGGAATCGGTTTTTAAAATTTCCCACTCTATTCAAAAATTCAGTTATGCTTTTTCTGGAAATTTGTAGAAATCTAATGATGATTAGAATATTTTCTGACTTGAGATTGAAAGAATGTTCAATTAAAGATTGTATGTTTACATTAGAGGGCGTCATTTTTATTGGGGAGTGGTTGAGAGAATTCTCTGGACCAGTTTATGATTTAAGTAATTTTCATGAGATTTAGGGATAGATAATTGACATTGAGGAACGGTATCGTATAGAGTATTAAAAATGACTTTTGTGAATGAATCCAATATCACTCGCTTGATGCAATCGTGAGGGAAGAATTGAATTGATTCCTTTTGATGGTTTTTGCTACGCGGTCATTAAGATTAATTATTGGGAATTCATTCATCAGGAAAATTCTTTGTTTTCATATTGAGCATTTACGTCGCAAGATTCGAATTTTTGAGGAGTCTTCGATTCGATGCAATGACTTCGATATCCATCATCCTCGATTTTTGTTTATGATGTGGAATTGAGTTGAAACTGGGGAGTGTTTTATGTTCAGAGTGAAATTGTAACTCTTCATCACAGAGGTTGAAGGAGACATGATCCGATGAGACTGGCCCGTCGATTTGGTTTACCAGTGTCGGGACCAAAGCGGCGCTCAGATCAGAGGAAATCCAGCAACATGCTTCCGAAGAGTCGCGTTAGTATTGTGTTGATGTTTTACAATAGCTGGGCAACAGGGAGTCACACTCTGTCGCACTCGGGAATGAGAAACCCAACTCCCATAAGAGCCAAGACATTATGTGCTGTTGCAACTCGTAAAAGTGTGGTGTGGTAGTTTTGAGTAAGTATGACGAGGATGAGTTGAATCGATATGTAATCAGCAAAGTTTTGAATTGGATCCTGTTCATGAAGGTTACTTGAATGCATTTACTCTTTGATGAAATTGGGACGATGATTTCATCTTGTTAAGTGATAGTGGATTCATATATGTTTCTCTCAATGATTTGAAATTGATTCAAGATGAGCTGGAATCAGTACTCAAAATTCTTCAATATATTAAAAAAGTCAGTTATGCTCTTTTTGAAAATTCGTATGAATTTCATAATGAATAGCATATGTTTTAACTCGAGATTGAAAGAATGTACAATAGGCATCTTGCATTTTTTTTGACCCCCCAAAAAAAAGGTTTGGCAAATTCGAGCAAATCGAGATAGGTAGGGTGCAATTGGAAAAAAAATCCCCAAAAATTGTTTTCATCCCGCGCAAATTGTTTGAAAGTCTGATGACTTGCACTGTGTGACGTCACTCCGACAAAATCGTCGACTGCCGCTATTGTATGGCGTCTTGCAATTTCTTTGATCCCTCCAGAAAAAGGTTTGGCAAATTCGAGCAAATCGAGACAAGTATTGTGCAATTGAAGAAAAGATCCCAAAAATTTTCTTTCTCTTGCGCATATTGTTTGACAGTATGATGACTTGCACCGTGTGACACAATCGTCTGACTTTCAAATAATTTGCGCAAGTTGTAAACAATTTTTGGGAATTCCTTTCCAATTGCACCTTACTCATCTCGATTTGCTCAAATTTGCCAAACCTTTTTTTTGGGGGGTCAAAAAAAATGCAAGATGCCTATTGAAGATTGTACAAAAATATCGCTTAATTAGTTGTACTTCTTTCGAATGCTTATTCTATAGTGAATGAATCGACACGGGGATGGTTGGGGCAATTTCCCCAACCATTTGATTTTATTTATCGAGTTTCAGGAGATTCAGATATTGATACAATCCATATTGAACATATTTACATATAGAGTATGGAACGTGATATTCTGAACAAAAGTTTCATCATTTATTATTACAATTATAGGCTTACATCCTGATTACTTATAATAGAGGGAGTAATGATATACAATCGTATGGGAGGCGTATGTTGCCGTTTTGTTGATAAAATTGAGTCATCGTACAAATTGAATGAGAATTGTCATAACAAAAGATTGAATATTGAGAAACGTATATGGGAGTCACTACATTGATCAATGATAATCCTCAATCATATTCGATAACAAACGAATATATAAATGAAATTATGGATATTTGATATACGATTCTAGGAACGCACTAATTTTAACAATACCTTGATCTATATTTTTATAACCACTGGTGATATTTGCGGAAGATTTTATTGAAATGAACAGAAATATCGATTTATCATCTTCGTTGTGTGATATGGAGTGGAATTGAGTGTGAATCGGTCCGTGTATATCGTTTCAGTGTAAATGTAACTCTCCATCACAGAGGTTGAAGGAGACATGATCAGATGAGACTGACCCGTCGATTTGGTTTACCAGTGTCGGGACCAAAGCGGCGCTCAGATCAGAGGAAATCCAACAACATGTTTCCGAAGAGTGGTGTAAGTGTGTTTTGTTGTTTTTTTGGAAGAATACCCTCCATTTACAGCAGCTTGGCAACAGGAGATTGTAGTATGTCGATCTCAGAGATGATAGTCTCGATCTCTATGTGAGCCATGGCATCATACAGTCCTGTTACAACTTGTGAATGTATTCGATTGCACTTGGATATGTAAGAGATGTGTATTGTTGGGAGTCATTTGTTGAGATGTGTGACGAAGATGATTTGATTTTTTTCGTAATTAAAATTAGCCTCAAATTAAATTGTAAGATCAAGGATACATCTGTGAGATATCATGCATACCAATTTAGTAAAGAAGTAAAGGCTATTATGTGCTTACGTTCTCTGAAAAACTAATCAATTTAATGTTCTGACTAAGATTTCATAGAATCATGATATTCGAAAAATTTCCATAGAGCTATATCTAATTAAAATTCTATACATATTTTAGAATAAGGAGTGACACGGGTTGATACATGAAACTCACATTTGATGTCTTCGGAAGTTGATTCGATTCCAGAGGTGTTATGGATTCCCTTGTTTTATGTGATTTTTGTCATTCTCTTGTGCTTGGATCCATGCCATCTTACTGTAGTTTTGATTTTGTTAATCTTTCTGGAACGGTTGTAACACGTTGAGTTGAAAACTTTTTGTAAATCCTCCACTGGGTAATTCTCACATTTGATATCTGGATGCCTGTGGGATGATAGACCTTGGTATGAAACTGAACTCCCCATTGGGGTCAATTTAATGGATGAGTTGTCAATTCGATTGAATTTTGTGATATTGCAAGATATCTCTATTGTGGAAAAACTTAATAATTGGAATCGTAGAGCCCGGAAATTCTGTCTTTGGAGGTAACTCATCAGTTTCGATTGGGACTATGGAAATCTAATTCACTCCTCGATTTTATTTTGGAAAAAAATTGAATTTTTATTTATCATGTACATGATTTTATAAAATTTCGGAAAAGGTTTGTATTTTGATGTTTGGTTCTATTATCAATTTTAGAGAACATGGGAAATAATGTTTTGATAGATATTACTCACCTTTCCATTATTGTGTAGTAGAGGTCAATGTTCATGATGGTATTTTATAAGTTCTTCTTATATATCTACATAGGATTTTCTTGGACTTGATTTCCTCTTTGGCGTACGAATGTTCGTTACCGTGTAAAGGGCTATACTGTGGGCTGCTGAGAGAGCGCGTATCACCAATTGTCTTCTATTTTTCTGTTGACATGTTGTTTGATCTTACTCGTCGCCTATGTGTGTCTGTGCAGGCAGCGAGGGGAGAACTGCGGCTCCGGGAGAGAGCACGTATGCTCATGCGTCTTTTCCACTGGAACTGATTAGAATAAAGGCAAGTTCAGGAATTTTCTCAGAGTGGAAAATTTCGCAAATTGTTGGGAACATTTTCCGAAAAAAAACAATTTTTTATATTTTCGTTTTTTTAAAATCCCGTAAAAATTTCGAATTTCTATTTCTTTTATTTTCGTTTTCGAAGCCCTAACTATTCGAGGAAAAACGAGTAATTGAATTAATGATCGAATTACTCACCCTTCAGCCATTCTATAAATGTTGTGTGTCGACGATGATATTCTGCAAGCTCACCTCATTTTTCGTTGACTCTTCTTATGATTGCCGAACCGCATAGAGTACGTGTGTTCGCGACGGGCTCCAGAGGATGACTGCGGGCCGTTGAGAGAGCGCGCATCACTCAGTATCCCCTCTCCTCTTCTGGTGTCATGACATGATCAGCGCGCGTCTGTGTCTGTGAAGGCGGGAAGGGGGAGAATGCGGCTTCTGTAGAGAGCGCGAATGCCTGAGCGTTTCTCTAACTGAAACTGATAAGAATTAAGGCAAGTTCAGCTTATGTCTCAGAGTGGGAAATTTTGGAAATTTTTGGGAAAATTTTTTGAAAAAAAAAATAATTTTTTTTATTTTTGTTTTTTCAAAATCCCGTAAAAATTTCGAATTTTTATTTTTTATATCTTTGTTTTCGAAGCATCGGACAAAATCTTGAAATTTTTTCAGTATATCTTCAATCTATTTAAATCACTAAAAATTCTTGACGTTTATGTTTTCATAACTCTAATGATTCAAGGAAAAACGAGTAATTAAATAAATGATAGAGTTACTCACCCTTCAGACGTTCTGGAGATGTTGATGTCCACGATGATATTCTGCAAGCTCATTCCATTTTATTCGACTCTTCTTATGATTGCCCACCTTCATAGAGTACGTGTGATCGCGACGGGCTCCAGAGGATGACTGAGGACCGTTGAGAGAGCGCGCATCATTAAGTATCCCCGTTCTTTTTCGGTGTGACGTTGTCGTTTCTCGATGCGTGTGTCTGTGAGGCTATTTAGGGGAAAACTGCGGCTTCGGTCGAGAGCGCCTATGTTTGAGCGTCTCTTCCGCTGAAACTAATGGAAATGAACTCAAGCTCATGTTGTGTCTCAGAGTGGAAAATTCCGAAAATTTTCGGGAAAATTTTTCGAAAAAAAAATCGATTTTTTATATTTTCATTTTTTCAAAATCCCGTAAAAATTTCCAATTCTTTATTTCTTATCTCTTTTCTTTCGAAGCCCCGGACAAAATCTTGGAATGTTTCCATTAAATCTTTAATCTATTTAGATCATCAAAATTCTCGACGTTTACGATATTACAACTTTAACGATTTGAGGAAGAACGTGTAATTGAATTAATGATGCAATTACTCACCTTCTAGACGTTCTATGAATGTTGATGTGCACGATGGTATTCTGCAAGTGTATTCCATTTTATTCGACTCTTCTTATGATTGCCCCCCTTGATAGAGTACGTGTGATCGCGACGGGCTCTAGATGATGACTGAGGGCCGTTGAGACAGCGCGCATCATTAATTATCCCCACTCTTTTTCGGTGTGACGTTGTCGCTTCTCGATGCGAGTGTGTCTGCGAGGGCAGCGAGGGGAAAATTGCGGCTCCGATAAAGGGCGCGTATATCTGAGCGTCTCTTTCACTGAAACTGATGAGAATGAAAGCAAGTTCAGGAATTGTCTCATGGTGGGAAATTTCGGAAATTTTTGGGGAAAATTTCCAAAAAAAAATCAATTCTTTATATTTCTAATTTTTATATTTTATATCTTTGTGTTCAAAGCCCCGGACGAAATCTTGAAATTTTTTCATTGTATCTTTCATCTATTTAAATCATCAAAACTCTCGACGTTTATGTTCTCGTAACTCTAACGATTCAAGGAAAAACAAGTAATTGAATAAATGATCGAATTACTCACCCTTCAGCCATTCTATAAATGTTGTGTGTCCACGATGATATTTTGCAAGTTCACCTCATTTTCCGTTGACTCTTCTTATGATTGCCCAACCGCATAGAGTACGTGTGTTCGCGACGGGTTCCAGAGGATGACTGCGGGCCGTTGAGAGAGCGCGCATCATTCAGTATCCCCTCTGCCCTTCTGGTGTCATGACATGATCGGCACGCGTCTGTGTCTGTGAAGGCGGGGAGGGGGAGAATGCGGCTTTAGTAGAGAGCGCGAATGCCTGTGCGTTTCTCTAACTGAAACTGATAAGAATCGAGGCAAGTTCAGAATGTGCCCCAGAGTGGGAGATTTTGGAAATTTTTGGGAAAATATTTAGAAAAAGAAAAACAATTTCTTATATTTTCGTTTTTTCAAAGTCCCGAAAAATTCTCGAATTTTCATTTTTTATATATTTGTTTTGTCGAAGCCCCGGAAAAATTTTCAAATTTCATGTATCATATATTCAGATAATCTGAACCATTGAATTTTTTGACGTTAACGTTTTCTGAATTTTAACAATTTTGGAAAAAGTGAATTCCAAAATTGAGGTTGAAATTACTCACCTTCATGATGTCCTCTATGTATGTTGATCTCTTCGATGCCATCTTGTAAGCTGACTCTGTTCCGCGTCGACTTTTGTCATACCTGCTCGACCCCATAGAATACGCGTGTTTGCGCTGGGCACAAGAGGAAGACTGCGAACTGTTGAGAGAGCGCGCGATACTAAGTATCCCCTCTCCTCTTCTGGTGTTGTGATGCTTCTCGACGCGTGTCTGTGTCTGTGTAGGCGGGGAGGGGGAGAATGCGGCTTCAGTAGAGAGCGCCAACGCCTGAGCGTTTCTCTAACTGAAACTGATAAGAATTGAAGCAAGTTCAGCATGTGCCTCAGAGTGGGAAATTTCGAAAATTTTTGGGAATATTTTTTGAAAAAAAAAAAAATTTTTATATTTTCGTTTTTTCAAAGTCCCGAAAAATTTTCGAATTTCCATTTTTCATATATCTGTTTCGTCGAAGCCCCGGAAAAAATTTTCATTCAATTTCCAAAAAATTTTTGAATTTTCATTCTCCACATTTTCTTTTTATTGAGGGTCCGGAAAAAATTCCGAATTTCTATCCAATATATTTTCGTTCTATATTGATTTCAGAAATAACGATTAATCAAATTATTCATGGAATTACTTACCCGTACGATGTTTTTCCTAGATGTCGATGTCAACGACAATATTCTGCAAGCTCACCTCATTATGTGTCAACTGTTTTTATACTCGCTCAACTTCTATGAGCACGTGTGTTCGCGACGGGCTTGAGAAGATGACTGCGGGCTGTTGAGAGAGCGCGCATCACTAAGAATCCCCTTTCCTTTTCTGGTGTCACGTTGTTTGATGCTTCTCGCGCGCGTATGTGTTTTTGAAGGCAGCGAAGAGACGACTGTGGCTCTGGTAAAGAGCGCGTATGTTTGAGCGTTCCTCTAAGTGAGACTGAGAAGAATGAAGGCAAGTTCAGGATGTGCTTCACGGTGGGAAATTTCGATAATTTCCGGAAAAATATTTTGAAAAATAAAATAATTTTTTATATTTTTGTTTTTTCAAAATCCCGAGAAATTTTTCAATTTTCATTTTTATATATTTGTTTTGTCGAAGCCCGGAAAAATTTCATCTCTCACATTTTCTTTTTTTCTGAAGGCTCGGAGAAAATTCTGTTTTTCTATTCATTATGTTCCTATTCTATTCGAATCACTCGAACACCTTCGACTTTCCTGTTCCCACAATTCTATCGATTTCAGAAAAACGAGTAATCAAATTATTGATGGAATTATTTGCGCTTACGATGTTTTCTTCAGATGTGAATGTTCACGATGATATTGTGCAGCTCACCTCTTTATGCGTCGACTGTTCTTACACTCGCTAAACTTCAAAGAGTACGTGTATCCGCGATGGGCTCAAGCAGGTGACATTGGTGATATTGATCTTAGTACGAAGTAAGGCCCAGAATGTAACCAACTGAGTAATTAATTCACGTCAAATCGATGTACATCTCTCTGGCCTACTAGAAATCACTTTATTTGAGCATAACGATATTTTACAACATCATATTTCTGAATTTCCGATAGAAAACTTTCGTATTTTTATAATTAAACACTAGCGTTATGTTTCGCGTTGCTCGGCCTGTAAGAGTCCCCGAGAAGCGTATCAGTTCACCAAAATGCTCTTTTAAATCAAATGAAAATATGTTCTGTACCATTTTCACATATCGAGTTATATAATGATAACTTTCATGGTCTTCATGAGTTCAGACCCATGTGAGAAACCGCCGCTTAACTAAATGTATAAAATTTTTGAAAAACGTACTCTCATTTGATTTGAAAGAGCATTTTGGAAAACTAATACGCCTATCGGAAACATTTACAAGCCGAGCAACGCGAGGCATTACGCTAGTCTAGTATTATAAGACATTCCAAGTCCAAACGCACTTCAATCATTCTTTCAAAATGACAACTTTGATGAACCAATAATTCTCAATTTGAAATATTCATATATATATACGCAACCAAAGACCAGCAATATATATATATATATATATATATATATATACATCCAGTCGGAAGCCTCAACGCAATAACAGAGAATAGGTAGGTGCAACTGGGCAGTCCGCCCGTAAGCTGTTCACACGAACTCAAATAATTTATTTGTTACCCCGAGCCCTCCGCTCGGGTCGTAACATTTTGGCACCCCTTGTGGGGAACAGTTATAGTTGCACTTGGTTATTCCTGTTCATCAGCTTGACCACTTTCTTTCGGGCAATCTAGGTGTCGAGATCGCATTTTTTTTTGTATTTCGCCCCAGTCTGACCGTTACTCTTTAGACACCACTATTCCATCCATATTTCAAAGGTCACACCAACTCAACTTCAGTATCTTATCATGGACGACCTAAATGAATCTATTCGCCAACTCAATCTCATAGACGACCTCAAAGCTCGGGGAGAAGCTTTAAGGAATTATATTACATTAAGAGGTATAGACAATCAAGAACATTTAAAACTCACATGTGATTCTCTATTAGACTCCTCGCAATCCGGTATTGTACGCGCTGCTCTTGAAAATATAAGAGATTATGACGGGACTACACCTTAAGGGAATTTCATACAAGACGTCAAAAACTTTCAAGACACTATACCAGTTTCTAAGAAAAAAGACTTTTTACGAGGACTACTGACTAAAATTCGGGGAGATGTTCGGAAATGCCTAAGAGACGAGGACATTCAAACTTTTGACCGACTGGAAGAGATCCTGAAACTAAATTTCTCCCGTAGGAAACCGTACGACTATTATGTCAATGAAATTATGAATATCAGAAAGAAAAAAAAAGGAAGCGCGCGACAATTCCATAATCGAATAAAAGGGTTCATAAGGGGAGCAATAGTGGCCTTGAAAAGTACCGTGGACGGAATCGGTGATGACGTAGACTACAGACCCCAGCTAGGAGTATTAGGGTTGAACGCGTTCATTCGAGGTATACCGGATAGCATGAGAAGTGGCATTATTTTTCCATCTCCCAAGACTATGGCTCAAGCTCTTGAATCCGCGGAAAAGGCAGAAAGTTTTGCAATAAGCCTCAATATCAGTAACGCGGAATTACAATACACAACGAGCCAGAACCCAGGCGAAGTAAGCCGACCTCAAAACCTCGACAATAACAGAAGTAGACCAAAACAGGTTACATTTTTAGACCGGAATGATCCGAGAATGTATGATCGGAACAGTGTAACGCACCATTACGACAAAAACGACGTTACTGGCCCTCCCCCTTTGAGGTATTATCAGGACGGGAGAATAATAGCACATCCCAACCTGAGGTATCCCGCTAAATCGCCAGAAAGAAGATCTGATACAAGTGGTTGACCAAATTCTCCTTCTCCTCGACCCAACTCTCCTTATCAACGTCCTACTTCGCCGTATAATCGCTCTACCTCCCCTTATCGGCCCCGAACTCCGTACCAAAGTTACCCACCTGTCCAATACCCTCCTTATCCTCCACAAGGATATCATCTATTCTATCCACATCCTTATCAACCACCAATGTATCCCAATTATTTCCCGCCTTTCCCATATCAAATGGACTCGGACACACGAAACAGGAATTGGCCTGGGTATAACGCTCCAAATCAGCCTCCTCGTCCAAAACCTACTGAAACTCAGCATTTGAACTCCCAGCCTGCCCGCAGTCAAGAGATGACCGCGGGCAAGCCTGTGCAATCCCAAATAAAAATCATGAATGTAGGAGATTACACGAAGCCAAGAGTCCAGGAATAGGTCCTATGGTCCAGATTGATCATGACATCTTGAAATCCCGAACAGGGCTTGTGTACCTTGACACAGGAGCCGACATTTGCACAATTGGATTAACATCTTTGAAACGCGAAGTGAAAATGGACGTATCCCGTATCATTAGGGTTACCGGAGTTTCCGCCGATCCAATTTTCACGTTAGGAGTCGTTAAAACTTGCATATTTGGTAAAGGAATCCGGCTACACGTCCTTCCTCCCGAATGTGTCGTGAAATACGACATAATTTTGGGGTCCAACTATTTTTTAAATTATGGAGCTTGGATATTGTTTGACAAAAATTTTGTTTCCCTGGAAGGGAATCGAGACAGCCCTATTTCTTTCCTGTCCTCTAAGCCCAACCTCGACTCCACTGACGATGAAAACGAAACCGATAATGATGAGGAAATTTTCTTTTATCCCATGACGGATGCCATCATTTTACCTGGAGAACCTTCACTGGATTTCCCCACTGAACCTTCACCAGGGCTCACCAACCCTTCCGTGCACTATAGTCCGTCTGACTGTGCGTTTCATCCACTAATCCAAGAAACACCAGTAACACCTGCAACACCGGTAACACCTGTAACACCGGTAACACCTGCAACACCGGTAACACCTGCAACACCGGTAACACCCGTAACACCGGTAACTCCTGTAACTCCTGTAACAACAGAATCTTTTTCTGACTCCTGGACAGAAATGCCTTATTACGGAATAGGCATCGAGACGGATCCAATTTTGACGCAAGATATTTATAAATTCACCATTCCCGCTAATTCAAAAGCACCAGTAAGAATAGTACCCACAAAACCAACGCCGGACGGTGATCATTATTTGACCCAGAGTCAACACAAAGAAGGGTATATATTTAGGTGAAGCGGCGGTGAAAGTCCAGAATGGTGTCGCTTATGCCCTGGCTACTAACACATTAGATCGAGATATTACAATCGAAGTGCCACCCCAAGAATTAGATACCTATGATTTAGAAGATTCTGAAGATTATTTTGATTCTGAACTCGAAACAACAACACCAACGAAAAGGTTATCAAAGAAGGAACGTGTTAAAATCATAACAGAAATGTTATTGCGTTCTCACCATTGTGTCCACGCAAGGAAAAATTTGAAAAGAATTGTCCGGAGACTCCCTTACTTGTTTATGTTACCCGGCGACTCACCATCCCGGACTCGATTCCGTCATCAAATTCCCACTACTGATATTAGACCAACTGCTTCCAAGCAGTATAGGTATCCACCAGCCCTTCACCAAGAGGTCCGGGAACAAGTCACAAAATTACTTCAGGACGAATCCATTCAACCATCAGAAAGTCCGTGGGTAAGCCCTCTTTGGATTGTTCCGAAAAAACCGGGTCCGAATGGAAAGAAACGCTACCGATTAGCAGTTGACTATCGAAAACTGAACGAAAAAACCATCCCTGACGCGTACCCGTTGCCAATCATCCAAGAGATTTTAGAATTAATTGGGAAAGCAAAATATTTCACGGTCTGCGACCTCGTTAATGGATTTCGTCAAATTTTGGTTGACCCTGAAGATCGCCCTAAGACAGCCTTCAGAACGCCGTACGGATTATTTGAATGAGTAGTTATGCCCTTTGGCCTTTGTAACGCTCCAGCTTCCTTTCAAAGGGCTATCGATAGTATAATGTCTGGGTTGCAAGGTATTGAAATTTTCATTTATATGGACGACATCTTGATTTTATCAGAAACAATGAAATCTCATATGGACAAAATTACAGAAGTGTTCGAACGGTTGTCGGAGGCCGGCATGAAACTTCACCCGGAGAAGTGCGAGTTTTTAACTCCGGAGGTAAAATATCTCGGCCACGTGAATAACAGACACGTGAACAGAAGTGATTTTCATAAGATTTAGGGATAGATAATTGACATTGAGGAACGGTATCGTATAGAGTATTAGAAACGACTTTTGTAAATGAATCCAATATCACTTGCTTGATGCAATCGTGAGGGGAAAATCGAATTGATGCATTGTTATGGTTTTTGCTACGCGATCATCAAGATTAATTATTGGGAATTCTTCCAACAGGGAAGTTCTTTGTTTTCATATTGAGCATTTATGTCGCAAGATTTGAATTTTTGAGAAGTCCCTGATTGGATGGAATGACCTCGATATTCATCATCCTCGTTTTGTGTTTATGATGTGGAATTGAGTTGAAACTGGGGAGGGTCTTATGTTCAGAGTGAAAAGGTAACTCTTCATTACAGAGGTTGAAAGAGACATGATCCGATGAGACTGACCCGTCGATTTAGTTTACCAGTGTCGGGACCAAAGCGGCGCTCAGATCAGAGAAATCCAGCAACATGCTTCCGAAGAGTGGCGTTAGTATTGTGTTGTTGTTTTACAATAGCTGGGCAACAGGGAGTCACACTCTGTCGCACTCGGGAATGAGAAACCCAACTCCCATATGAGCCAAGGCATCATGTGCTGTTGCAACTCGTAAAAGTGTGGTGTGGTATTTTCGAGTGAGTATGACGAGGATGAGTTGAATATATTTCTCATCAGAAAAGCTTTGAATTGGATCCTGTTGATAGAAATCACGTGAATGTATTTACTTTTTGATGAAATTGGGACAATGACTTGATTTTGTCAAGTGATAGTGGATTCATATTTATTTCCCCAAATGATTCGTAATTTGATTCAATTTGAGCTGGAATCGGTTTTTAAAATTTTCCAATCTATTCAAAAATTCAGTTATGCCCTTTCTGGAAATTTGTAGAAATCTAATGATGATTAGAATATTTTCTGATTTGAGATTGAAAGAATGTTCAATTAAAGATTGTATGCTTACATTAGAGGGCGTCATTTTATATTGGGGAGTTGTTGAGAGAATTCTCTGGACCAGTTCATGATTTAAGTAATTTTCATGAGATTTAGGGATAGATAATTGACATTGAGGAACGGTATCGTATAGAGTATTAGAAATGACTTTTGTGAATGAATCCAATATCACTCGCTTGATGCAATCGTGAGGGAAGAATTGAAATGATGCATTGTGATGGTTTTTGCTACGCGGTCATTAAGATTAATTATTGGGAATTCATTCATCAGGAAAGTTCTTTGTTTTCATATTGAGCATTTACGTCGCAAGATTCGAATTTTTGAGGAGTCTTCGATTCGATGAAATGACTTCGATATCCATCATCCTCGATTTGTGTTTATGATGTGAAATTGAGTTGAAACTGGGGAGTGTTTTATGTTCAGAGTGAAAATGTAACTCTTTATCACAGAGGTTGAAGGAGACATGATCCGATGAGACTGACCCGTCGATTTAGTTTACCAGTGTCGGGACCAAAGCGGCGCTCAGATCAGAGGAAATCCAGCAACATGCTTCCGAAGAGTGGCGTTAGTATTGTGTTGTTGTTTTACAATAGCTGGGCAACAGGGAGTCACACTCTGTCGCACTCGGGAATGAGAAACCCAACTCCCATATGAGCCAAGGCATCATGTGCTGTTGCAACTCGTAAAAGCCTGGTGTGGTATTTTCGAGTGAGTATAACGAGGATGAGTTGAATATATTTCTCATCAGAAAAGCTTTGATTTGGATCCTGTTGATAGAAATCACGTGAATGTATTTACTTTTTGATGAAATTGGGACAATGACTTGATTTTGTCAAGTGATAGTGGATTCATATTTATTTCCCCAAATGATTCGTAATTTGATCCAATTTGAGCTGGAATCGGTTTTTAAAATTTTCCAATCTATTCAAAAATTCAGTTATGCCCTTTCTGGAAATTTGTAGAAATCTAATGATGATTAGAATATTTTCTGACTTGAGATTGAAAGAATGTTCAATTAAAGATTGTATGCTTACATTAGAGGGCGTCATTTTATATTGGGGAGTTGTTGAGAGAACTCTCTGGACCAGTTTATGATTTAAGTAATTTTCATGAGATTTAGGGATAGATAATTGACATTGAGGAACGGTATCGTATAGAGTATTAGAAATGACTTTTGTGAATGAATCCAATATCACTCGCTTGATGCAATCGTGAGGGAAGAATTGAATTGATCCATTGTGATGGTTTTTGCTACGCGGTCATTAAGATTAATTATTGGGAATTCATTCATCAGGAAAGTTCTTTGTTTTCATATTGAGCATTTACGTCGCAAGATTCGAATTTTTGAGAAGTCCCTGATTGGATGGAATGACCTCGATATTCATCATCCTCGTTTTGTGTTTATGATGTGAAATTGAGTTGAAACTGGGGAGTGTTTTATGTTCAGAGTGAAAATGTAACTCTTTATCACAGAGGTTGAAGGAGACATGATCCGATGAGACTGACCCGTCGATTTAGTTTACCAGTGTCGGGACCAAAGCGGCGCTCAGATCAGAGGAAATCCAGCAACATGCTTCCGAAGAGTGGCGTTAGTATTGTGTTGTTGTTTTACAATAGCTGGGCAACAGGGAGTCACACTCTGTCGCACTCGGGAATGAGAAACCCAACTCCCATATGAGCCAAGGCATCATGTGCTGTTGCAACTCGTAAAAGCCTGGTGTGGTATTTTCGAGTGAGTATAACGAGGATGAGTTGAATATATTTCTCATCAGAAAAGCTTTGATTTGGATCCTGTTGATAGAAATCACGTGAATGTATTTACTTTTTGATGAAATTGGGACAATGACTTGATTTTGTCAAGTGATAGTGGATTCATATTTATTTCCCCAAATGATTCGTAATTTGATCCAATTTGAGCTGGAATCGGTTTTTAAAATTTTCCAATCTATTCAAAAATTCAGTTATGCCCTTTCTGGAAATTTGTAGAAATCTAATGATGATTAGAATATTTTCTGACTTGAGATTGAAAGAATGTTCAATTAAAGATTGTATGCTTACATTAGAGGGCGTCATTTTATATTGGGGAGTTGTTGAGAGAATTCTCTGGACCAGTTTATGATTTAAGTAATTTTCATGAGATTTAGGGATAGATAATGGACATTGAGGAACGGTATCGTATAGAGTATTAGAAATGACTTTTGTGAATCAATCCAATATCACTCGCTTGATGCAATCGTGAGGGAAGAATTGAATTGATCCATTGTGATGGTTTTTGCTACGCGGTCATTAAGATTAATTATTGGGAATTCATTCATCAGGAAAGTTCTTTGTTTTCATATTGAGCATTTACGTCGCAAGATTCAAATTTTTGAGAAGTCCCTGATTGGATGGAATGACCTCGATATTCATCATCCTCGTTTTGTGTTTATGATGTGAAATTGAGTTGAAACTGGGGAGTGTTTTATGTTCAGAGTGAAAATGTAACTCTTTATCACAGAGGTTGAAGGAGACATGATCCGATGAGACTGACCCGTCGATTTAGTTTACCAGTGTCGGGACCAAAGCGGCGCTCAGATCAGAGGAAATCCAGCAACATGCTTCCGAAGAGTGGCGTTAGTATTGTGTTGTTGTTTTACAATAGCTGGGCAACAGGGAGTCACACTCTGTCGCACTCGGGAATGAGAAACCCAACTCCCATATGAGCCAAGGCATCATGTGCTGTTGCAACTCGTAAAAGTGTGGTGTGGTATTTTCGAGTGAGTATAACGAGGATGAGTTGAATATATTTCTCATCAGAAAAGCTTTGATTTGGATCCTGTTGATAAACATCACGTGAATGTATTAACTTTTTGATGAAATTGGGAAAATGACTTTATTTTGTCAAGTGATAGTGGATTCATATTCATTTCTCTAAATGATTCGTAATTCGATTCAATCTGAGCTGGAATCGGTTTTTAAAATTTCCCAATCTATTCAAAAATTCAGTTATGCTTTTTCTGGAAATTTGTAGAAATCTAATGATGATTAGAATATTTTCTGACTTGAGATTGAAAGAATGTTCAATTAAAGATTGTATGTTTACATTAGAGGGCGTCATTTTTATTGGGGAGTGGTTGAGAGAATTCTCTGGACCAGTTTATGATTTAAGTAATTTTCATGAGATTTAGGGATACATAATTGACATTGAGGAACGGTATCGTATAGAGTATTGAAAATGACTTTTATAAATGAATCCAATATCACTCGCTTGATGCAATCGTGAGGGAAGAATTGAATTGATGCATTGTGATGGTTTTTGCTACGCGGTCATTAAGATTAATTATTGGGAATTCATTCATCAGGAAAATTCTTTGTTTTCATATTGAGCATTTACGTCGCAAGATTCGAATTTTTGAGGAGTCTTCGATTCGATGAAATGACTTCGATATCCATCATCCTCGATTTTTGTTTATGATGTGGAATTGAGTTGAAACTGGGGAGTGTTTTATGTTCAGAGTGAAATTGTAACTCTTCATCACAGAGGTTGAAGGAGACATGATCCGATGAGACTGACCCGTCGATTTGGTTTACCAGTGTCGGGACCAAAGCGGCGCTCAGATCAGAGGAAATCCAGCAACATGCTTCCGAAGAGTCGCGTTAGTATTGTGTTGATGTTTTACAATAGCTGGGCAACAGGGAGTCACACTCTGTCGCACTCGGGAATGAGAAACCCAACTCCCATATGAGCCAAGACATTATGTGCTGTTGCAACTCGTAAAAGTGTGGTGTGGTAGTTTTGAGTAAGTATGACGAGGATGAGTTGAATCGATATGTAATCAGCAAAGTTTTGAATTGGATCCTGTTCATGAAGGTTACTTGAATGCATTTACTCTTTGATGAAATTGGGACGATGATTTCATCTTGTTAAGTGATAGTGGATTCATATATGTTTCTCTCAATGATTTGAAATTGATTCAAGATGAGCTGGAATCAGTACTCAAAATTCTTCAATATATTAAAAAAGTCAGTTATGCTCTTTTTGAAAATTCGTATGAATTTCATAATGAATAGCATATGTTTTAACTCGAGATTGAAAGAATGTACAATAGGCATCTTGCATTTTTTTTGACCCCCCAAAAAAAAAGGTTTGGCAAATTCGAGCAAATCGAGATAGGTAGGGTGCAATTGGAAAAAAAATCCCCAAAAATTGTTTTCATCTCGCGCAAATTGTTTGAAAGTCTGATGACTTGCACTGTGTGACGTCACTCCGACAAAATCGTCGACTGCCGCTATTGTATGGCGTCTTACAATTTCTTTGATCCCTCCAGAAAAAGGTTTGGCAAATTCGAGCAAATCGAGACAAGTATTGTGCAATTGAAGAAAAGATCCCAAAAATTTTCTTTCTCTTGCGCATATTGTTTGACAGTATGATGACTTGCACCGTGTGACACAATCGTCTGACTTTCAAATAATTTGCGCAAGTTGTAAACAATTTTTGGGAATTTCTTTCCAATTGCACCTTACTCATCTCGATTTGCTCAAATTTGCCAAACCTTTTTTTTGGGGGGTCAAAAAAAATGCAAGATGCCTATTGAAGATTGTACAAAAATATCGCTTAATTAGTTGTACTTCTTTCGAATGCTTATTCTATAGTAAATGAATCGACACGGGGATGGTTGGGGCAATTTCCCCAATCATTTGATTTTATTTATCGAGTTTCAGGAGATTCAGATATTGATACAATCCATATTGAACATATTTACATATAGAGTATGGAACGTGATATTCTGAACAAAAGTTTCATCATACATTATTACAATTATAGGCTTACATCCTGATTACTTATAATAGAGGGAGTAATGATATACAATCGTATGGGAGGCGTATGTTGCCGTTTTGTTGATAAAATTGAGTCATCGTACAAATTGAATGAGAATTGTCATAACAAAAGATTGAATATTGAGAAACGTATATGGGAGTCACTACATTGATCAATGATAATCCCCAATCATATTCGATAACAAACGAATATATAAATGAAATTATGGATATTTGATATACGATTCTAGGAACGCACTAATTTTAACAATACCTTGATCTATATTTTTATAACCACTGGTGATATTTGCGGAAGATTTTATTGAAATGAACAGAAATATCGATTTATCATCTTCGTTGTGTGATATGGAGTGGAATTGAGTGTGAATCGGTCCGTGTATATCGTTTCAGTGTAAATGTAACTCTCCATCACAGAGGTTGAAGGAGACATGATCAGATGAGACTGACCCGTCGATTTGGTTTACCAGTGTCGGGACCAAAGCGGCGCTCAGATCAGAGGAAATCCAACAACATGTTTCCGAAGAGTGGTGTAAGTGTGTTTTGTTGTTTTTTTGGAAGAATACCCTCCATTTACAGCAGCTTGGCAACAGGAGATTGTAGTATGTCGATCTCAGAGATGATAGTCTCGATCTCTATGTGAGCCATGGCATCATACAGTCCTGTTACAACTTGTAAATGTATTCGATTGCACTTGGATATGTAAGAGATGTGTATTGTTGGGAGTCATTTGTTGAGATGTGTGACGAAGATGATTTGATGTTTTTCGTAATTAAAATTAGCCTCAAATTAAATTGTAAGATCAAGGATACATTTGTGAGATATCATGCATACCAATTTAGTAAAGAAGTAAAGGCTATTATGTGCTTACGTTCTCTGAAAAACTAATCAATTTAATGTTCTGACGAAGATTTCATAGAATCATGATATTCGAAAAATTTCCATAGAGCTATATCTAATTAAAATTCTATACATATTTTAGAATAAGGAGTGACACGGGTTGATACATGAAACTCACATTTGATGTCTTCGGAAGTTGATTCGATTCCAGAGGTGTTATGGATTCCCTTGTTTTATGTGATTTTTGTCATTCTCTTGTGCTTGGATCCATGCCATCTTACTGTAGTTTTGATTTTGTTAATCTTTCTGGAACGGTTGTAACACGTTGAGTTGAAAACTTTTTGTAAATCCTCCACTGGGTAATTCTCACATTTGATATCTGGATGCCTGTGGGATGATAGACCTTGGTATGAAACTGAACTCCCCATTGGGGTCAATTTAATGGATGAGTTGTCAATTCGATTGAATTTTGTGATATTGCAAGATATCTCTATTGTGGAAAAACTTAATAATTGGAATCGTAGAGCCCGGAAATTCTGTCTTTGGAGGTAACTCATCAGTTTCGATTGGGACTATGGAAATCTAATTCACTCCTCGATTTTATTTCGGAAAAAAATTGAATTTTTATTTATCATGTACATGATTTTATAAAATTTCGGAAAAGGTTTGTATTTTGATGTTTGGTTCTATTATCAATTTTAGAGAACATGGGAAATAATGTTTTGATAGATATTACTCACCTTTCCATTATTGTGTAGTAGAGGTCAATGTTCATGATGGTATTTTATAAGTTCTTCTTATATATCTACATAGGATTTTCTTGGACTTGATTTCCTCTTTGGCGTACGAATGTTCGTGACCGTGTAAAGGGCTATACTGTGGGCTGCTGAGAGAGCGCGTATCACCAATTGTCTTCTATTTTTCTGTTGACATGTTGTTTGATCTTACTCGTCGCCTATGTGTGTCTGTGCAGGCAGCGAGGGGAGAACTGCGGCTCCGGGAGAGAGCACGTATGCTCATGCGTCTTTTCCACTGGAACTGATTAGAATAAAGGCAAGTTCAGGAATTTTCTCAGAGTGGAAAATTTCGCAAATTTTTGGGAACATTTTCCGGAAAAAAAAACAATTTTTTATATTTTCGTTTTTTTAAAATCCCGTAAAAATTTCGAATTTCTATTTCTTTTATTTTCGTTTTCGAAGCCCTAACTATTCGAGGAAAAACGAGTAATTGAATTAATGATCGAATTACTCACCCTTCAGCCATTCTATAAATGTTGTGTGTCGACGATGATATTCTGCAAGCTCACCTCATTTTTCGTTGACTCTTCTTATGATTGCCGAACCGCATAGAGTACGTGTGTTCGCGACGGGCTCCAGAGGATGACTGCGGGCCGTTGAGAGAGCGCGCATCACTCAGTATCCCCTCTCCTCTTCTGGTGTCATGACATGATCAGCGCGCGTCTGTGTCTGTGAAGGCGGGAAGGGGGAGAATGCGGCTTCTGTAGAGAGCGCGAATGCCTGAGCGTTTCTCTAACTGAAACTGATAAGAATTAAGGCAAGTTCAGCTTATGTCTCAGAGTGGGAAATTTTGGAAATTTTTGGGAAAATTTTTTGAAAGAAAAAATAATTTTTTTTATTTTTGTTTTTTCAAAATCCCGTAAAAATTTCGAATTTTTATTTTTTATATCTTTGTTTTCGAAGCATCGGACAAAATCTTGAAATTTTTTCAGTATATCTTCAATCTATTTAAATCACTAAAAATTCTTGACGTTTATGTTTTCATAACTCTAATGATTCAAGGAAAAACGAGTAATTAAATAAATGATAGAGTTACTCACCCTTCAGACGTTCTGGAGATGTTGATGTCCACGATGATATTCTGCAAGCTCATTCCATTTTATTCGACTCTTCTTATGATTGCCCACCTTCATAGAGTACGTGTGATCGCGACGGGCTCCAGAGGATGACTGAGGACCGTTGAGAGAGCGCGCATCATTAAGTATCCCCGTTCTTTTTCGGTGTGACGTTGTCGTTTCTCGATGCGTGTGTCTGTGAGGCTATTTAGGGGAAAACTGCGGCTTCGGTCGAGAGCGCCTATGTTTGAGCGTCTCTTCCGCTGAAACTAATGGAAATGAACTCAAGCTCATGTTGTGTCTCAGAGTGGAAAATTCCGAAAATTTTCGGGAAAATTTTTCGAAAAAAAAATTGATTTTTTATATTTTCATTTTTTCAAAATCCCGTAAAAATTTCCAATTCTTTATTTCTTATCTCTTTTCTTTCGAAGCCCCGGACAAAATCTTGGAATGTTTCCATTAAATCTTTAATCTATTTAGATCATCAAAATTCTCGACGTTTACGATATTACAACTTTAACGATTTGAGGAAGAACGTGTAATTGAATTAATGATGCAATTACTCACCTTCTAGACGTTCTATGAATGTTGATGTCCACGATGGTATTCTGCAAGTGTATTCCATTTTATTCGACTCTTCTTATGATTGCCCCCCTTGATAGAGTACGTGTGATCGCGACGGGCTCTAGATGATGACTGAGGGCCGTTGAGACAGCGCGCATCATTAATTATCCCCACTCTTTTTCGGTGTGACGTTGTCGCTTCTCGATGCGAGTGTGTCTGCGAGGGCAGCGAGGGGAAAATTGCGGCTCCGATAAAGGGCGCGTATATCTGAGCGTCTCTTTCACTGAAACTGATGAGAATGAAAGCAAGTTCAGGAATTGTCTCATGGTGGGAAATTTCGGAAATTTTTGGGGAAAATTTTCAAAAAAAAATCAATTCTTTATATTTCTAATTTTTATATTTTATATCTTTGTGTTCAAAGCCCCGGACGAAATCTTGAAATTTTTTCATTGTATCTTTCATCTATTTAAATCATCAAAACTCTCGACGTTTATGTTCTCGTAACTCTAACGATTCAAGGAAAAACAAGTAATTGAATAAATGATCGAATTACTCACCCTTCAGCCATTCTATAAATGTTGTGTGTCCACGATGATATTTTGCAAGTTCACCTCATTTTCCGTTGACTCTTCTTATGATTGCCCAACCGCATAGAGTACGTGTGTTCGCGACGGGTTCCAGAGGATGACTGCGGGCCGTTGAGAGAGCGCGCATCATTCAGTATCCCCTCTGCCCTTCTGGTGTCATGACATGATCGGCACGCGTCTGTGTCTGTGAAGGCGGGGAGGGGGAGAATGCGGCTTTAGTAGAGAGCGCGAATGCCTGTGCGTTTCTCTAACTGAAACTGATAAGAATCGAGGCAAGTTCAGAATGTGCCCCAGAGTGGGAGATTTTGGAAATTTTTGGGAAAATATTTAGAAAAAAAAAACAATTTCTTAGATTTTCGTTTTTTCAAAGTCCCGAAAAATTCTCGAATTTTCATTTTTTATATATTTGTTTTGTCGAAGCCCCGGAAAAATTTTCAAATTTCATGTATCATATATTCAGATAATCTGAACCATTGAATTTTTTGACGTTAACGTTTTCTGAATTTTAACAATTTTGGAAAAAGTGAATTCCAAAATTGAGGTTGAAATTACTCACCTTCATGATGTCCTCTATGTATGTTGATCTCTTCGATGCCATCTTGTAAGCTGACTCTGTTCCGCGTCGACTTTTGTCATACCTGCTCGACCCCATAGAATACGCGTGTTTGCGCTGGGCACAAGAAGAAGACTGCGAACTGTTGAGAGAGCGCGCGATACTAAGTATCCCCTCTCCTCTTCTGGTGTTGTGATGCTTCTCGACGCGTGTCTGTGTCTGTGTAGGCGGGGAGGGAGAGAATGCGGCTTCAGTAGAGAGCGCCAACGCCTGAGCGTTTCTCTAACTGAAACTGATAAGAATTGAAGCAAGTTCAGCATGTGCCTCAGAGTGGGAAATTTCGAAAATTTTTGGGAATATTTTTTGAAAAAAAAAAAAAATTTTTATATTTTCGTTTTTTCAAAGTCCCGAAAAATTTTCGAATTTTCATTTTTCATATATCTGTTTTGTCGAAGCCCCGGAAAAAATTTTCATTCAATTTCCAAAAAATTTTTGAATTTTCATTCTCCACATTTTCTTTTTATTGAGGGTCCGGAAAAAATTCCGAATTTCTATCCAATATATTTTCGTTCTATATTGATTTCAGAAATAACGATTAATCAAATTATTCATGGAATTACTTACCCGTACGATGTTTTTCCTAGATGTCGATGTCAACGACAATATTCTGCAAGCTCACCTCATTATGTGTCAACTGTTTTTATACTCGCTCAACTTCTATGAGCACGTGTGTTCGCGACGGGCTTGAGAAGATGACTGCGGGCTGTTGAGAGAGCGCGCATCACTAAGAATCCCCTTTCCTTTTCTGGTGTCACGTTGTTTGATGCTTCTCGCGCGCGTATGTGTTTTTGAAGGCAGCGAAGAGACGACTGTGGCTCTGGTAAAGAGCGCGTATGTTTGAGCGTTCCTCTAAGTGAGACTGAGAAGAATGAAGGCAAGTTCAGGATGTGCTTCACGGTGGGAAATTTCGATAATTTCCGGAAAAATATTTTGAAAAATAAAATAATTTTTTATATTTTTGTTTTTTCAAAATCCCGAGAAATTTTTCAATTTTCATTTTTATATATTTGTTTTGTCGAAGCCCGGAAAAATTTCATCTCTCACATTTTCTTTTTTTCTGAAGGCTCGGAGAAAATTCTGTTTTTCTATTCATTATGTTCCTATTCTATTCGAATCACTCGAACACCTTCGACTTTCCTGTTCCCACAATTCTATCGATTTCAGAAAAACGAGTAATCAAATTATTGATGGAATTATTTGCGCTTACGATGTTTTCTTCAGATGTGAATGTTCACGATGATATTGTGCAGCTCACCTCTTTATGCGTCGACTGTTCTTACACTCGCTAAACTTCAAAGAGTACGTGTATCCGCGATGGGCTCAAGCAGGTGACATTGGTGATATTGATCTTAGTACGAAGTAAGGCCCAGAATGTAACCAACTGAGTAATTAATTCACGTCAAATCGATGTACATCTCTCTGGCCTACTAGAAATCACTTTATTTGAGCATAACGATATTTTACAACATCATATTTCTGAATTTCCGATAGAAAACTTTCGTATTTTTATAATTAAACACTAGCGTTATGTTTCGCGTTGCTCGGCCTGTAAGAGTCCCCGAGAAGCGTATCAGTTCACCAAAATGCTCTTTTAAATCAAATGAAAATATGTTCTGTACCATTTTCACATATCGAGTTATATAATGATAACTTTCATGGTCTTCATGAGTTCAGACCCATGTGAGAAACCGCCGCTTAACTAAATGTATAAAATTTTTGAAAAACGTACTCTCATTTGATTTGAAAGAGCATTTTGGAAAACTAATACGCCTATCGGAAACATTTACAAGCCGAGCAACGCGAGGCATTACGCTAGTCTAGTATTATAAGACATTCCAAGTCCAAACGCACTTCAATCATTCTTTCAAAATGACAACTTTGATGAACCAATAATTCTCAATTTGAAATATTCATATATATACACGCAACCAAAGACCAGCAATATATATATATATATATATATATATATATATAACATCCAGTCGGAAGCCTCAACGCAATAACAGAGAATAGGTAGGTGCAACTGGGCAGTCCGCCCGTAAGCTGTTCACACGAACTCAAATAATTTATTTGTTACCCCGAGCCCTCCGCTCGGGTCGTAACATTTTGGCACCCCTTGTGGGGAACAGTTATAGTTGCACTTGGTTATTCCTGTTCATCAGCTTGACCACTTTCTTTCGGGCAATCTAGGTGTCGAGATCGCATTTTTTTTTGTATTTCGCCCCAGTCTGACCGTTACTCTTTAGACACCACTATTCCATCCATATTTCAAAGGTCACACCAACTCAACTTCAGTATCTTATCATGGACGACCTAAATGAATCTATTCGCCAACTCAATCTCATAGACGACCTCAAAGCTCGGGGAGAAGCTTTAAGGAATTATATTACAGTAAGAGGTATAGACAATCAAGAACATTTAAAACTCACATGTGATTCTCTATTAGACTCCTCGCAATCCGGTATTGTACGCGCTGCTCTTGAAAATATAAGAGATTATGACGGGACTACACCTTAAGGGAATTTCATACAAGACGTCAAAAACTTTCAAGACACTATACCAGTTTCTAAGAAAAAAGACTTTTTACGAGGACTACTGACTAAAATTCGGGGAGATGCTCGGAAATGCCTAAGAGACGAGGACATTCAAACTTTTGACCGACTGGAAGAGATCCTGAAACTAAATTTCTCCCGTAGGAAACCGTACGACTATTATGTCAATGAAATTATGAATATCAGAAAGAAAAAAAAAGGAAGCGCGCGACAATTCCATAATCGAATAAAAGGGTTCATAAGGGGAGCAATAGTGGCCTTGAAAAGTACCGTGGACGGAATCGGTGATGACGTAGACTACAGACCCCAGCTAGGAGTATTAGGGTTGAACGCGTTCATTCGAAGTATACCGGATAGCATGAGAAGCGGCATTATTTTTCCATCTCCCAAGACTATGGCTCAAGCTCTTGAATCCGCGGAAAAGGCAGAAAGTTTTGCAATAAGCCTCAATATCAGTAACGCGGAATTACAATACACAACGAGCCAGAACCCAGGCGAAGTAAGCCGACCTCAAAACCTCGACAATAACAGAAGTAGACCAAAACAGGTTACATTTTTAGACCGGAATGATCCGAGAATGTATGATCGGAACAGTGTAACGCACCATTACGACAAAAACGACGTTACTGGCCCTCCCCCTTTGAGGTATTATCAGGACGGGAGAATAATAGCACATCCCAACCTGAGGTATCCCGCTAAATCGCCAGAAAGAAGATCTGATACAAGTGGTTGACCAAATTCTCCTTCTCCTCGACCCAACTCTCCTTATCAACGTCCTACTTCGCCGTATAATCGCTCTACCTCCCCTTATCGGCCCCGAACTCCGTACCAAAGTTACCCACCTGTCCAATACCCTCCTTATCCTCCACAAGGATATCATCTATTCTATCCACATCCTTATCAACCACCAATGTATCCCAATTATTTCCCGCCTTTCCCATATCAAATGGACTCGGACACACGAAACAGGAATTGGCCTGGGTATAACGCTCCAAATCAGCCTCCTCGTCCAAAACCTACTGAAACTCAGCATTTGAACTCCCAGCCTGCCCGCAGTCAAGAGATGACCGCGGGCAAGCCTGTGCAATCCCAAATAAAAATCATGAATGTAGGAGATTACACACAGCCAAGAGTCCAGGAATAGGTCCTATGGTCCAGATTGATCATGACATCTTGAAATCCCGAACAGGGCTTGTGTACCTTGACACAGGAGCCGACATTTGCACAATTGGATTAACATCTTTGAAACGCGAAGTGAAAATGGACGTATCCCGTATCATTAGGGTTACCGGAGTTTCCGCCGATCCAATTTTCACGTTAGGAGTCGTTAAAACTTGCATATTTGGTAAAGGAATCCGGCTACACGTCCTTCCTCCCGAATGTGTCGTGAAATACGACATAATTTTGGGGTCCAACTATTTTTTAAATTATGGAGCTTGGATATTGTTTGACAAAAATTTTGTTTCCCTGGAAGGGAATCGAGACAGCCCTATTTCTTTCCTGTCCTCTAAGCCCAACCTCGACTCCATTGACGATGAAAACGAAACCGATAATGATGAGGAAATTTTCTTTTATCCCATGACGGATGCCATCATTTTACCTGGAGAACCTTCACTGGATTTCCCCACTGAACCTTCACCAGGGCTCACCAACCCTTCCGTGCACTATAGTCCGTCTGACTGTGCGTTTCATCCACTAATCCAAGAAACACCAGTAACACCTGCAACACCGGTAACACCTGTAACACCGGTAACACCTGCAACACCGGTAACACCTGCAACACCGGTAACACCCGTAACACCGGTAACTCCTGTAACTCCTGTAACAACAGAATCTTTTTCTGACTCCTGGACAGAAATGCCTTATTACGGAATAGGCATCGAGACGGATCCAATTTTGACGCAAGATATTTATGAATTCACCATTCCCGCTAATTCAAAAGCACCAGTAAGAATAGTACCCACAAAACCAACGCCGGACGGTGATCATTATTTGACCCAGAGTCAACACAAAGAAGGGTGTATATTTAGGTGAAGCGGCGGTGAAAGTCCAGAATGGTGGCGCTTATGCCCTGGCTACTAACACATTAGATCGAGATATTACAATCGAAGTGCCACCCCAAGAATTAGATACCTATGATTTAGAAGATTCTGAAGATTATTTTGATTCTGAACTCGAAACAACAACACCAACGAAAAGGTTATCAAAAAAGGAACGTGTTAAAATCATAACAGAAATGTTATTGCGTTCTCACCATTGTGTCCACGCAAGGAAAAATTTGAAAAGAATTGTCCGGAGACTCCCTTACTTGTTTATGTTACCCGGCGACTCACCATCCCGGACTCGATTCCGTCATCAGATTCCCACTACTGATATTAGACCAACTGCTTCCAAGCAGTATAGGTATCCACCAGCCCTTCACCAAGAGGTCCGGGAACAAGTCACAAAATTACTTCAGGACGAATCCATTCAACCATCAGAAAGTCCGTGGGTAAGCCCTCTTTGGATTGTTCCGAAAAAACCGGGTCCGAATGGAAAGAAACGCTACCGATTAGCAATTGACTATCGAAAACTGAACGAAAAAACCATCCCTGACGCGTACCCGTTGCCAATCATCCAAGAGATTTTAGAATTAATTGGGAAAGCAAAATATTTCACGGTCTGCGACCTCGTTAATGGATTTCGTCAAATTTTGGTTGACCCTGAAGATCGCCCTAAGACAGCCTTCAGAACGCCGTACGGATTATTTGAATGGGTAGTTATGCCCTTTGGCCTTTGTAACGCTCCAGCTTCCTTTCAAAGGGCTATCGATAGTATAATGTCTGGGTTGCAAGGTATTGAAATTTTCATTTATATGGACGACATCTTGATTTTCTCAGAAACAATGAAATCTCATATGGACAAAATTACAGAAGTGTTCGAACGGTTGTCGGAGGCCGGCATGAAACTTCACCCGGAGAAGTGCGAGTTTTTAACTCCGGAGGTAAAATATCTCGGCCACGTGATTAACAGACACGGAGTACACCCAGACCCTACAAAATTAGATGCCGTGAGAAATTTCCCTACACCCAAAACTCCTCGAGATATAAAATCTTTCTTTCGGCTAGCCAATTACTATCGAAGGTTCATTGGAGATTTTTCCAAGGAAGCCAAGCCAATGAATGATCTCCTTTCGAAAGGAAAGAAATTCAAATGGAAAGGCGAACAACAACAGAGTCTTGAGATCTTAAAAGCAGCTTTATGCCAAGCACCTGTGCTGGCTCCCATTGATTTCAATCAGCCCTTCACCTTGACTGTAGATGCATCTAATATAGCTATCGGAGCTGTACTTTCACAAGGTGAGCCCCCCCAAGAAAAACCCGTAGCATATATGTCAAAATCCTTGAACAAAGCCTAGAAGAACTACTTCGCGACAGAAAGAGAATGTCTCGTGGTTGTGAGCGCGGTTCAACACTTCCGCCACTTTCTCTACGGTAAACCCTTTGTCATCTATGGCGATCATAAGCCTTTGACCTGGATAGAATCCCTTAAGGACCCCATGAGTAGACTGAACCGCGGGAGAGCAAAGCTAAGAGGTTATAACTATGTTTTCAAATACGAACCCGGCCGCCTGAATACCAATGCCGACTCCCTTTCCAGAAACCCCGTAGATATTACAGTTTCTGACAAGCCTTCACCTCCTCCTCCCACCTATCACTGTTCTTGCACCTCTTCTGAAGGTTACAGTGAAAGTGATTCAGACTCGTCTACAACCTCGGCAAGACTCCTACCAATCATCCCCAAACCAACGAAAACATCCCTACAAAGTGCAGCCAATGCTCGAAATAGAACCAACTCCGATTCATCATCCACATCTTCTCAAGCCCAGTGTATCAACCGCGGCAGGAGAAAGGGGTCTCGAATAGAGCCCCCTGAACGGTCAGAGAACATGTCTGCAGGCCAGGGGGATCTCGATGGCAGCACTATCGCCAAGCGGTTGAGACAAAGGAAACTACGCGTGGACTCGCAAGCCCCGTCTGCTATGTCCCCCGCGATCACCCCTTCCACTATCGATAAAAGCCCTTCAGGAACCTCCAGTAGTGACTCGACGGAGTCCGAGACCGAACATGAAGAACCTCCTATTCCTTTCAAAAACAGGTCCTTCCTGCCCGAGCTACTAAGCCAAGACAAAGATCTCCTATCCTCATCTTCCACTGATACTATTTCCACCAATGATGACCTTGAGACCACTGGAACAGATGCAGTTCCAGCCTCCGCGACCTCGAAATCCTCAGAATCTAAAATTCCCCAGCCACCTATTTCCAAAATCCTTGATAATAAAACTTCTGCACATCATATAATAAATGACCCTGACTCCTCTCCTTCATCCTCTGACGATGAATTCAAACCCGACGCTCAATCAACTAAAAGATGGTCCAAGGACTTACAACAGACTTCATCCGAACCAGATACGTTCTGGTGGGATGACGAAAGAGAAGACAAAGATCCTACTCACCTGACTTTTTCCGACCTACAGCTAGATCTTTCACCTACGGGCTCCACCTCGTCGTTACCAGCTCATCTAGGGAACGAAGCTGTACCGAATGATATAGTAGAACAGTGGGTAGCAGAGTCGTTCATTCCTCCAGAAACTACTCCAATACCTGAAGCTATGAGAACGAAAATGTCACCTTCCAGAGAATGTTTTGCCAAATCCACCCCCCTTCCACTTTAGGGGAGTAAAAGAAACAGATTACCGAGTTTCTGGAAAACCTTAAGCACCATACCCCAGGAAAACAGTGACCCTGAGACTGATTCGTGCCCCTCACTAACAAAACGTCACTCACCGCCTCCAAAAAATAGGAAACTAACTGCAAAAGATTTTTCTCCTAGACCTACCCAGAATCAACCTATTACCCCTGTCCCCTCGCCTCAATCACCCGTGAAGAACACCAATACTCCTGTACCCTCAACCATACCTAATAAAAGTAAGGAGAACCATTATGGAATGGGATCCACTATACAACCTGACTTAGACTACAAAGAGCCCGTGACATTGAACACATTGTCGACCAGAGAATGCATCACTTACATTAAAGACAACATTGTACATTTTATATCAGCTGATTGTGAAATAACCTCCTCAAACAACAAATTGCTCCGAGATATTGAAACAATCGATCCAGAAAAATTGAAATCGCAAAATTTAGAAGTAGGGGATGTAATTGTTAATAACAGTCGCAACCGGTTGATTTATATTTCAGTCGTCTCAAAAAGCAGTAGTAGCTCGATAACTCCGTCTAGTTTGAAAACGTGTTTACAGAATCTTTCTGAGTTGGTACAAAAATTGGATGTCCACTCTTTTCGAGTCGGGAGGGTAGGAGAGTTAACTGACAAACTACCAAAATCAGCAGTAAAAGATGCTTTTGAAAAAGAGTTTAGAGAATTTCCACTGACCATAACCTTCTGTTATGGAAGCTGCATTATTCCCCCAATTGAAAAAATAAATTCTATAATAGAAGACTTCCACTCGAGTTTATTTGGTGGACATCGCGGGTCTGGAAAATCCTACCGGAGAATGCGAGAAAGATTTTTTTGGAAAGGAATGAAGCGGAACGTTGAAGAGTTCATCAGCAAGTGCTCTTTTTGCCAGGAACAAAATTTGATAGGAATCCGGACCAAAGTCCCCATGATCATATCTGACACGCCTCTAGAAGTCTTCTCGAAAGTAGCCATTGACACGGTGGGGCCGTTACCCCTTACTCCTTCAAATAACAAACACATTTTGACTATGCAATGTCAACTTTCTAAATTTTGCCTAGCAGTCCCTTTGCCTGACATTCGAGCTATCACCATCGCTGATGCTATAGCACGTCATCTCATAGCAAATTTTGGAGTACCCCGAGTAATCTGAAGTGATAGAGGCACCAGCTTCAAAAATCGGTTACTTGAAGAACTTGCAAAGATTTTTGGCATTAAACTCATAACAACCACTAGTTATCACCCTCAAGGTAACGCTTCACTGGAACGCAGTCACGCTATGCTTGGTAGCTACATACGCACAAAAGCAACTAAGAAATTAGATTGGGACACTGTAGTGCCGTTCGCGATGTTTGAATATAACACCTCGGTTCACAGCTCCACTGGTTTCAGCTCTTTCGAAATTATCTATGGGCGTAAGGCTCGTACCATAGACAAATACCCCGACGAATTTGAACTAGAAACATACAACTCTTATTTATGTAATCTCATGAAAACCCTTGCCGAAATGAAGAGAGTTGCTTGAGACAATTTGAAAGATTCGAAAGAGAAAACCAAGATTCAATACGATAAAAAGACGAAATCAAAAGACCTGCGAGTAGGAATGGAAGTTTATGTTTTATTAGAACCTAGGAAAGGCAAATTAGACAAATTTTTCAATGGGAAATTCAAAGTCGTAGAAGTTCATCGAAACAACAATGTATTGTTAGAATCAGCTACAGGAAAACGGTTTTTGAAACACGTAGATAAAGTAAAGCGAGCATTTTGCTAACGAGAACATATGTATCTTGGTTGTTACAGGTGCAACTATGACATCCTGCAACACGTTATTCTGGATTCTTTCATGGATCACCACTTGCCCTGTGCATATTTTGGGTGTCATAAACACGACGCATATGATTAGGCCTATCGTTACAACTCCTGGTATTTATTATGAGTACGTCGGTGGAGGTAAAATAATAAGGTCCGAATGGAAAATTTCAATAACCATAGACTGTAGTAATATGATAGAGAAAAATGATTGGAAAGAGAGACAATTACTTTCCATGAGACAGAGGTGCTCGAACAGATTTCCCGACTGCGACCAATTGATTCCACGATCTAAATTAGACGCTATGATGCACTCATTTGAAATGTTACAGAAAGACCCGACATATTTTTTCTCTTTACCATCCGTGTCCCCTCCTAACACCTTGAACGGTCATAATGTAAAAAGAAGGGGAGCTCCATTAGAATTGGTTGGTTCGATTAATAGAAAGTTATTTGGAACTATGGACGCTGATGACCGAGAGCTCTTAACAAAGCAAGTGAACGATCTTTACGACCGAAATCAGAATATATCTTTGTTAGCTTCTGAACGGACCCATATTCTCAGATCAGAACTTGATAACATACATAAATTCATGAATTTCCAAAATCATCAAGTTGAAAAATTATACATAATGTTGTCCAAAAATCTGGCTTCCTCCTCGGACGCAATTGACACTGTGACATTGCGAGAGAATATAGAAATATGGGCCACAGAATTCGAAATGGCGTTGCTCCATTCCATCTCGTCATATAAAACCCTAATTAACGCCATTGAAACGACAGCAAGAGGACATTTACACCCTCTCTTGCTCAGTCACGACCGACTTCAAAATATATTACATGACGAAAATAATTACAAGCTTAGCCATGCGCTCCCATGGGACAAAGAATTGATCACCCCGGAATACTTATTTTCCATCTCGAAATCTTTTGTATACATACATAATCAGAAATTCATAGTCACCTTAACCTTTTCTCTAGCAGACGTAACAGAATTTTCACATTATCGTATCCATAGTCTCCCCATTTTCGCGAAAGATCTTAAGAACCATAACACCTTCATATCGATCCGTCCAAGATTCTCGGATATTTTTGTATCAAAGAATTTCCGATCTTTTATACTCTTCCATGAGGAAGAAATACAAAATTGCATCAATAGGAATAACACAAACCTGTGCGAAGCCGTAGAACCTATATTCTCAAGTCATATAGACGATCCATGTGAATTTCAATTTCTACTAAAAACTGTACCAAATAGACCAAATGACTGTAACTATATCTTAAGCTCGGGTGAAAAACCATATTTTACTCAACTTCGTTCTACTAAACAATGGCTATTTTCTACAACAAACATTATCGGAATGAAATTAATTTGCATAGAAGGAACCACAGATGAATTCCTACTCAATGGTACAGGGATATTATCACTTGATGGCCAATGCACAGCTCACGCCGTTAATTTCACACTTTATGGAATCAATGAGGTAACGCTAGACTTCACATTTTCTTACAAATCTGAATTTCACCTTAATATGAAATAATAGATGCAATGGAAGACAAAAAACATGAAATATCAGAAAACGTCGAAGATTGGCTATCTGGTGGCAACTCAATCACTTTGAATGAGATGGAAAGGCAATATCGGGAAATAAGCCAACGTAAAAGAATATCAGAAAATTTTCACAATCATCTGAACGTCTCATTTTTCCTAACGATTATTATTGCGATACTACTCTGCATCGCCCTAAGAAAACTTGAAATTTGCCTGAAATTCAAAAAGATTAAAGACAATTTCGACACCTCTACAAAAACACATAATTTGGAACTCAAATCATGGGAAAATATGACAGCTGTAACTAGACCGCAACAGCCACCACCTGAACCACCAAGTCCTATGAACTGCCGGTCATTGATAACAGTCGCGAACCCGCAAACAAACGCTCGAGGAATCTCTTTTATTTACACCCCGACGACCCGTTCAACGGATATTGATATCCCCACTCAAGCAATCGATTACCCGTAATTAAGAAATTATCCTGGGAAACATATTAAGACACACGAGGGGAAGAGACATTCATTTTCTCAAACTGTAACAGGTAACATGGTGTTACCTGCACAGCAAACTGTAACAGGTAACATGGTGTTACCTGCACAGCAAACTGTAACAGGTAGCATGGTGTTACCTGCACAGCAAGATGTGCGGGGTGGGGGTCTGTGGCGGTAACTTAATGTTACATCGGTAACATACGGTAACAGCCTTAAAATCACAATTTTCATGAATTAGAACAAATTCAATGGTACTAAACTTAGTGAGAGCCACATTTCTTATCGTTCAGTAAAACATCCGGTCATATTTTCAAAATAGCCAACGATCAAATAGAACTCCTAACGACAACAGAGAATCTACGTATAACATATTATTCACATCGAAGTCTTTGGCCGTAAGAGCAGGCGAAAACGGTATAACAAGTCCACTCTCACCACGCGCCGCGTCTTTCCAAACCTCCGCCGGATGTAGACAACCATCCCTCCCGGGGAACTCAATCAGTTCATGAAAGAATAGTCGCCTGAGCCCAAAAAAGTCAGGATCCTGGGCATTCAAGTCGGAAAAGTCACGGCCCCAAGTAGCCGCTACCAAAACCTCGTGCCGCCCCATAGCAAACAGCTCGTTCCTCTGACGGTCGGCTCGACGTAAGGCCCTCACGACCCTCCAATTTTTGAACTGTAATTTCAAGGAAAAGGAAAAATCATCATTACAACGACGACTTCACCATTTTCTTTCGTTTTAATCCATCATCTAGCACTTACACAAATGCGCTGGTAGGAACGGCGTGGCAATCGCCGAATATGAGGCAAGGGATTTCTCCCCTGAGCCACGCGACTCTTGTTCATTGATCTGTGCCTCCTTATAGCCGCCCAATCCTCAAACTGAAAAGAAAAAAAATCCTAATTTAAAATCACTGATAACACGTTATATTCTGATTTCGAAGTAATCGCACTCACATTCACCCAACGGGCGCGGGCCAATAGTGGGAATCGATACGTATTTTCAGCTTCCATAGGGAACTTTTTTTTTTTTTTTTTTTTTTCGAGATCGGCACGACAAGGTTCACCTTCGCAACCTACACTGAAACTGCGACTGAAGTATATTAGACGGACAGTTAATAGACTGACATCTAACACCTTACTGCAGACATTTTGATGGAATTCGCTGACACCTAAATTTTCGACCGTTGCAATATTTTAACAGCAATGCAGTTTCGGCTCTCGACAGCGCAATTTCGATTTTTTGAAAAAAAAAACGAATAGATATCTCGATACCTGGATTGCAAAAGCTCAAGATAATTTCCTCATAATTACGACTTCGATTCTTGAAACATGGTCCTAAGTACATGAACGGATTTAAAAAGGAAAAAAAAATTTTTTTCTATAATATATATGTATATATACATGTTTCCTTATTTATGAATTTCAATTTATTTAATAAACTAAAATTGTCAACCATTACAACCATCAAATTCGAAATGATTATCTTGAAAATAATATTAAATCTATAGATCAAATAGCTGTAACATATAGATACTGTATAGCCACACAAAATGGCATATGTATATATATACCCGATTATCACTATCAAGAACGGACAATATTGAACTGCGTATATAAAAGTATCCAATATTTTGCTGATCATATTTACGTTTTAAAGAATTGTTATTATTGTCATTTACGAGAATAAAATTTCGAGATATCTCTTAAAATAGAAACCATTTTAGCAATGTAAACACCGCATTTGAAAAAATATTATTATTATTAACAATCAGTATCAAACGTTTAACCTCCAGAATTCCACGCGATTAATGAGAATTATTTTAATATAAAGGATTATTTCCAAGTTAATAAATATATATGCTCATATAGAGTATACATAAACAATTGAACTTGTAATAAAAAAAAATAATAACATAATTTGTAAAAAAAAAAAAAAAAAAAAAAATTTCACATTAATATATACCTGTACATTCATACATTGAGAATATACATATATGAATAATACCTTATATATTTGTAATACCATATCTATTATGAGCGTTACTAAAACCATACCTATTAGGAACGTTAGTATATATATATATATGAATAACACTCTATATATTTGTAATACCATATCTATTAGGAACTCTAGTATATATTTGCGAAAACCATATGTATTAGGAACGTTAATATATACATATATATTATTTCGTGTAACAAACGTACACAAATAGAAAACATAATTTATTCACTTCACGCACAGAATACATCACTGACACATTTTACACTAGGATAGCCTGTTCAAATTTTTCGCGCCACATTCAATTACCGCAGTTCAACGAGCAACCAAGAGATGGCGCCACCATGGCCTTTTGGGAAGAATTTCTGCAGAGCACTTACCGACACATATAGAGGGAATCTATAATGAACATAGCGCTAATGATCCTATCAGTATTCAACACCTCGTGCGCGTAAACTACAGTAAAATGGAGAGCCACCTTGATATTTTGAATGTTAACTTCAAAAACCTCTTAGAAAGCAACCAGAAGGCTGTGAGGAAAGCAAAAGCGTCATTTTTTGCCGCACGGCAGGACCTTATCATGGAAGTCGACAGAATGGACAAGTCGGTGGGTTTGTACAGGGCCTTCCTAAACCTGTATGGCATCGACGACAACGATGAGAGAGTGGACCTATTATTGCCTTTTTCATCATCAGCCACCCAAACCTACAACGATATGCCCACCGACACTCGACAAGCAACGACCCAAACGACTCATGTGGTGAGAGACGCAGGTGTTTCTGTACAAAAAATGATAGATTGCACAATCGGGGAACCCTATACACGCGGCATAAGAACTCGCCATACAAGTGTTAGTGAACTAAATTCCCCTCGTAAACAATTTACCCCTACCCCGAGTGTGTGTAACATGATGTTACAACGCGCGACAGGCGGGGGACAAGTTACAGCAGAGCCGCCCCCCTCACCACACCACACGCCGGATGATATTCCAAAAGCAACCACGACGAGCGCGGCGAACCTAGCAGACGACGCCACCGGTATGTTACAGGCAATATTTTCCATCTCCGAAACGTCGCTGCCCCACTTATCCGACGAAAGCCCACAAACGTCCGCTGCAACAAACCCAGGTGGCAATGTGTTACACGCGGCGCGCGCAGCTAGCATAGCGGACGACACAGTGAGTATGTTACCTACAATACTTCCCATCATCGCCACACCGCATGGCTCTCCGACAACGACGTCGAGTGTAATACCACCGAACAGAGAAGACCGACCCGATACGGATGCCCGAATGGCTCGGTCCCCAACACAGGGCACAAGCGAACAACAAGCGGTACAAGTACCCCGTCTGCGAATATTGAGTGATGTCCCTCTGACAGACTCGCAATTCATCATCTGTAGACCACACCCAAGCAATGAGGACACGCCACAATATGAATTCATCACTATCAAAGATATTCAAAAATCTAAAGTCCACAATTCATCAATTCCGGACATCTCGCTCCCACTGCACCCGGAGGAGAGGACGGATACTGATCCGCTTATCGTCGTGTCGCAGGAAATTGCAGCTCGCACTCAATCGCAAGGACCGGGAGATGAACCTAACGGGACCATGAATAATAACTATAGCGATATTAGTGAACCAGAAACTACGACCTCCTACCTGTTACATGGAAATTCCGAACAACAAAAGTTGGAGAGGAAGAGAGAGAATCAGCGGCGGAGAACCCAAAAACATAGGGAAAATAAAAAAAACGGAAAACTCAAAGGCCCCTGGTGTTATTTGTGTAGGCATTACCTCAGCGAACACTCAACGAAGTGGTTACCGTGCAAGGGCTGCGGTAAGAGCCAGATTGAGTATTCATGCATAAAAAAATTCCAAGTTAGCGAATTCCAGTGTATAAAGTGTCAGACAATAACAACAATAAACCTCGACGGAACAGTCACACATACACCTCCATAGATGCGCACACACACATGCACACAACTTCACTAATATTGTGTCATATTCTTAAGTCCGAATATTCCCGAAATGTACAAACATCGAAGTCCCATCCATTATTTTATTGTAAATTTGATCATCCACAGCTAGAAAAATTTGTTTTCAAGAGAACTTAGCATGAAAATAATTTATGTATGCCCTTTTCCAAATTCTGCCGCCCAGGCCACATTCTAGGGACGAGAATGGACTAACAGGGGAGGTGTGGCGTCCCAGACGACGCAACAGTTAAAATAGTATTTCTCAACATGGAGAACTATTATTTTAACTTGATCAGCAGGAATGTGTAAGCAGGTCAAGATGCAATCAGCAAAATTGCCGTAGTCCAAATTATATGTGTTACAAGTGTAGCACCCGAGTTACTCATATCTTATGAATGGTGTAACACATGTGTTACAAGTGTAACACCCGAGTTACACACATCTTATGAATGGTGTAACACATGTGTTACAGTTTCAAAAGTAAGTCAATTTCAAAATCAATTTCAGAGAGGACAGTTTCGAAATTACTTCAAGTCATCAAAATTAGCTCGTGTCCACACGTATAAATTCGAACATCAAAATTAATTCTGCGATTAGTCACTGACTCGATTCAGTTAGTAAAGCTTTGTGAGTCTTTGAGACACGTACCGTTTTGCCCAAGTGTGCCTAGAAAACACCCGACAAAGCAAAGTTCGAAAAAGTGCGGACCAATAAGTCAGATTTATTCCGTCGAAAAGTAGACCGACGACACCCGTCTCAGCTGTTCAAGGGCCAGCTCCGAATTCACTCTTCGTCGAAAAGTAGGCCGACGATACCCGCCTCAGCTGCATGAGGGCCAGCTACGAATTCGCCCTGCTTATACGTTCCTGCCTTGAAGAATCATCATTCCTTCAAGTAGACTTGTAAGTGCGTTTAGGTTAAGCTATTCAAATTATATTTAGACGATAAGTTTTTATTTCTGACCAAGATTTTATAACTTGATTTGAATAAAATAGAATCTATCACTTCTGTAATTCTATCTCATTCTTTTCTAAAAGCCACAAGATGACTGGATTTTTATATCTATTTGAAATCAGATAAATTATTTTATTCTTTCAAATATCCAGTATTATAAGACATTCCAAGTCCAAACGCACCTCAGTCATTCTTTTAAAATGACAACTTTGAGGAACCAATACTTCTCAATTTGGAATATTCATATATATACGCAACCAGAGACAATATATATATATATATATATATATCATCCAATCTTCCTCGTGGTGGCAGATAATCATTGTTTGACTTATAGAATAGACAAAGTTTACTTGAGAAGAACTCTGAGACCAACCATTCTTCGGTGTTTCGTTTCCTCGTAGAATCACTCTGAGGCAAAATATCAAGAATCTCACGTCACGATTGAGGAAGGAGCTTTTTTCTTCCTTGTAGAGTCTTGGTAGAACACGATGAAGTAAGCCACTGTTCTTTACGTCAAATTTTATATCAGGAATGTGGTTTATTGAAATTTTGAAGGCTATTAAAGGACGGGATATATTCACTCAGCGGGTTCCTCTCTGGCGAATCATTGAGGGATCAACGTCATTTTCAAGGGAAGAGCTTTTTTCTCGCGTTCAAAGTTATAGTAGGATAGAATGAAGTATTTCATTGTTCTGAACGTCAAATTCTGCATGGGAAACATGTCCTTTGAAGCATTTTGGGGGCCAACGGAGAGACAGGAAAATTAACGTGGCGATCTTTATCAGAGATTTCATCGAGATTCCCACAACATTTTCAGGAATACAAACAACTGAGTCTCTTGAAGCAGAAACAGAGCATTGCATCGCTCTCTCCGTTGAATTCCACCCAGGAATCAAGGATTTTGATGATTTCGGAAGGTGCTAAGACTGTGAAAGATACTCCAAGGTGATGTCAGCGATCGATCGCTAACGAAAAGGATCGAGCAATGATAAGGTTAAAGCTAGCTTTGGTGGGTCTATTGAATCGATTATTCTCGCTAATGTCGCAATTGATATGCTATTCTCTAGTCATGAGGGTACGAAAAAGCCGTGGAAAGAGTCGCAAAAGAGAGTTGGGGCAATAAAAACTACCCTTATACACACCCAGCTGAGACGGTGCTTGTGCAAAGTGAGGTTACCATACCTCTCTGTTCCGCCGATGAATCTCATACATGCATTGCTGATATGTTGCAGTTGCGTCTGTTGTTCCTCTTGGGGTGTTATGACACACTACTATACAATAGTCGAAGTATGGTTGGATGAGAGTCTCGACTTCTCGACGCCGGAGGTCCTCGGTGGTACACGCCCTTATGAGCTGCAGACTATACACGGCTGTTAGAATTTGCTTAGAGACTTGATGAATTTGTAGCCCCTGTGTTCGTTGATTGTCCAGTTCAGTACCAAGACTGCCGAATAAATCGCTGAGGAGGAGGACTGAGCCAGTCATGCAGCTCTTGAAGAGCTCCTAAAGAGCTCATAAAGAACTTTTGGAATGGAAGAATAGCTCCAGAAAAGCTCTTCAATGTGCCACCCGGAAGAGTTCTTGGAGAATTGTTGAAGAGCTCTTCAAGAGCTTCTCAGGAGTTCTTTAGGAGCTAAACATTTTTTTATTCAATCAGATGATATTGAATATATATCACGTATACTGAAGTATATTCGAGAGCTCATTTCGAATTTTGTGTGATCCTTCGAAGAGCCCTCAGGGCTCTATAAGAATGATAGTTCATTGTCTCTTGTGGTTCGAATATCATTCGAAATTCCTGAATGTGAGCAGAGTAAGCGCTTATGGAATCTCTTTCGAATCATTCCGAGTATTTGTGAGCGTGTTGGAACCATATCCGAAAATTTTGTTAGTTTTTCCATGATTCTGAAATAGCACTTCATGAATCGGTCCAGTATTATATCGATGAAATGTGATGGAATGAATCAAGTTGAAGATAGATTTGATATGGAAATTCATCAATTCTGCAGCTCCGGTGATGCATTCCCAGTATTTTTCGGATTATCGTAAAGTGAATGATCTTAAACCGACTATAAGACGTTGAGCGGGAATCGGTCTTTTCGGGATCGAATGGAACTGATAGGGTTGGAACTGTACCGAACAAGTCACTGCATTGCACAAATTCGCTTTGAAAGTTCAAACAATCCAATCATTTATCCGAATAAATGTGAATATAACCCAGTAAAGTGCTGGAACATTGACAAGGGTAGTATTAATGACTAGCAAACGGCGTTCTAATAATTGATCATCGACAACTTCAAAATAAACTAATGTCACGGAAAATCGAAAATCTTTTTATGAAGGTGGAATACACCGGGCTAACGCGTGGCATCTCGTCATCGTTCTCGAAGTGCTCGTTGTGCCGCCCTTCCTTCTCTCGAGTCACATGCATCTCCTTCGCATGCTGCAGCTGGTTCTTGAGGGCCTTGTTCAACTGTGCTACTGTGCCGGAGGAAGTCAGGATGGTTGCTGGAAAAGAATATCAGATTGATAAGGATTGTGATTCTGTTTGGGATACCAGGTCATATAAATATTGCAGCTATCCGACGAATTCATGGTCAACCAAATGAATCGATGAGTAGGACATTCTTGAAATAATTTTTAGTGAATAATTATAGATTATAATGTAGTTCTCGATTCCTTATTTACACCATTTCTAGGGAAGAGTTGAGTCCAAATTTTGAATGTAATGAATGTAAATCAATTTTTGCCACATTATAAGCGTGTGCTCATTACGAGCGAAAACAACAATTCAAGACATTATCAACGTACCAATCAGAGCTTCACATATCTTCGTTCCACTGAATCCCGCCTCATTCGGGCTACGCTTTTCAAGAATATGTATGTTTCTCAATCATCGCCTGAGTCAATACATAGTCCAGAATATTAAGAACATGAACAGAAACTTCTTTTCCAGCATGTACTTCCATTTGTGTTTGCTGCAAGAATCAAATTTCTCACTCGGTTATTCCGTACATCCTCAATGATCACCCAAAACTTCGTTCTCTCATATTCAGGAACTGACAAAAGCATTCATGATTTTGATCCTCAAGCTGTTCATTGAAATCATCGATTTCTTTTAGGGTTTTCAAAGGGGAGGAAGGCAATGTGACGTTAATGGCAACGTCTGCTTCGGCCCTGCCTCGAGTGCGATATTCCGCTCTCAATATCTCGAACTCTCCAATGATCATGAACTGATTATTCTTTATTGTTTGTAGAATCTCAGAATTGTCGACGTTGCCTGTTCTCCCTCGTGGATTCATAAGTATTGCTGCGGAGAAGTAATCGGCTACATCTAACACCGCAATAAAAATCACTCATTTTATGCTGAAAGATGTTTGAGCAAAACATTGGCTATACCTTGTATTTGGAGCACTGCGCCGGAGTTCTGATGTGTTTGCTCTGCTGGGGAGTTCTCGTCGTCCCTAGTGGCTAATTTTCTACCTCCGAGTCTGTCGATGGTCAACCCTAGATGTAGAAAACAACTTGATTACGCGCAGTATTTTGTATAAAATTTCATAATGATTAGAGGGAAATTGATCGAGAGGAGCCAACGTGAAGAGCACAAATACTCGATGTAGTTACTATCGACGATTTGAAGATTAGAAAAGTCCATTGATCCTACTCCAAGGGTAAGTTATGAGCTGTATCACCACGATCACTCTTGGAGAAACAGCGAATGAGAGATATTATACCAAGATATTGGTTATTCTTCAGACTAGGATTCATTCTTCATTAATGAACTGATTTTTCCGTTCGGAAGAAAATAGCAGTCAACGTACCGGGAGCTTCCTCCTCGTATCTCCCCTGTACATTTCCTGTCCGTTCTAGAGCGAGTGGAAACCTTCTGACCAAGCGAAAGGAGATGGTTAAGATACCAACGAATCTTTTTCCAGCTATCAGACCCATGCCAAGATAGTCCATGAACAGTTTTTCCCAAATTTTTCCAAAAACTGTCATGGACCTCGGGTTCATGACTTATCCCTCGCTAGGTTTGGAAATTTGGAACCCCTCCCCCTCACCTCTCGATTCCCTAGCCGACTGATGCGCTCATGTAACAACACAATAATCGCAGTTTGGAACACATTGTCTAGCAGATATCAATCTAGTTTCCTAATAACCCCCTGTTTGATTCTTCGACGGCGCAGTTGAACTTCACGCCACTACTCAAACTGCGGTTGTCTCGACCCTCTCCTCGGGACTCTATACACACGAGGTTGTCACTTATTTCTCAAGTTTTTTTTTAGACTTACGGGCACCCCCTAGATCGTTTTTAAATGCCAAAAAATGAGTTTTCCACCATCCCGGGTCCCGAAAAAAATTTAATCGGGCCGCGACGAGCCTACAGTTAGTGGAATTGAATCAGAAACTTTCGTTTTTGATTCTCCGACTGGGCAAGATTGGACTACTCTGTTCAGCTCCCGAGGGTCTAGAAAAAACCTCTCGATACCATTTCCCACGTAAATTTTCATGCTGAATTCGAATTCACCCCAATATCGAATGGTCGAGTGAGCCGAAATGGTCAAAATTGCAGTTTTACGCAGAATTACACGTTTTTTCATACCCTCTCTCCTCATTTTGGCCAATACAAACGGACTAAAACTCCGCAAAAATTTTTGCACAATGCTGTTTCCCATGTAAAATTTTGTGCTGAATCTGAATCCGCCCTCAGATCGAAGGTTAGAGTGGACTGAGATGGTCAAAGTTGCAGTTTTACGCAGAAAAACTCTTTTCTCATACCGTTCTTCCTCATTTTGTCCCATACAAACGGACCAAAACTCGGCAAAAACTTTTGCACAATATTGTTTTCGATGTAAAATTTCATGCTCGATTCAGATCCGCGCATATCACGAAGCATAGAGTGAGCTGAGGTGGTCGAATTTACAGCTGTACACAGAAATATAGGTTCTCCATTTCGTTTTTCCTCATTTTCGCCCATACCCACGGACCAAAACTCCGTAAAAAAATTTGCACAATGTTGTTCTTGATATAACATTTAATGTTTAATCCGAATCCGGTTTCATCCGGGAGCTTAAAATCAGTCCCGATGGCAAATATTGCAATTTAACGCGAAGAATCTCCTCCTCCTCACCGCTCTCCCTCATTCCCCCTCGTACAAACGGACCAAGACTCCTCAAAAATCCTGCTTCATGTTGTTTCCGTGTGGTTTCTCCACCGATTCCAAATTCAGCCCCAAATCTGCCAGTTGGGTAGCTCTAATTAGTCAAAATTTTGATTTTATGCAGAACAGCTCTCCTCTTTCCACTGTCTCTCTTGGCTCTTCTTCGTACTAACGGGCCGTCGTTGTTCACGAATCACGGATGATGATTTCTCCTCCCTATTGACCATGAACCTTGCAATCTCGATGAATTGCACAGAGCCGTTTGATTCCAAAAAAGTTGATCGGGGTAACATTATAGGGTTTGGCTCGTGACAATAGAACGGCGTGGGAGCGGGAACAGAAGACGCACGACGGATAGCACGCGCACGCGCAAAGCGATTTTGCATTTCCACCCGCAAGATCCTTAAGTTATGAGATGCGTCATTTTTGTAACTGAACAACTGTCCCTTGTTGTTTATGAAGAGAGCAAATCAGGGATGGCGCTGAGAGTAACCTGGGTTGTCTGATTTTAAATATTTCAACACCAAGTCAAAGACTACAAAACCAGCTGACGAGTGTGGTTATGGTTCTAGTCAGTACGCTGTGTCAGTGTCGTTACCAACCACGAGTATTCAACTAGAAACATAACAAACACACTCGTCAGCTGGTTTTTGCAGTCTTTGACTTGGTGTTGGAATATTCAAAATCAGACAATCCAGGTTACTCTTAGCTCCGTTCGTGATTTGCTCTTTCCATAAACAACAAGAAACAGTTGTTCAGTAACGAAAACTAGGCATCTCATAACTTAGAGATCTTGCGGGTGGAAATAAAAAACCGCTTTGCGCGTGCGCGTGCTATCCGTCGTGCATCTCCTGCTCCCGCTCCCGCGCCGTTCTATTGTCACGACCCAAACCCTATAATGTTACCCCGATCAACTTTTTTGGAATCAAACGGCTCTGTGTCATTCATCGAGATTGGAAAGTTCATGGTCAGTAGGGAGGAGAAATCATCATCCGTGATTCGTGAACAACGACGGTCCGTTAGTACGAAGAAGAGCCAATAGAGACAGTGAAAAGAGGAGAACTGTTCTGCATAAAATCAAAATTTTGTTCAATTAGAGCTACTCAACTGGCAGATTTTGGGCTGAATTTGGAATCGGTGGAAAAACCACACGGAAACAACATTAAGCAGGATTTTTGAGGAGTCTTGGTCCGTTTGTACGAGGGCGGATGAGGGAAAGCGGTGAGGAGAAAGGGATTCATCGCGTTAAATTGCAATATTCGCCATCGGGACTGATATTAAGCTCCGATATGAAACCGGATTCGGATTAAACATCAAATGTTATATCGAGAACAACATTGTGCAAAATTTTTTGCGGAGTTTTGGTCCGTTTGTCTGGGCGGAAATGAGGAAAAGCCAAATGGAGAACTTATATTTCTGTGTACAACTGTAATTTCGACCACCTCAGCTCACTCTAAGCTCCGTTATATGCGCGGATCTGGATTGAGCATGGAATTTTACATCGAAAACAACATTGTGCAAAATTTTTTGCCGAGTTTTGGTCCGTTTGTATGGGCCAAAATGAGGAAAAACGGTATGAAAAAAGAGTTGCTCTGCGCTAAACTCCAATTTTGACCATCTCAGCTCACTCTAACCTCCGATATGAGTGCAGATTTGAATTCAACACAAAATTCTACATGGAAAACTGTACAGTAAAACCTGTCTCTATGGGCACCCCTAAGATCCCGGCGACTCCGGATTACGGGCGCTTTCTCTTGGAACCGAATTTCATTCCATAAGCTCAAACGTTATTCTTTCTCTATAATTTGGGCACTTCTAAAATTTGGGCACCTGCCTAATATGGGTGGTTTTAGAGATTTCAAACATATGATGTCACGTGTTAAAGGAACCTGTGAATTCAGGGCACTCACTCCAGTTGTCAAAATGAGCCAGGTATGCATGTCGAAAACTTATGCCAAGTTCAGAACGAGCTTGGAAGAGATGTGTCCATATTGAGAAAAGCAAAAATCATTCATCTTCCAAGTTCTGCGTCAGTTTGACGAATTAAGAAGATTATTAATTACTCACCTACATATTTAAATATTTAACGAAAAATTATAATGAGTCAATTGAAGGTGTAATTCTGACGTCTGGGTTGTTTGATACTCTAAAATTCACAACTGCTAATTTCTAATGATTCACAGCTATTAAGTCACTGACCATGAATGCTAGAGAATTGGATGCTTACTTCGACGGAGAGTATCTTTGAGACTTTCCTAGAGATCCCTCGACCTTTGAGATTTCCAAATTCAAAGTTTTGAGTTTGCAGACCCTCGATCTGAGTATCTTCCGAATCTTGAATTCCCGAATCACCATCATACCGAATTTCGAAATCCCGAATCTGAATAACTATGAATCTTGACATTCCACATGTTGAGAGTTCCGAGTTCTCATCGATGTATTTCATTCATTCCAAGATTGTATGGTTTGAAATGAGTTCTTTCAAAATTTTTACTTTCTATAATTTTGCATCAGACTCTATGATTCGGGCACCTGTCTATTATGGGTGGGTCGGACTGGAACCGGAGGTGCCCGAATTAGACAGGTTTTACTGTATTGTGCGAAAATTTTCGCGGAGTTTTGGTCCGTTTGTATTGGCCAAAGTGAGAAGAAACGGTATGAAAAAAGAGTTTCTCTTTGTGAAACTGCGATTTTGAACATCTCAGCTTACTTGAACCTACGAGATGAGGGCGGATTTGAATCCAGCACAAAATTTTACACGGAAAACATCATTGTGCAAAAGTTTTTGCGGAGTCTTAGTCCGGTTGTATTGGCCAAAATGAGGAGAGAAGGTATGCAAAAACGAGTCATTCTGCGTAAAAATGCAATTATGACCATCTCAGCCCACTCCAACCCCCGTTATGAGGGCAGATTCGAATTAGGTACGAAATTTTACATGGAAAACTGTGATGTGCAAAAATTTTTGCGGAGTTTTGGTCCGTTTGTATTGCCCAAACTGAGAAGAAACGGTATGAAAAAAGAGTTTCTCTGCGTTGAACTGCAATTTTGACCATCTCAGCTCACTTTTACCTCCGATATGAGGGCGATTTTGAATTCAGCACAAAATTTTTCATGGAAAACAGCATTGTGCAAAAAATTTTTCGGAGTGTTAGTCCGTTTGTATTGGCCAAAATGAGGAGAGAAGGTATGGAAAAACGAGTAATTCTGCGTAAAACTGCAATCTCGACCATACCTTCGAGAGGTATTTTCCAGCCCCCCGAAAGCTGAACAGAGTAGTCCAATCGGTTCGTTCTTGATTCAATTCCACTAACTGTCGGCTCGTCGCGGCACGGTTCAATTTTTTTTTTTCGGGACCCGGGATGGTGGGAAACTCATTTTTTGGCATTTAGAAACGATCTAAGGGGTGCCCGTAAGTCTAAAAAAAACTTGAGAAATAAGTGACACCCTAATACACACTATACGACACACGACGGAACTTGCACCGTAGGATCGTCCCGTTTTATAAATGAGCACTGGAGCACCTGCCCGCAACCTCATATTTCTCTCTGTTGTGAGTACCTATTTTTGATTCTTTATCTAAGCGAACGAATGGTTTTTTCTTGGCTCATGACTTCTTCAGATAACTTAAACGGATTCACAAGCAATTGTCTTGCAATTGCCGCAATTCTTGTAAGTCTCGGCGTGCTGCCAACTCAACCTAAAAAGTTAGTGTAACCTTCAATTTCCTGAAAAAAGCTTCTGGCTGCAATGGATCATCTTTGAATGATGTCACAGTTTCATTCAACCTTTTTTCGAATTACTAGTGTTTATACTGGTATTCACACCCTTCCAGAGATCGATATGGTGTAGTGTCTGCATACTCCAGTGATAACGGGAAAACTCAAGGCCAAACTACACAGTACCCTTTCAGTTCTAGACTGAATCTCACATACCCTACATGAAGTGGCTGTTTGAAGATATCACATATGATCCTCATTGGTACAACTAATCTAATCATCCTATCAGAGAGAATTGAGACTCAAGTGCCCTGAAATCAGTATCTCCAAAGGTAAATAGAATCGACTCTTTTCTACTGATGATATTTGTTTTGTTTCTGAGAATAATGTTCGCATGATGCATTGTACAGTGAGAGATAATATCAACATATTTGTTGTGGTCTCATTGTGTATATATTTTGATGTTTTAGCTGGTGCCTAACAAAAATTGAATTGCTACAGTCGGCTCATAAAAATTTTAAATCTTGTATTGGCGGGATCGTTGCTCACCTCTAGAATGGGAATTGTGAATACTCTTACGGAAATGAACTGTGCCGCGCACCACTCGACCTGGCATCATGACACCTCGAATTCCAAATCTCATACCATTAATCTGGTAGACTTGATGGATGAGAATGATGGATGAGAAATATCATTGCCTATAGCTCCAGGCAATTCCAAGGCCTCGGGAATTCATCATCGCAGTGTATGTGTGAGTATCCTCCAAGGCTATGATATCATGACAATCGTTCTAGACTTGAATCTCTTATCCGCTTCTGTATTCACAGTGCAGAAGAGTGAAGCTGTCATCTCATCTTATATTATGTAGGTTGCTGGAAATTTGGCGAAAGTTGCTTCGACTTTCAATTCACCATTTCGATAAAGAATTTGTTGCTATGTGACCCTCAATTTCATGGCAAGTCTCATCTCATGCAGCTATGTGAGTCATACACTATATCATTCGTGAAGTCATAGCTCTTTATAATACGTAGGATGTATTTTTCTCTTTGGTATGAGAACCTTCATGGTTTTGAATATTTTTTAGGCCTTGCCATTCAACTTCAACCATTCTAGAAGAAGTGGGAAGTATGGATTGGAAAGCGACAGAAGCAGAAAAGTCCCCTAGATTGAAACACATGAAAAGCATAGTACCAAGCGTCGCACAGTGAGGCCAAGAAGTTCTTGGATAATTCGCCATTACGTGAATTTGCAACCAATCGGCAGCTGCGCAAACAGAAGACTTTTGGATGAATGAGAACAACCTCCTGCATCTGCGCATATGTCGATTGGTTGCAAATTCACGTAAAGACGAATTATTCAAGATCACCTTGGCCCCACTGTGCGTCGTCTGAACATGGCACAGGTAAGAGTTTGGGTTCATTTCTTGTGGTTGAACAGAGGCTCAAATCCATGTACGGCTCGGAATAATAGTGGAGGAATATGCTCATTTGTGTCTTTCGAAAAATTTATCTAATTAAGCTCCCGAAGATTGATAAACTCAATCCATGAATGGCAAAATTCACAACATTGCATGAATGCATCATTCCTTTATTTACAAGTCAGAGAAGTTTTGATGAGCTATTTTTTAAAGCCATAGACTTGGAGAGTATTTTGAAATTCGAAACTCACCCTCCTTTCCCTTGATAATTTACTTGTGTGCAGCCGTTGGTGTCATCAGTATTCTTATACTAAATATCACCTCAATCGAGTCTAGAGATGCTTTATTCATTTATGATTCATCAAATTCAGAACCATTGCTATAATTGATGATCTCCAACTAACTATCATTTACAAAGGTACTCAGACGAGCATCACTTTTATTGAGAATGATAGAATAACGTATCAAGATCTCCACACTTTCAATTCTATTTAGGATAAAACTGGAACGTTTGTTCAAATGTGCATATCTTTTTCTGAAGTGAATCCAGACGAATTTCGACATTTCATAATCATTTACTACCAACCTCTGTTTTCAGATCAGAGGGATCAAAGTTTTAAATAACTCTCTTTCAACAATCAATCATTGAATGAGATATGTCCATTTACTCCCGCAGAACAAGATTACAATGTGCAGAACTGTTGGAGTTACGGTGGAATAACTGTGAAGTATCCATATTTGCCGATGCAGCCCTTATCCATGCTGAGCTTCACTGATAAGCAAAGTTAGCTACTTTTAACTAATTTTGACACATTTGAGATAGATTAGATAGTCCTATCCAATCGAATCCGTTGATAACAACTGAATGCAGCTGATTCGCCAGACCCGACGACATCAGACTCCATGACAGTTTTATTGCTGAGACAAGATGCGATTGATTCGTGGTTTCATCCGAACTTACGAATCAATCATTCGATTAATGTGAGCTAAATGGAGACATAAACTTGAAAAAGACATGCATTATCCGTGTCGTATCTGATTGAGTCTTACCATCTTTCTCACACCACGCTCTATCTTGACGGTGAAGTATTGAAGTACACTGAAGAAGAAATGAAATAATCTTTTCTATTCCAAATTTCGATTCGTTTGTGGTATTAAATTAATTAAGCGCCTGTCCAATTTTATCCATCCGAATGCCTCGTATCGTGGTGGCATCGTTGGTGCTGTTGGTGGGTCGGTGGGTGAGTGGGTCTGGTGGGTCGGTGGGCCGGTGGGTTCAGTGGGTCTGGTGGGTCGGTGGGTCCGTGTTGGTATTGTTGGTGTTGCGTGTGTTGCTGATGATGGAAATGCTTCAAAAATGATTCAGCACACTATACTGAGTCACAATTTTGATTTCTTCATTTATTACATCATGTACACGTTTCACGAGCAGATTGATTCCCGATTGTTAGTAGAAATCATAAATTGTTGTGATGCTGTGGAGAAAACATGATACCTCAAATTCGACACTCCACATGTTGAGAAAAGATAGAAACTAAGAAATTCGACTTGAATTGATTCAAGAGCTATACGAAATTCTGAGTTAATCTCAAAATATTTCTGGATATACAACATTTGTGGTATAAACCTGAGTTCCTGCGAAAAGCGTTTTAGATGGATTTTCTGAAAGTATTTGTTCTTTGCTCCTCTCAGCACTATTTTCCATAACAATTTCCAAATTTTCTTTTGATGAGACTCTTGATAGAGCAACGTATAATTGCCCATGTGCAAATACTGGTGCCGGCAAATATATCCCAATGCTTTCAAATGATTGTCCTTGAGATTTATTTATAGTAATTGCAAATCCGATTCTGAAAGGGAATTTTCGACATACCATAGAGAACGAGATTTCATTCTTTGAGGATTTGACGTTGATTCTTGGAATGAATACCGTATCGTTTTTATTTTTCCCGTTAATGATTTTTGCAAAAATCACGTAGGTTTATGTTAGTGTAGATCGGTCTAATCTGGTGTAGTTCAATCTGGTTTGTTCTTGTTTGGTTTAGTTCACTCTGAGGGAGCCTCATTCGGTCTAGGTCTAATGCTAAGGTAATGCCTTAGCCTTACCTGAGCCTAACCTTATTATAATTTCAACGTATATTAATTTCATCCGTCCGGATGCCTCGTATTGTGATGGCGTCGCTGGTGATATTATATATCCAATTTTATACGTCCGGATGCCTCGTATCGTGGCAGCGCCGCAGGTGCTGTTGGTGGGTCGGTGGGTTAGAGGGTCGGCGGATCGGTGGGTCCGTATTGGTGTTGCTGGTGATGGCTTTTGACTTATTCGTACGGATTGGGCAGTTGATTTGATGATCCGATCAGTTGTTCTAAGATCGAATCAGTCAAAACGTCCCTTTTGGATCTATGGGCTGTGGCTGGGGCCGTGACTAATGCTGGAGCTTAGGCTTTGGGGGTGAGGCCGGGTCTGTGGCTGAGCTGATGCTGGGACTAAGGCTAGAGCTGAGGATGGGGCTGACGCTGGGCTGATGCTGGGACTAAGGCTAGAGCAGAGGCTGAGGCTGGGGTCGAGGTTGGGTCTGGGGCTACGGGTGGGGTGGCTGAGGCTGGGCTGAGGCTGGGGCTGTGGCTTGAGCTGGGGCTAAGGCTGGGCTGAAGCTGGAGCTCAGGCTGAGGCTGTGGCTCGGGCTGGAGCTGGGACTGAGTCTGAGACTGAGGCCGAAGCTAAGACAGCGGCTACATGCAGTCGTTTGAGGCGATTCTGAGACAGTGGGACAGCGCCTCCATCAGGGTCTGCGGTGGTGTTTGCTTCAAATCGCATGGAGCAAACGGCTTAATTACCCCTAGAGGCGCTGCCCGCTGTCTCAGAATCACCTGAGACTACATGTCGCCGCACCTTAAGGCTCAGGCTCAGGCTAGGGCCAATGATGGGGCTGAGGCTAAGCTGGAGGGTGGCCGCGAGGCTGAGGTTGGAGCTAACGCTGAGGCTGAGGCCGAAGCTGTGACTGTGACTAGGGATGATATAGGGCTGGGGCTGGGGCTGGAGCTGGGGCTTGAGCTGGGGCTAGGGCTGGGGCAGTGGCTGAGCCTGAGACTGACGCTAGGGCGGAGGCTGAAGCTAAGACTGGGCTGTAGCTGGTCCGAGGCTGGGGTGGACCGAGGCTGGGGCTGTTGCAGGCTGGGGCAGTGGCTAAGCCTAAGATTGACGCTGGGTCAGGCTGGGCTGTGTCTGGGACTGGCGCTATGGCTGAGGCTGAAGCTGGTCCTGTGGCTAGGGATGAGGTTGGGCCTGTAGCTTGGGATGAGGCGGGGCTGTGGTTGGGGCTAAGGCTGGGCCTGTGGCTTGGGGCGAGGCTGGGCTGAGGCTGGAGCTGGGTCTTGGGCTGAGGCTGGATCTGGGGCCGGGCCGAAGCTGAAGATGGACTAAGGCTGAGGCTGTGACTGGCAGTGAGGCTGGAGCTGTGGCTGGAAGTGGGGCTGGAGCCGTGGATGGGGCGTGGCTGAAGCTGTGGCTCGGGCTGGAGCTGAGGCTGAGGCTGGGGCTAAGTCTGGGGCTGAGGCCGAAGCTAAGGCTTAGGCTGGGGCTGGGGCCAATGTTGGCGCTGAGGCTAAGCTGGAGCGTCGCCGATGCTGAGGTTGGAGCTAACGCTGAGGCTGAGTTTGGAGGCTGTGGCTGTGACTAGGGACGAGATTGAGCTGGGGCTGAGGCTAAGGCTCGGGCAGCGGCTAAGCCTGAGACTGACGCTGGGACCGAGGCTGTAGCTGAGGCTGGGGCTGGAGCTGGGACTTGGGCTAGGGCCGTGGATGGGGCGTGGCTGAGGCAGGGGCTGGGATTGGGTCTGAGGCCGTCGCTATGAGACTGGCTAACTGGGCGGAATTTCCAGATACTTACTGGAGATTCAGGAATCTCACTATGCGCAACACCACACCAACTCAATAGTTTTCAATCACAGTTACTAGGTTACATCAAGGAAATTATTTTTCCCGAATCCACTGTATTATGAATTCTCAACGTTACATTGTTGAACTACAGAAGCATTTCAGGGGCTCACACCATATCAAAGACACTTCCAAGCCAGACGAGCGTCAGCGAGGTAGGCAATAATGCTAGTTTTAATTAATAATAGCCAAAATGAGATTGTGACAGCCAGCTCTCAAAAGCGGCAACTTTGTGTGGTATGAACGTCTTTCAACTCACATCTTCCGAAGACATTGTAGCTTTCCTCTCTGCATTATTCTAACGTGGATCAGAGCCATTGTTTCTCGTAGATCATTCTGAAGAAGTGGTCTGCGTTGGACTAATTGAGCAAACAACTTTCCATATTTGTCTCTGATTTACTAGTGCAGAGGTTTTTCAAGAGTCACCTTGCTCTAACAATGTTTTTGAGCGATTCTAAGGTTAGAAAAATTGGGAACAGCTTGAATTATTCTGTCTCCTCCCGTTGCTTGCCGTCATCATTGAAACCTATCCCTGGTTCTATCCAAAACTCAACGATGCATTTTTGTTAGTATCTTAATTCGACAGAAGTGCAAAGCTGAATCAGAAGTGCCTGTGCTTGAGAGTTGATTCGTTGACGAAACTTCAACGATGAGCTCTCAAAAATGAAACTTCTCGCAAGCTTCTTATAATAAAAGGGCTCTGAATTATTACGATGCCGGTCTATTGCTACCTCCGCTACAGATGACCAATCAATTTCCCACGACTGAGTTTTAATCATTCAACTTCGTATCAATCAGTGCAATTGAAGTTCATCAATGTAGTGGGTCTTTTCATATTGTAGGATGCTCAAAATCATTTCATTGAGCATGATTCAGATTGCTACCATCAACTCACGATTCAATGCTCAGAGGTGGAATAGGGAAAAAGTCAAGTTCGCAGGCTAAGCTTTGGAAACGTTCGTTGTTGGATTGTTGGACTTGCCTGTACCAACCGAGGTCGCATCAATGGAATCAGGAACATGACCTTAGATTGTTTGTACTAAAGTGTAAAAAAATCCGTATCAGGTATAACTGAGATAATATCTGGAAGTACTGACTCTCTACTTCATACCTCTCGGAAACTCGAATAGTAATTTCAAACGCCCGATTAGAGATCGCATAGCAGAATGGGCAGATCACACCGTATCTCAAGTTAAGATGGAAGGGCTCCCGACGGTTCTCAAAGATGGAGGGCACGATGTTTCAGTCACTGCCCGAGCTTTACGCGGCAGGGGTCGTGTCAAGACCCAAATTAGAAAATGTACCCTCGGAGAATAATTCCATCATAGTCTACAAAAGGCTCTTGAAGAACAGATCGTGAAATACGGACTTCCAGAAAATACTGATATAGAGTTCGATTTCAACATCGATGGATCAGGATTGAGCGATAGAAGCAAAAGGGTTCTGAGGCTGATATACGGCAAAGAAGTGAGTACAGAACGAGAGACAACTCCGTTTGTGATTAGAGTGTATCACGAATTTGCCAAGCCTCGTTCAGCAAAAACTTACCTCAGAGATTTTGTGAACGAATACAAACGTTTGAAATCTCACGGCTTCTCTTCCAAGAATAAACGTTACTCTTGACGATTGAGATGTGTCATTTGCAATGACCCAGCTCGTTCGTTTGTAAAAATTATGAAACAACACAATGGCAAGCGAGGTCGTGATGGATGTCGTGTCAAAGAGCTCAAACTAAGGGAAAAAATGTGCTTCTTGAACCTAAATGCGAAGAAAAGGACTAACCTGCATTTTCGCAAGAAAGCACAGAAACAGCATCACTTGAGTATGACAAAATATGATTTGGAGTATTCAACAGAAGTTGATATGATCAGATTATCTTCATTAGACCCTATGCATCAGGTGTACTTAGGTGTAGTCGAGACTTTCAGATTTGTTGGAAAAATTTGACGAGTTCTCCGACGTTGATTGCAAGATTAATTTCGGAGAAATTAGACCCGGTTTCAAATCGAAAATGTATGTCTCTTGCCACTCGGCATGATAGAAGACGATCCGATCGAAGCGTGTGTCGCAGATTTCGGGTAAGTAAGCGAAAAATTTCCGAACGATCTGTGTGTCCAAATACATGAAATTCAGAGGAGTTGAGAGGAGAGAGGAATACCGATTGTAGGTATTGAGGAGGATAGAGACCGTGCTCCCACGATCTGTATTCCATCCTACAGTATTCAGCTCGATTGGTCAATCACGCATTGAGTGATTGGGTCATCATTGGAATCGATTGACGCAGTCGACTCAATGCTGCCTGGCAGAATTCAGACCGATAGCAAAACTCATCTCCAGGCCGTCCCAATCCTGCTCAGTAGTATTGAATCCGATTGATATATATGAAACCTTGAGGAGTTCAATACTGATTGTGAGTATTGAGAGGGATAGAATAACTATGCACCCACGATTTCAACTGGATTCTGTAGTATTCATCTCGATTCGTCAATCACGCAATGATTGGGTCATCATTGAAATCGATTGACGGAGTCGACTCAATGATGCCTGGCAGGATTCAGACCGATAGCGAAACTTATCCTAAGTCCATACCAATCCTGCTCAGCAGTATCGAATCCGATCCAAATATATGAGAACTAGAGGAGTTCAATACTGATTGTAAGTATTGAGGAGGATAGAGACCATGCTCCAGTCATTCGGGATTGGTTAGGATAGACAATTAGTATCGTTCCGCAAATTGAATCAGTTTCTGAAGCATTGATCTTGATAGAGCAGTGGGAGACGGAATCCATCATTCAATTAGATTGATTCCAATACTGTATTGGTTCATTCAATTGAATTGAACCAGCGAAGAGCTTTCATCCATCCATCCGGATCCTATGCTATGCTGAATACTAGTATTGGATTATATTCGCTTACATCAATCCTCATCAACAGTATAGAATTCGATTGGCAGTTGTGATCTCAAATCTACAATTCAGGATTCAGCTAGATTGGGTCTCTGTTCGATTGATCTGGATTGAATTCCAATACTGCTCTCGCCGGTTGAATGATAGAACCGATTGAAATGTATCCATCCTGATAGGATTCGATTGGTTCTCAATCTATCCCAATCGATCTTTTGCAGCAGGGAGTAGGCCCACCATTCCCTTACTGTTTTGTTGCAGATGAAGCATTCCCTCTTTCAAAGAATGTATTGAGGCCATACCCAGGTGAAGTTAATTGTACACTGGAAGAAAGAGTTTTCAGTTACCGCATGGGTTGGCCAACGAGAATGATGAAAAACTCTTTCGGTACCTCAGTAAGCAGGTGGAGAATTCCCAGACAGCCAATACTGATGGATCCTGTGTACGTTATAGAAATGGTGAAAGCAACAGTCTGCTTACACAATGGGCTGCAAAAATCTGATGAAGATTACATCCCATATGGTCTTGTTGATAGGGACTGTGGGAACGGTGTGATGATACCTGGAACTTGGAGAGATGAGAACAGAGACAGAGTTACTGCTTCTCAAAATATGTTAGAAAGTGATTGTAATTCTAATAGAATAGGTATTGCGGTGAGAGAAATGTTTTGTCAATTGTATAAAACCTCATATACTTTACCTTGGCAATACAACTATGTTTGAGCAAATATGTTTATCTTTGTAATTTCAATTTTTCTCAAATTTCCCATTCATTCTTCCAAATTCCCATTCACTCTCTATCACAGATGACCTTTTGAGTGAATTTTTTTGGCAATGCTCAATCGCTAATTCTCAGAACCATTCTCCAGTTTTTCCCCTTAGAATTTCTTCCAATATAATTTCGGCTAGGTAAACATGTTGTTCAATAAAAACCAACTTGCCTTCGATTCCATTCATTTACTTTTCCAAAAAAATTTGGGAACCTGTTTGACAGCAGAGTAACTTCCACTGGTTAGATTCAAATAACAGGTGGTACAATCATTCAAAATCAGCAATACATTTCCTCGAACGCACTAGAAAATTGGAATCCTGCATAATACTAAATTCTTTGGACCCATGAATATTGACAAGAATGAAATAAAACAAACTTAATAATATCCTTATTAGTGTACGCGCCGGGTTCTTCTAGTAACACTCACTTTTATATGAGAAAATACGCGAGTCACACGTGAGATTTATTACAAACAATTAAAAGACTCTACGAAGATCAAAATCTAGGTACACAGAGTAATACGATCTAGTACAATAAAGAGCGAGTTACAGCGTGAACACGCAACACGATGTGCTCCGCGTCTAGGAACGGCACGCAACCGACTGGACAGCAAGGAAAATAACGAGACGAGGAGAGACTGGTGCGCGCAGGCGCCCTAAGTGCCCGCATCAGCACAGCGCGACAATGTGTAGATGCAGGACTGATGACTAGCCGCCGCAGAGAACTCAACACTCCCTCCCTCTGCAAAGGCTACGAATCCTTAGGCTACGGCTATCCGATCCCCCGTCGGTTTCACTGTTGCTGGTGGATGTTTTCCTCGAGAATTGCTGTTTTGGGATGAATTCTGCAACTCGAGTCGCAAAGTACTTCTAGTAACAAGCATTCGAGTACGTCTTAGTTTCTAGTATGGACTTTTGACATTCGTTCTAATACATCTATATCATTTCGTTAGTACTTTTAGTTCGTCTTCCCCCTGAGTGGTTCACGGTACACCGTTTCAGTTATCCAGCTGGATTCTGTTCTTGGTTAGAGTAGATATCATAACTTCTAATACATGCTATCCATGCAATCCTACACGTTGAAGCCATTGGTCTCTGGCATCACTGCGCTCTCTGCTTCTAAATTGATCAAATCGCCTCTCGACTTTCTTCTCACATAGTCCTTCTATATGGTTTCTTCCAACTCAATTTCTTGGCACATATAAGCAACCATTTCTTCTAATCTTTCCGTCTACTTCTAGGATCTCGCTAAGGTCACTCTGACTTGGTGTCTGTTGAACTGGCTTTCTCAAAATCCAGGAACGTTGTCGATTTAACCAAGGGATTTACTCCGCCAGTAGAGCCCACGACTGATTTTGGTTTCTAATAATCTCTTTCCATCTCATCAAGGTTAGCAGCATCTCCTCAACGGCGTATACTTGAAAATCTTCGAGGTTTCTGACAACCAACAGGCGCATACTTCGAAGTCTTTGAGCTTCCTAAAAAACCGACGGGGTTGGTTGGCAGTATTCTATTTCATTTCGTTGCTCTCTCTATTCCCGTCTACTATTCGGACGCTTGCTTAAACATTTACAGTCTGGATTTGCTGAAGGTGTTCGTCTATAGCGTCTATGCGCATGATTTGCGTGTGAACTTCTGAACTATTCTCGTACTTTTTGCACAAATCTTTGATTCGACAAAATTCCAAATCGAATCACTGGTTCCGCTTGACATAATTTTACGTCAGACATCTGTGCAAGAGACTTGGTCACAGCAGATGTCCATTTGTCATTCACATCTATCCTTTGGCTAACATCAACGAGTCATTTGCGACACGTTAGTTCGATAACAAGGTCAATTCGACTGTACTTCTTGAGAGTTGACTGATGTCGCTGCTCACGAGCACTGTCTAGCTCATGTCGAGAGCTGCTCCTCGAATCCTCGAATAGCTTTGTATATATGTAAGCTATTATGTATACCAGTCTTCTAGGTATAAGAAGTCAAATTTTGACTTTCTCAATACAACTTCTAAGTCAATTTTCTAACTGAATTCGAGCTCATCTTCTATTTCAGACTTCATATTCATTTGATGAAACAAATTCCGGCCTCCAATGGATTAGGGTTGATCTCCTCGCTGTGTGTGCTTCTCATTTCGACGTGTGGTTGAACATCACTCGCTCAGGATGCGACGGTAGATTTTTCTAAATTCGCCGTCTCTCATATGATGCGCCTTATAGTGATTGGTGTCTAGAATACATCTACGTGGAATCATATCTCCACACGACATCCAGGAAATCTGAGATCCAACTTGCACCAGGTTAGAATTTTGGAGTCATCCTCTCATCGAATTACGAACGATCAAGTATGGTTCTTTGAAAGAAGATCATTGTTTGGTGATCGTCATGAACTTCCAGGAGATACCAAAACTAAGCTGGTTTCGATTTCTGAATCTTTTGACTTGTACGCGAATTACTTCGCTCTTTTCACTCGACGGACAAATGAAGAACTCCTAGGTTCAAAATTCTGAAATTTCTTCTAGGTTATGTTAGCCACAGAGTTATGTTCAAACTCTAAGTTTGTGGTGCCTTCTGACTCAGTTGACTCTAAGTCAGTACGTTTCCTCCATCTTGGAGAGTTCGTGATGAACTTCGTCTATTCCTCCCTCCCGAACTCGGCGAGGTTCCTTAGAACATACGCGTAGATTGTCACGAGAGTTCACCCAACGTATCCATCTAAGCTTAGATCTTCTGGACAGCACACCAGTGATTTTTATTTCTTCTAGGAGTGCACATGAAGTCCTTGACGGGGGGGGGGGGGTCAATGATCTTCTGATCGACTACCAATACTCCGCTCTGTCCGAGCGAGGACAGAGGTTTACTTATTCCTTCTAAATCTGGTTAGTCTTCGATCCTTCACATTTCTCTTCCGCTTCGATGTTCCTTTCTACTTCCAGCTGAGTTAGACGCATATCTGGAGTATCAGTTGATGCAGTGGCGGAATTCTTCACGTTGATTGTCGGCATGTCTATCAGCAGCTACTGGTGTCACTCCTGAGTTAGTGGAGTTGCAGCAAATGCTGAATGCCTGCTACAACCTGAAACACTCATTCAGAACACAACTTCTACCAAAACACCTAATTCATCGAACCTCTGATTTTAGCTTCCGTGTATCGAGGCGCAAGCCTTCCTCAAAATGTGCGAGTAACTTCCAAATAATATCAATTTCTTGTTGAACATTGACTCGACTTCTACATCTACTCTCTAATCAATCCTTTGAGTTTAGCTTCTAACTCATTACTCTCAACTTCGAGTACTTAGTGGATGCCAGATCTGGATCTACTTCTAATTTAATGATCAATTGATATTGTACTTCTATACGACCAATTACCTTGGAACGCACGTCCAGTCATGTATCCGGTGATATCCGATTGACTGTAAATGTTATTGACGATGGTCCAATTACACACATATTCAATCATATGTATGTATATAGTTTAGACTCCACTCCGCTAGTACTACTAGCAGAGATCGTCATAACTAAATGCGTAATTCCCGAGAATGTACTCGCTGCATACGTGCTCCCTCCCACTCTGTCTAGCCGTACAAAGGACAAGCCATTTTGCGTGGTAGGGGCGATCACACACGCATACAGTTTGCACAATCCCGAAGAAAGACACACACGGGTGAATAAACTAATTGCACGAACATCAATGCAATTTCGGAAAAACGCCCGGGTAACTGACATTTTGTTCATAAGGCATTGCATTCGTCGTACTCTGATTAGTGGATCGATGAACTATATATACACCGGGTACGGGATATCACGATGTAGTTTCTACTTTCATCGAAATCTGCCACCCGATTCTAACTTTGGAAATTTTCAACTCTACTTTCGATGCCTCCATACTTCTATGCTTCTAAACTTCTATTCTTCTATACTTCTGTGCCTCTAAATTTTTATGCTTCTAAATCCCGATGCTTCTAAACTTCTATGGTTTTCATAAACTTCTAGGTGGAGTTGAAATCCTTTTTTGTGATTGACTTCTAGGTTATTAGGTGGTGTACCTGCCATAGCGTTTACCTGTGTGACACGTTAGCCACCTTACACGAGCTGCTAATTTGCCACCGCACCAATACCTGCACTGCAGTGTATCAGCTGCAAGCAATATCTCAGCTATGCACACATGCAACTTCTAATACACATTATTATTGTCATCGAATAACCTTCGACACCTCTAGTTTTATGCGGTTTTTTTGGATCATGCCATTGCACCGACACCTGCACCGCAGTGTATCAGACAGATAAGCATATCGTATCCGCGCGAATACCTCTAGCACGCGTTCTCGCATATTTCAAGTTACATCTTGACGTGTTTAACACAAAGCTCTGGTTGGAGCAAGGACTACCACGGCGAGTCGACGACGCACCGCGCTCATCAAACTCTGTTAGGCAGCTCTGAAAAATGTGAACAGGCGTCAACCTGTACGTCTAGAATAAGCCTCTAACTTCTAGCTAATGTATGTACACACAGCAATGTGAACATTTTGGTCTCCAAAAGTAGAGAAAACCCACTTCGAACTCGGCACAACTCAGTATTGCGGATCAAAATCTAACATCTCGCAACACTATTTGATTCCGTTTTTGAATAACTCGTCCGAGGAGAAAGTTCACACACAACGAAATCATCGAGAGTTGAGTTGCCGTCGCCATGTTGGATGCGAATTTAGCACAAAGAGGAGGCCGAAAGATGCTCTGCGCGCGTCCCCGCGCCATTTTTGCTCTCCCTCCTCATTCTCGGAAACACGTGTTTACATTCGCTTGCTCTATAATGAATTTGATGCACGCGATTCCTTAAAAATGCCAACATTCCGAGTGCGGCTCTTGATGAGCCTAACCTCAATACGTGACTCCTGGCGAGCACTTCACACTAGCCGATTGACTCTCGACAAGCGCCAACTTCTAGATTTTCAGCCCTTGGTGAGCACTTTCTTCTAGATGCGAGACTCGTTTTGAATGTAGCTTTACGTTGCGCATCTTCTCCTGGTTGTGCATCTTCTCGATCGCGCCGCTCTTCCAGCAACGGTGAGCGACGGCATCTAGGTGTGACGACGCGCGCTAACCTCTAGATATGTGATAGTGCCCGAGCTCCGAGAGCATTTTACGAGCGTCGCCGCGTCGACCCGACACTTTTCGCACCCACTATAACAACACCGCATGTACTTCTTTGGTGTCCGTCGCCCTGGAGAAGCGCCTAGTCCTAGGTGTTGCGCCGATCTAAATTCATGTGCAGCATCCCCGCCACGGGCTTCTGCACGACGTGCTGGGTCCCATAACCTATTTAGTGTACGCGCCGGGTTCTTCTAATAACACTCACTTTTATATGAGAAAATACGCAAGTCACACGTGAGATTTATTACAAACAATTAAAAGACTCTACAAAGATCAAAATCTAGGTACACAGAGTAATACAATCTAGTACAATAAAGAGCGAGTTACAGCGTGAACACACAACACGATGTGCTCCGCGTCTAGGAACGGCACGCAACCGACTGGACAGCAAGGAAAACGACGAGACGAGGAGAGACTGGTGCGCGCAGGCGCCCTAAGCGCCCGCATCAGCACAGCGCGACAATGTGTAGATGCAGGACTGACGAGTAACCGCCGCAGAGAACTCAACAATCTTGGAGTCGAACTTGTTCCACAAGACATGAAGGTTTTCCCTCTTAGCTACTCACGTAGTATACATGAAATAGTTTTCAGGCTCCTTTACTTACATTACAAATTTAGAATACTTTGCATTTTGATTTCCACGTTGACTTCATCACTTGACAAACTTTGTACGAGAGGTTAGGGCTATCATTACAAGACATGTTATGCTAATAATAATCATAAGAACAGGGACCAAACACAAGAGAGAACATTGAACGATATACGATTGTCTTCTCTCCGATATAATTCACAGTACTACCTATGACTTTGAGTGAACTCGGTTATCAGCATGCAACAACATGATCAAGATCATGCGACAACTAATTCTATTCAAATATCAATGTCTAAAAGTACAATTTGGCACAACTGATTGTTTTTACATCGAGTACAAAATACTTTTAAGTATCATGGAATGGTTCGAAGGTAACATACATTTTGATGAATATTCACTCAGTCAAGGGATCAAAGGTGCATAATGAGCTAAGTATAAACCTGGTCAACTCTATCTCTTAATTCAAATGACTATACTTACTCCAGGTTGTTCGTGTCCCAGTCCAATAGAGGGTTTGCCTCATGTCAGAGCTTACAAAATTATTAGTCTGCTCTATATATTCTAAGACACGTGTATAACAATATCATTGACGGTTTACAAATGATGCAATAAGCCACTACGTAAAACCTGCCTCCTACATCACAAATCACTGTATTGAGCAAACTGACATTGAAACCACTCAAATTCTACATGCATAGATATGCTACATTCCGAGAAAATGGAAATATCCCTTCACACGGCTCGACGAAGTATGGAAACACACAGTTTGCGCGTCTCGCCGTGTAGAGCGGCATATGCGTCTCGTGCCAAAAACTTTGTTCTCCACGATAAAGCCCAGAGACCCGTTCTTTGGTGACCGTACCGAGAATATTGTAACGCATTATGATGTTGATGATGACGAGGAAATTTATTACCTCGACATATGCTCTCTGTATCCTTTCACCTGCAAGACGGGGAGATTTCCCATAAGTCAATCGCGAATAAACGTCGGGAAGGAGTCTGACGCTCTCACCGGTGGCGTTTACAACAATCTGGAGCGTGTCGAGGGCTTGGTTAAGTGTCGTGTGTTCTGCCACCTCGCGATCCCTTCTTATCGCTTCTCCCTGTGAAGACACACGGTCGGCTCCTTTTCCCTCTCTGTCGGTCATGCTGCGAGGAAATGCGTCAAGGCGATTGTAATCACAACGAAGAGGAGGAGCGAACTTTTGGAGGGACATGGGTACCCGGTTGAGCTCCGAAAACCGGTCGAACTCGGGTATCGTGTAATTGATATTCACGTAATATGGCAGTATGAAATGACATGTGATGACCCCGTCACGGGCGAGGGGGGTTTGTTCGTTGAATACATCAACACATCCCTGAAAATTGAGACTAGAACTAAGGATTTCTTGAATACAACGAACGTAGGAGAATCAGCTCGACCATCCTCCTCGATAGATTTTATCCAATCCAAACGAGTTGTTTCTGGAAGCTCAATTCGGATGAAGTGTATCATGATCACATCCCACTTATCCACTGGCAAATGGAGCGATTTGAACGTGTTGATGCTCTCATTCGTTGTATTCAGCAACTTTGAAAGATGAGATCTTGACTCTTTTTCTGCTGACGGAAAACTGTACGAGAGCATTCATGTGCGTCGAGATTCGAAAAGCAGGGTTATCATAGCGCTAGTACAAAGAGCTCCAAGAAGACCGGAAATTGTCATCATTGACATCGTATTCCTTGACTTTATCTGCTGCTTCGCCTTCCAATGCGTTGACCAGATGCTGAGACTTGATAACCGGAGCAAAAGAACCAACGTCCAGAACGAGAGACTTGAATTTGCTCTTGGAACCTTGCCAATCCCGTTGTTGTCCGGAGAGCTTTGGTAGTTTGACTCGTTCGAGGTTAGACTGGAACGAAGGGGCAGCTGCTCCAGGCGTACCTGTGGGTCTTTGAATTCAAACAACAGGGCGCAGCGAGTCTGGCTTCCCTTGTAGCCAAGATTTTACTTCAAAATAAGCAGACATTCCCGACGTGCAGTAATATTCGTTGAGATATGATTCTTCGCTTTTTGCGGGACTAGACTCAATCTAAGATCTTGATTTTGGAACGTGTTCCAGTAACACTCAAGCAAATTGTATCGACACAAGTAATCAATGTAAGTCATTGCAGCTTCAGCTTTTTGCTCTATTATATTTGTTTCGAAATTGCTTGATAATTCATGAGTACGTTCCTGTTTGTGTAATAAATATTCGTTGATAACCATCGTGGATATGGAAAATATCTGAAATGATTGATGGAAGAGTTCAAAACATACACCGAGTGGTTAGCTTCAGATTCAGAAAACTAACCTCATTTCAACCTGAAAGCAAACTTGAGGAAAAGTGCGGAGAGGTTAGGTGAAGTCTAACTGAGCAAAATGAGTATGTTTAAGACTAGCAAATGTCCGAGAGAGATAGCTATTCTTACAGCAATCTTGATTTGTTCTAGATGTCAACAGTGCGCAAAAGGAGCGACATGTCAGACTTTTATAGATAAGCAATGAATTTAGTTTCATAAGAGTACAGATCAACGTTAACAACGGACAACACGATCTTCGTTCGCTTGTTTTGATAACCTCAAGTCACTGCTGCGCTGGGGAATGAGCTGCAAATGCACGAAATCCAGGCGATGATTGTCGAGCGTCGATGGGCACGTTGATATTCCCGCTCCTGATGTTGTCCTCTTTGCCGAATTCTTGCGATAGAGTCTTGAGTTGCAGGTTTAGGTACACTTTTTCCGCAAACTTCCAAGGGCTAGCTTTCGAGACTCGAAGGACCAAAATGAAAATGCCTCTACAAAGTGAAGTCCAGAATGTGGGGAACTGAGTTGTAACTTTATCCAAGAGTGCACCTTGAAACCCTAATCTAGTCAAAGAATAGAGCATATTCGAAGAGGCGGTGTTTACTCAACGAGAGCTGTGAAAAATCTAAGAGCAAAACAACCGGTTGGTCTCTTGGTAACCAGAAAATCGATCGCGTTCTGAAATTGTTTTGAATTGGCCCGAGCACTCGGTTTGTGAATTTCTTTTCAGGATGATATCTTACACTGTTGGTCAACTATGTACAATTTCTCAGGTACTAGTTTTCATGAATCATAACAGCCGAGTGGCGTGGAACCATGGACAACGATCCGAAGGTCCCGAGTTCGAGACCCACTGGTATGAATTTTTTTCTCTGAATGTTTCAATGATTCATCTTACTCTTTGAAATTATTCATTCATCTTCAGAAATGTCTGTCGATCGGCTTTTCTCTGAAAAGAATGTACGGAATTCTCTCCGCGCTCTGAAAGTACCGATTAAGAGACGCTTACGAGGCTCCTACGGAGGCAGAAATAACATCCAGTTTGGACTCACTGAGAGCTTCTACAGAGTTCCTTCATTATTGTTCTTAAAGCTCCGACGGATGTCTAATTTCACCATTCCGACGGGGCTCCAGAAGAGGTCGGTTTTCATTGGCCCTAAGCCCAAAGGAGCTATAACGGAGCTCTATCAGGATTGTGTCATTGTCTGAGCGAGCTCGGAATGAAGTGAGTCCTTATGATTAGGAAAGCTGCGTCGAGTCTATTTTTCACGGAGGTACAACGTACCTCATCACTCTTATGTCGTGGATACAAGGCGAATTAGCGCCTAAGAAATCCTATAAGCGGATCCGCGTTGAAGGAGCTCCATCCTGCTTCACTTATTCTATATTCATGACGTACGAGAAACTCTTGCAAGACACGAGTATGACCCATATTCGGTCCAGGCCGATAGCACAAACTTAGCCTCGAAAGCATTCCACGCACTATTCATGTGCATGAGAATCCATGCATATCAATGATCCACTGTACTACCAGTTTCTACGCATCTCGAGGATAACTCATAGTTTCAGCAGGTGACCTGCTCCATAGTCTCCATATGCGTAGAAACGGCACATGAATCTCATCCTTGTGATGCCCAAGAGGACGAGTCTAGAGCTTTGGAGCCGTTTTGAAACGTCCCTATCCATTTCTCTCAATTCAAGCTGTGACAGACTAAAATCCACTTTTGTGGTATATTTCACGGGTTTCTCAAGTTTTTGGTCATAAGACTCTTATGAGAAGGCAGATACCGAAAACAAAGGTTATGTGCTCCATGAGACGCATCGCTCTGTTTCTCTTGAAGTTGGGTGATATTTCCTGCACTAAATCTTACCCTTCAGGAAATATGGAAGCTCGGATTAGGAGTGGCATCGAAAGACGTCCTGAAACGTATTTCGGAGATCTAAGCTTGTACTTTAAAAGATTCACGCGTCTCAAAGTTGGACGAAGATTCTCTCAAACAACGTCGAAATTCACACTCTCCCAAAGTAAGATTGGCAGGATCTGAATTCGAGAGGATGAAAATGAATAATGCCATCTTATAGTTCGTCGAAGAACCTTCAAAAGGAGATCATGTGAAGTTCTCTGGGATCAAATAGAGCCAAGTAGTGCAGCTCGCAAGATTGGAAAGAATGTTGGATGAGCTCAAGCTTTTGACCGGTGGACTATGCATATGCAACCTGTATCCGGGGAAATCGCTATTGTGCTGAAGCGGAAAGACCTGTGGGAAATTTGAGTTTCATTCAATGTAATACGATGGTCTAAGACCACTTCAATGAGGATCGCGCGAATTTGAAAATTAAAAGATTGGATGAACATAACTAATATTCCTAAATTGGATCTCACGAGGACCAATAATCCACAAAGGAAAGAGGGTGATGGCGATGATAATCACGATCAAAGATCATTCTGAATCAAAGAACTCATATGTACGCCCTCTTATCGGCCACATGATTTGAATCAAGTATACGTACTCAATAGAACTCCAACACCGATTATGAGAGAACTCTATTTTGCACTGTGTGTTTGATGGCATCGGAAAGTTTCGAGATCGGCCACTATCCAGCTGTCGACTTAATCGTGTGCAAAGTGAATTTTCAGCAACGACAGCATAGAGCAGCCACGAGGTTGGCTGAGCTGTGCCAACACTGGTGTCGTGAGTATATAAATCGACATATTTATAGCGTGGGGAGCGTATATTGGTGGTCGAAACGGCCTCACCACCTGATGCTTATGGTGCTCCGTGCTTCGGGCACCACGGATGCGAGCCTCATTCCTGATACGAAAGCTGCCAGGTAGCCTCACACTTCTCGTGGCTACTGGTGGCGCTGAACATACATCACCTCTATTTAATAGAAAATTGAACGGTGGACTCTGCATCCGTCTGGACAACAATAACTATCTCATTTGGAAACGTTTCTAATTCTGTTTATTCATTTCAATTTCGTTCAGTTTCGTTTATGGCCAACAAATTTCGAATCAATTACGTTTCGCTTCGTTTATCTCAATGTAATCATGTTTAGTTAACGTTTCATTCCGTTCTTTTCAACAAAATTATCGTTGTAATGTGTTTCGTTTTCAACGATATGAAGGGTCATTTTCGTTTAATCTTGCTTTCGGATAAACAAAACTAAACTAAATCGAAAAGTTTTGCACCTTCTACTATCGTTGGGAGCATCAGCTCCGGCCCTGCGGTGAGAGGATATTTGAACAAGAATAAAAATGTCGGTCGAATCTGTGATAAACAAAACTTTATTAATTTCGATTATGTTGAGGCTCCATTCAATGAAACAAGAAGCGGATGAGTTATGTTTAGTTTCGTTTCTCAAAATTCTTCGACATATCGCTCACGTTTCGTTTCGTTCATCATCGACAAAATTGAACGTCATCCAGTTTCGTTCCGTTTACCGATAAACGGTACGAAACATATCAAATAATTCAGTTTAGTTTAGTTTAGTTACAAATCCTGGTTAACCCATGAACATTGGGTTCGACGTAAGATTGTCTCAACTTTTGAAATATGTAATCGGAAATCCGATTCATGGTGATCCTGAATAGCTACATTCACTTCTTGCAGAAAATACCATTTTTCCATTCATAATCGTATTTAAACGGCATTTTGTTCTCTTAGATCGATAAATTCAGATCTGGGTAGTCAAAGAACGTCTCATCAGGTTCTGAACTACAAGATGTTGCAACGAGTACTTACTGTGCATTGAATTAACCGGCTAAAGTGCAATGCCGGTATTTCTATTAGTGAACTTACGTCTATATTTTTCTTAAGTACAGACGATCAGCTCACGGCCTGCAGTCCGTGAGCTGTCGGACCCAACGACGTGCAGCTAGGCTATATCGGTCATCAAGCTCGTACAGTTCAGCTTCCATTAAGTTGGGTGCAATTCGTTTCGTGAAATACAAGAAAAAAATATATGTGCTCAAAATATTAACTCAACTTATTTGCTTCAACAAACAAAAATGAATCCATAGCCAAGCATGGCAAAAAAATCGTGCGTAAAATAAATTACGTTTTCTACTAAAAGAAGTTGCGTTTGTTTTCTTTATTTTTTCAAATCGAGCACATCATTTCGAGTTAACAATTAATCATTGAACGCGAGCACCATTTGGTCAAAATTGAATAACTTAGTCTGCTACTGTAATTAATTTAAAAGTCTCCATTTGATGAAGATATTGTAATTAGGTCCAAATGAGGATTGAGGTGGGTGAGGTCAAATAAATTAATGTACAAGATCTTATTAAGGAATTTCACCAAATTTTAATAAAACCAGCTGAACCAAATTTTTAGAAACTAAAACAAATGATCATTCTATAATCTTAGCAATCATACGAAAATAATATAACATCCAATTCTAGATAATCGACTGTGAATTTCTTATTTACGTTATCATGAAATTTAACTCAAATTGAATGAAAAAGATATGATTTTACAACTTTGACACAATCATGACGATAATAATTTTAAGCTGGTTCATTTCATATTGTGTTCCAAAATTCTTCCTTGCGTTGGTGGATATCATATTCTTCAAGGCATCCCGTATGAGTCTCAATTTCTCTATTTGATCGTGGAAACTGGAACATTCCAAAAAGAGGAAAGAAAACAAAATAACTTATATCATACTCTGCGCTTTCAATGTGCAACTAAAGAGAATAAGATTAGTAATCTACTGACAAGTGACTTTACTTCCACGTGATTTTACTCTGATTATCGAACGAAAAAGCCCCAATTCACCTCCAGGGTTCGATTCTTCTTGTGAGAGTTTATGATGAGTTAGAACCCATCATTCCATTTTCCCCCCTGGAGTATGGCCTTGTGAACTGGGGTGTTAGTATCCGCGACCGTAGGCGAAATCCAGGATCGAGGGGCCAATCCCCAAGATTCGACGGGATTTCATACTAGAAATTTGAAAAGCCACACGGTCGCATCTCCCGTATGAGGTGCGATCAACGCATGGATAAGTACCTTCAGGGACTTGGCCTGAGAGCTATCGATGAAAAAACAAAAATGCCGACTGCTTGGCAGCAACTTGACTTCCGTCCGCGCGTCTATTGAGCTGCTCTGGTCACAAAATACTCGTCGACGTCCTCTCCGGGGTAGACTCGCCTCGCTGTTCCAGCTCTCAGCACCAAGTGCCCCTTGGTCCTTCTTTCTCGTCCTCGCAGAGCTCATTTTCTCCCACTCATTATTTTCGGCGGCTCGTAAGCTCGCCGCACACACGTGACTTTTCCACTTATACATGCCATATGTCCCCCGCGTACCAATATCGACCAATCATCCACTCTCTATTCTCTGCTATCCATTCCACAAATCTGAATTACTTCAACGCGCGCTTGTTCAAACTACCGTTTAATACTTGTAAATGATTTTTACGTGTACTTTGTTAGTCTACTACGATTAGTATCCCTTATATACCCAGATTATATATATATATATATATATATATATATATATATATATATATATTGTTTAGTACATGCAACTAACTACTTGGCTTTACATATGTGGGTTTATTTTTACAGTGTAAGCTTTCAAAGGAATTTGAAGGGTTGCAATGTGAGGGTCCGAGGAACTTCAAATGAAAAATCTGAGCCCAAGATATCGACTGAAACATGAAAGTTTGTCGGAACACCTTTCATCGTCATTATAACCTCTCACCCCTCTCGATCTCAGTATGGTGCATCGAATAGTTCCTGGAAAAATATCGTATGACTCATTCTCGAAATATAATCATCGGCGCCTCTAGATTCTGTGATGAGAATTGGGCTAGAATGGATTCGGAGCGAGAAAATGCGTCAGACCTCACCAGAACCCACTCAAATAGGACTTCAAGAGAGGATCTGAGAAGGCTCAAGGGAAAAAAAACCAGAACCTACCGTATTTGAATAAATCTCTATTTCCGATACAATTTTCATCGTGAAAATCGGTACACTGTCACTCCAGACATTGATTTGTCACATTAGCACACTCTAAGACTGAAAATCATAGTTCAATAATGAGCATTGATATCCAGGATAGCATCCTACTGGACAAGTCATCAATCGTGCTAGTATGCGCATTATAGACTCGCCATCAAACCCTTGCTTCTTCCGAGTTCATGTCCGTCAGTATACCAAAAATTGATTATGAGACAAATTTCCAACGTGGGATCGTCTGTTCTCCAAGGATATCTTGTCAGGACTAGGATATGATGGCATTTGGAACGGAAAATAGGTATTCCTCGGAAATTTTCCTCTTCCACGTCTTGCAGCTTGAGTGAGGTTCAGACTACGACGCAGTTCAAATCCGACTGCATATACTGAGGAAAATGAACGAATTTTCGTTGAAAGCCTGTCTCATGATCAATTTTGAGGTTTCTGGCGGACGTGAATGCGGGAAGAACAATTGTTTGATGATGAATCCATAATGCGCAAGCTAGCGCGATCGAGAACTTGTCAGGTTCGACGGTATCCCGAATGCCCAGGCTATATCATAATACTATGATCCCGAGACTGAGAGTCTGCACGTTGATATTTCAATGTCTCGAGTGACAAAGTATCATTTGAAATGGATTTTTCAGTCATTTAGGGCATGTGAAAGCTCTACCTCACTGCGTGAGTAAGATACGGTCAAATTGAATCTCCTCAAGAAAATTGTATGATATCTGGAAAAAGTGAACTCCTTATGTGTATTTCATGATGACATCTACCACCTGGAACAAGAAAAAAATCGATTGGTGATATCGTTCTTTCAGAATCGTGAACACTGTAGTTTCGCCGATGAACAAGGATTACAGTGCTCAAGATTTCGGGAAAACAACAGCCCCAATTAAGTTGATTCTCATCCCAAATGGTCGATTTGATCTCCTTGTACGGAACAAGGGATCTCTTTTACGTCATTCTTCCGATAACGATAGATATTGACAGAGAATCACAAGCAGTCAATCATCGTCCCGAAATCAGCTGATCGAGACCGAGGCTTCATGTCATCGCAGCGCGCAGACCGACGACGCGAACGTATCATACCTGGTCTCGGCATCGGCTCATTGGCTAAGCTTATTACTCTCGCTATATTTAATGAATGAATTCATCATTCTTTCGAGCCACATTAATCACCGCGCTTAGGCGGCGATCACAGCTCGACAATTGTCAAACTGCAACCTTCGAGGCTTCATAGTGGCTGAATATCGAAAGGAGCTCTTACTTTTTTGGATTTTATAATTTTTCTTATTGAAAGATTGACCGAGGATGAAAAAATCCTTGCCCGGGCGAGACTCGAACTCACGGTCTCCAGTTCTCCGGACCGGGGCCTTAACTTCTAGACTACCGGAGCGACTGCGAATTCGCGTGCTCGAGAAATGCTCCTCTTATCTCTGTGTCAATCTTCCAAATGCGGCAAATCAAGGGACCATGGCCATTGTAATGTTCAAATTATACCGATAAGATAGATCTCATTGGTATATTGACTCTATCGCTCGATATGATGAATTACATTCAATATAAATGAATTTATCGTTCTCTCGAGCCACATCGATCACCGCGCTCAGGCGGCGATCACAGCTTGACAATTAACAAACTGCGAAATTCTGAGCTTTTTATTGTTATCGGACGCGTGGCCGACTTGCTCTGCTGCAAAAGTTCGATTGAACTCGATTGGGAAACCTTCAATCCTTCTGAATCTGGATTCTATAATGAATTTGAAACATGACTTCCAGCAAGGAGGAGCATTGGTTTTTTATCACGTTCAATCATGTCGATCAGCATTTCAACTGCATAGGACAATCTCCATCAATGCGGGATCTTCGCATTGAGAAAGAGGTTACTAAACGATCTCAATACTGACTGGCAGCATTGATGAGCTTGTACTCTATCCATCCCAATGAATTTCAATACTGAATACACTGCGCAACAAAATTTTGGGTCTGAAATGATGCATTGACCAGACAATGATTTTCTTGTGTATTTTTCGACGCTGAAACGAATCCGAGCTCAGATTTGCGCCTACACGTCAGGATTCTTTTTCAATTGGAACAAACTGATTCTCTAGGGAACAGCGTTTTTCACGTTTCCCGCTAGTTTTGTGAACTGAAAGTCTCTTGGCTAGGGAGTACAGATAGGTCAAAATGAATATTGAAAGGGTACCTGAAGCTAGCGAACACTAACTCATAAATCGGGCCCAAACCAATTCCACTTTTTATTACTATTTTATTACTAATTTATTACCAAAGAAAAAAATTTATTACCGGTCATGGGCCCGGAATACGAGAGTTTTCGCTAGCGGAAGCTTACGCAAGCGAACACGTGGCCGGGGAAAGATCATACGGGAATGTGCAATAGCTCATTTTTTATTACTTTTTTATTACTCTCAGAATTTGTCCTCAAAATATGCGTGTGATATGATTCAGCTGAAATATGGTCGTTTTCGCTAGCGTAAGCTTACGCTAGCGAACACCATATACAGGCGTAGCTTCGAGGACACTCAGAACTACACAGGATCTTATTACTTTTTTATTACTCTCGAAAGGTATAGTCGAGATAGTCCCGAGACCAAGAGGAGACCGATATTTGGGCCTGAGGCTGGACGAGAGCTGGAGCGGGGCGAGATGAGAAATATATGATAGACTGAGCTACCTCTGTACAATGAGGTGCGAATGAAAAAATTCCATCGCATACAGGAACCTGTCTGACGATGAGCAGGGTACACTGAGTCCTCAGAGATAATAGGGAATCGATAACGAATCAGCAAACTCGATCATGGGGCCCAAAACAGGGGAGACCGTGCTTAAAGTTATTATAGTCGCAGTCGAGACGTCACGGGGGGATGCAGAGAGTCCCAATGGACCCGAAACTCTACAGAACCCTAGATCAAGTAGTCACGTACTATCTCTGATGCCCAGAGAATTTATTACCAGTCGGCACCCTCGGCTATGAGGCCCGAAAAAGGGAAAAATCGAGCTTTGAGCAGTTATCTGACCAGTTATAACGCCAGTATGGGTTGGAGGATGATCCAATGGACTCGAAACTCGACAGAAACTTAGATCAAGTGGTTATGTACCATTAATGATGCCCAGAAAATTGATTACCTGTCAGCACCCTCGGCTATGGGGCCCAAAACAGGGCGAAATCGATCTTTGAGCAGTTATCTGCGCAGTTATGACGCCACTGTGGGTTGTAGGATGTTCCAATGAACCCGAAACTCAACAGAAACTTAGATCAAGTGGTTATGTACCATTAATGATGCCCAGAAAATTGATTACCTGTCAGCACCCTCGGCTATGGGGCCCAAAACAGGGCGAAATCGATCTTTGAGCAGTTATCTGCGCAGTTATGACGCCACTGTGGGTTGTAGGATGTTCCAATGAACCCGAAACTCAACAGAAACTTAGATCAAGTGGTTATGTACCATTAATGATGCTCAGAAAATTGATTACCTGTCAGCACCCTCGGCTATGGGGCCCAAAACGGGGCGAAATCGAGCTTTGAGCAAATATCTGCGCAGTTATGACGCCACTGTGGGTTGTAAGATTATCCAATGGACCCGAAACTCTACAGAACCCTAGATCAAGTAGCCACGTACTATCTCTGATGCCCAGAGAATTCATTACCAGTCAGCACCCTCGGCTATGGGGCCCAAAACAGGGCGAAATCGAGCTTTGAGCAGTTATCTGCCCAGTTATGACGCCACTGTGGGTTGTAGGATGTTCCAATGGACCCCAAACTCTACAGAACCTTAGATCAAGTAGTTATGTACCATTGATAATGCTCAGAGAATTTATTACCAGTCAGCACCCTCGGCTATTGGGCCCAAAACAGGGCAAAATCGAGCTTTGAGCAGTTATCTGCCCAGTTATGACGCCACTGTGGGTTGTAGGATGTACCAATGGACCCGAAACTTTACAGAACCCTAGATTAAGTAGTCACGTAATATCTCTGATGCCCACAGAATTTATTACCAGTCAGCACCCTCGGCTATGGGGCCCAAAACAGGGCGAAATCGATCTTTGAGTAGTTATCTGCGCAGTTATGACGCCACTGTGGGTTGTAGGCTGTTCTAATGGACCCGAAACTCAACAGAACCTTAGATCAGTGGCAAAGGTAGAGAGGGAGAAAGGAAGCCTGAATGTCGCCATTGCTGTAATTAGATTAGTGAATCTCACTCACGAGAACGAAGAATAAGTGAAATATCATTCGTATAGCTTATGAATGCTTGGGAAATAGATTACCTCAGATAGTGTCTCGCTCAATGAAATCTATTGTTCAACAGATTCTTCATTATAGGAATGAAAATAAATAGTATTTGATGTCAAAGAACGTAACTTCTAAACGAATAGCAACAGGGACAGATTTCCATGCTACCATAAACGAGAAAATTATTTTTTCATGCCGTCGTACGCGCCAGGTAAATCTAAGTTCGAGTGGAGTTGTTTCTTTAGGATCTTCGAACTTCATCGTCCAGCGGTCCACTGTTCATGGATTCCTTGGGCCTCCCAGATGATCGACCTTGGGCCTCCCAGATGATTGACAGATGTCTTGACTGTCTCATGGATATTTGAGCCCATTCCTTCCCATTACAACTCTCGGCGTCATCTAAGCGGGTGGCCCGTCTGAGCTGCGCGACTCACAACTCTCTCGAAAATTTTACTGATTCTCGGGCCCGATGACCAAAGGTTCAGACCAGTGTTTAATTATATAGGCATTCCTAATAATGGACCAGTACCCGAACTAAGATTTCATGGAGTTATGAATCCGTGACAGTGGCATACAGCTCTAGGGGTCGTTCCAACTGCGTGATTCGGTACATGTGCATGAGTTTGCTCATTCTGGGGCCCCATCACCGTGGCTGCTGACTAGTAACAGTTCTGATAAACATTATTGACGGTTGACGAATATCTAGAGTGAGGTACCATAAAGCTGTGAGCCAGTCTGAGACGACTCCAGCCGAGGTACGCTCAAGACTCTGTGAGCCATAAATGAATGCTAGTTCGAACTGATGACTCGGAACCATAGCCGAGGAACCAGGTGCTGACCGGTAAGAGATTCTTTGGGCATTGCAGATGATATGTGACTAATTCATCTGAGGTTCCGGAGAGTTTCGGGTCGGTCGGAACATCCTACAACCCACAGTGGCGTCATAACTGGGCAGATAACTGCTCAGAGCTCGATTTCGCTCTGTTTTGGGCCCCATAGCCGAGGATGCTGACTGGTTATGAATTCCCTGGGCATCATCAATGTTACATAACCACTTGATCTAAGGTTCTGTAGAGTTTCGGGTCCATCCGAACATCCTACAACCCACAGTGGCGTCATAACTGCGCAGATATTTGCTCAAAGCTCGCTTTCGCCCTGTTTTGGGCCCCATAGCCGAGGGTGCTGACTGGTAATGAATTCTCTGGGCATCAATAATGGTACATAACCACTTAATCGAGGGTTCTGTCGAGTTTCGGGTCCATTGGATCATCCTCGCACCCATACTGGCGTCATAACTGGGCAGATAACTGCCCAAAGCTCGGATTTGCCCTCTTTTGGGCCCTATAGCCGAGGGTGCTGACTGGTAATAAATTCTCTGGGCATCAGAGATATTACTTGACTACTTGGTCTAGGATTCTGTAGAGTTTCGGGTCCATTGGATCATCTTACAACCCACAGTGGCGTCATAACTGGGCAGATAACTGGTCAAAGCTCGTTTTCGCCCTGTTTTGGGCCCCATAGCCGAGGGTGCTGACTGGTAATAAATTCTCTGGGCATCATTGATGGTACATAACCACTCAATCCAAGGTTCTGTCGAGTTTCGGGTCCATTGGAACATCCTACATCCCACAGTGGCGTCATAACTGGGCAGATAACTGCTCAAAGCTCGATTTTTCCCTGTTTCGGGCCTCATAACCGAGGGTGCTGACTGGTAATAAATTCTCTGGGCATCATCAATGGTACATAACCACTCGATCTGAAATCCTGTGAAGTTTCGGGTCCATTGGAATATCCTAAAACCCACAGTGGCGTCATAACTGCGCAGATAACTGCTTAAAGCTCGATTCTTCCCTGTTTCGGGCCCCATAGCCGAGGGTGCTGACTGGGAATGATTCTCTGGGCATCAGAGATAGTACGTGGCTACTTGATCTAGGGTTCTGTAGAGTTTTGGGTCCATTGGATCATCTTACAACCCACAGTGGCGTCATCACTGCGCAGATAACTGCCCAAAGCTCGATTTTGCCCTCTTTTGGGCCCCATAGCCGAGGGTGCTGACTGGTAATAAATTCTCTGGGCATCATCAATGGTACATAACCACTTGATCTGAGGTTCTGTAGAGATTCGGGTCCATTGGAACATGTTACAACCTACAGTGGCGTCATAACTCCGCAGATAACTGCTCAAAGCTCGATTTTTCCCTGTTTCGGGCCTCATAGCCGAGGGTGCTGACTGGTAATAAATTCTCTGGGCATCAGAGATAGTACGTGACTACTTGATCTAGGGTTCTGTAGAGTTTCGGGTCCATTGGTCTCTCTGCATCCCCCCGTGACTCCTCGACTGCGACTATAATAACTTTAAGCAGGGTCTCCCCTGCTTTGGGCCCTATGATCGAGTTTGCTGATCCGTTATCGATTCCCTATTATCTCTGAAGACTCAGTGTACCCTGCTCATCGTCAGACAGGTTCCCGTATGCGATGGAACTTTTTCATCCGCACCTTTTCTCATCTCGCTCCACTCCAGCTTTCGTCCAGCCTCAGGCCCAAATATCGGTTTCCTCTTGGTCTCGGGACTATCTTGACTATAACTTTCGAGAGTAATAAAAAAGTAATAAAATCCTGTGTAGTTCTGAGTGTCCTCGAAGCTACGCCTGTATATGGTGTTCGCTAGCGTAAGCTTACGCTAGCGAAAACGACCATATTTCAGCTGAATCATATCACACGCATATTTTCAGAACATACTCTGAGAGTAATAAAAAAGTAATAAAAAATGAGCTATTGCACATTCCCGTACGATCTTTCCCCGGCCACGTGTTCGCTAGCGTAAGCTTCCGCTAGCGAAAACTTTCGTATTCCGGTCCCATGACCGGTAATAAATTTTTTTCTTTGGTAATAAATTAGTAATAAAATAGTAATAAAAAGTGAAATTGGTTTGGGCCCGATTTGTGAGTTAGTGTTCGCTAGCTTCAGGTACCCATATTGAAATGTGTTTTACCTCGCATTCTAACCCGCTGAATACGATCCTGGTGTTCTTAGAGCACTGTATTGCAACCTCGAAACCGTATGAGCTTATGAGTTTACCTGGTATTTGGAAAATCCAGTCTAATTTCACAATAAATCTTCGAAAAATCATAAAATAGTCTAGAACGGACTGAATCGGATATTCAACCTCGCATTTCCTTCGGTCTGTAACATACTTTGAGGAAAAAATTTGTCTAACAGCCGTAGAGGCACTGGTTTTACGTCAGGAAATTGGTTTTTCAATCGCCTATTTTTGTCATAACTTTTGCTGTGCTGAAATCACGATGAGAAAAATGTCTCCTTGGACTGGTATCCAAATATAGTTCTTCGACGTTGAATGGCCGTCTAAACACGATCTCGTGGTTTGTTCTGGCATACCTTGTCAAGAATTTGGTCTAGGTCAAGAAAACTTCTCAAATTGCAGGTTTCTTGCGGTTAGAAGAATATGCAAACGTTTTAGCTCTAAATGAACCACGGGATTGTGTTGACATGGTCATTTTGCGTCGGGAAACCATGTTCGGGTACCCCATGCAAGAGGAAACTTCTCTTTTCGTGACTTCAGCACAGCAAAAGTTATAACAAAAATAGGTGTTCAAAAGAGAAGTTCTTGACGCCAAACTAGTGCCTTTACGGCTGTTGGACAAATTTCCCCCTCAAAGAATGTTACAAAACGAAAAGAATGCGAGGGCGAACTCCTTTTCTGGTCCATTATAGACTGTTTTATGATTTATCGAAAACTTATCGCAGAATTAGATTTTTTCCGAATTCCAGGTCGACTAATAAGCTTATATGGCTCCGAAGTTGCAATATAGCGCTCTGAAAACACCGGGATCGTCTTCAGCGAGTCAAAATACGTAGGTATACATATTTCGATATGCATTTTGACCTATCTGTACTCCCTGGCTAAGAGATTCTCAGTTTCCAAAATTAGCAAGAACCGTAAAAACGCTGTTTATCAGACAGCCAGTTTTTTTCAATTCAGGAAAATCCTGACTTATAGGCGCAAGTCTAACATCGGATTCGGTCTCAGCGTCGAAGAATAGACAAGAAAATCAATATTTATCATCAAGGACGGAAAACCCACAACATCTTTCATGACACAAGGAAATCATCGTCCGGTCCATGCATTATTCAGACCCAAAATTTTGTTGCGCAGCGATATCAGTATTCAAGATTCGGTATTCTATGCTCCTCAATGGATTCCAATACTATCTCCCAGGATTGAGAATCTCGATGAATCGCGATTCACTTCAATCGATCCCAATACTTATCATGATGATTGAGAGCTCATATCCTATCTTCCTCAATCGATTTGAATACCGAAATTAAGTATCCAATATCCGGCATCCTATTTTTCTCAATCAATCCCAATTCCATTCTCCACGATCGGGAACTCGATACCTTTATCCACTTCAATCGATCCTTATACCTAAGATGACCATTGGAGAGTTTAGATACTATTCACCTCAATCGACCTGAATACTGAGTTTCAGTATCCAGGATCCGGTATTTTATTCTCCTCAATCGACTTCAATGCTATCTTTCAGGATTAGGGATTTGAATATCTCAATCCACCTCAATCAATCTCAATACTCTTTGTGAGCATTGGAGAGCATATATCTTGTTCACCTCAATCGATCTCAATACTAAATAGCAGTATTTAGGATCCGGTATGCCATTCTCCTCAAACGAATCCAATACTACCTTCCAGGATTGGAAATTTCGATATCTCAATCCACTTGAATCGATCCCAATACTCACTATGGGCATTGGAGAGCTCATCATCCTATCCATCTCCATCGACTTCAATACTATCTAACAGAATTGAGAATTTCCCTAATTCAATCTGACCCAATCGATCCAAATGCTCATTCCGAGCATTGGAGGGCAAAAACTTAGCATGGATAACGAAATTTCAATTCATTAGTATTATCCTTCCGGACAACATCTACTCCCACTGAATCCAATCCAATCATGCCGATAGGCATTGGGATTGAATTCTCCACATACTCAATGATATTTGTAAATCGGCATTGGAGGACTAACTCTTATTTCTCCATTTCCAACCTCGGATTTGAAGCCATTTTTGATGAGAAATGATCGATAACTCCTCATTCAAAATGGCTTCGAATCCGAGGTCAACAAAACAGAAATGAAAATTAGTCCTCCAATGCCGATTCACGAATTCAATATCATCGATTTATGTAAGAGGACGATTCAAGTTCGAGTAGTGTGATTCGAATCACGCGCCGCTGCTGTAATAATGGCACTCATGTATATGGGTGGCATCAAGACGAAAATTCGCCGGACCCTGGATAGCTCAATGGTAGAGCATCTCCCCGGCAAGGAGAAGGTTGCCAGTTCGATTCTGGGTCTAGGCATTTCTTTCACGATGTCATTCAAGTGCATTCTTTCTTTGATCGACATCCCGACGATCAAACCCCGATCAACAATTTCTCATAAAAAATGGCTTCAAATCCGAGGTCAACAATAGGAAAATGAAAATTAGTCCTCCAATGCCGATCCACGAATTTTATATCATTGATTTATATAAGAAGATGATTCAAGTTCGAAAAGTGAAATTTGAATTTCCACATACTCATTCCAGCAAACGTCTTACATATACATCAATTATATTACAGCTAAGGTTTCAATACAATGCGATACTTATTCTAACCATGATTGCATGAACATATCATCGCATTCCAGAAACTAAACGCTATTTGGAGTTCAGCCACTCATGAGTCTTATATAGGAATTGGAGATATGATTCGTTGCTCGCGAGAAAGCAATCTCACGATATTGGGATGCCAACTGAGATGGCCATCGAAACGCCGCCTAGCATCAGCCACTCGAATGTTATCGGCATCAATCAATTTCAAAATCTCATACCACATCAATCGATCCCAATACTGACTACGAGAATTGACGAGTTGATTCCTATCGACCTCAGTAGATTTGAATGCTGAGTATCAGTATTGGAGATTCGAGATCGTATATCTGCTTCAATCGATTCCAATACTGACATTCGGAACTGGGAATTTCGATATCTCACTCCGCTTCAATCCATTTCAATATTGATGACGAGCATTGCAGAGTTTATTTCTATTAACCTCAATCGATTCGAATCCTGAATATCAGTACTGGAGATTTGAAACTCTTCCTACCTCAATCGATTTCAATGCAGAATTTCGAGATTGGGGATTCTAATATCTCAATCTATATCAATGGATCCCAATACTGACCATGAGCATTGACGAGGTTACTTCTATCGACCTCAATCGATTTGGATGCTGGATATCAATATTGGAGATTCGGAATCGTATATCTATCTGAATCGATTCCAATACTGACTTTCGGGATTGTGAATTTCAATGTCTGAATCCACTCCAATCGATCCCAATACTGACTACCAGTACTGCCGAGTTTATTCTTATCGACATCAATAGATGTGAATGCTGAAAATCAGCATTGGAGATTCAAAGTTGTATCCCTCAATTAGTTCCAATACCTTCGAGATTAGTACTTCCAATAACTCTATTCACATCAATCGATCCCAATACCGACGGCGAGCATTGCTGAGTTTATTCTATGAACCTCAATCGCTTGAATGCTGAATATCAGTACTGAAGATTCAAAATCGTATATCTGCCTTAATTGATTCACACACCGACTTCCGCCATCAGGAATCTGAATATCTCAATGCGCTTCAATCGATTCCAATGCTAAACACAAGGATTGTCGATTCTGATTATATCGACTTCGATCGATTGGCATGCTGACTTTCAGGAATATCTGAACTCGTCCCAGCAGTATTCGTTACGATTGATCAATAATGGATTGGGATGATCGGGTGATCATTGACGACGACGGAGACAGTGAACTCGATCCTCGTAGTCAGGAATTAAACAAAAATGATAACTCAACTAAATGCTACTCCAACGTTGTGAACCAGGATTGAATAGAATTGGAATACGTGATAACTCAAGGAGCGGAACACTGATGTGAGTACTGAGACACATACCGTCAACCGGGGTAACTTTGGAACACGGGGGTTAACTTTGGAACAACCCATGAAAGAGTGGTTATCACGCACAGTTGGCTAGGCAGATAATGCTGAGGCCTTAATACCGGTTCCCTCCACTTGGGACAAGCATAAACAATGTTTTGCATTGGCGCGAGGGCCTTCATCAGCTATTAATCCGTTTATAAGCTGACTTCTTCAGAAGTATTTTTTCGACCCAACAAACAGTCTCTCGGAAAAAGTGGCGTGGTTCCGACTTTAGTAGGTCGAATTCGAGGTAGCTGAGCTAGATTTCACTTGTCTGTACACATATCTGGACGGATCCATTGTTACATCGGAGTATTTCCACGGAGTTTTAATTTTGTAGAGTGAAAACTGACAAGTATGTATTTTTTTTTCAGAGACCGGGGTAACTTTGGATTACTTGTTCATGTACTCTCAATCATTTTCCAAGCTTCACACCATCCTTAAATTCTACATACTTGAGTAGCCGTTGATAAGAGCTTCGAAATGAGCCAAAGAACGTCCGATTTCGACCCATGGAAGCCAAGTTATGCCAGTTTTCGTCAGAAACCGACTGTGAAGGTATTCTCCTCCTCGAGAGTTAGCCGTGGTACAGACAGTGAGGTACGCTGAACGCGTCTATGCTCAATCATAGGAGTTCAAATTAACCCAATGGACTTCTATAATAGGTCAATGGAGAGCTAAGACACTCAATTTCCGATTACTAATGATGAAAATCGATGGTGTGACCTAGTTTATGAATCAATTGACGAATAAATAATGATAACAATTTCTGTTCCAAAGTTACCCCAGTCCGTGTCTAACTTTGGAACACGACTTTCAGCGCTCATTGCTCCAACCAGATATGTCCAAATGGACCTTATAAACACCGCAATCGGAAGCTGATACTGTAAGCTTTCGATTGACCACAGATACAATGCACTTCTGATGTAAGATGTACTAGTTTCGCGAGGTTTGAGGAAAAAAATGCAATTTTTGTTCCAAAGTTACCCCGGTTGACGGTAGGGCAACCATACAAGTAGTTCTGTTAGCACCCTGGCGAAACGTGAACAAAGGCCCTCTCTCGTGCTCACTCTCCCCCCACCACCCACCCGTCTCATCAGGTATGTGGACTCGCCGACTCGCTCACTCTTCCCCCACCACCCACCCGTCTCATCAGGTATCTGGACTCGCTCACCCGCCCCCCGCTACCCAGCTCACCAGTGGACGAGTAGGGGGCCCTATTATGACCCCTCCCCCCCCCCCCCGACTAGTCGGAGTAGGGTGGTATCATGCGGTGGCATGTAGTGCTGTTGATGATACGCATGTACAGTGAAATGTGCATAGAGTACCCCTCCTCATAATTGTATGATTCTTACGTCTCTGAAAGGCATGCATCGTTGAATTGTCTCATCCCCACCAAGGTGGTGTGCAAGCAGCATATTTTCTCTCCAAGTCACTAGAATTTCCATGTCTAAGTGCTCTCATTGATTTTTTACTGCACTGAATAACTGCAAGATTTCAAATCGAATATTGACTCTGATTTTAATTGAAATATTGCCTCTGATTTTGGTATTGTGAGAGAAAAGAGGTTTCGAAAGAATATTTGTACAATATATGTATTATAGAAGAAAAGAGAGCAATTTTTCTTCCAAATTATTGTAGATCATGATATATCATTATTCATCATTATCTAATGGCGGGGTCAGTGGAATGAATACAACTATTTTGACAATACATGTATATTTATTCAATTATGTTACAATGGTACGGCTGTGGCATGTAATCGAGTATCCAAGGTGCTTATCATTTCATTATCCCGTATGAGAGATAATTCATGATATAATATTCTTATAGTGCTACTACTCATAACACTCTTAAATATATTCATAATATTGCTATTCTCTACTTTTTCTAAAGTTTTGGAGATGTTAGTCATGATTACATCGAAAAAATCATTATCATCAATACCAGATATTATGTTGAAATAGTTCCGATCCTATAATGATTGAATTTGTGCATCATATTGTAACATTGATCTCGTAAGAGTCTTATCTATTATACTTTCCACGGCAGAAGGCATTACTACAGACATTTCACTTAAATATTCAAACTTAAAATCTATAAGTGCCGATATGTTTTTCAATTGATCAAAAGTGACTTTGTGGAAATTAACTGTATGACGGAAGCGTTTTCTTACAGGTTCTGCCGACGGCTCTCGTTGATCGTCCTCAATCTCAATCCCATTCTGTTGATGAGATCGGGAGTATCGTAAAATCCACCCTTCGCCGTAGACCTTGACGTCTTTCAATTCGTCTTCAAAACCTCGCAAGTACCTGCTGATGCTCTCAAAAGTGGTTTTGAAGTTGACCCATTGATCTTTCGTGAACTTGACGCCTGCCAAGTCATTTCCAGTGATTCTCAAGACAGGTTTATAAACCTTTTCTTCGATCGAATCAAATTCGATTCCGACCAGAGCTTTTTTGGTGGCCGATTTGTTCAATGGGTAGATGGCAGGGAAGAGACGTCCAACTTGTTGCGAAGCCATGGCGACAGAGGTTCAGGTGGCAGAGAGACTGACAGACTGACTGACGAATGCTACGGATGTGCTGCTTATATGCTTGTAGTCTATACGGTAGAGGTATGGGCTAAAAATAGCTGACAAAAAGAGGCGTAAAGACGTCAATGCATGCCCCCTCCCCCTTGAATATTTGTCAGCATTAGGAGAGCCAGGATTCCAAAAACTGCTGATGATCAAGCTAGTTTGCCGAAATTCCTATCATTATTTTCATACAACAGGAAATTCCTCGCAACAATATCATTTTTTTGCGAGTCAGCAGAAAAATTGGTCAAGAATGTTTGCATACCAAGTTCATAGCTCATATACTTCAGAAACATGATACAATACTGACCACATACGTCAGAGGTAGGATTTTGCAAAGTCATCACATTCCATCTTAATTTTCGACAATTTCTCTTCAAACGACCGATATGTTCTGGTACGGTAGGAGGGAGTCCTTAGCTGTCAAAATACCATGCGCTTTTATCTTTGCTCACGTAAACAGCTACCCAATGACCGTTACATCTCTTTGTATGATCCAGAGTGTTGAGTACAAATGCGGTCGGTTTGGTCCACACCAATGGAATCCGATCTGCCGGGAAGACACCCACAGTATGATGGGGTATACTTGCTAAACTCTTCAATATTTCGAAATTGTTCATCGCAAAACTGTGTAGGCAGTTGGAAAGTAAACTCGTTGCATATATTGGCGTTGTTATCTTTTTCTCGAGATAAAAGCTAATTTCTTATTCTCTGAGCATTGTTCACAGCACAACTATAGCGAAGATAGGAATCTTTCACAGCATGATGTAGGCAATATCTATCAGACCACGGTAAGTTGTGGAATGAAGGGCAGGCATTGTCATATTCCAAATTGATAACATGACGTCGGACTGTATTGTGCAAGAAGAAGCACTTCTCTTTGCCGCGCACATAAATCTTACGAATATTTTTTGTAAGCTCGCGCAAAACTCGTGATAGAGCTCTCAGTGATATCTCCCCTTGAAAATATTCTAGACCATGATGGTTTTGACTCAACCAGTCGTTTTGTTTTCTAATGTCATCTGGCAAGTCATCGATTGGGATGTATGGTGTTAGAATCCAATGTGCACAAAAGTCTTTTTCAATAGATGTGATTGCCACTTCTTTCGGTACAGGTCTGTCACTGAGAGTCTTGAGAAATTGAATATCCACGATCAAATCCATTCCAACTACAATCCTTCCACTTTGCAAGCTGACAAGCGACTACTGATAATTCCCACACGATCAATGATCTTATGTTAAGAAGCAAAAAGCCGCCTGGTGTTAATTACTGAAATCAACCATGATCTGGCGAGCCGCATCAACCTCGAGAATATTATTGTACTCTGCGTATATTATACAATTAATAGTACTTGTCAGAGGCTCGTCGAATCTCACATCTATCCTAACACTACCGTGTTTGATGAGATTCCAATGACCACTGTCATTAGCCGATAAATCAGGTGTTAGATCGAATGCAAAAAGGCAGTAACCGTTACGGTAGTCTTCTCGGCTGATATTATTACCCTCATTAGAGAAATGTATACCAGTCCCTGTGAATAAAGTATGATATGCATCTACATACAATTCATTCACTCTAAAGTCTGGTTGTAGCGGCTTGGAAGGTATTTGAGAACCATCAACGTACAAACACAAGTAATTGATGTTAAGATTCTCGGAATTGAATTGATTCATCTTTCTATCGCCATTGAAAGCTTGATTTTGGACGAATCCGAGGATGATTCTTTTCGGTAGTTGGCCCAAAATGACATTGTCTAATGTTTCACCGTGTATGCCACTATGCATTTTCACAGCCTTGACTTCCACCCGGGTGAGCGGATATTTCGCGGTATTGTGCGCTCACGTTTTCGCATGAGCAATCAAGACCCCCGGGTTGACGCGGACCCGTCTCACTAACAGATTTGCTTCTGCAATATGTATGCACACCAAACCCGACGGATCCATGAGAGGAAGAGCAGCGTCTCGTGATCTAGTCAAGCGAACTCGTGCCTCGATACCATTCAATAGTAGCTTGTTGAGACAAAATATGTCTGAATGAATATTACCAATGAGATCGATTGATTTTCCATTACCAAGGAGCTGACGACGTTTCACAAGACCTTGGTTAGCATCAGCTGTATCATTCATTTTACCCGCAGTATCGTCATACCAGGGATTGCTCGTCAAATGTGACTTTCTTGCGGCAGGACCATAGTTCAGAAGAGTTCCCATATAAGCTCTGTAAGCGTATAGATTATTGGGTGGTGACACAGGTTTGTGGTTCAAAAATACATCAACTTGATTGAACAATGAATGCATAAAGTTATTGACTGGTCCGCATTACCTTATTAATGCTAAACTTTCCGCATCATAATCATCATCATCAGGAATTTGGAGCGACACTTCGAGACTGAGCAGTGTGTGCGCAAGGTCAATATATTCATCACCATTTCCTTGAACGATGAATTCTCTGCAAGAATCATCGGTTAAACTTGATATTGGCTTATATTGTACGTAATGAGATGAATCAAGTGTTGTCTGAGTAGGTGGAATTTTAAAAAGACTCAATCCTGACTTCAAACACTCCGAGGATTGTGTATGAAGAAAAGCCATGATAACTTAATCGAAAATATCTCTCCTTGTACTCTTCTTTATCTTCTTCTTTGATTCTCTCTTCTTCCCAGCACGTTTCTTCTCCCTCTGATCTTTTTTACTTGCTGCTGCTCTTTGAACCTTTTTCTTCTTCTTTGGCGTAGAGGTGTTGCCCGGATCAGAGCTGCTAAAAGACTGGAGAGACCCGTACAAGCGAGGATACTTATATCCCGAACCCTCCATGAACTTGTCCGAGTGCTCTTCTGCTCTCCTCTTTAGATTCTCACCAGATTCACGTACTCGTTTCCGCATAGAGTCTTTGATTGGAATATCCTGAGTGGCGACGTCAGTGGCAACGTTGATACCAGTGCGAACAGCTTCTTTACCTATAGCTTTTGCTCCACGGGCCAGATATGGTCTTGCACGTCTGATCGGACCTGCCAAGAGACGCCCCGACCCTCCACCACCACCGTTTTGATAGGACGAGCCATCAATGATGTGGCCAGCACCAGCAAATCCACGCCCCGACATGCGCTCTGTGATATCATATGAATCCATGTTGATTATTTATTCGATACTTTTGAAATGAAGTGTCACTGTCAGAGTACCAAAGTCGAATGGCAGATATTCGTTGTGTCTGTCTCTTATATCGATTTGTATTGTTTGAAATGAGTTGAATAGCAGTGGTAGATACATAGGTGGGGCAAAATTCTTGATCTTGACACCGCCATACGCGTAGTTATGTGTATCAAGTGGTACAACTCTCAATAATTTTGATCTTGAACTTCCGGTGTAATAAGGTTCGCATATATCAGCGTATACCATCAGCATATTTGGGAGACAATTAGCCAAACTACCAGGGAACTTTCCAACTGTCGGTTCTTTTAGATTCACATGTATGTCATGCACATAGGGGTCAAAGCCCAGGATATTTCTTAATCTCTTTGATAGCTGTAATGTATGTTTGAGAGCTGAACAGGTATCATCCGTACAAATCCGCTCAACAGTCACGTAGCCACCTCTTGCCACTTTAAATTCCAAATGTTTACTGATACTGTCCAATTCATTGATTTCTGCAATCAAAAGTTCAATGTCCTTATAAACACTTGGCTTCACATAAGAAAACGAACTGGTTGATTTGTTTAATCTAATATTCTCATTGGTATCTTAATCACCATGTACTGATGGAGAGATATTCAAGAGAACCATACGATCTTCAGAACTCACAGGCAGGTGTTGGAATGTGAGTGGGATGTGAATTTCTGTCAGAGCTACGGTCCACAAACCCTGTAGATGAATTTGCTGAGGTAGGCTTGTGACAAAGTGTGATGGCTCGTTGTCAGGATTATAAGCCTTGCTGCTATCACTAGACAAAACGATGTGAAACTCGTCCCTCATGGTATTCCCTTCAAATCAGCGGCGAGAACCCAACTATTGAATTTTTCGGGATAACCTTTCCAAGATACAAAATACTGCTTGTTTCGCCCTTTTCCTCTAGTTTTCAGAACTTGTTCTACTTCAAAAACGGCATCATTCAGATCTTTGTTCACTCTGCTGAACTCTTCTCCATAAAAAAAGCCATCAATTTCTTCACCACTCAAGTCATTCAAGAAATAAACACAAGGTGTGCGTGTCTGTGAAATCCTGGTGATTCTGAATAACTCCGTTGACCATCCGCCTGTATGTGCTTTATGGAAGGGGCTTGAACGTATACTGACGCGAACCAAGTCATTCACCCGATATTTAGGTACTTTGTAGGGGGCGTTGTCATACTTTTGCTGCAAATTTTCTTGAGCTCTGGATGCATTGAATATTGTGACGGATGCGGGTGTCATTTTTATGGCCGAGTTTTTACTGTACGCATTCGCTACATCTTGGAGGATATCAACGTACCTGCGTGTATTTTTATGCGTGAAATAATGGTAGATCCGCTCTTTGATCGTTCTTATAGCACGTTCCGCTACGCTAGCTTTCGTAGTGTCGTTTTTTGTTTTTTTGAACATAATGTTTTCGCTCTTCAAAAAATTCTGCATTTCGCGGCCGACAAACTCCTTTCCGTGATCCGTCTGCAAAATATAGGACGGCGTCCTTTGCTTCGAGTCAAAACTCGTTTCAACCCTGCTGCAGTTGTCTTGGATTGTTTATCGAGCAATGGTTCAAGCCACACAAACTTACTCAACACATCAATAATGAGTAAGATGTAAGTGAAACCTTTTTTGTAGATTTTGAGAGACCGGATATCCATCAAATCAGCTTCCCAAAGATCATCTATATTTTGTATGTTATAACTTCGTCGTTGAAATCTACGATGGACGGGCTTGTGTTTATTGTAAGCATCCTAACTTTCGAGCCACTTCCGAACTTCTTGACGAGAAAATTTTCTTGCAGATTGTAGTAATTTATGAGCACCTGCATAAGCTGCTGGATGTGGTAACCCATGGTATAAACGACTCAGAGTATCATTCATTTTTTCTCTTTTTTCTTCTTCTTCCCGTCTGCATCAGCAGGTGTTTTCGTGGGCTCCTTCTTTTTTTTAGCCTGATTCTTCTTCTTGTTCCTAGTGATGGCTTTGGTGATGCGTGAGAATAATTTTTCAAAAGTTATTTTGCTGACCATACAACATGCAGTCATGAGCGCAAGTTTTCTTCCATCGGGATCAACTTGACTCGCCAACATACGTGAAAATGCCCGCTCAGCCAAAACGCGATTAGCTTTGCGACGGTCTGCGTTTTTGTTAGCGTACGCTATGTCATGCTCACGAGCATAATCATCTAGAGGACAGACGCTGACTTCACCACGTTCTAAACGTTCAGCCAATTTTGTACCTGGTCCTAAAGATCTATAACCTGGAACATTCATTTCGAAAGGTAACAGGTCAATCAGTGTGTCCAAGATGCTATGATCCGGGGTGTTTACATTTTCTTGAGATCCAGATGCTTCCATTTTGACACTGTGATTGGCTTTTGTTTTTTATTTCTCGGTGTTTCAGTGATGCTTTCTTCTTCTTCTTCTTCGTCTCCTCTCTTTTTTTCCTTACTGTTGATGAGCGGAAAACGCTGATTCTCTTGAAGAAGGGTACTGTGAGCCAAGACAGCGGATGGGCTATCTTGCGGTGTGACAAGCGGCGTGAGCAATGACGACTCCCTCTCGCTCTCCTCAGACGATGAATGATCCACTACGTTCTGCCAGACTGTTTTATTACCAATGTACTCGCGTGGGATACCTGCTCTACGAAGGATGGCAGCGAACTGGAGATGACCCGGTGGCGGGCTCTGTTTTCTAGCGCGCATACAATAATTCACGAGGTCAAGAATTGAGGCACCCCGAATACATGCGCCATCTATCGATACAGTACCTGTAGAGTCCCAACTGATACCACCTGCAGCTTTCAAGCGTCTTAGGAGACGTTTAGCTTTGGAATGTAATTTCACTGGAACACTTTCAATTATAGATTGATCGATATCGTGGTCTATGGGTTTTTGCTGATCACTTCTTTCTGTTTTTGGTCTTTCTTGCCAATCACTAGAATTTTCCAAATGGAGAAATCGCTGCAAGACTTGGTTAAACTGAGTCCATTTATCCTTGTCATCCGTATACGCATTCGAATTGAGAATTTCGCTCATTTCCTTATCCAATCTAGTCGCTGGTGTACCAGGTGTTTGAACCGTTTGTCCATGCTCTGACTATATTGTAGACAAGCGTTGAAGCAAATCCAGTTTTTCTTGCGGTATCAAGACCATCTTTCTCGCATGTTCCATTTCGCCAGTGCGATTTTTAAAAGCTCAAGACATTGGTTAACAGTGGCGCCAGGAGAGCTGTCAAAAATTTAGGACGTTCAACGATTAACTTTTTCTTGACCTTGAGCGATCCTGATGAATTGGCTATTATTCGCAGTAAAACAATGTGCCGACGTAGGCTTGATTCTTGAACTCTGGTGAGCGGCACGTGCCCGAGACAAATGTTTAGAGCACACTCACAGATATAGCGCACAAGTTTCTCGTCAGATTTGCACAGCACCGCCTTACGTTGCTGATTATTCAAATGGTACAATGCTCGAAGAATGCAGGTGTTCTTCAGATCGATGAAGCGACGACTCGTCGGCTCCATTATCCTAAAACGACTGGTACGTTGTTGGCTGTGTCGGCACCTTTTATTCTTTTTCTCGGTATATAGACGATAGGGTGCCCGTCTTCCGGAAAGATATTAGTTCGAAATCGTATATTATCGGGTGTACTCTGTTTCAAATCCAAGAGCAAATACCCGTACGGTCTCGAGGTGGCGTTCCAGTAAGCTTCCTGCAAGAACTTGGGAATTTCGGGCATCAGCTGACGAGATAAGTGCTGAATTTGCGATCTATCGCGGAGATTTCTGCAGATGACAATGTAATGTGCATTGAGAGAGATGTCTCGCTGCCCTTTTCCTTGATGGTGAATATTTTGTGTGATATAAATGATGCTCAAGCCTCTGTGGTGACTTCCTTTGGTGAATAGGCTTGCCAAACTATCAGAAGAAGAGGATTCATGCATCAAATCGTCCACGATCAAGAATTTGGGCCTTGGGTCGCAAGTGTAATCGCTCATTTCAGGTAAACCTTCGCGAAACTCGACTCTGTCACCAAGTTCTTTGTACCCGTTCTGCCACTCTGGATAGTGTAAGATGATGCGTGCAAACTGTGTGTCGCTGATAGTGTCGATATGATTGACTAGCTTCTGCACGAAGCAAGATTTACCGGAGCCAGTTGCTTCAGAAATCACAGACGTCCAAGGATGTTGCCATTTGGCCTCCATTTTACGAACTAAGGTTCGAACCCCTTACTTACCGATTATATCCCCTCCCGGGGAGCTAGTGTGGCGGCGGCGGCGGCGGCGGCCCGCGCGCGGTCGGTAATTAGTCGCTTATTGTCGCGCATTATGCTCGGTACGTGGCGTATGAGCTCGTGAAGAGTGCGCGTGTATCAGCTAGCAAGCGTATGTCGAGCATTTTTTCCGCGTTTCCTACTGGCGTGCGAGAGAGCTCTTTTCGCACACCAGTAAAACAGTGAAATTAATGCACTGAGAAGCCTCGTGAGTTTCACTTCGATCGAGGAGGGGATCTATCTTCACCAATGGAAAAGACAAGATATTCAAATGCTTGTTTTTATTTTTTTATAACCATATGGATAACTCGCATCATTTGAAACAAGTCGTCTTTTGGTATATACAGGTTTACATTTCTTTCCTTCATTCATAGTCAAAACATCATGAAATTTCGTTCGTCTGATTACAGAAATTGTCATACTGATCTCATTCGTTCCTCCAAGTATCATTGCTCTTACAGAGTCATAATTTATTTTTTCATTATTTTTGTAATTGAGCTTGATACCTTTGATTTCACACACATGGCCTACAGTACCATCGGGTGTTAGATATTTGAAGATGTAGAATTTGGGTCCACCAGAGATGAAATTTGTGATATAAGTACCCGGACCTTTGTCAGCTAGCTCATCGGTAAGCTCCCCTAACATAGTACCTGTTGGAAGGTCTGCAGCGCCCTCTCGTGTTACGTACAGTACACTATCTGTATCAAAATATAAAGCTCTAGGACCTAGGAAATTTAGGCACTCAAACAATTTCAACCGCGCATACGCCGTTGTGAATGCTGCTATAACTACGTTACTCTCTGGTGATGAAATGGCTACATTTTCCGAGTAGCACCAATTTACGTACAAAATTTCATCGTTCACAGGTATTATACCATTGACAACGATCTCTGGATTATTTAGCATAGCCATCAATCTCGAGGGGTCACTCACAACCTCGGTAGTACCCATGTTGTCCCGTTGGCCAAATTTTCCCCACGCTGAATTACAAAAAGTCTTAGCTCCGGATCTCAGCCCTGGATTGAAGCTGATGGAATCAACGTCTAAGTTTATCCCCTCCATCCGGGACAACTCGTCCACATAAGCGCGCTTCTGTTCATCCGTGACGCATCCTGGGGGGAAACCCAATGCCCTCATTTTTTGTGCAAAGAATGCATCAATATAGCCCGCAAATATGCCTCCTTTGCGTGTTGATTTGTCATACTGGGTGGTTTCATCATAATGTCAAATCTCGAAAATTTCGTCAACTACATACCCGTGCTTGACAGCTGCTTGTACTTCTATTGAAACCCATGAACCGAAAAGCATTCTATCTTTTGGATTTTCATGAGGACAATCTTCTTGGATACAAAGTTCAGCGCAAGTACGACAAAGAGGAGTCAACATCTTATTGTGCATGTGAACTGGTGAAACGGGGTGGTAGAGATCTCGTGGTGGTAGTATGGTACACATGATTAGACCAAAGACGCGCTCAACATCTTTCTCGACACCAAGAAACTGTATACACTCCTCTGGACCTATATAGATCGTCGGGTGACCCACGGGATAATTGGCTGTTTTATTAACCGATGGGTACAACGAGTTGAAATCGACATATTTACCTTCTTCACCTTCCTTGAAATCGTAAACTTTGACTGTATTTCCCGTTCGACCACCGAAAAAGGTATCACGAGGATCAAGCGGTTTCATGTGAGTGAAATACTCAGAGTTCTCACGGATGAATTCCGATAAGTCTGAATTTGAACTGACCAATGAATCAAAATCGCATTCCCACATCTCAATCAAACGATAGATAGAATTTTTGATTCGCGAAGATGTGGCACAAGTACTTTCAAATTTCTCATCCATCGATCCCCCTTCATGACACTCTCATCCCTGTTAAAACGATTACAACGAGGGCAGCCGTGCCAGAAACACCCATGGAATTGCAAGACAGTACCTTTGTGATTTCCCCCTCCGTCAGGACTCGCATATCCATCTACAAGTATTCCCTCGGGTAACCTCCGTTCACGACCGCGAGCACTATATTCGATTTTTCGTTTCAAAACATTCTTTTCCATCCATGTTAGCCACTGCAATGCTTTTACTGACTGATTGAAACGTTTTCGATAGCCTCCCGGGGGCAAGATACCAATCTGGTTTTTTTTCAAAAAATTTTTTCTATAGACGAGCAAGCAAGTGGATGCAACCGTACAACATTCTAAAAATGGATCGACATCGTATTCTAGAAGCATTTCACGAAAAACCACACACGCTTTCCTCAGTATAATCACATTGAGACGACAGTATTCAACAAGCTCTTCCCAAAAATTGAACCTATAATTGTTCGCTACTTGTTCATTGTACCATTCTATCAGACGTTCTCTGTCGGATTCTTTCAAAGAGTCTGGTGAAAAATCTTCTAAAGGTGGCATCACATCATCATAAGTCTCATTTCCAGGCTTATTGAATAAATGTGGGGAAGTCCCTTTGTGGTCTGGTAGGCCATATGCTTTTGGTAAATTGCTCAGGCTCATTTGAAAATACAGGAAGCTATCTATAAATTTGATATTTCTAAACTTCATCATAATGATCTTGGTGCCATTGAGAATCACTGATGGTTTTGTGCGTTCAGCATGATTTTCAACCAATAAAAATTGATTATCGAAACCTGATCCATAATAAGAAACCACAACAATCTGTTTGAAATTCTCTTTCTCTTCCAGTAAAAAATCGACAAACTCCTTCACTGGGTCAGTTTCGAACTTGTACTCTCTCTTCCCACATTTGGGACAATCTTCATCCATATTCGGATCTTTCTCTACGATACAAAAACTACAGAGTTGTTGAGCCACAATCAAATTAGGTACATGGACCGTTTTGGTTTCGTCACCCTCTACTTTCTTGGACTGTTGTGACTCTATGTCGAAAAAAATGTATATTGCCGGTGGTTTTTTTCCCTCTCGGCACTGGTTGCATGTAACAAAAGTGACCAATTGGTAGTTTCTCTTCACAAATTTGACAAAATGACACACCACACTCATGACCCTGGATTTAAACAAGTTTACAGCACTTTTTGCATATTTCCAATTGATCACAGACTGTCGACTTTTTATCAAAAAATCCTACTCTAAGGTGATTATTGAAGCATCCTTGACCGTAAAAATATCTGGAGCAGGCTGGGCAATGAACTCTTTCCTCGGTCATATCACACTGGGGGATATTCATGCATTTATGACACCTATTAGAGCATCGGTGATCGGCAGCTACTGTATAACTCTTATTACAAGGTATGCAATAACCGTTTGAACCTGCAGCACCCGTAAGGTTTAGAATTGGTTGGAAATGACGCTCTCTCTCGAAATACATGATGTATAAAGTATGGTCTACTCGACCCTTGAGATCATTCACTATCTCTCTACCATCGAAAATTGGTAAATCACCACGACTATAACCTCCTAGAGTGTAAACAATCAGTGCTGTACTGCGGTGCTTATAAAATTCCTGAAAACCTCTTATCTCTAAGGTCCCACAGCCAGCTTCAAGTATTTTTACTTGAGCTTGCGATACTAATTCCTCGGCCGCTCGTTTTTGCTCTGCCCCTCGAAATTGACGAATTGAGTTCCAATACTCATGTAAGAGTCCCGTGCGTACTTGACCACGGACTGCATGGGCGTATGCGGTAACGAGCGACCAAGTCAAACATAGCTTATCATCATTCCGGATATTCAAAATTGATTTCTTCTTCACCACGTTCTCTGTCAAACGACGGCGACCACGGCCACGTACATTACGCACAATATCACAAGTTACAATGAGGCTATCATCTATTTCAAAATCAATTGTACTCTGAGCTGCATTAAATAACAAGTCCCATAACATATCGATATAAAAATTTCTCAAAGGTCTGAAAGATAACCAGAGTGGCCCGTGTTGGAATTTATCTGAACTTACAGTGGCGCCTATGAAGTCGTCGTCGTGTCCGCCTCTGCACATTCGCTCATATAAATATTGCGAACAGCTGAGTATCCATTGATAAATGTCGACTCCTTGTTGTGGTGCTGGAATTCTTCCTCTGATCTCGCGGCCCTCTATACCAAAACGTCTATACCGTCTGGGTGTTACCGATTCCGCCAGAAATTGACCTCTTATACCGTGCCCAATCTGAAAATTAGCATCTGCAAGACACACAAAATTTTGACCCTTCTTCTGTCATGAAAGACCGTCTAAAAATTTAAGATCAAACTCACCTCCGTCACTCGATGATAATGATGAAGAATTGGTATTGGAAGATGTACTCGAACTAGAACTCGATGATGAATCAGAGCCGGACGACAAAGAGTTGGAGTTTGAGGATGATCGAGAGCTCGAGCTTGAAAATGTTGATGTGGAGCGCGATCGGCTCCTTCGACGATCAGAATTTAATGTTTGTTCCTCCTCCTCTTGCACTGAGGCAGCTGTCAAGGTCGACTCCGAATGATGATCGTCACCTCCCTGGTCATCATCATTAGCTTCTGACCCGTTCGCAGGTCTCGAATGATTTTGCTCTGCAGGTACGTGTGAGGTACCCGATGTCGATGGACGGTTCAGTACTTCCTCAAAGTCTAGAAAAAATTGTTTGATTGAAATATATCTATAGGACGATTCATAGTCACTGGCGCAGTTCGCACAAAAGGGGGGAGAAAGAGAGCACAAGACGTATCAGCCAGACGCACTAGTCAGACGGTTGCATGAGGAGAGATGAGTTTATTGTTACTGGTGGGGGTACAGTTGAATATGTAGAGAAGGATCAGAAAGAAAATTCATGCTGGGTGGGAGAGTACTGAAGAGAGGGACAGTGAAAGAGAGCAAGAAAGAGTCGAGAAAGAGAGAGAGAGGGAAAGAGAGAGAGAGAGAGAGAGAGAGAGAGAGAGAGAGAGAGAGAGAGAGAGAGAGAGAGAGAGAGAGAATACACTCATTATTGTCATAGTTGATAATGCTCACTCTCGGGATTAGAAGCTATTAACAATGCTTGGTTTTGATCATCATCCATCATGGTCTGCATCGCTGTAAAAGATAGACAGATGTATGCGACTAAAAGAGAGAAAGGGTCTGGTGGGTAAGGATGCAAAATACTCACTTTCGTAATTACACGAAGATATGACTCCATCGCCGTCGCTATCTTCCAACATTTGTTGCATCACTACACAAAAATTATGCATCCGATCAGATGAATCGTACGAAAAAGTTGAGTTCTTTCTATGAAATCCAAATCTCTATCATTCTACTCACACTTCTGAGCCGTGTACCCATTCACGAGATCCACCAGGTCTTTGAAATCACTGTACGAACCATATTTCTTCTTCAATACCTCACAAACAATTGGTGTGATACATTCCCTTCCGAGCACACCGCTCTTGTATAAATTATTGATCGTCCGGTAGCTGCAGTGCAGCAACAGAAAACTTAACTTCCTTTCAATATGTCGATTGTCAGCAGTTTGAGATCACTGCGCCATTGAAAACCACACATAGTTTTAATATGAGGATCATGAGTCGTAGCGAATTTCAGAGTACTAATGATTGCGTTGATGAGCCGTACTACAGCCGTACCATTGTAAAATAATTGAATAAACATAAATGTATTGTCAGAATAGTTGTATTCATTCCACTGACCCCACCATTAGATAATAATGAATAATGATATATCATGATCTACAATAATTTGAAAGAAAAATTGCTCTCTTTTCTCCTATAATACATATATTGTACAAATATTCTTTCAAGACCTCTTTTCTCTCACAATACCAAAATCAGAGGCAATATTTCAATTAAAATTAGAGTCAATATTCGATTTGAAATCTTGCAGTTATTCAGTGCAATAAAAAATCAATGAGAGCACTCAGACATGGAAATTCTAGTGACTTGGAGGGAAAATATGCTGCTTGCACACCACCTTGGTGGGGATGAGACAATTCAACGATGCATGCCTTTCAGAGACGTAAGAATCATACAATTATGAGGAGGGGTACTCTATGCACATTTCACTGTACATGCGTATCATCAACAGCACTACATGCCACCGCATGATACCACCCTACTCCGACTAGTCGGGGGGGGGGGGAGGGGTCATAATAGGGCCCCCTACTCGTCCACTGGTGAGCTGGGTAGCGGGGGGCGGGTGAGCGAGTCCAGATACCTGATGAGACGGGTGTGTGATATGTAGCTGTTGAGTAATCGATATAACTACGAATTAGAGTAAGAACAGATGACTAATGTTGTTGTTGTTGTTGTGATTGAAGAGAGAAAAGAAAATAAACTGGTTCTAAGTTGATAAAAGAGTTGTCCTGGCTATTACAACTTCAGAAGTGGGATAGAGCTGAAACTTTTTTTTCTTCTTTGTGAATGAAAAAAATTTGTGGATCATATTGTGGCTTTGTGCACAAATATTATTGAAAACGCATAACGCAGATTGGGGTTATGGCGGACCCTCAAGATTTGACTGTGACGGAGATCAAAGAAATATTGAGAAATAGAGGCTTATTGACTACCGGAAATAAAGCGGAATTGGTATTGCGACTTGAAGAGGCGGATCCGGAGAGAAAATGGGTTCGAGACTATTGTGAAAATAATAATCCGCTCCTCCGTAATGCGTTGGCTGAGTCTCGTCAACTTTTAGCGGAACGCAATGAGATGGCTCAGCAAATTGCAGATTTACAACGGCAATTGATGGAACTGACGAAAAATCAATCCAACAGCGGATCACGCGACGTCAATATTCAACAAAATGACCAGAGTGATGATGTCCGCGATGATCCAGGTAGTCGTGATAACGAGACTGATGGTGTGGGCGCAGTCGAGCATGGTGAGGTAAATAACGAATCACGAGCAAGTGAAATTGTGGACGAAATTGCTGGTGCTGCAGGAGGAAATGTCAATACTACGGGACGCATTTTGCGGCGCAACGGACCGTCACGTGATAGTGACAATTGTGCAAGAGCACGAACACCTTTTGATAGAAGTAATATTGATGCCGGAGAATTCTTGCCAAATGGATATTTTTGCGATGATACGAATTTCCGTAGAACTATGCATAACCAAGCAAGTCAAGCATTGACTATTAAAACTAACGAACTGAAAATCGTAGGAACTCTGAAAGATTTATTATGTGATTTCGATGGGACCAACGAAAATTTTGAAAATTGGGAACGTCAAGTAAAATCTTTGATGAAGTTATACAATCTTTCCGATGAGGTGACTAAAATTTTGATTGGTACGAAACTCAAAGGCAAAGCTATAGCGTGGTTTCATTCAAAACCAGAAAATATTGAATTGAGTGCTCATGATTTGTTGATTTCGCTCAAAAAAATGTTTTTTCGAAGAGTGGACAAAATTCAGTTGAGAAAACAATTTGAAAATCGCACATGGCAAAAAAACGAAAATTTTAGTGAGTATGTACATGAAAAAGTTATTTTAGCTAACAAGGTTCCTATTGATGATAGTGAAATAATTGACTACTTGATTGATGGGATACCCGATGAAAATTTGAAAGACCAAGCTCGCATGCAACGATTTTCATCTCAATCTGCATTGCTTGATGCTTTTGATAAAATTTCATTGAAGAATAAAAAATCCAATCAGACTGATAAAAGTAGAAATTCTTATTCAACTAAAAATGTGACTGACGTAACAGAGTTGAATGAACAAGGAAGAATCGAAATAAAAACTAAAAGAAGATGTTACAATTGTGGAGATCCAAATCACATTTCTTATGATTGTCCCAAGGAAAAAAGAGTAAAGGGTTCTTGTTTTCTTTGCAATTCTGTTGAGCACATGATGAATGACTGTCCAAAAAGTAAGAAAAACAAGGTTGAAACTGAGATAGCTACTATCGATACCTCATATTGTGACGATGAATTTTTCAGAGTGGTTGAAATCGAACTTGGTAAAGGCGATGAAATTTATTTCATGAAATTAAGGGGGCAGTTAGATTGTGGAAGCCCAATAACAATCATCAAAGAAAAATTAATAAATTCGAATTTTATACAGAATGTCGACAAAAATTTGATGAAGTATCGCGGTATCAATAGCTCTCAATTAGAAATAACTGGTTTCGTTGAAGTGCAATGTACTTTGAAGAATGTAAGAAAAGAAATGTTGATAATTGTGGTGTCTGATCGAACTATGTCCTCAAATCTATTGTTAGGAAGAGATTTCTTCAAGTTGTTCAATCTGCAAATTCTAGAATGTGAAGAAACGTTGGATGACATTTTTAAAATCGATATACTCAACATTGAAGACGAAATTTGCAATGATCTGAATATAAATCCGAATATGTCATACGATATACAAACTGATCTGAAAAATCTCTTCCAAAATATTTATGTTCGATTGCCTAGACCAGAAATTCCCAAAATTCACTCTGAATTGAATATTAGGCTCAAGAACGAACAGCCATTTTTCTTTAAGCCACGTCGACTTTCTTTCGCAGAGAAGAATATCGTCAAAAAAATAATTGATCAGCTTCTTGAGAGAAAGATAATTCGTCCGAGTGAGTCTGAATTTTGTTCACCTATTGTATTAACTAAGAAAAAGAATGGTGATATAAGAATGTGTGTTGATTACAGGACTTTGAACAAGCAGATGGAAAAAAATAACTATCCTTTGCCTTTAATTGAGGACAATATAGATCGGTTACGAGGAAAGAAAATTTTCAGTCTGCTTGATCTTAAAGATGGATTTCATCATATAAAAGTGGCCGAAGGGTCAATTAAATACACTTCATTTGTGACTCCTCATGGGCAATTTGAATATTTATGGATGCCATTTGGTATCAAAAATGGTCCAGCTGTATTTCAAAAATTTGTCAACAGTGTATTAGATGATTTAATAAAATCAGGTCATGTTGTCGTTTACATGGATGATATTCTTGTGGCTACAGAAACTGTTCAGGAACATCTAGAAGTACTCAAAAAATTATTCAAAATAATGGTTGAAAATAAGCTTGAAATCAAACTTGAAAAATGTAAATTTTTGTGTCAAGAGATCGAGTATTTAGGTTACAATATTACGGAAGATGGTATCGCGGTAACTAAACGTGGTATAGAAGCCTTAGTCAATTTTAACGTTCCCAAAAATGTTCATGAAGTTCAGCGACTGATAGGATTATGCTCTTATTTCAGAAAATTCATAGAAAACTTTTCAGTTATTGCAAAACCTCTGTATGATTTGATGAAAAAAAATGCTGATTTCGTATTTGGCACAAAAGAATTAGAGGCAATGGAAATTTTGAAGAAAAAACTCGTCGAAGCTCCAATTTTAGCTATTTATGATCCATACGCTGACACTGAATTACATTGTGATGCTAGCTCACACGGCTTTGGAGCGATCCTCATGCAAAAAGGTAAAGATTTGAAAATGCATCCAGTGTTTTACTTCTCTAAAAGAACTACTGTAAAAGAGAGTCAGTTACATAGCTTTGAGCTTGAAATGTTGGCAATTGTATATGCGATCAGGAGATTCCGAATTTATTTGCAAGGAATACGATTCAAGATAATAACTGATTGTAATTCTCTAGCTTTGGCTTTCAAGAAGAAAGACATACATCCAAGTATATCGAAATGGATCCTAGAGCTTCAAAGTTTTGACTATGTGACCGAACACCGTGAGGGCAAACAAATGTCTCACGTGGACAGCCTCAGTAGGATTCACGGTATTCATATGGTAGAAGATAATTCGTTCGAATCAAATCTCACTATTGCTCAGAATTTGGATGAAAATATCGTGAAAATACGGGAACAGTTGGAAAAATCAGAGGATAAATTTTTTGAAATGAGAAATGGAATAGTCTATAGGAAACAAAATGACAAATTGTTATTTTACGTGCCAAAGAAAATGGAGAAAAATATTTTATTTAAGTACCACGATGAATTTGGACACATGGGTGTTGATAAGACATATGATCTGATAAGGAAGAGTTATTGGTTTCCTAATATGAAGGATAAGATCTCTGAGCATATTCGCCACTGTTATAAATGCATTGCCTACAATCCTCCTTGCGGTAAAGTAGAAGGTTTCGTCAATATCATTCCCAAGGGAGATAAGCCGTTTAATATTATACACATTGATCATGTGCGTGTTTCAGATTCAAGGGTTCCTTCAAAAAAAGAAATGTTGGTTATTATAGATTCTTTCACAAAGTTCACTAAGTTATATCCATCAAAGTCTACGACTTCAAGTGAAGTTATTTTACATTTGAACAATTACTTCAAGAGTTATAGTAAACCTTACATCATAGTGGCAGATCGAGGACCATGTTTTACTTCCAAAGAATTTATTGATTTCATCATAAACTCTGGTATTAAGCTGATAAACGTTGCGACTGCATCACCTCAAGCTAATGGACAAGTAGAACGTGTCAATCGTACTTTGGGACCTATGCTAGGTAAATTGTCAGATCATGATATTGGAAAGAGGTGGATCGATGTAGTTTCAGAAATTGAATTTGCTATAAATAATAGTTACCATAAGTCAACTTTGGAAACCCCAAGCATGATGTTATTTGGAATACAACAAAGAGGAAAAATTAATGATATCATCAAAGAATTCTTAGATTCAGATGTAAATTATGAAGAAAGGAATTTAGAGAATATAAGAAGAAACGGAAAGACGAATATGGAAAAGGCACAAGAATCTTATAAGAGACACGCAGATAAAAAAAGAAAAGCTCCTTATATATACTCTGTAGGAGATTATGTGATGATAAAGAATTTTGACACATCTCAAGGTCATTCGCCAAAATTGATACCAAGATTTAAAGGTCCTTACGAAGTTGTCAAAGTTTTACAAAATAACAGGTATATTGTGAGAGATATTGATGGTTTCCAAATTTCAAATAGAGCTTACGAGGGTGTTTGGGAAGCGAGAAATATGAAAATATGGCATAAAAAAGATCAAGTGTCTGGTGAATTGCCCGAGGTCGGTCAAATGTCAGGATTGGCCGAAATGTGATATGTAGCTGTTGAGTAATCGATATAACTACGAATTAGAGTAAGAACAGATGACTAATGTTGTTGTTGTTGTTGTGATTGAAGAGAGAAAAGAAAATAAACTGGTTCTAAGTTGATAAAAGAGTTGTCCTGGCTATTACAGGTGGGTGGTGGGGGAAGAGTGAGCACGAGAGAGGGCCTTTGTTTACGTTTCGCCAGGGTGCTAACATAACTATTCATACACCTCTGACTTGGACTGATTGATCAGTATTCGTCTCGATGAGTCAGTGCTGCGAGAGTGGTGGGGCTATCTTTGGAGACGATTGAGGCATCAGATTCAATCCTGCCAGGCAGGATTCGGACGGATAGCGGATCGATGCTGTAGCACACAAATCCTGCTCAACGGTATTGACTTCGATATGGATATGTAAAAACTGCGGGAGTTGAGAACTGTCTATGGGTGTTGAGAACGATAAAACTACCATGCTCCCAAAGTCTGGATTCGATTCAGCATGAGCCAACTCGAGGGCTCAATGACACGATGGGTGATTGACTCGTCATTGAAATCGATTGAGACAGCAATTCAATCCTGCCAAGCCAGATTCAGGCCGATCGCGAAACTCCTCCATGAGACACACCAATCCTACTCAGCAGTATTGAATCCGATAGGAGTATGTAGGAACGAGGGGGGGGGGGGGGGTTGAAACAGATGAAAAGTATTAAGAAGGATCAAACGATCATGGTCCACGATCTGAATTCTGATTGAGCAGCGTCCATCTCAATTGGTCAATGACGCGATGAGAAGTAGTATTGAGATCGATGAAAATATGTTGAAACTGGAGGAGTTGGAAGTATTCAGGGGGAAAGAACAGCCATGCTCCCACAATCTGAATTTGATTCACCAGTAAACATCTCAATTGGCGAATGACGTATGAGAGTTTCCACGGAACTTTTAACTTTTGTGTTACTGCAGTGTTCCAAGAGTATTTTGAACTATTCGGAGTGCGCAGGAGTGGCATTTTATAGTATTTGGCATCATTCAATATGGACTACATTCTTTTTTGTTGAAACGCATCCTGATTTGTCAATAGCAGACCGCAAAGGATGATTTTTGGGTAGTTTACAAACGTACCAACGCGATTTTTTGAATTGATAAGGCTGTAGCTAAAATACCTATGCCTCAACTACTTCGGTGGAATGATATATCCATCCACTAATCTCATATTTTGAGAAAATCTTTGATTCAGAGGTGTGCGCTGATTTGGCTATGATATTAACTCTCATTCATCGATGTGACTGAGTTTTGTGGGAAAACTTTTTCTGGCTATTGTTTACGAAATTGATGAAATACCTTGTGCAAAACGGAAAATTTAGCAATGAGTTTTCGAAGTTAAGAAGAAGACGAATCGAATCCCGTTTGGTTTGTGAGTGTGCGTTGATCCGGACAAATTTCAGAAAGCTTCAAAGCTCATAAAGTTATCGCGCCACTGGCTCTCAAAACGGTCATCTTTTGATGGCATACTCAGGAAACGTAAAGCACAGGATTGGAATGTTGTGCTCTTTTTTCTTCATCGCAAAAGGGATATAACCGCACTGTTCTGAGTTGCAATTGTCGATCGGTCTTTCTGTGAGAAGCTGAGGAGAAATATTTGAATCCGGATGGTAAGCTGGATAAGCCGCTAAATGTGATGATATCGCGATTTTCTTGATTTTTACATAGTATACGGCTGAAAAATGAACAAAATAACACCACAGTGTATTCTAGAAATTGAAATGAGACTCATAGTTCTTGACTCGATTTTGGAAATTTACATCGAATTTCGGAGAAATCAATGATGAAATTCATCTTAAATCCAAGTCAGGCAAAATATAATCCGTATCGATCGTCTAGACAATGTTTTGAATCGAATCTGTTCGATTGAAGTTGATTCACGAATGTTTCAAGTGTGAAATTCCGTACAATTCGTTCTGAACCAGATACCTCGGCTTGGAAGAGAGTGGCACCACTTTTTTCACATGTTTTCGAGGTATAAGAATCACATGAAACCCATCTTAAACGTGTGCCATGAGAAAAATTTTTTTTTATTTTAGAGGGTCAAAAGTCAAATGTTCCATGAAAACCCTCGTATGTGTATTTGTGTGATTGTGTCGACGTTGGAATCGATTGAGAAAGTGAATTCAATCGTGCCAGGCAGCATTCAGACCGTGGCAAACCTTATCCTCAGGACACACAAGTACTCCTCAGCAGTATTGGCTCGGATGGAAATATGTAGGAACTAGAGGAGTTGAATACTGACTCTAAGTATTGAAAAGGATAGAATAATCATACTCCCACAATTTGGAACCGACGAGCAGTATCGGTCTCGGTTTGTCAACAACGCAGTGAGTGACTGTATCATGATTGAAATTGATTTAAACAGTGAATCCAATCCTGCTAGTCGGGATCCAGACCGATAGCCAAACTTATCCTCAGGCCACACCATTGCTGCTCAGCAGTATTGAGTTCGATTGGGATATGTAAGAATTAGAGGAAATGTATACCGATTGTAAGTTTTCAGAAGGTAAGGATAACCATACTCCCATAACTCGAATTCAAACCAGCAGTGTTAGTATTGATTGGTCAATGATGCCGTGAGTCATTGGACCTTCATTGGAATCGATTGATACAGTGAATTCAATTTTGCCAGTCAAGATTCAGACCCATAGCGAAACTGATTTCAGAACACATCAATACTACTCAGCAGTATTGATCTCGATTGGACTATGTAGATGTTAGAGGTGTCTGATACTGATTGTGAGTATTAAGGAAGATAGAACAACCATGCTTCCATGATGCGGAACCGACCGGACGGTATCGGTCTCGGTTTGTCAACAACGCAGTGAGTCATTGAATCATCATTGAAATCGATTTGAACAGTAAAATTCAGTCCTGCTAGTCGGGATTCAGACCGATAGCCAAACTAATCCTCAGGTCACACCATTACTGCTCAGCGGTATTGAGGTCGATTGGAATGTGTAAAAATTGGAGGAGTTGGATACCGATTGTGAGTTTTCAGGAGGGAATGATAACCATACTTCCATAATCCGAATTCAAACCAGCGGTGTTGGTCGTGATTGGTCAATGACGCCATGAGTCATTGAATCATCATTGGAATGGATTGAGACCGTGAATTCAATCTTGCCAGTCAAGATTCGGACCAATAGCGATACATATCTTCAGAACACATCAATACTGGTCAGCAGTATTGATTCCGATTGAACTATGTAGATGCTAGAGGCGTCGGATACTGATTGTGAGTATTGAGGAAGATAGAAGAACCATCAAAGAAACAAAAAAATCGACCAAAGGACCGGGGTTCGCCCGAAGAGTCATCGGCGATATAGCGGTGTATAGCTGCTACTACTCACCGAATGCACTGATGAACGACTCCCTTCGGGGACTGCGGGAACTCGAGGATAGTCTGAGGCAGTGGAGAGGCCTCGCCATAGGAGGGGGGATTTCAACTCCAAGGCTCCAGCCTGGAGTGGAGGGCCAGAGGATGAGAGAGGTAACGCGCTGGAAACAACCATGGCCGAACTGGACCTGGTTTGCCTCAACGAGGTAGGAAAGGCGACATGGCACACTGGGGCATGATCCTTAGTGCATGACTTAACGTTTGTTAGCCCGCCTCTCATGAGACGAGTCACGAAGTGGCAGGTCCTCGACTCGGAAACGCTCAGCGACCAGCGTCATATCTTCTTCAAGATAGACCGTGGGCGAGATGCGTGCGTAGCACGGCAGATCGAGTCCGCAAACTGGACGAGGAAAGCTTCAAAGGTACAATCCTGAGAGCAGAGGACCCCGGAGAAGAGCTCTCGCCGGAAGAGACGGTAACGAGCGTCATCCGGTCCATCACCCGAGCCTGTGACGCCTCCATGTCGAGGAGGAAGCAACCCCGGTTCCAGAAGAGGCAAGTATACATACTGGTGGAACGAGGAAATCAGAGACCTTCAACGTGGATGTCCATTAGTGGCAGAAGACGAAGCGGCCTACAAAGAGGTGAGGAAGCCTCTTCGGGATGCCATCCGTCGCAGCAAACGGAAGTGCTGGTCGGAGCTATGCAGCATGGTCGATCAAGATCCGTGGGGCACACAGTACCGGGTGGTCATGAGCAGACTGCGCTTGAGAGACGGACCAACAGCGCCAACTGACAAAGTGTCAGTTCTACGGATAGCCAGGGCACTCTACCCGAGAGGGGAGCCCAGACCCACATTACCTGGATTCATCTTCGAGCCAATCCCTCTCTTCACCGAAGAAGAGCTAAGACGAGCCGCTACGAGATTGGCAAATGATGAGGGCCCGGGCTTGGACGGTATCCGATTGAACTATGTAGATGCTAGAGGAGTCGAATAGTGATTGTAAGTATTGAGGGTGATAGAGCAATCATGCTCCCATAATTCGAAATTGACCGAGCAGTATCGGTCTCGATTTGTCGACAACGCAGTAAGTGATTAAATCATTCTTGACATTGATTGGGTCAGTGAATCCAATCCCGCCAAGCAGGATTAAGACCGATAGCCAAACTCATCTTCAGAACACACCGTTTCTGTTCAGCAGTGTCGATTTCGATTGAACTATGTCGATGCAAGATTAGTCGGATACTGATTCGATTATCGAGGAGGATAGAACAATCATGCTCCCATAATTCAAAACCGACCGAGCAGTATTGCACTCGATTCGTCAATGACGCTATGAGTACTCAAATCATCATCGAAACTGATTGAGACGGTGAATTCAATCCCACCAGGCAGGATTCAGACCAATAGCCAAAATTATCCTCAGAACACACCATACTATTCAACAGTATCGATTCCAATTAAACTATGGCAATGCGAGAGGAGTCCAATACTGATTGTCAGCATTGAGGAGGATAGAATGAATATACTGCCATAGTTTAAAACCAACCGAGCAGCATCGGTCTCGATCGGTCGATAGAGCAATGAGTGATCGAATCATCATTGGAATCGATTCAGACAGTAAATTCAGTCCTGCCACTCGGGAGTCAGACCGATAGCCAAACTTACCCCCAGGACACACCATTACTACTGAGCAGTAATGAGCTAGATTGGAACATATAAAAATTAGAGGAGGTGGATACTGATTGAGAGTTTTGAGGGGGGAACAATGACCATACCCCCACGATTCTAGTTCAAACCAGCAGTATTGGTCTCGATTCGTCAATGATGCAATAGAGTCATTGAATCATCTCTGGAATTGATTGAGAAAGTGAATTCGATCTTGCCAGGCAGGATTCAGACCAATACCGAAACTTATCCTTGAGACACATCAATACTGCTCAGCAGTATTGGTTTCGATTGAACTGTGTGAGTGCTAGAGGAGTCTGATACTGATTGTAAGTATTGAGAAACATAGAACAACCGCACTCCCATACTCCGAATCTGACCGAGCAGTATCGGTCCCGAACGGTCACTGACGCAACGAGTCATTGAATTATCATTGAAATTGATTGAGACAGTAAATTGACTCCTGCCAGGCAAGATTCAGACCGATAGCGAGAGTTACCCTCAGGACATACCAATGCTGCTCAGCAGTATTGAGTTCGATTGGATAATGTTGGTCAGTACTGAGATGGTAGAACAGCTATGCTCCCACAATCTGAATTCGATTCAGTAGTAAACATCTTGATTGGTCAATGACGCGATACGTGATTGTGTGATTGGGTCATCGTTGGAATCGATTGGGAGAATAGATTCAGTCCTGCCAGGCAGCATTTAGACCGATAGCAAATTTCATCTCCAGGACGCGCAAATACTACTCAGTAGTATTGAGTTCGATTGAAATATGTGAAGATTAGAGGAGTTAAATACTGACCGCGAGTATGGAGATGGATAGAACAACCATACCCCCATAACTTGAACGCGACCGAGCAGAATTGGTCCCGATTGGTCAATGACGCTATGAGTTATTGAATCATCACTGGAACTGATTGACACAGTAAATTCAATCCTGCCAGGCAGGATTCAGACCAATAGCGAAACTCATCCTTAGGACACATCAATACTGCTCAGCACTATTGATTTTGATTGAACCATGTGAATGCTAGAGGAATCAGAAACTGATTGTAAGTATTGAGAAGAATACAACAACCATACTCCCATAACTTGAATCTGACCAAGCAATATTTGTCCCGATTGGTCAATGACGCAATGAGTCACCGAATCATCATCGGAACCGATTCAGACGATAAATTTAATCCTGCCATTCAGGATTCAGACCGATAGCAAAATTTATCCTCAGGACATACCAACCTCGCTGAGCAGTATTGAGTTTGATTTATAGATGTTCAAATAAGAGGAGTTCAATACTGATTATAGTATTGATGAGGATTGAACAACCATACTCCCATCATTCGAATTCAAACTAGCAGTATCGGTACTGATTGGTCAATGACCCTATGAGTGACTGAGTCATCATTGGAACCGATTGAGAGAGTCAATTCAATCCTGCCTCTCAGGATTGAGACCGATAGCAAAACTCATCCTTGAGGCACACCAATCTTGCTCAGCAGTATTGAGTTCGATTGAAAAGTATCATTACTAGACGTGTTCAACAGTGATTGTAATTGTTGAGAAGAATTATCAACACCCATGCTCCCACGATCCGAACTAGATTCAGCAGTTTCCATTCTGATTGGTCAATAACGCAATGAGTGATTAGGGGAATATTGGGATCGATAATGGCAATGACCCAAACCTCGTCATCCATCTATAATTGAGACAGATAGGAATGAGCAACACTATTGTACCCCAATACCGCAGAAAAGTATCGAGTTCGATTGAGTAATGTAAAACAACGGTGTTGGGAATGTTACGTTCAATCCTGTTATGCGTGATTGGTCAAGATAGACATGCAGTATTTCTCCGGGCATTGAAACAGTTTCTAAAGCATTCATTCTGATAGAGCAGTTGGAGCAGTCATCCATCATTCAATGAGATTGATTCCATACTGTATTTGTTCATTAAAACATTTTCAACCAGTAGACCTTTCATCTATTCCTCCGGATTCGATCCTATGCTGGATGATAGTATCGAATTCCATTCGCTCACGTTAATCCTCACCAACAGTATAGAATTCGATCGGCAGTAGTGGTTTTAAGTCTTCAATCCAGGTATCAGCTCGATTGGGTCCCTGTTTGATTGATCTGCATTGAAATCCAATACTGCTCCCGCCGATAGAACTGATTCAATTGTATTCATTTCCATAGAATTCGATTGGTTCTCAATCCATCCCAATCAATTTTTTGCAACAGGGTACTACCTCCCAGTGCTCTCATCGCGGGTATCCTGGTGGTCATAATTTGGTCAACGCGAGTGATCCGGGTGACGGTGATGGTGTAGTGTTGGACGGAATTGTGTAAATTTTTTTTTTTTTTGCTTTCTTATCAATCTAAATCCCGAGCAACGGCTACTAATTTTGTCGAGCAATGACGTCGTCGACTGCTCACGAGCCGATTCTTTGCAGGTCAGTATGAAAAGAAAACACGGTTCTACTGGAAAAAAGTTGATATCGGTGGTACCTAGAGTCATCACGAATCAAGCATGCCTGGTACAGTCTCAGATTCTTCTGTAGTTTTTTCATGCGCTAGGTTATGAGTCAGCTGCTCCTGCTGTGTTTCTGAATGAGACACTATGTCAACGTATTTCTTTTCAAGATTTTTTCACTCACGAAAATGTGCAACGCGATATTCACCGAGTTGACCCTCGGCGAGATCCCTGGTGAATTCTCGGTTGAAAATTTTGGTTAGTTCACCGGGATTTTTCGAACCTTCTTTTAATCGGGATTGTCATCGGCGAAGAAATGAGAATTACAATGATACTGCAGCTGATATGCGAGTCAATTGGTGCTCATTCATGACAATGTTTCGACTGTTACTTCCCTGTCCTCATCAGGTCTAAAAATTATGAATTACAACAAAATAGAAAGGACCGAAACACAACAGTTACATCGCCTTAGGGGATGCTCTTTTATCTCGATATCTCAACCTCACTCTCATAAACAGTTCCTTCTTACTCATCTTCATAAATGAGGGTCGACAATTTATATCAATATCACTCTGGAAAAAATATGGAGAGTTGTAAATACAAAGCCATAACCTTCAAGGAATGAGATTTGTTCCTTGAAGGATATTAAGATCCTTGGAGGTTCCTTGAAGATACGTCCGTTGACGGTCCCAAGAAATCTTATTCCTTGAAGTTTATGGCTTTGTATGTACAACTCTCCATATTACTTTGAGAGTGATATCAATATAAATAATTGACTCTCGTGCATTAAGATGAGTGAATAGCAGGGTTTTGAAGGAAATATTCGTTTTGTTTCGTTTCGTTTAGCAAATAAACGAAACGAAACGAAATAATTTCGTTTACGTCACTGATGAACGAAACTAAGCAAAACATTATTAATATCCAATATCAATAAACATAACTCAACGGAATTCTGGCATTCTGAATACGTTAAATTTTGTTCCTGGGAAACGAAATGTAAACGAAATTACTTTTGATTATGTTGGAAAGAAACTAAACTAAACGTAATCAGAAGGGCTCAACAGAATATTACATGAAACAAAACTCTCGTAATTTCGTTGAGTTTTGTTCAATTGTATTATTTTGTTTTGTTTTTCCCTTAAAAAAACTAAACGAAACGAAACAAAATGTTTCTTTTCTTTTTTCATCATTTTTCGAGTGCACCTCATTTGCGGACATTTATCATCATTTGAAGAAGAAAACTATGAGTGCTCGATCGCCCCAACGTCACACCTCATCGGATACGCATCATTATTCGTAGAAGCTCTAGTTCTTCGGGCGAGGGTCTCATGGGCGCATCTCAGAATTTGAGCGATATTGGTTGGCGAATTCGGAAAATTTCAATTTGATAGGACATTTCCAGGTAACTTTCTCATCGATCAATTAGGACTCCAACAATGGTATGGTACTCTATTTTGCAGCTTCACCGCGCCCGAGTGGTCGAATAACGGATATTCCCATGTATTTAAACGAGGACCTCGTATTACAATTATTCTAATGAGTACACTTCATCGTAGGAAGAGTTATCTTCGGTGTCAGAACAGTGAACAGAGGGCGATTCTAACAGTACATAGGGCTTCCCAATGGTCTCTGTTACAAGATGAAGGAACTCCTCACCCACTGCAATGTACGTTCTTGTGAATTTCTAAGTCTTGTCAGCCTCACATTATTCCTGAGATGGATGTATGACAGAGGCTATTTCTACATACATTTCTGTTTGAGTAGAAATCAGATTACACGTGGTTCTAGCGACACTGAGGTCCTCATCTTCATGTCTCATGCAAAGATAGTACATTTCCATACAAGGGTGGAAAACATTTTTTTCGCGCCCGAGTGATGGGTTTGCGGCTTGAGCCGTGGTCGAAGGTCGGAATCAACACGAAGATGCGAAAAATATGTTTTACATCAGTGTATCGAACTGTGTTTCTCGACAAACTGTCCGAGAAAGTGGAGATTTAGTAGGAGAAAGACACTTTTCCGCGCAGCGTGTCGAAAAATCTTTTTCGCGTCCGAGTGATCACGCTAGAAACAGTTTGGTTAAACTAGCAAATTTTTCCGCTCAACTACCGATTTTCTGCTGCTGTTTCCGGACAGCGAAAATGATTTGCTGTCGTAACTAGACTTCAACCTACTGTGACTCAGCAAGTCATATCATTGTTATTGACTTTGCTCTGAAGAACACGAGGGGGAGGATCTCTTATGGATGGTCACATGAAATTGTATTCCAACGGGGACATACCACAGTTGAGAAAGAATCGTTGGAAAGGAATTCTAAATCCTCAATTGATTGCGGAGGATGGGTAATGTGGGTGTAAACATTGACAAGGGGTTATATTTATTTCGGTTGCACATTATCCGCATCAACTAAACATGAACCTCGCGTAGCATGCAACTTGTGTTGTTCTACCCGTTTCAAGTCGCTGCGACACCAAAATTTTATGCAGCGCGGATGGCGCAGCTGTTTTTGCAGAATGATTTGCTAGCTGAACTCAAATATGTTCTCTAGATTTGCAGAACGCCTCCTAGGAAAATCTGTTTGCTAATTTATCGTAGCAAACTGTGCCTGATTTGACAGCAGGAATAGCAAGACCAGATGGAAATATCGTTGGATAAGCGAGGACTCTTACAGCAAATTCAGCGTGATGGATTTCTGGTCTGGGCCATACACAAAGGTCAGAATCAACAGGAGGAAGCGGGAAATAGGCTTTATCCGTGTATCAAACCATACTCCTTGATACACTGTGGGCGAAGGTCAGCAAAATGTGCGCAACGGACACAATTACGCACATTATAACAAACAAATATTATTAGCTTGTTCAAAATTTCTGTAAAAACTCTCTCTAGGAGATATTTTTAACAAGTTTGTCTTTTGGGAACATTCATTTTCAAACTTCATTAAACAGCAGAGAAAGTACTTCAGAGTCTATTTTCATGGAATTGGAGTTATTTTTCTGAGAAGTAGAGATTTTACGCTTCAAAATGGCCCCCAGCAGATTTCTGTAGGTGTTATAGAAGCGAAGATATGATGCTAACAATCTTTTCGGGGGAAACGGACACATTCACCCCGGTGGGCACATTTATCCCGGTTCACGGTACTATAACAAGAGATTTGAAGTTACTCATACCACATTCGTGCAATAACCAAATTATTTTGCTAGACTGACAATCTAGTATTGGCCATACAGCAATACTGTGTAACGATACAGCCGTATTGTTCAGACGGCAATACTTTATTCTCAGTGAGTTGCAAGATCCACATGATAGCCATACGTTTGTATTGTATGATGATACGAGACATGGGTTTCATTGAAGGCCAAATTCAACATTCTGATGGGAATTCACCCGAATAACTTCGCAATACATCTAAAAAAGGCTATACACTCGTCGGGGCATACTTATCGATAAACTGAACTAAACAAAAATATATATCTATTTCGTGTCATTAAATGACATTTTGTTCACGTTTAGTTTCGTTTACCCTCAATATAATCATACAGAGTTTTGTTTGGTTCTGTTTATCGCAACATAATTATGAATGATTTCGTTTATGTTTTGTTTTTAAGAAACAAAACAAAACATATTTATCAGAAACTAGTTTTGTTGAATTCCGTCTATTTACGGAACTAAACAAAATTATTGAGTTTTGTTTATCCCGCGAATAAACGAGACTAAACGAAACATAAATCCTGAGAAACAATATTCAACGAAACTGAATTACCATAATTCAGTCTAGTTTCGTTTATCGAAAGAAAGACGGATACGGTTTTCGTTTAGTTTTGTTTCTCTTCGACATAATTGAAAATGATTCTGTTTCGTTTTGTTTTCGCTAGAATGAACGAAACAGAATTGAAAATCGCGTTCCGTTCCGTTTCGTTGAAAACCTTGATCCATACAATTTCTTCTCTAGTCAAAGTTCCTCGTTCACTACTATGTACAATCCATCACTCCCAAGACATGATCTGCAAGTGAAATATCTGTTAGTCAATCATATTATCAGATCCTCGAGGTCATGTATCAAAATCATGATCCAAAATATGCATTCTGACAGTCTTTGGAAGATCGAATCTTAGAGCTATCCAAGAGATCATCATTCACAATACAATAACTCTACGAGTCCACCATATCACTTTAAGGGCATGATCCCAAATTCATATCCGATAGTATTTACACAAGTCATTCATCTCATCATATCTTTAAGAACATGCACTCAGAATATGAGTGAGAGAATGTGCCTTTTCATTTTCTCTTAAATGAAATCTCAGCACAACGTATTCCTCGGCGAACAAAGATTCAACGAGCAAAATTTCCTCCTACTTCACCAATCGTGTATACTTATCCCATCATTGAGTTTAGAATGACTATTTGATGATACTGAAGGATCAATTGCACCATCACACCATTGTAGAATCAAATACGTATTGGGAGTGATGGATTGTACATAGGAGTTAACAAGGAACTTTGACTAGGAGAGAAATTTTATGTATGAATGAATCAACAGCTCTGAGTTAACTTTTACCATCATATTGATAATACTTTGGCGTAAAATTTTGTGCTCCTTCGATTGCCGTGATCAGAACTCCAGAATTCTCCCAGGGAAGGCCTCAAAAACCACAAAAATCTCAAAAAATATGGTTTTTCGAAAAACCGAGGAAACCAAAAATGTATTTCGAAAAATGCAACAACTTTGTTTCTCATAAAAAATACATCAAATTGCTTTCTCTCCAAGTGAAACCGCTAATATTGTGTTTTTGAGCTGATTTTCACATTCTGAATGCCACCACCATACGAGTTCTGGACGTTCCTCGGGGGAAACGGATTCATTCTTCGCATGAAAAAACCTACAATTTGTCCACTTGCAATGTCTCGATATCGCCTGTTCAGTGGGGGATCATAATTGTGCCATCTGGCAATTTTTTCCCTCACTGTGCGGCGTCCGCTAGGGTCGGGAATGTCACAATATGAATTCATATAACCCGCCGCCAATTGCATTGATATGAGATCGGGGGTAATCAACGATATTTGAGCAGCGCTCGAGGTCTTAGTCATGAAAAATAATCATTCGAACATTTAGTACTCCCTCTTTTCGGTCGCAAGTATTCGCGTGACAGGTATTCGCCGCCTCGGTTTAACCCTGTCAAGTAGAGTCATATAGCGATTGAAATCATCACATAGGTTTCTTTCAGCTGAGAGTCATTCGGGAAATAGAATCACGAGTAACCTCACATCCTCGAGTCGTATCGTTTCCACATTCCCAATCCCTTCACAAATACCCAGCACGAGAGGATCATGTCAGGGGAGAACGAAAACCCTCAACCCTCACAAACGTAACAGTTGCACGATGTGAGCAGCTCACACGTCTCCGCATATGACACCACGCCGGTGCGCGCCCCGTGACTTCCCCAAATATCTCACTCTCTTTCTCTATCACTCGTCAGTTCATTCATCAGTGCCGCGGGCAATTCGCTGGGTGTCTCGAATGTGCGATTTGTATGGACACACGACACACCTATAGCAGAGTATACTGCAGTGTTTTGAGTAGAACCCTTGTAGTGCGCATGACCAATACCCCCGCACGCTTCCATATCCCCTTGAGGACCTGTTGCGGATGAGGCCAAATCTGCTCCAAAGATTTGGGTGCCCGCATTGCACTGAGATGCGTGTTGCGGGTATCTGAATATGCGGATGAAATTTTTTTCCTTGGAACTCAAGCGTCGGTCAGACAGGAATCAGTGCTCACAAATGCGTATCCCTACGACGCGCACTACCACTTACGGAGGATCTTTCACAGTAAAAGGAAAACTTTTTTGGGAAAAGATTCCTACCAGTATCTGTATGATGAACTCCTTCGATTCATTCAAATCAGCCTCATTCCAGCATTTTTGCGGAAAAGAGGAACTTCCCTCCTAAGAATGAGTCAAAATATGTGCAAGTATAGTGTGAAAGGTGTTTGACAGTATCGTTTATGAGGTCAATCGTTTGATTATGTTTGAAACTGTTATGAATGCGTATGAATGCTCACAAATCTGTGTATTATAGATGTATTATAGAACATTTGATTATTTGTTTCAGGTGGTTGTTTAGAATCGTTCGGAACTGTTATGTTTGATTTGAATCTTCCCATGCAGTCGCCATTTTGTTCTCGCGAGTTCGCGCTCTTCTGCTATCCTTTTCGTGGCGCTCGTCGCCTTCTGCGGCTTGTGCCAGTTCTCGTTACGCGTCCGTCTGCTCCGACTCGCTTTAGAATGTATTTCTATAGGCGAATAAACTTTGTACATTTTTATCAATTAAGAAGGAGTGTGTTGCCGGAAATTACTTGTCCACCATATCCCGAAACCAACATTGGTCCTTCGCATGCCGGATCGGTATCAGTGAGTGAAATTGGTGTCGATGCGAACGGATTCGCTTTCACCTCGAGGCGATCACTCAATGGTGGTGCTGTGAACGGACGGCGCTCCTCCTCTGGACGATCTGCAGCGACAACCTCGGTGCATCAAACCGCGCCGGAATAACTATTCATTGGATGGAGCTGATGAGTGCAGCCCTGACAACCGTGCGAAGAGTCACGCGCGGCGACGAGGCGCAAGGCCAGGGCAACCTCAGCAACAGTTCCGGAGCAAGAGCAAAACCTGTTCGTCAGCACCAGTCTCAAGGGGGAACGAGAACGACCTGGGATCGACGGGGTTCCTGGGCAACGTGGGACTTCTGCTTAAGATAAGCACAAATGGTCGTTTTATCTCTTGTTTATCAACAATCATAGAATTTTGAACGGTTTCCTCGTACATTATACATAAATCTTGAGTTGATAAATCGAACTATACTCCATTGTGAGATTTGCTTGCCCCATATTTCACATTTTTTGCTCATTGGAGGAGCATAAAGTTTGGATTTTCCACTTGTATGGAACAAATTTCTGAAGTTGACGGAACTTCTAGTATATTTGGCGGAGCTACCAGGTAGCTGTTTGGCATCCTGGGAGGATACTCGGATATCGTGCTGGCATCGGCATTAATAGCTCGCTGGCTGCAAACGACGGAGAGAGGGAAGGAGGGCTCAATGACGTCATGGTCGCGTCATACTGCCCATAGCAGCTGACGGCTGCGAGGCCCACAACTATTTCTCACGCACTGCATCGGTAACTCGAGTTGGAACGCACGCTGCCTGGTGTTGGGTTTGGTCTTCGGCTTGCTTAGCTGCTCATTTTACATGAGCTCCAGCAACGGCAACGTGCTGCCACCATCAACCATTCTGCATCAGGGCAGACCAGAGCGTCTCGAGGAATTACGTCGGCATTACATCGACGGCGAACTGTTCCAGCTATGAAGAGCGGCTTACTAGCTGGAAGTCATCGTTCGAAGAATGTGCGGTGAACTTTAGAGACTTTATGTCTAGATTCGGACGGATTGCAAGCTGCGACTTCTGCGTTATAAGACTTGTAGAGTTATCGATTTATTCCCGGTTACGGAATAAATGTTAACTCGGTTCAGGAATCCAAATGTGTTACTTTGTGCGCGTAATCTTTGGAAATATGGTTGTGCTCAATATGTCCCTGAATTTGAATCTAAAAATTTTAGAGGATCAATCTTTTAAAAAATACACGGGTTGCGCATTCTACTTTTGCTGATTGAAGCCCTTGAAAATTGTGCCGGTTAGGATTTCTTCGCGCTGAATTCCGATTCTTGGGCACCTCTTGAATTTGATTTGGTTAAGAGCTTCTGCTTTTATTTGGATTCCATTCCTATTGCTTTTATCCGGAAAAGCTACTGCTTATGGTTATATCAGAACTACTCGAACTCTCGAATCTCGATTGATTACGGTTTAGTCAGGGATTCTTGAGCCTTGGTGCTGGTTTATTTGAGTACTACTTCTGAATTCTGTATCGAGGTTTGATCTTCTTACAATCGTTTCTAGAAGTGTCAGGTTTGCGAATTTGTATAACAACGGTCTAGGAAAGTCTCGTAAGAGAGAATCGTCATTTTTGGTTGATTGAACTAGATCCATTCATGGATTCACTTTACGCTATTGAACTTGACTTGAGGGATAAAATAGCATCGGCGTATGAGAAGTTCTCTGTACTAGAGCGGAGTCGAATGACAAAAAGTAGTGTGAAAGTCAGGTTACACAATCTGTGTCATAATTTCAAGTCATATGCTGAAAATGATACTCAGATCATCAAGGATCACGGCATGCTGAAAGAACATGATTATTCCAAGTTGACTGTGAGTAATAGCGTTGAGAACTCATTCTTAGATAATGAGAGCTCTTTCTTGGATTATTTATACGGGCTAGAAGATCAAACGGTTCATCCTAGATCTAGTGAGATTGATCCTTTTCCAGCAGCATCTTTATCAAGGATTCGAATTCCTAAGTTTTCGGGCGAATACGGTAACTTGGAGAGTTTTAAGGATCTTTTTGTTGCTATGGTTCACAATCAGAGGAATATCTCCCCGCAGTGAAATTATATTATGTGAGAACGATTCTAAGTGGTGAGGCTTCAGATTTGATCAATAAATTAGACTTGACGTCAGAGAATTGTGATGAATCTTGGACTGAGCTTTGCACACACTTTGAAAATAAGAAAGAAATTGTGAACTTGGCAATTAGTTCATGGTATCATTTGGAGCCTATGAAATCTACTAGCTTTAGTGAAATGTAACGATTATTTAAAGGTTCATTTCAATCATTGAGTAATTTGAATAACTTGAAGCGTCCTGTTCAAAAATCAGGCGTCGATCTGTTTGTATTTACGGTAGTTGCTAGATTTGACAGAAGAACGAGGAGAGATTGGGAGGAATATACTTGTGAATTAGAGGATCCTTCCGCTTTGGATCTCTTGGGGAAGTTACTCGAAAACCAACTAGCCGTGCTGCAATCTTTTGAGAGTTCTAAGGAATGTTGTTTTAATATGATTGAATGAACGATTTATATTTGAGAAAAGATTAGAGCCATTAAGGTGGGCGGTCTGATTGCAACCAGTTCGATAATAATTGTTCTGTACCAACTGATATTCGTTTCGAGATTCGTCCGCGTTAGCTCTTGCATCGCTGAGTATGAAAAATTCTTCAAGAAATGAATCATCTCGCTCAGGTTGACTTATTTTTGTTTCTGATATAAGGGGTAATGCAAAATTTTTTTCAGAAATTATTCCTCATTCGATTGGTTTTCTATTTTCATTTTGATTTTCGATTTGGTTTTGCTTTCCGGAACATGTAAAAGATATCTGGTATATATTGGACTCATTATCCTAACCTTATACCACTTCAATTTTAATATTTTTAGGAGACTTACCTTACGTTTACATTTCCTGCTATCATCGATAATTATCTTGGCTCTTCGAAAAATTGTATGAGCTTGTACATTATTCAATATCGATTCTTCATAATTTATGTGTGCGAATCGAGGTGGGCGAAATGTTTAGAATCGTTCGAAACTGTAATGTTTGATTCGAACCTTCGCGCGCAGTCGCCATTCTGTTCTCGCGACTTCGCGCTCTCCTGCTATTCTTTTCGTGGTGCTCGTCACTTTCTGCGGCTTGTACCAGTTCTCCCTACGCGTCCGTCTGTCCCACCTCGCCTTAGAATGTATTTCTGTAGGCGAATGAACTTCCTACATTTTTATTAATTGAAAATGAGTGCGTCACCAAAAATTACTTGTCCACCATATCCCGAAATGAACCAAAACATTTAGGACTCCCGCTATCATAATTTGACGCAAAATTCCGATCTTGTGCAAGCAAAAAGCCGCCATATATATGATTAGATAGATGGCCGAACCATCAGCTCAGGCAGGGGAATCTGAGAAGCGTGTCATTGTTGTATTTTCATCGCGAGCTGCAGGAAAACTTCACAATTGGCGAAATACGACATCGCGTCCGTTCTTCCAACATCGACTGGCAAGCTAACAAGGGATGCAGAAGGCTCTCTCTGGACTGATCAGGTGCCATTGCTATAATCTATATTAGGAAGATCAAACTTGCAACGTCTGCAATTTTCAGATGATTTTAAAAGATTTAGAAATAAGAATTTTCAGCCAGCCACATGCGCAGATGAACATCAGACCAGTCGTGTAAGTAGAATCATATACGTTAGTGTCGGTGAAACTAATACTAACCCATATATGCTTGCAATTTTGTGTATCAACCACCGTGTATATGTGTAGCTCAACTCCATCGCATCGCTTGTCATAACATATATATGGAGCCGATGTAGGATTATGCCCTTTCCAATCAATTCTTCATCGATTCACTCATACTATAACTCAACCAATCGATCCCGATATTCGGAAGGATATTTGCATGTAATGGTAATTACGCGTGTCTATGTCGACGCAGGGTCCGAGCCGCCGGAAAGTGTCTCGAAGTGGGGCTCTGGCCGTCCGAGGATATATGAATCGTTGCGCGAGGAATGCTCGCTCTCTTGCGCCCGGATAGCTGAACAGTTCAAAAGTGAAGAAAATTTATATACCCACGAACGAGCAGGTCTCCCCGAGACAAACGTAAGTCATCGCCCGTATGCGATATTTTCTTAGAATATAAAATTCCACCACAAGGCATCCTCGACATGTATTTGGAATGGAAAAAACAATAACCGCGGCCTCGGTTCGAATAAGCCTGCTCAGACAGGAATGAAAAACTTGAGCTGTGACATATATACATGGGAAATACTCGCTCAGGGACGAGCGCTTCCAAGAAAGTGCGCGACGACGAATCGTCGAGCACTTTAACACGGGCGGAATAGGCTGAATTAATGGGTTCCCGTGCACATACGATATCTCGGTGATTTCGCACAATTTTCTATTCGGACGACGAGCAATCTATAGTTAAAACGATGATCTTCAATTTGGCTGAGCAATAATTGCTTTAGATTCATAATCCATCGGGAAATCGCGTGTGCACGCGGATAATTAGTTCTCAATAGGAAAATCAATGTTATGAATTTAAGATTGCGCTCGCGGAAGCAGAGCCAAGCACATATTACCATAAGCACTGGGCCTATATATAAAACCCGAAAATGTAGCCGAGGGCACTTCTTCCGTAGCTCTTGACCAAGACGCATCTTATGTCAAAGACCATACTTGTTGAGTATTAAACTACATCAGCCACCTCATTCTGTCGTCTCGTACAGTCATTTTCCAACCCAGAAGAACCCGCACTCCCACAAAGATTATAACAGTGGTGACAGCGGTGGGATTGTGTTGAATTCTTCTAATATCAATGGTGGAATAGAAAGGGTTATATCCGTGCCGTTCGTGTTGTATGCATAAAGAGTCCCTTTTTCGTTCTCGTTAGTAATTAGCGTCTCTCCTAGATAAATTCCCGGGCCTGCCTGGACTCTGGCGATATATCCTTCTTTCAAATCACTATTTGCAATATTAACATTGATCAAAACCTTCGAACGTGCTGGTAGGACACAATTTATTGCGTTGATTGAGGTGAATCTAGTTTCCTTGTCATTCAATTTCAATGTGTCGTTTTCAAAGGAGAGTTTTGCTCTATACTCACGTAAGAATCCGGCCCCTAGTAACCCATCGTAAGCTATGTTAAAATCCTCCGGAACAAGATAAAACGTACATCCGGGTGCATCTTGAAATCCTATCCTAACACTCCCAAGTGTTTCTACCAGTCGATTGTCGATTCCCACCAATTTAATTCTCTGATTTTTATTGTATCGGATATGGTCTTTAAGAAAATTGATTTTCAAGATGTTGACTTCTGCACCGGTGTCAATCAAGAACTTCACACTCGACTTGAAACTATCGCTCACGAGTGACACTGCTGGACATTGTCTTCTTATTGGGTCAATGGGTAATATCATTCTTTCCTCTCCTTTCCCCGGGTGCTCATTCTTAGTATCCTCCCCACGAGTGCACCCTACTTGTGGGTCGGATGTGAGTTTAAATTTTTCCTATCATTTGACTCTCTCTGTTCGTCGTCCGTTTTTTGTGGTCGTTGCAATTGGTAGCTGTTTGTGTCTTTATTAATGTTCCTACCCTGAACCTTCTTCAAGCATGCCCTCTCTATATGCCCTCTTAATTTGCAAAAGTTACATGACTTATCCCCGTGTTTGCACCTTGAGCGGTCATGTCCTTCTAAACCACAACACAAACACTGTTTCTTATATGGATTATATCGGATGTCTTGTTTTTGATATGGTTTGGGTCGATAGTCCTGTCTCTGGTACGTGTTCTGATGATAGTCCTGTCCGCGCATACGGTTCCTACATTCGCGAGCCATGTGTCCTATTCCTCCGCACCTATAACACTGATTACTGCCCATCGATCTCGTGTCTATGGTGTGTACTGGGATAGCTGATTCCTTGCCTTTATCGTGTAGTATGTCGTGGTCCCGTAACTCTCTTTCGACCCGGATGGCCTCATCGATTGCCTGTTCTAAGTTATCAAAATCTCCCTCGCGTAATTGGTACAAATAGTCTCGACTCAACCCTCTCACAAAACATAAAAGTTGCGCGAAAAGAAAGCGGTCGAGAGTATAACGAAGTACATTCACGCTCACAATTGTAGAAAATTCGAAAATATTCTTCAAAAAGAGTCATTTTTTCCAAGTCGAGATGAATTGAAAATATCCATATCTCTGCATCCTTTACATTCACGCTCACGAACTTGAATAGTTTGTAGATACTCTCCAAAAAGAGTCCTTTTCCTGAAACAAGATGGATTCAAAAACTCATTCTGTCTGAGAGACTCTACTCATCCTTCAACAAGAATGAGATTCTTTCTCAGAGTCAAAGGATTCCTGATCAACATCAGAAAATCATAACTCCTTGAGATTTACTATCTGACAGTTCCAAAATTCATACTCGAATACAAGAATGGATCTGGAGCTTCCTTGCAAAGCAGGTTTATCTTTCCAAATAAACAATTATCTGCATCCGATGGCACTGTTTCTACTGTCATCGAAGCAGGCTACACCATGATTACAACAAGAAGGTGTATCACACTATGGAACACGTGAAAACTCATTCAAAATTACCCATATGCCCTGAATGTAAGAAAATCCAATATGAAACACGAAATGCAGCGGCTTGCACTCAATGTGTGGAGACATTTAGGATGAAGAGAGACGAGTTGGTCCAGGATGAGAGGAAAGGGAAACCTCTGATACAACACGTATACGAGGACGGACAATGATTTCCTTCCAGATAACGACTGACACTCATAAAAATCTAATTTCATACGGTGGACGGGTTGATTTCTATGTTGATATTTATATAATGATTCAAGATTTAATATGACGGACGGATCACTTTCATGTTGAAACAACGACCAATACTCATAAAAATCTAATTTCATACGGTGGACGGGTTGTTTCCTATGTTGAAATTTATGTAATGATTCGAAATGTAATACGGTGATGTACACACAATTTGTCAGACATTCGAAGAACGAAACTGATATGTATCCTGGAATATTATAATGATAAGTACACACAATTGTCATATATTTGGCTATTACAAGAATATCAGAAGAATAGGAAGCCTCCGGCTATGAAAGAGAACTCTCCGGAGCAGGTTTTCTCCCTTCAGGAGTTTTTCCTCGCTCCACGGGGATACTTCCCGGGCGAATGCGGAGAGGGCAAAAAAAAATCCATCGATTAAGGGGGAAGGTGTGACATATATACATGGGAAATACTCGCTCAGGGACGAGCGCTTCCAAGAAAGTGCGCGACGACGAATCGTCGAGCACTTTAACACGGGCGGAATAGGCTGAAATAATGGGTTCCCGTGCACATACGATATCTCGGTGATTTCGCACAATTTTCTATTGGGACGACGAGCAATCTATAGTTAAAACGATGATCTTCAATTTGGCTGAGCAATAATTGCTTTAGATTCATAATCCATCGGGAAATCGCGTGTGCACGCGGATAATTAGTTCTCAATAGGAAAATCAATGTTATGAATTTGAGAACGCGCTCGCGGAAGCAGAGCCAAGCACATATTACCAGAAGCACTGGGCCTATATATAAAACCCGAAAATGTAGCCGAGGGCACTTCTTCCGTAGCTCTTGACCAAGACGCATCTTATGTCAAAGACCATACTTGTTGAGTATTAAACTACATCAGCCACCTCATTCTGTCGTCTCGTACAGTCATTTTCCAACCCAGAAGAACCCGCACTCCCACAAAGATTATAACAGAGCAAGTTTCACAAAGGCTCAAATTATATGTTATTCGGGCACACTGGCAAATTTGAGCTGGCCGTCTCTATACCCAGGATGGGGTCAAGACTCACGACCAGCCGATAATATCTCAGTGCTTACGAATCGATTAGGTTGTTAGATTTTCAATTACAAATTTTTACCGCGTTCGCGATGCCAAACCAAGCATAGGCCTATATATAGATATATTTAAATTCTTTCCGTGATCCAAATCGTCGCGAATTAAATTCATTTTTGCCCATCGTAGTGGCAAATCCGTCCAGAAGATAAGATGGTAGGGTTATAAGTGTTAGTGTGCTACGCGCCGAAACAATCATTTTATGTTACAGACAGATGGCAAGTTTCAATTCAGTATAAATCGAAGATACGAGTCATATCTTCGATTACATGAGTGAGATTGAGGAAAATTCAAATGATGTGCGAATATTAATTTTTCATCACGGAAATTCTATGTACACGATCGGAATCGTGGTATTTGAATTATCTAGAAGCACAAAATTCAATAAAGTTCAAATCATAATATTTTTATGAATAAAAGTATGGTTAAACGAACCTAAGTCTTTTCATGAGAGATTCACCCAATAATTTTCTTCCCACATACTATTTCCAATATTTTCAGGCCCTCCCTTGGGAATCAAACTTCCTACCCCAATAGCCATTTAAATATGTACCATACCAACCACAAAGCAGTATTAGATCAATGGATTTCAATACGTAGTGGATATTATAGAGATTTTCTGCATGCGTATTTTGGACGTGCACTTTTTCGTGAAATTGACCTTCAATCGATCAAACGCATGTGTAAGCCAATTTCGTTAGGCTCGATTATTCTTTCTTCATGTAGTATGGTTCATGAGCTGTGATTTGAGTACATACACTCATGGCTATAACGAAAATTGCCTGTGTACCAGCGTGTTGATCGATTGGATCGTGAATATACAAGATTTTGACTTATTTTGCTTATACGCTTATCATATATGAAAACGGACGCATGTAGCTTATTGGACATGATTTTGAAGAATAGTATGTGGCAATGGCATTTATGATTAGAGTGCGGATTTTCCAAGCAGCAGTATCCCCGATTGATCGATCAAAAAAACGAGGTATTCGATCGATCCGAGGAATAAAGAGTAGGTATTGGTTGCAGAGTAAGCAGTGCAGCAGAGCCGATTCTTAGTCGCAAGTATATATTCATGCGACTCGTTTGCTTGGTAGAATAGTGATTATATACTTATAGTTATTCCCCCAACCTCGCAAAGTACAAGTTAAATTTAGATTCTTTTCATGAAAACATGAAATTTGAGGTATTATTTTCTTTCAAATGTACTCCTGAATTTGATTTGGGTTTACGGCAGGGGAGCAAAGAGATATAAGACATAAGTAAGGAATAAAATACGCTGCTAAAAGATATTAGCAGAATGCTTCCTCAAATCAAATTTATGAAATCAAAAATTCATCTATCGATTATCTGAAATTCGGAATATTATGTATTTTCATTATATAATGAGAACAATCTTATACGTTTATTCAAATTTTGATATAAAATTCATTCACATATACTTTTCTATTGTATTCTCGAATAATATCGAATGTAAATATATCCATTACCCTAAAATAATACCCGATAAAAATTGTTTGAGAAAAAATTCGAGGGGAAACGGAATAATATTGCTTCATAGGTAACACGAAAACTCAAAAACGCTTCGATAGATTATTCTTAAACTCTGTGGATGGATTACAAAGACTTTCACGCTAAGGCCAGTGGATTTTGAGCATTATTTGATGAGTATTTTTGGACTCATAAACTTTTTTATGACAAATTTTCAATTTTCTTCGGAAAAGCATATTTCAAAAATGATTTGGAATTCCTAGTCCTACTTGAAAGAATTTTCAAAGAAGTTAACTTTGATGTTTTTTGAGGTGCTGAATCGATTGGTTGATACGAAATTTTGTCAAAAAGTCATTATCATGGTCTTAGAGACGAATGAGAAAGGAGTACCGGGAAGCTAGAATAAAATGGGAAGAAATCAAAATTCTGTATTAACCAATCGATTCAGCACCTCAAAAAACTTTCATATTGTAGGAGTTAAGCTCCAGGAGAAGGTCCGGGTGTAGGTTTGTGAGTAATAACAGCAGTAGATATACGGGTACTCATGAAGTTCTTTCGGCCGCGTGCCGTGATCTTTGAAAGACGCAGCAAGACTACCCAGCGTCGTGCGCAGCGCGCAGCTGAGAGACAAGCGCGGAGAGGGGCGAGATAGGGGAAGCAGGGAATCCGGCAATGTACTCCCACACTCCCTTCCATTGCCGATTACGTTACTCTGAAGTACATATGTGTAAAGATACCAAATGAAATACAGACAGTACTTAGTCTGACTCTGAAAATGAACGATTCTGAAATCTTTGAAGCGAAATAAATCTCTGAAATGAAACACAATTACAATCTAAGGTAGTGAATTCAAGCCATGGCGATGTTTCAACTTATTAAAGCACATGTGAAGTGAAATCATTGTCAGTGGTGTACAAAACTCGTTTCATGAGAATCTTCGTCATCTTTGATAGAACCAGTGAGACATGACTACTGCCTCGGTTTACTCTGTGAACAAACGAATAAAATGATATGCAGAGATTCAGTTGTAATACTCCTAATATACATCCTTAATTATGTTCTCTGAATGATCTCTATACATATACCCTCTGGAATTTTACACTCTGTATGATCTCAGATCTAATTTAGATTGAATACTTTTATCTCTGTGGTATTCGTGAACTCTGAAGTCAGTGTTTTTCATCACAATGTCTACCAAACTTTTCAATTAATTGATGCTCTGCCTTCATCCAGACACTGAGAACAAGTTCTTCCAGTTTTTGTCGCGAGATATCAACTCTGAGCATGCCTCGCTCATGGCAAGGTACTCGGTTTGACACATGGACAATGTGACATAGATCTCAAGAATCTCTGAATAATCTCTGAATCTATAATTTATGATTCACTTCGATGACATACATAGATTTCTTACGTAGCCACACAAAATATTCAGGGTCTATGCCTCCACATTCCACATCCTCTAGTTTCTAGGTGAATCTCTTCGTCGAGATACCTATTGAGGAATGCAATTTTATATCCAACTGGCATATATCCTAGTCATATTTGTTCGTTATAGCTATGACAACTCTGACCAAACTTAGATTTGCCACACCAGTCTCTTCGAACCCTCACTACTAACCGAGCTTTATATCTGATGGATCCATCAGGTTCTAGGTCGAAGGTATCGGGAACGTCTTAAGGCGAGGCCGTAGTCTGCCGCTATATCGGATCAGCCCTAGTAACTTATGGTGGCACCCCTGCGATCACCAAAGTGATGATCAGCAAGCGTGTCACCACCCGCACACTCTAACCTTTGTAAACATACACTGATTGTTGATGTATATGTGTGATCACACACACACACACACACACACACACACACACACAACAACAACACTGTTTACAAAAGTGGATATATATATATATACCTTAGGTATATAGATATATTGTACCCCTCTCGCATACTGATATTATCAGAGGTCTTGAAATTGTGCCCCTCTCGCATACATTATTGGAAATAATGTGTTCCTATACTTGGAAACCACAGATGTAATTCAGTTGACTTGATGATTACAATTGAATGAATACATGAACTTTTGGAAAATTAGTATTATCAGAGACCCCAAATTTCAATTTAAGGAATACTTCAGAAAATACAAATTTATCAATTCTCAACTGACCCCAAAATTTGGACATGGGATCATCCCTCTGGAATACAGGAATCTTAGCGGGCATGCTTTGAACTCCAATTCAATATTCCAAGACTGATTTTATGTCTGAAAATGACCCGTATGCGTCATTTTGACCAAGTATTCTAGGATATTGAAACTGGAACATTGACTAGAATCATCAGAATAACCAGAACTGATTCAGAGGCCCAAACAGAACAGTTACATTCAGTATTTGTTCAATACATCTTGAGTACAACAAAATTCATAAAGAAACTTTCTAAATTTTGTTCACGAAACCTTTAGAACTTAAGTAATTTCCAACGGATTCAGATAACTGAACATGAAATTATCCCTCTAAAATACAGCGGGATCTTAGCAAACATGATATGAACTCCAATTCAATATTCAAAGACTGACTTTATCTCTCAAAGTGACCCGGGTACGTTATTTTTACCAAGTATCGTAGGGTATTGAAATTGGAACCTTGATTAGCATCATCAGAATGATCAGAACTGGTTTACAGGGCCAAACAAAATACTTACATCCTGTATTTGTTCAATTCATCTTGAGTACATGACTCTGAAGTTCCAATCGATTATCTTAATCGAAAGTCGAGAAATTTTTTTTCTTGAATTCGAAACTCTGTTCCAAAATTTCTCGATTGGGATCGCTTTTTTTTGACGAAAGAAGGTGCCTGAATTTTTTGCAACCCCCCCGGTGGATGCCGACACCCCCAAATCGGGGGTTGAAATTCGGGAATTTTTTTAGAACAGGCCAGGAGGCTCTGTTCCAAAATTTCTCGATTGGGATCGCTTTCTTGTGACGGAAGAAGGTGCCTGAATTTTTTGCAACCCCCCCCCCCCCCGGTGAATGCCGACAACCCCAAACCGGAGTTGAAATTCGGGAATTTTTTTAGAACAGGCCAGGAGGCTCTGTTCCGAAATTTCTCGATTGGGATCGCTTTCTTGTGACGGAAGGAGATGCCCGAAGTTTTTGCAACCCCCCCAGTCAATGCCGACACACCCAAATCGGGGGTTGAGATTCGGGAATTTTTTTAGAACAGGCCAGGAGGCTCTGTTCCAAAATTTCTCGATTGGGATCGCTTTTTTGTGACGAAAGAAGGTGCCTGAATTTTTTGCAACCCCCCCGGTGGATGCCGACACCCCCAAATCGGGGGTTGAAATTCGGGAATTTTTTTACAACAGGCCAGGAGGCTCTGTTCCAAAATTTCTCGATTGGGATCGCTTTCTTGTGACGAAAGAAGGTGCCTGAATTTTTTGCAACCCCCCCAGTGAATGCCGACACACCCAAATCGGGGGTTGAAATTCGGGAATTTTTTTAGAACAGGCCAGGAGGCTCTGTTCCAAAATTTCTCGATGAGGATCGCTTTCTTGTGACGGGAGGAGGTGCCTGAATTTTTTGCAACCCCCCCCCCCCCCGTGAATGCCGACACACCCAAATCGGGGGTTAAAATTCGGGAATTTTTTTAGAACAGGCCAGGAGGCTCTGTTCCAAAATTTCTCGATTGGGATCGCTTTTTTGTGACGAAAAGAGGTGCCTGAATCTTTTGCAACCCCCCCGGTGAATGCCGACACCCCCAAATCAGGGGTTGAAAATCGGGAATTTTTTGAAGAACAGGCCAGGAGGCTCTGTTTCAAAATTTCTCGATTGGGATCGCTTTTTTGTGACGGAAGAAGGTGCCTGAATTTTTTGCAACCCCCCCAGTGAATGCCGACACACCCAAATCGGGGGTTGAAATTCGGGAATTTTTTTAGAACAGGCCAGGAGGCTCTGTTCCAAAATTTCTCGATGAGGATCGCTTTCTTGTGACGGGAGGAGGTGCCTGAATTTTTCGCAACCCCCCCCCCCCCCGTGGATGCCGACACACCCAAATCGGGGGTTGAAATTCGGGAATTCTTTTAGAACAGGCCAGGAGGCTCTGTTCCAGAATTTCTCGATTGGGATCGCTTTTTTGTGACGAAAAGAGGTGCCTGAATTTTTTGCGACCCCCCCCGGTGAATGCCGACACCCCCAAATCAGGGGTTGAAAATCGGGAATTTTTTGAAGAACAGGCCAGGAGGCGCTGTTCCAAAATTTCTCGATTGGGATCGCTTTCTTGTGACAGAAGAAGGTGCCTGAATTTTTTCCAACCCCCCCCCCCCCGGTGAATGCAGACACCCCCAAATCGGGGGTTAGAATTCGGGAATTTTTTTAGAACAGGCCAGGAGGCTCTGTTCCAAAATTTCTCGATTGGGATCGCTTTCTTGTGACGAAAGAAGGTGCCTAAATTTTTTGCAACCCCCCCGGTGAATGCCGACACCCCCAAATCGGGGGTTGATAATCGGGAATTTTTTGAATAACGGGCAAGGAGGCTCCGTTCGAAAATTTCCCGATTGAGATCGCTTTCTTGTGACGGAAGGAGGTGCCTGGATCTTTTGCAGCCCCCCTGGTGAATGCCGACACCCCCAAATCGGGGGTCGAAATTCGGAAATTCCTTTAGAACAGGCCAGGAGGCTCTGTTCCAAAATTTCTCGATTGGGATCGCTTGCTTGTGACGAAGGAAGGTGCCTGAATTTCCTGCAACACCCCGGTGAATGCCGACACCCCCAAATCAGGGGTTGAAAATCGGGAATTTTTTGAAGAACAGGCCAGGAGGCTCTGTTCCAAAAGTTCTCGATTGGGATCGCTTTTTTGTGACGGAAGAAGGTGCCTGAATTTTTTGCAACCCCCCCCCCCCCCCGGTGAATGCCGACACCCCCAAATCGGGGGTTGAAATTCGGGAATTTTTTTAGAACAGGCCAGGAGGCTCTGTTCCAAAATTTCTCGATTGGGATCGCTTTCTTGTGACGGAAGAAGGTGCCTAAATTTTTTGCAACCCCCCCGGTGAATGCCGACACCCCCAAATCGGGGGTTGATAATCGGGAATTTTTTGAAGAACGGGCCAGGAGGCTCTGTTCCAAAATTTCTCGATTGGGATCGCTTTCTTGTGACGAAAGAGGGTGCCTGAATCTTTTGCAGCCCCCCTGGTGAATGCCGACACCCCCAAATCGGGGGTCGGAATTCGGAAATTTTTTTAGAACAGGCCAGGAGGCTCTGTTCCAAAATTTCTCGATTGGGATCGCTTTCTTGTGACGAAAGAAGGTGCCTGAATTTTTTGCAGCCCCCCCGACGAATGCCGACACCCCCAAATCGGGGGTTGAGATTCGGGAATTTTTTCAGAACAGGCCAGGAGGCTCTGTTCCAAAATTTCTCGATTGGGATCGCTTCCTTGTGACGAAGGAAGGTGCCTGAATTTCTTGCAACACCCCAGTGAATGCCGACACACCCAAATCGGGGGTTGAAATTCGGGAATTTCTTGAGAACAGGCCAGGAATCTGTTCCAAAATTTCTCGATTGGGATCGCTTTTTTGTGACGGAAGAAGGTGCCTGAATTTTCTGCGACCCCCCCGGTGAATGCCGACACCCCCAAATCGGGGGTTGAGATTCGGGAATTATTTAGAACAGGCCAGGAGGCTCTGTTCCAAAATTCCTCGATTGGGATCGCTTTCTTGAGACGGAAGAAGGTGCCTGAATTTATGCAACCCCCCCGGTGGATGCCGACAACCCCAAATCGGGGGTTGAAATTCGGGAATTTTTTTACAACAGGCCAGGAGGCTCTGTTCCAAAATTTCTCGATTGGGATCGCTTTCTTGTGACGAAAGAAGGTGCCTGAATTTTTTGCAACCCCCCCAGTGAATGCCGACACACCCAAATCGGGGGTTGAAATTCGGGAATTTTTTTAGAACAGGCCAGGAGGCTCCGTTCCAAAATTTCTCGATGAGGATCGCTTTCTTGTGACGGGAGGAGGTGCCTGAATTTTTTGCAACCCCCCCCCCCCCCCCGTGGATGCCGACACACCCAAATCGGGGCTTGAAATTCGGGAATTTTTTTAGAACAGGCCAGGAGGCTCTGTTCCAGAATTTATCGATTGGGATCGCTTTTTTGTGACGAAAAGAGGTGCCTGAATTTTTCGCAACCCCCCCGGTGAATGCCGACACCCCCAAATCAGGGGTTGAAAATCGGGAATTTTTCGAAGAACAGGCCAGGAGGCTCTGTTCCAAAATTTCTCGATTGGGATCGGTTTCTTGTGACAGAAAAAGGTGCCTGAATTTTTTCCAACCCCCCCCCCCCCCCCCCGGTGAATGCCGACACACCCAAATCGGGGCTTGAAATTCGGGAATTTTTTTAGAACAGGCCAGGAGGCTCTGTTCCAAAATTTCTCGATTGGGATCGCTTTCTTGTGACGGGAGGAGGTGCCTGAATTTTTTGCAACCCCCCCCCCCCCCCGTGGATGCCGACACACCCAAATCGGGGCTTGAAATTCGGGAATTTTTTTAGAACAGGCCAGGAGGCTCTGTTCCAAAATTTCTCGATTGGGATCGCTTCCTTGTGACGAAGGGAGGTGCCTAAATTTTTTGCAACCCCCCCGGTGAATGCCGACACCCCCAAATCGGGGGTTGAAATTCGGGAATTTTTTGAGAACAGGCCAGGAATCTGTTCCGAAATTTCTCGATTGGGATCGCTTTTTTGTGACGGAAGAAGGTGCCTGAATTTTTTGCGACCCCCCCGGTGAATGCCGACACCCCCAAATCGGGGGTTGAGATTCGGGAATTATTTAGAACAGGCCAGGAGGCTCTGTTCCAAAATTTCTCGATTGGGATCGCTTTTTTGTGACGAAAGAAGGTGCCTGAATTTTTTCCAACCCCCCCGGTGGATGCCGACACCCCCAAATCGGGGGTTGAAATTCGGGAATTTTTTTAGAACAGGCCAGGAGGCTCCGTTCCAAAATTTCTCGATGAGGATCGCTTTCTTGTGACGGGAGGAGGTGCCTGAATCTTTTGCAGCCCCCCTGGTGAATGCCGACACCCCCAAATCGGGGGTCGAAATTCGGAAGTTCCTTTAGAACAGGCCAGGAGGCTCTGTTCCAAAATTTCTCGATTGGGATCGCTTCCTTGTGACGAAAGAAGGTGCCTGAATTATTTGCAGCCCCCCCGGTGAATGCCGACACCCCCAAATCGGGGGTTGAAATTCGGTAATTTTTTTTAGAACAGGCCGAGAGGCTCTGTTCCAAAATTTCTAGATTGGGATCGCTTGCTTGTGACGAAGGAAGGTGCCTGAATTTCTCGCAACCCCCCCGGTGAATGCCGACACCCCCGAATCAGGGGTTGAAAATCGGGAATTTTTTGAATAACGGGCAAGGAGATTCCGTTCCAAAATTTCCCGATTGAGATCGCTTTCTTGTGACGAAAGGAGGTGCCTGAATCTTTTGCAGCCCCCCTGGTGAATGCCGACACCCCCAAATCGGGGGTCGAAATTCGGAAATTCCTTTAGAACAGGCCAGGAGGCTCTATTCCAAAATTTCTAGATTGGGATCGCTTGCTTGTGACGAAGGAAGATGCCTGAATTTCTTGCAACCCCCCCGGTGAATGCCGACACCCCCAAATCGGGGGTTGATAATCGGGAATTTTTTGAAGAACGGGCCAGGAGGCTCTGTTCCAAAATTTCTCGATTGGGATCGCTTTCTTGTGACGGAAGAAGGTGCCTGAATTTTTTGCAACCCCCCCCCCCCGGTGAATGCCGACACCCCCAAATCGGGGGTTGAAATTCGGGAATTTGTTTAGAACAGGCCAGGAGGATCTGTTCCAAAATTCCTCGATTGGGATCGCTTTCTTGTGACGGAAGAAGGTGCCTAAATTTTTTGCAACCCTCCCCGGTGAATGCCGACACCCCCAAATCGGGGGTTGATAATCGGGAATTTTTTGAAGAACGGGCCAGGAGGCTCTGTTCCAAAATTTCTCGATTGGGATCGCTTTCTTGTGACGAAAGAAAGTGCCTGAATCTTTTGCAGCCCCCCTGGTGAATGCCGACACCCCCAAATCGGGGGTCGGAATTCGGAAATTTTTTTAGAACAGGCCAGGAAGCTCTGTTCCAAAATTTCTCGATTGGGATCGCTTTCTTGTGACGAAAGAAGGTGCCTGAATTTTTTGCAGCCCCCCGGTGAATGCCGACACCCCCAAATCGGGGGTTGAGATTCGGGAATTTTTTTAGAACAGGCCAGGAGGCTCTGTTCCAAAATATCTCGATTGGGATCGCTTCCTTGTTACGAAGGAAGGTGCCTGAATTTCTTGCAACACCCCAGTGAATGCCGACACACCCAAATCGGGGGTTGAAATTCGGGAATTTTTTGAGAACAGGCCAGGAATCTGTTCCAAAATTTCTCGATGAGGATCGCTTCTTTGTGACGGAAGAAGGTGCCTGAATTTTTTGCGACCCCCCCGGTGAATGCCGACACCCCCAAATCGGGGGTTGAAAATCGGGAATTATTTGAAAAACAGGCCAGGAGGCTCTGTTCCAAAATTTCTCGATTGGGATCGCTTTTTTGTGACGGAAGAAGGTGCCTGGATTTTTTGCAACCTTCCCGTCGAATGCCGACACCCCCAAATCGGGGGTTGAAATTCGGGAATTTTTTTAGAACAGGCCAGGAGGCTCTGTTCCAAAATTTCTCGACTGGGATCGCTTTCTTGTGACGAAAGAAGGTGCCTGAATTTTTTGCAACCCCCCCAGTGATTGCCGACACCCCCAAATCGGGGGTCGGAATTCGGAAATTTTTTTAGAACAGGCCAGGAAGCTCTGTTCCAAAATTTCTCGATTGGGATCGCTTTCTTGTGACGAAAGAAGGTGCCTGAATTTTTTGCAGCCCCCCGGTGAATGCCGACACCCCCAAATCGGGGGTCGGAATTCGGAAATTTTTTTAGAACAGGCCAGGAAGCTCTGTTCCAAAATTTCTCGATTGGGATCGCTTTCTTGTGACGAAAGAAGGTGCCTGAATTTTTTGCAGCCCCCCGGTGAATGCCGACACCCCCAAATCGGGGGTCGGAATACGGAAATTTTTTTAGAACAGGCCAGGAAGCTCTGTTCCAAAATTTCTCGATTGGGATCGCTTTCTTGTGACGAAAGAAGGTGCCTGAATTTTTTGCAGCCCCCCGGTGAATGCCGACGTCCCCAAATCGGGGGTTGACATTCGGGAATTTTTTCAGAACAGGCCAGGAGGCTCTGTTCCAAAATTTCTCGATTGGGATCGCTTCCTTGTTACGAAGGAAGGTGCCTGAATTTCTTGCAACACCCCAGTGAATGCCGACACACCCAAATCGGGGGTTGAAATTCGGGAATTTTTTGAGAACAGGCCAGGAATCTGTTCCAAAATTTCTCGATTAGGATCGCTTCTTTGTGACGCAAGAAGGTGCCTGAATTTTTTGCGACCCCCCCGGTGAATGCCGACACCCCCAAATCGGGGGTTGAAAATCGGGAATTATTTGAAAAACAGGCCAGGAGGCTCTGTTCCAAAATTTCTCGATTGGGATCGCTTTTTTGTGACGGAAGAAGGTGCCTGGATTTTTTGCAACCCCCCCGTCGAATGCCGACACCCCCAAATCGGGGGTTGAAATTCGGGAATTTTTTTAGAACAGGCCAGGAGGCTCTGTTCCAAAATTTCTCGACTGGGATCGCTTTCTTGTGACGAAAGAAGGTGCCTGAATTTTTTGCAACCCCCCCAGTGATTGCCGACACCCCCAAATCGGGGGTCGGAATTCGGAAATTTTTTTAGAACAGGCCAGGAAGCTCTGTTCCAAAATTTCTCGATTGGGATCGCTTTCTTGTGACGAAAGAAGGTGCCTGAATTTTTTGCAGCCCCCCGGTGAATGCCGACACCCCCCAATCGGGGGTCGGGATTCGGAAATTTTTTTAGAACAGGCCAGGAAGCTCTGTTCCAAAATTTCTCGATTGGGATCGCTTTCTTGTGACGAAAGAAGGTGCCTGAATTTTTTGCAGCCCCCCGGTGAATGCCGACACCCCCAAATCGGGGGTTGATAATCGGGAATTTTTTGAAGAACGGGCCAGGAGGCTCTGTTCCAAAATTTCTCGATTGGGATCGCTTTCTTGTGACGAAAGAAAGTGCCTGAATCTTTTGCAGCCCCCCTGGTGAATGCCGACACCCCCAAATCGGGGGTCGGAATTCGGAAATTTTTTTAGAACAGGCCAGGAAGCTCTGTTCCAAAATTTCTTGATTGGGATCGCTTTCTTGTGACGAAAGAAGGTGCCTGAATTTTTTGCAGCCCCCCGGTGAATGCCGACACCCCCAAATCGGGGGTCGGAATTCGGAAATTTTTTTAGAACAGGCCAGGAAGCTCTGTTCCAAAATTTCTCGATCGGGATCGCTTTCTTGTGACGAAAGAAGGTGCCTGAATTTTTTGCAGCCCCCCGGTGAATGCCGACACCCCCAAATCGGGGGTTGAGATTCGGGAATTTTTTTAGAACAGGCCAGGAGGCTCTGTTCCAAAATTTCTCGATTGGGATCGCTTCCTTGTTACGAAGGAAGGTGCCTGAATTTCTTGCAACACCCCAGTGAATGCCGACACACCCAAATCGGGGGTTGCAATTCGGGAATTTTTTGAGAACAGGCCAGGAATCTGTTCCAAAATTTCTCGATTAGGATCGCTTCTTTGTGACGGAAGAAGGTGCCTGAATTTTTTGCGACCCCCCCGGTGAATGCCGACACCCCCAAATCGGGGGTTGAAAATCGGGAATTTTTTGAAAAACAGGCCAGGAGGCTCTGTTCCAAAATTTCTCGATTGGGATCGCTTTCTTGTGACGAAAGAAGAAGCCTGAATTATTTGCAGCCCCCCCGGTGAATGCCGACACCCCCAAATCGGGGGTTGAAATTCGGGAATTTTTTTAGAACAGGCCAGGAGGCTCTGTTCCAAAATTTCTCGACTGGGATCGCTTTCTTGTGACGAAAGAAGGTGCCTGAATTTTTTGCAACCCCCCCAGTGATTGCCGACACCCCCAAATCGGGGGTCGGAATTCGGAAATTTTTTTAGAACAGGCCAGGAAGCTCTGTTCCAAAATTTCTCGATTGGGATCGCTTTCTTGTGACGAAAGAAGGTGCCTGAATTTTTTGCAGCCCCCCGGTGAATGCCGACACCCCCAAATCGGGGGTTGATAATCGGGAATTTTTTGAAGAACGGGCCAGGAGGCTCTGTTCCAAAATTTCTCGATTGGGATCGCTTTCTTGTGACGAAAGAAAGTGCCTGAATCTTTTGCAGCCCCCCTGGTGAATGCCGACACCCCCAAATCGGGGGTCGGAATTCGGAAATTTTTTTAGAACAGGCCAGGAAGCTCTGTTCCAAAATTTCTCGATTGGGATCGCTTTCTTGTGACGAAAGAAGGTGCCTGAATTTTTTGCAGCCCCCCGGTGAATGCCGACACCCCCAAATCGGGGGTTGACATTCGGGAATTTTTTTAGAACAGGCTAGGAGGCTCTGTTCCAAAATTTCTCGATTGGGATCGCTTCCTTGTTACGAAGGAAGGTGCCTGAATTTCTTGCAACACCCCAGTGAATGCCGACACACCCAAATCGGGGGTTGAAATTCGGGAATTTTTTGAGAACAGGCCAGGAATCTGTTCCAAAATTTCTCGATTAGGATCGCTTCTTTGTGACGGAAGAAGGTGCCTGAATTTTTTGCGACCCCCCCGGTGAATGCCGACACCCCCAAATCGGGGGTTGAAAATCGGGAATTATTTGAAAAACAGGCCAGGAGGCTCTGTTCCAAAATTTCTCGATTGGGATCGCTTTTTTGTGACGGAAGAAGGTGCCTGGATTTTTTGCAACCCCCCCGTCGAATGCCGACACCCCCAAATCGGGGGTTGAAATTCGGGAATTTTTTTAAGAACAGGCCAGGAGGCTCTGTTCCAAAATTTCTCGACTGGGATCGCTTTCTTGTGACGAAAGAAGGTGCCTGAATTTTTTGCAACCCCCCCAGTGATTGCCGACACCCCCAAATCGGGGGTCGGAATTCGGAAATTTTTTTAGAACAGGCCAGGAAGCTCTGTTCCAAAATTTCTCGATTGGGATCGCTTTCTTGTGACGAAAGAAGGTGCCTGAATTTTTTGCAGCCCCCCGGTGAATGCCGACACCCCCAAATCGGGGGTCGGAATTCGGAAATTTTTTTAGAACAGGCCAGGAAGCTCTGTTCCAAAATTCCTCGATTGGGATCGCTTTCTTGTGACGAAAGAAGGTGCCTGAATTTTTTGCAGCCCCCCGGTGAATGCCGACACCCCCAAATCGGGGGTTGACATTCGGGAATTTTTTTAGAACAGGCTAGGAGGCTCTGTTCCAAAATTTCTCGATTGGGATCGCTTCCTTGTTACGAAGGAAGGTGCCTGAATTTCTTGCAACACCCCAGTGAATGCCGACACACCCAAATCGGGGGTTGAAATTCGGGAATTTTTTGAGAACAGGCCAGGAATCTGTTCCAAAATTTCTCGATTAGGATCGCTTCTTTGTGACGGAAGAAGGTGCCTGAATTTTTTGCGACCCCCCCGGTGAATGCCGACACCCCCAAATCGGGGGTTGAAAATCGGGAATTATTTGAAAAACAGGCCAGGAGGCTCTGTTCCAAAATTTCTCGATTGTGATCGCTTTTTTGTGACGGAAGAAGGTGCCTGGATTTTTTGCAACCCCCCCGTCGAATGCCGACACCCCCAAATCGGGGGTTGAAATTCGGGAATTTTTTTAGAACAGGCCAGGAGGCTCTGTTCCAAAATTTCTCGACTGGGATCGCTTTCTTGTGACGAAAGAAGGTGCCTGAATTTTTTGCAACCCCCCCAGTGATTGCCGACACCCCCAAATCGGGGGTCGGAATTCGGAAATTTTTTTAGAACAGGCCAGGAAGCTCTGTTCCAAAATTTCTCGATTGGGATCGCTTTCTTGTGACGAAAGAAGGTGCCTGAATTTTTTGCAGCCCCCCGGTGAATGCCGACACCCCCAAATCGGGGGTCGGAATTCGGAAATTTTTTTAGAACAGGCCAGGAAGCTCTGTTCCAAAATTTCTCGATTGGGATCGCTTTCTTGTGACGAAAGAAGGTGCCTGAATTTTTTGCAGCCCCCCGGTGAATGCCGACACCCCCAAATCGGGGGTTGATAATCGGGAATTTTTTGAAGAACGGGCCAGGAGGCTCTGTTCCAAAATTTCTCGATTGGGATCGCTTTCTTGTGACGAAAGAAAGTGCCTGAATCTTTTGCAGCCCCCCTGGTGAATGCCGACACCCCCAAATCGGGGGTCGGAATTCGGAAATTTTTTTAGAACAGGCCAGGAAGCTCTGTTCCAAAATTTCTCGATTGGGATCGCTTTCTTGTGACGAAAGAAGGTGCCTGAATTTTTTGCAGCCCCCCGGTGAATGCCGACACCCCCAAATCGGGGGTTGACATTCGGGAATTTTTTTAGAACAGGCCAGGAGGCTCTGTTCCAAAATTTCTCGATTGGGATCGCTTCCTTGTTACGAAGGAAGGTGCCTGAATTTCTTGCAACACCCCAGTGAATGCCGACACACCCAAATCGGGGGTTGAAATTCGGGAATTTTTTGAGAACAGGCCAGGAATCTGTTCCAAAATTTCTCGACTGGGATCGCTTCCTTGTGACGAAAGAAGATGCCTGAATTTTTTGCAACCCCCCCAGTGATTGCCGCCACCCCCAAATCGGGGGTCGGAATTCGGAAATTTTTTTAGAACAGGCCAGGAAGCTCTGTTCCAAAATTTCTCGATTGGGATCGCTTTCTTGTGACGAAAGAAGGTGCCTGAATTTTTTGCAGCCCCCCGGTGAATGCCGACACCCCCAAGTCGGGGGTCGGAATTCGGAAATTTTTTTAGAACAGGCCAGGAAGCTCTGTTCCAAAATTTCTCGATTGGGATCGCTTTCTTGTGACGAAAGAAGGTGCCTGAATTTTTGCAGCCCCCCGGTGAATGCCGACACCCCCAAATCGGGGGTTGAGATTCGGGAATTTTTTTAGAACAGGCCAGGAGGCTCTGTTCCAAAATTTCTCGATTGGGATCGCTTCCTTGTTACGAAGGAAGGTGCCTGAATTTCTTGCAACACCCCAGTGAATGCCGACACACCCAAATCGGGGGTTGAAATTCGGGAATTTTTTGAGAACAGGCCAGGAATCTGTTCCAAAATTTCTCGATTAGGATCGCTTCTTTGTGACGGAAGAAGGTGCCTGAATTTTTTGCGACCCCCCCGGTGAATGCCGACACCCCCAAATCGGGGGTTGAAAATCGGGAATTTTTTGAAAAACAGGCCAGGAGGCTCTGTTCCAAAATTTCTCGATTGGGATCGCTTTTTTGTGACGGAAGAAGGTGCCTGGATTTTTTGCAACCCCCCCGTCGAATGCCGACACCCCCAAATCGGGGGTTGAAATTCGGGAATTTTTTTAGAACAGGCCAGGAGGCTCTGTTCCAAAATTTCTCGACTGGGATCGCTTTCTTGTGACGAAAGAAGGTGCCTGAATTTTTTGCAACCCCCCCAGTGATTGCCGACACCCCCAAATCGGGGGTTGAAATCCGGGAATTTTTTTTGAACAGGCCAGGAGGCTCTGTTCCAAAATTTCTCGATTGGGATCGCTTTCTTGTGACGAAAGAAGAAGCCTGAATTATTTGCAGCCCCCCCGGTGAATGCCGACACCCCCAAATCGGGGATTGAAATTCGGGAATTTTTTTAGAACAGGCCAGGAGGCTCTGTTCCAAAATTTCTCGATTGGGATCGCTTCCTTGTGACGAAGGAAGGTGCCTGAATTTCCTGCAACCCCCCCGAAGAATGCCGGAACCCCCAAATCAGGGGTTGAAAATCGGGAATTTTTTGAAGAACAGGCCAGGAGGCTCTGTTCCAAAATTTCTCGATTGGGATCGCTTTTTTGTGACGGAAGAAGGTGCCTGAATTTTTTGCAACCCCCTCCCCCCCGGTGAATGCCGACACCCCCAAATCGGGGGTTGAAATTCGGGAATTTCTTTAGAACAGGCCAGGAGGCTCTGTTCCAAAATTTCTCGATTGGGATCGCTTTCTTGTGCCGAAAGAAGGTGCCTAAATTTTTTGCAACCCCCCCGGGGAATGCCGACACCCCCAAATCTGGTGTTGATAATCGGGAATTTTTTGAAGAACAGGCCAGGAGGCTCTGTTCCAAAATTTCTCGATTGGGATCGCTTTCTTGTGACGAAAGAAGGTGCCTGAATCTTCTGCAGCCCCCCTGGTGAATGCCGACAGCCCCAAATCGGGGGTCGGAATTCGGGAATTTTTTTAGAACGGGCCAGGAGGCTCTGTTCCAAAATTTCTCGATTGGGATCGCTTCCTTGTCACGAAGGAAGGTGCCTGAATTATTTGCAACACCCCAGTGAATGCCGACACACCCAAATCGGGGGTTGAAATTCGGGAATTTTTTGAGAACAGGCCAGGAATCTGTTCCAAAATTTCTCGATTAGGATCGCTTCTTTGTGACGGAAGAAGGTGCCTGAATTTTTTGCGACCCCCCCGGTGAATGCCGACACCCCCAAATCGGGGGTTGAAAATCGGGAATTATTTGAAAAACAGGCCAGGAGGCTCTGTTCCAAAATTTCTCGATTGGGATCGCTTTTTTGTGACGGAAGAAGGTGCCTGGATTTTTTGCAACCCCCCCGTCGAATGCCGACACCCCCAAATCGGGGGTTGAAATTCGGGAATTTTTTTAGAACAGGCCAGGAGGCTCTGTTCCAAAATTTCTCGACTGGGATCGCTTTCTTGTGACGAAAGAAGGTGCCTGAATTTTTTGCAACCCCCCCAGTGATTGCCGACACCCCCAAATCGGGGGTCGGAATTCGGAAATTTTTTTAGAACAGGCCAGGAAGCTCTGTTCCAAAATTTCTCGATTGGGATCGCTTTCTTGTGACGAAAGAAGGTGCCTGAATTTTTTGCAGCCCCCCGGTGAATGCCGACACCCCCCAATCGGGGGTCGGGATTCGGAAATTTTTTTAGAACAGGCCAGGAAGCTCTGTTCCAAAATTTCTCGATTGGGATCGCTTTCTTGTGACGAAAGAAGGTGCCTGAATTTTTTGCAGCCCCCCGGTGAATGCCGACACCCCCAAATCGGGGGTTGATAATCGGGAATTTTTTGAAGAACGGGCCAGGAGGCTCTGTTCCAAAATTTCTCGATTGGGATCGCTTTCTTGTGACGAAAGAAAGTGCCTGAATCTTTTGCAGCCCCCCTGGTGAATGCCGACACCCCCAAATCGGGGGTCGGAATTCGGAAATTTTTTTAGAACAGGCCAGGAAGCTCTGTTCCAAAATTTCTCGATTGGGATCGCTTTCTTGTGACGAAAGAAGGTGCCTGAATTTTTTGCAGCCCCCCGGTGAATGCCGACACCCCCAAATCGGGGGTCGGAATTCGGAAATTTTTTTAGAACAGGCCAGGAAGCTCTGTTCCAAAATTTCTCGATCGGGATCGCTTTCTTGTGACGAAAGAAGGTGCCTGAATTTTTTGCAGCCCCCCGGTGAATGCCGACACCCCCAAATCGGGGGTTGAGATTCGGGAATTTTTTTAGAACAGGCCAGGAGGCTCTGTTCCAAAATTTCTCGATTGGGATCGCTTCCTTGTTACGAAGGAAGGTGCCTGAATTTCTTGCAACACCCCAGTGAATGCCGACACACCCAAATCGGGGGTTGCAATTCGGGAATTTTTTGAGAACAGGCCAGGAATCTGTTCCAAAATTTCTCGATTAGGATCGCTTCTTTGTGACGGAAGAAGGTGCCTGAATTTTTTGCGACCCCCCCGGTGAATGCCGACACCCCCAAATCGGGGGTTGAAAATCGGGAATTTTTTGAAAAACAGGCCAGGAGGCTCTGTTCCAAAATTTCTCGATTGGGATCGCTTTCTTGTGACGAAAGAAGAAGCCTGAATTATTTGCAGCCCCCCCGGTGAATGCCGACACCCCCAAATCGGGGGTTGAAATTCGGGAATTTTTTTAGAACAGGCCAGGAGGCTCTGTTCCAAAATTTCTCGACTGGGATCGCTTTCTTGTGACGAAAGAAGGTGTCTGAATTTTTTGCAACCCCCCCAGTGATTGCCGACACCCCCAAATCGGGGGTCGGAATTCGGAAATTTTTTTAGAACAGGCCAGGAAGCTCTGTTCCAAAATTTCTCGATTGGGATCGCTTTCTTGTGACGAAAGAAGGTGCCTGAATTTTTTGCAGCCCCCCGGTGAATGCCGACACCCCCAAATCGGGGGTTGATAATCGGGAATTTTTTGAAGAACGGGCCAGGAGGCTCTGTTCCAAAATTTCTCGATTGGGATCGCTTTCTTGTGACGAAAGAAAGTGCCTGAATCTTTTGCAGCCCCCCTGGTGAATGCCGACACCCCCAAATCGGGGGTCGGAATTCGGAAATTTTTTTAGAACAGGCCAGGAAGCTCTGTTCCAAAATTTCTCGATTGGGATCGCTTTCTTGTGACGAAAGAAGGTGCCTGAATTTTTTGCAGCCCCCCGGTGAATGCCGACACCCCCAAATCGGGGGTTGACATTCGGGAATTTTTTTAGAACAGGCTAGGAGGCTCTGTTCCAAAATTTCTCGATTGGGATCGCTTCCTTGTTACGAAGGAAGGTGCCTGAATTTCTTGCAACACCCCAGTGAATGCCGACACACCCAAATCGGGGGTTGAAATTCGGGAATTTTTTGAGAACAGGCCAGGAATCTGTTCCAAAATTTCTCGATTAGGATCGCTTCTTTGTGACGGAAGAAGGTGCCTGAATTTTTTGCGACCCCCCCGGTGAATGCCGACACCCCCAAATCGGGGGTTGAAAATCGGGAATTATTTGAAAAACAGGCCAGGAGGCTCTGTTCCAAAATTTCTCGATTGGGATCGCTTTTTTGTGACGGAAAAAGGTGCCTGGATTTTTTGCAACCCCCCCGTCGAATGCCGACACCCCCAAATCGGGGGTTGAAATTCGGGAATTTTTTTAAGAACAGGCCAGGAGGCTCTGTTCCAAAATTTCTCGACTGGGATCGCTTTCTTGTGACGAAAGAAGGTGCCTGAATTTTTTGCAACCCCCCCAGTGATTGCCGACACCCCCAAATCGGGGGTCGGAATTCGGAAATTTTTTTAGAACAGGCCAGGAAGCTCTGTTCCAAAATTTCTCGATTGGGATCGCTTTCTTGTGACGAAAGAAGGTGCCTGAATTTTTTGCAGCCCCCCGGTGAATGCCGACACCCCCAAATCGGGGGTCGGAATTCGGAAATTTTTTTAGAACAGGCCAGGAAGCTCTGTTCCAAAATTCCTCGATTGGGATCGCTTTCTTGTGACGAAAGAAGGTGCCTGAATTTTTTGCAGCCCCCCGGTGAATGCCGACACCCCCAAATCGGGGGTTGACATTCGGGAATTTTTTTAGAACAGGCTAGGAGGCTCTGTTCCAAAATTTCTCGATTGGGATCGCTTCCTTGTTACGAAGGAAGGTGCCTGAATTTCTTGCAACACCCCAGTGAATGCCGACACACCCAAATCGGGGGTTGAAATTCGGGAATTTTTTGAGAACAGGCCAGGAATCTGTTCCAAAATTTCTCGATTAGGATCGCTTCTTTGTGACGGAAGAAGGTGCCTGAATTTTTTGCGACCCCCCCGGTGAATGCCGACACCCCCAAATCGGGGGTTGAAAATCGGGAATTATTTGAAAAACAGGCCAGGAGGCTCTGTTCCAAAATTTCTCGATTGTGATCGCTTTTTTGTGACGGAAGAAGGTGCCTGGATTTTTTGCAACCCCCCCGTCGAATGCCGACACCCCCAAATCGGGGGTTGAAATTCGGGAATTTTTTTAGAACAGGCCAGGAGGCTCTGTTCCAAAATTTCTCGACTGGGATCGCTTTCTTGTGACGAAAGAAGGTGCCTGAATTTTTTGCAACCCCCCCAGTGATTGCCGACACCCCCAAATCGGGGGTCGGAATTCGGAAATTTTTTTAGAACAGGCCAGGAAGCTCTGTTCCAAAATTTCTCGATTGGGATCGCTTTCTTGTGACGAAAGAAGGTGCCTGAATTTTTTGCAGCCCCCCGGTGAATGCCGACACCCCCAAATCGGGGGTCGGAATTCGGAAATTTTTTTAGAACAGGCCAGGAAGCTCTGTTCCAAAATTTCTCGATTGGGATCGCTTTCTTGTGACGAAAGAAGGTGCCTGAATTTTTTGCAGCCCCCCGGTGAATGCCGACACCCCCAAATCGGGGGTTGATAATCGGGAATTTTTTGAAGAACGGGCCAGGAGGCTCTGTTCCAAAATTTCTCGATTGGGATCGCTTTCTTGTGACGAAAGAAAGTGCCTGAATCTTTTGCAGCCCCCCTGGTGAATGCCGACACCCCCAAATCGGGGGTCGGAATTCGGAAATTTTTTTAGAACAGGCCAGGAAGCTCTGTTCCAAAATTTCTCGATTGGGATCGCTTTCTTGTGACGAAAGAAGGTGCCTGAATTTTTTGCAGCCCCCCGGTGAATGCCGACACCCCCAAATCGGGGGTTGACATTCGGGAATTTTTTTAGAACAGGCCAGGAGGCTCTGTTCCAAAATTTCTCGATTGGGATCGCTTCCTTGTTACGAAGGAAGGTGCCTGAATTTCTTGCAACACCCCAGTGAATGCCGACACACCCAAATCGGGGGTTGAAATTCGGGAATTTTTTGAGAACAGGCCAGGAATCTGTTCCAAAATTTCTCGACTGGGATCGCTTCCTTGTGACGAAAGAAGGTGCCTGAATTTTTTGCAACCCCCCCAGTGATTGCCGCCACCCCCAAATCGGGGGTCGGAATTCGGAAATTTTTTTAGAACAGGCCAGGAAGCTCTGTTCCAAAATTTCTCGATTGGGATCGCTTTCTTGTGACGAAAGAAGGTGCCTGAATTTTTTGCAGCCCCCCGGTGAATGCCGACACCCCCAAATCGGGGGTCGGAATTCGGAAATTTTTTTAGAACAGGCCAGGAAGCTCTGTTCCAAAATTTCTCGATTGGGATCGCTTTCTTGTGACGAAAGAAGGTGCCTGAATTTTTGCAGCCCCCCGGTGAATGCCGACACCCCCAAATCGGGGGTTGAGATTCGGGAATTTTTTTAGAACAGGCCAGGAGGCTCTGTTCCAAAATTTCTCGATTGGGATCGCTTCCTTGTTACGAAGGAAGGTGCCTGAATTTCTTGCAACACCCCAGTGAATGCCGACACACCCAAATCGGGGGTTGAAATTCGGGAATTTTTTGAGAACAGGCCAGGAATCTGTTCCAAAATTTCTCGATTAGGATCGCTTCTTTGTGACGGAAGAAGGTGCCTGAATTTTTTGCGACCCCCCCGGTGAATGCCGACACCCCCAAATCGGGGGTTGAAAATCGGGAATTTTTTGAAAAACAGGCCAGGAGGCTCTGTTCCAAAATTTCTCGATTGGGATCGCTTTTTTGTGACGGAAGAAGGTGCCTGGATTTTTTGCAACCCCCCCGTCGAATGCCGACACCCCCAAATCGGGGGTTGAAATTCGGGAATTTTTTTAGAACAGGCCAGGAGGCTCTGTTCCAAAATTTCTCGACTGGGATCGCTTTCTTGTGACGAAAGAAGGTGCCTGAATTTTTTGCAACCCCCCCAGTGATTGCCGACACCCCCAAATCGGGGGTTGAAATCCGGGAATTTTTTTTGAACAGGCCAGGAGGCTCTGTTCCAAAATTTCTCGATTGGGATCGCTTTCTTGTGACGAAAGAAGAAGCCTGAATTATTTGCAGCCCCCCCGGTGAATGCCGACACCCCCAAATCGGGGATTGAAATTCGGGAATTTTTTTAGAACAGGCCAGGAGGCTCTGTTCCAAAATTTCTCGATTGGGATCGCTTCCTTGTGACGAAAGAAGGTGCCTGAATTTCCTGCAACCCCCCCGAAGAATGCCGGAACCCCCAAATCAGGGGTTGAAAATCGGGAATTTTTTGAAGAACAGGCCAGGAGGCTCTGTTCCAAAATTTCTCGATTGGGATCGCTTTTTTGTGACGGAAGAAGGTGCCTGAATTTTTTGCAACCCCCTCCCCCCCGGTGAATGCCGACACCCCCAAATCGGGGGTTGAAATTCGGGAATTTCTTTAGAACAGGCCAGGAGGCTCTGTTCCAAAATTTCTCGATTGGGATCGCTTTCTTGTGCCGAAAGAAGGTGCCTAAATTTTTTGCAACCCCCCCGGGGAATGCCGACACCCCCAAATCTGGTGTTGATAATCGGGAATTTTTTGAAGAACAGGCCAGGAGGCTCTGTTCCAAAATTTCTCGATTGGGATCGCTTTCTTGTGACGAAAGAAGGTGCCTGAATCTTCTGCAGCCCCCCTGGTGAATGCCGACAGCCCCAAATCGGGGGTCGGAATTCGGGAATTTTTTTAGAACGGGCCAGGAGGCTCTGTTCCAAAATTTCTCGATTGGGATCGCTTCCTTGTCACGAAGGAAGGTGCCTGAATTATTTGCAACACCCCAGTGAATGCCGACACACCCAAATCGGGGGTTGAAATTCGGGAATTTTTTGAGAACAGGCCAGGAATCTGTTTCAAAATTTCTCGATTAGGATCGCTTTTTTGTGACGGAAGAAGGTGCCTGAATTTTTTGCGACCCCCCCGGTGAATGCCGACACCCCCAAATCGGGGGTTGAAAATCGGGAATTTTCTTAGAACAGGCCAGGAGGCTCTGTTCCAAAATTTCTCGATTGGGATCGCTTCCTTGTTACGAAGGAAGGTGCCTGAATTTCTTGCAACACCCCAGTGAATGCCGACACACCCAAATCGGGGGTTGAAATTCGGGAATTTTTTGAGAACAGGCCAGGAATCTGTTCCAAAATTTCTCGATTAGGATCGCTTTTTTGTGACGGAAGAAGGTGCCTGAATTTTTTGCGACCCCCCCGGTGAATGCCGACACCCCCAAATCGGGGGTTGAAAATCGGGAATTTTTTGAAAAACAGGCCAGGAGGCTCTGTTCCAAAATTTCTCGTTTGGGATCGCTTTTTTGTGACGGAAGAAGGTGCCTGGATTTTTTGCAACCCCCCCGTCGAATGCCGACACCCCCAAATCGGGGGTTGAAATTCGGGAATTTTTTTAGAACAGGCCAGGAGGCTCTGTTCCAAAATTTCTCGATTGGGATCGCTTTCTTGTGACGAAAGAAGGTGCCTGAATTATTTGCAGCCCCCCCGGTGAATGCCGACACCCCCAAATCGGGGATTGAAATTCGGGAATTTTTTTAGAACAGGCCAGGAGGCTCTGTTCCAAAATTTCTCGATCGGGATCGCTTCCTTGTGACGAAGGAAGGTGCCTGAATTTCCTGCAACCCCCCAGAAGAATGCCGGGACCCCCAAATCAGGGGTTGAAAATCGGGAATTTTTTGGAGAACAGGCCAGGAGGCTCTGTTCCAAAATTTCTCGATTGGGATCGCTTTTTTGTGACGGAAGAAGGTGCCTGAATTTTTTGCAACCTCCCCCCCTCCTGGTGAATGCCGACACCCCCAAATCGGGGGTTGGAATTCGGGAATTTCTTTAGAACAGGCCAGGAGGCTCTGTTCCAAAATTTCTCGATTGGGATCGCTTTCTTGTACCGAAAGAAGGTGCCTAAATTTTTTGCAACCCCCCCGGTGAATGCCGACACCCCCAAATCGGGGGTTGATAATCGGGAATTTTTTGAAGAACAGGCCAGGAGGCTCTGTTCCAAAATTTCTCGATTGGGATTGCTTTCTTGTGACGAAAGAAGATTCCTGAATCTTCTGCAGCCCCCCTGGTGAATGCCTACAGCCCCAAATCGGGGGTCGAAATTCGGGAATTTTCTTAGAACAGGCCAGGAGGCTCTGTTCCAAAATTTCTCGATTGGGATCGCTTTCTTGTGACGAAAGAAGGTGCCTGAATTATCTGCAGCCCCCCGGTGAATGCCGATACCCCCAATTGGGGGGTTGAAATTCGGGAATTTTTTTAGAACAGGCCAGGAGGCTCTGTTCCAAAATTTCTCGATTGGGATCGCTTCCTTGTGACGAAGGAAGGTGCCTGAATTTCTTGCAACCCCCCCGGTGAATGCCGACACCCCCAAATCGGGGGTTGAAATTCGGGAATTTTTTTAGAACAGGCCGGGAAGCTCTGTTCCAAAATTTCTCGATTGGGATCACTTGCTTGTGACGAAGGGAGGTGCCTGAATTTCTTGCAACCCCCCCGGTGAATGCCGACACCCCCAAATCAGGGGTTGGAAATCGGCAATGTTTTGAAGAACAGGCCAGGAGGCTCTGTTCCAAAATTTCTCGATTGGGATCGCTTCCTTGTGACGAAAGGAGGTGCCTAAATTTTCTGCAACCCCCCCGGTGAATGCCGACACCCTCAAATCGGGGGTTGATAATCGGGAATTTTTTGAAGAACGGTCCAGGAGGCTCTGTTCCAAAATGTCTCGATTGGGATCGCTTTCTTGTGACGAAAGAAGGTGCCTGAATCTTTTGCAGCCCCCCTGGTGAATGCCGACCCCCCCCAAATCGGGGGTTGAAATTCGGGAATTTTTTGAGAACAGGCCAGGAGGCTCTGTTCCAAAATTTCTCGATTGGGATCGCTTCCTTGTGACGAAGGAAGGTGCCTGAATTTCTTGCAACACCCCAGTGAATGCCGACACACCCAAATCGGGGGTTGAAATTCGGGAATTTTTTGAGAACAGGCCAGGAATCTGTTCCAAAATTTCTCGATTGGGATCGCTTTTTTGTGACGGAAAAAGTGCCTGGAATTTTCGCAACCCCCCCGGTGAATGCCGACACCCCCAAATCGGGGGTTGAAATTCGGGAATTTTTTTAGAACAGGCCAGGAGGCTCCGTTCCAGGATTTCTCGATTGGGATCGCTCCCTTGTGACGGAAGAAGGTGCCTGAATTTTTTGCGACCCCCCCGGTGAATGCCGACACCCCCAAATTGGGGGTTGAAAATCGGGAATTTTTTGAAAAACAGGCCAGGAGGCTCTGTTCCAAAAGTTCTCGATTGTGATCGCTTTTTTGTGACAGAAGAAGGTGCCTGGTTTCTTTGCAACCCCCCCGTCGAATGCCGACACCCCCGGATCGGGGGTTGAAATTCGGGAATTTCTTTAGAACAGGCCAGGAGGCTCTGTTCCAAAATTTCTCGACTGGGATCGCTCTCTTGTGACGAAAGAAGGTGCCTGAATTTTTTGCAACCCCCCCAGTGATTGCCGCCACCCCCAAATCGGGGGTCGGAATTCGGAAATTTTTTTAGAACAGGCCAGGAATCTGTTCCAAAATTTCTCGATTAGGATCGCTTCTTTGTGACGGAAGAAGGTGCCTGAATTTTTTGCGACCCCCCCGGTGAATGCCGACACCCCCAAATCGGGGGTTGAAAATCGGGAATTTTTTGAAAAACAGGCCAGGAGGCTCTGTTCCAAAATTTCTCGATTGGGATCGCTTTTTTGTGACGGAAGAAGGTGCCTGGATTTTTTGCAACCCCCCCGTCGAATGCCGACACCCCCAAATCGGGGGTTGAAATTCGGGAATTTTTTTAGAACAGGCCAGGAGGCTCTGTTCCAAAATTTCTCGACTGGGATCGCTTTCTTGTGACGAAAGAAGGTGCCTGAATTTTTTGCAACCCCCCCAGTGATTGCCGACACCCCCAAATCGGGGGTTGAAATCCGGGAATTTTTTTTGAACAGGCCAGGAGGCTCTGTTCCAAAATTTCTCGATTGGGATCGCTTTCTTGTGACGAAAGAAGAAGCCTGAATTATTTGCAGCCCCCCCGGTGAATGCCGACACCCCCAAATCGGGGATTGAAATTCGGGAATTTTTTTAGAACAGGCCAGGAGGCTCTGTTCCAAAATTTCTCGATTGGGATCGCTTCCTTGTGACGAAGGAAGGTGCCTGAATTTCCTGCAACCCCCCCGAAGAATGCCGGAACCCCCAAATCAGGGGTTGAAAATCGGGAATTTTTTGAAGAACAGGCCAGGAGGCTCTGTTCCAAAATTTCTCGATTGGGATCGCTTTTTTGTGACGGAAGAAGGTGCCTGAATTTTTTGCAACCCCCTCCCCCCCGGTGAATGCCGACACCCCCAAATCGGGGGTTGAAATTCGGGAATTTCTTTAGAACAGGCCAGGAGGCTCTGTTCCAAAATTTCTCGATTGGGATCGCTTTCTTGTGCCGAAAGAAGGTGCCTAAATTTTTTGCAACCCCCCCGGGGAATGCCGACACCCCCAAATCTGGTGTTGATAATCGGGAATTTTTTGAAGAACAGGCCAGGAGGCTCTGTTCCAAAATTTCTCGATTGGGATCGCTTTCTTGTGACGAAAGAAGGTGCCTGAATCTTCTGCAGCCCCCCTGGTGAATGCCGACAGCCCCAAATCGGGGGTCGGAATTCGGGAATTTTTTTAGAACGGGCCAGGAGGCTCTGTTCCAAAATTTCTCGATTGGGATCGCTTCCTTGTCACGAAGGAAGGTGCCTGAATTATTTGCAACACCCCAGTGAATGCCGACACACCCAAATCGGGGGTTGAAATTCGGGAATTTTTTGAGAACAGGCCAGGAATCTGTTTCAAAATTTCTCGATTAGGATCGCTTTTTTGTGACGGAAGAAGGTGCCTGAATTTTTTGCGACCCCCCCGGTGAATGCCGACACCCCCAAATCGGGGGTTGAAAATCGGGAATTTTCTTAGAACAGGCCAGGAGGCTCTGTTCCAAAATTTCTCGATTGGGATCGCTTCCTTGTTACGAAGGAAGGTGCCTGAATTTCTTGCAACACCCCAGTGAATGCCGACACACCCAAATCGGGGGTTGAAATTCGGGAATTTTTTGAGAACAGGCCAGGAATCTGTTCCAAAATTTCTCGATTAGGATCGCTTTTTTGTGACGGAAGAAGGTGCCTGAATTTTTTGCGACCCCCCCGGTGAATGCCGACACCCCCAAATCGGGGGTTGAAAATCGGGAATTTTTTGAAAAACAGGCCAGGAGGCTCTGTTCCAAAATTTCTCGTTTGGGATCGCTTTTTTGTGACGGAAGAAGGTGCCTGGATTTTTTGCAACCCCCCCGTCGAATGCCGACACCCCCAAATCGGGGGTTGAAATTCGGGAATTTTTTTAGAACAGGCCAGGAGGCTCTGTTCCAAAATTTCTCGATTGGGATCGCTTTCTTGTGACGAAAGAAGGTGCCTGAATTATTTGCAGCCCCCCCGGTGAATGCCGACACCCCCAAATCGGGGATTGAAATTCGGGAATTTTTTTAGAACAGGCCAGGAGGCTCTGTTCCAAAATTTCTCGATCGGGATCGCTTCCTTGTGACGAAGGAAGGTGCCTGAATTTCCTGCAACCCCCCAGAAGAATGCCGGGACCCCCAAATCAGGGGTTGAAAATCGGGAATTTTTTGGAGAACAGGCCAGGAGGCTCTGTTCCAAAATTTCTCGATTGGGATCGCTTTTTTGTGACGGAAGAAGGTGCCTGAATTTTTTGCAACCTCCCCCCCTCCTGGTGAATGCCGACACCCCCAAATCGGGGGTTGGAATTCGGGAATTTCTTTAGAACAGGCCAGGAGGCTCTGTTCCAAAATTTCTCGATTGGGATCGCTTTCTTGTACCGAAAGAAGGTGCCTAAATTTTTTGCAACCCCCCCGGTGAATGCCGACACCCCCAAATCGGGGGTTGATAATCGGGAATTTTTTGAAGAACAGGCCAGGAGGCTCTGTTCCAAAATTTCTCGATTGGGATTGCTTTCTTGTGACGAAAGAAGATTCCTGAATCTTCTGCAGCCCCCCTGGTGAATGCCTACAGCCCCAAATCGGGGGTCGAAATTCGGGAATTTTCTTAGAACAGGCCAGGAGGCTCTGTTCCAAAATTTCTCGATTGGGATCGCTTTCTTGTGACGAAAGAAGGTGCCTGAATTATCTGCAGCCCCCCGGTGAATGCCGATACCCCCAATTGGGGGGTTGAAATTCGGGAATTTTTTTAGAACAGGCCAGGAGGCTCTGTTCCAAAATTTCTCGATTATGATCGCTTCCTTGTGACGAAGGAAGGTGCCTGAATTTCTTGCAACCCCCCCGGTGAATGCCGACACCCCCAAATCGGGGGTTGAAATTCGGGAATTTTTTTAGAACAGGCCGGGAAGCTCTGTTCCAAAATTTCTCGATTGGGATCACTTGCTTGTGACGAAGGGAGGTGCCTGAATTTCTTGCAACCCCCCCGGTGAATGCCGACACCCCCAAATCAGGGGTTGGAAATCGGCAATGTTTTGAAGAACAGGCCAGGAGGCTCTGTTCCAAAATTTCTCGATTGGGATCGCTTCCTTGTGACGAAAGGAGGTGCCTAAATTTTCTGCAACCCCCCCGGTGAATGCCGACACCCTCAAATCGGGGGTTGATAATCGGGAATTTTTTGAAGAACGGTCCAGGAGGCTCTGTTCCAAAATGTCTCGATTGGGATCGCTTTCTTGTGACGAAAGAAGGTGCCTGAATCTTTTGCAGCCCCCCTGGTGAATGCCGACCCCCCCCAAATCGGGGGTTGAAATTCGGGAATTTTTTGAGAACAGGCCAGGAGGCTCTGTTCCAAAATTTCTCGATTGGGATCGCTTCCTTGTGACGAAGGAAGGTGCCTGAATTTCTTGCAACACCCCAGTGAATGCCGACACACCCAAATCGGGGGTTGAAATTCGGGAATTTTTTGAGAACAGGCCAGGAATCTGTTCCAAAATTTCTCGATTGGGATCGCTTTTTTGTGACGGAAAAAGTGCCTGGAATTTTCGCAACCCCCCCGGTGAATGCCGACACCCCCAAATCGGGGGTTGAAATTCGGGAATTTTTTTAGAACAGGCCAGGAGGCTCCGTTCCAGGATTTCTCGATTGGGATCGCTCCCTTGTGACGGAAGAAGGTGCCTGAATTTTTTGCGACCCCCCCGGTGAATGCCGACACCCCCAAATTGGGGGTTGAAAATCGGGAATTTTTTGAAAAACAGGCCAGGAGGCTCTGTTCCAAAAGTTCTCGATTGTGATCGCTTTTTTGTGACAAAAGAAGGTGCCTGGTTTCTTTGCAACCCCCCCGTCGAATGCCGACACCCCCGGATCGGGGGTTGAAATTCGGGAATTTCTTTAGAACAGGCCAGGAGGCTCTGTTCCAAAATTTCTCGACTGGGATCGCTCTCTTGTGACGAAAGAAGGTGCCTGAATTTTTTGCAACCCCCCCAGTGATTGCCGACACCCCCAAATCGGGGGTTGAAATTCGGGAATTTTTTCAGAACAGGCCAGGAGGCTCTGTTCCAAAATTTCTCGATCGGGATCGCTTTCTTGTGACGAAAGAAGGTGCCTGAATTATTTGCAGCCCCCCCGGTGAATGTCGACACCCCCAAATCGGGGGTTGATAATCGGGAATTTTTTGAAGAACAGGCCAGGAGGCTCTGCTCCAAAATTTCTCGATTGGGATCGCTTTCTTGTGACGAAAGGAGGTGCCTCAATCTTTCGCAGCCCCCCCCGGTGAATGCCGACACCCCCAAATCGGGGGTTGAAATTCGGGAATTTTTTTTAGAACAGGCCAGGAGGCTCTGTCCCAAAATTTCTCGACTGGGATCGCTTCCTTGTGACGAAGGAAGGTGCCTGAATTTCTTGCAACCCCCGCCGGTGAATGCCGACACCCCCAAATCGGGGGTTGAAATACGGGAATCTTTTTGAGAACAGGACAGGAGGCTCTGTTCCAAAATTTCTCGATTGGGATCGCTTTCTTGTGACGGAAAAAGGTGCCTGAATCTTTTGCAGCCCCCCCGTCGAATGCCGACACCCCCAAATCGGGGGTTGAAATTCGGGAATTTTTTTAGAACAGGCCAGGAGGCTCTGTTCCAAATTCTCTCGATTGGGATCGCTTCCTTGTGACGAAAGAAGGTGCCTGAATTTTTTGCCAAGAAGATGCTCTCTCCCATGCCACTCACAGCGATATTGCTCTGATGAATATTAATATCACCAGGAGTAAGAATGAATATGACTCAGCAAATCTCAAACAGTTTCATTAGTTCGTATGCTTCGGCCTTGGTTCAGAATTCAGGCATCTCCATCAGAACGAGTCAAATAATTTACTTCTATACCGAAGTTTTTGTGAGGTTAGATGAGATGCCGAGCTGGCGAGCTCGCGGCGCCCGCACTCGCACGCAGCTCTTCTTTATACTGGTAC